>JAWNOI010000223.1:0-672500 GCA_035046045.1 Zaprionus bogoriensis
TAAATGGTATAATAATAAATATAAAAATCGTTTTTCCAACATTTTTATCCCGTCCAAAAAATAGGATTTCGGATTTCTTCACTCGGATTTTCTAAGGACTTATTGAACGACCCTCGTATTATGTTATTATTATATTATTATGCACTATGCATTAATAAATAAAGAAAGAAAAAGTGAAGCAATTTTACGGAATTTAGAATGTAGTTTTAAAAATCGTTAGATGAGAAATAATTTTTGTTTTAATACAAAAACTCATATTTGGACCGATTGCTTATAGCCATTGAAGCATGTTATAGCTTTGACAGCTTTATGTTATAGTAATTGAATTTGAATAAAATTCACAGAGAACTCTAGAATAAAAGATGTGGTGAGTTTTATTGAAATATATTTTTAAAATTAAAAAACAGACGGATAGAAAGTCGGACATATACATACCTAGATATATGTTTTATTCTATATATCTTGTTTTGTATATTGTCGGAGATGCTTCTGAACAAAATCTGGGCATAATTATAATACTATCTGCAAAATTTAAAAATAAAACAATGGTAACTCTCTTAAAATTATATTAATTTATGCAGCTTAAATAACTTTTTACTTTTTATTTCAACTTTTATAAAAAACATATAATAAAAAGTCCTTTCAAAATAGTAAATTAAAATATTAATTAAATTAAATCAATTAATTAAATTAATATAATGGGCCGGTACTCCACAAGCAAGAGTTGAAAAAATCGATATCAATATCAATTTTTTAATTTGGTAATTTACCTTTTATAGAAAATAAATAACAGGTCCTTTGAAACAAGTAAATTTAAACTAATAGAAGTGTATGCAGCTTTTAATCCTGAATACTAGTAGAAAAGTTTAAATACATTATAAAAATTATTGTATTTTTTTTAAATTGTTTTATGTTTTATAAAAGAGCTTAAAATGCAAAGTACAAAGTACAAGGTATATAATAATAAATTAAAATATATATGAATATATGGTGTTTAATAAAATTCCAGCTGTTACTTTTTAAGCTTAAAATCCAGTTTAAAAAAAGTATATCGAGCAGTTGATTTTTTTATATTTTTTATTTTATATTTTAAATATTAATATTAAATATTAATATATTATGAAATAATATTTGCAGTATAATAAACTTTCTCCTTTTATTTTGCATTGAATATTACTATTTTTCCAATTTTGTATTTTATTTTTTAGTTGTATAAAAATATTAAAAATTATATTTCAATTGAATAAAATCAAACAAATTTAATATCAACTCAGGCAGCATAAAATTTGTGTTTGAGCTCTTTTTGAAGCTGCACCTAATCTGCTCATAATCCATAATAATGCTGCTTGATTATTCCTTTCCAGTAACCCTTAACCTGCTTCAACTGCTCAACTTCCTCTCGAGGCAAACAAAAGGATAATGCGAATATCCGCTGCGCAGCCAAAACGCAATCCCAAAACCATGTACGATTCCCTTCCCAATGCGGAAGTCTCGCGCTGCTGCGACTCCTGCTCCAGCTCGAGTGCGGCCCATTCATCAACTCATTCATGGAGGCTGGCGCTGGCAGCAACTGCTTTGTTTACTACGCAGCGTAGTAAAAGTAGCGGCCAAAAAGGAGAAGAAGCAGCAGCAGCAGCAGCAGCAGCGGAGGCAGCAGATGGCAACGGCGTCTTAGCCCAGTCAAAAAAAAAAAGAAATACGAAAAAACGCAGAAAACACTTTAAAACAAAAAGGAGAGCAGACAGAGAGAGAGAGAGAGAGAAAAAAAAACATCTGTCGTCGCAGCATCAAAATCCGGTTGCAAGCTGCAAACTCGAGCAGGCCCAAAACCAAAACCAAAACCAATACCAACGCCTCGAGAACGAGGATGAGCATGGAGGAATGGGAGAACATATGATTGAGTTCCCAAAAAAACGCACCTTTTGTGTGCTGCGGCAGCTGCTCTACAACTGCCTCCTGTTGCCGTTGCTGCCGTTGTTGCACATGCTGCAACTTGTTGCACGCTAAGGGGATCCGTGCGCGGCTTCTGCTCGCATTCAATTTTGGAGTTTGTCGCTCGATTTTGAATTCTTCTTTGCGCTTTGCCAGCAGCAGCAGCTGCTGCGCGTGTCGGCCGGGGCAGGGGGCAGGGGGTGCAGGTTGGGGGGAACGGGTGCTGCAACTATAGTAGTTCGGATAGGTCAAGTCAGAGGAGGATGTGAATGAAATAGCATCGGGTTGTGTCTGTCCTGCCGACTGCTTATCTGTCCGTCTGTCCGTATGTCCGTGTGTCTTTTTATCTGCTAATTTGTCTGATTAACTGGCTGGCTGTATGTTTGTATGTCTGTCTACTTGTCTGTCTGTCTGGCAACATGTCTATCTGTATATCTGCCCATCTGTCTATTTATCTATCTGTCTATTTATTTATCTGTCTTTCTATCATTTATCTCTCTATCTGCCTGTCTGTCTGTTTGTCTCTTTATCTCTATATCTGTATGCATGTCTGTATGTCTGTTTTTTTTGTCTGTCTGTATGTCTGTCTGTCTGAATGTCTGTATGTCTATTTATCTATCTGTTCGTCTGTTTATCTGTCTGACTGCTTGTATGTTTTCCGTTTGTCTGTCCATTTTTTTTATCCGTCTTTCTACATGTTTGTCTGTCTGTCTGTTAGCCTGCCTGTCTGTCTGTCTATCTTTTGTCTACATGTCTGTCGGCCTCTCTGTCTGCTTGCCTTGTCTGTCTCTCTGTTTGTCTGCCTGTTTATCTTTTTATCTGTCTATCGATCTCTCTATCTATCTATCGGTATGTCTGTTTGTTTGCTTATTCCTTTTTGTCTGTCGGCCTCTCAGCTTGCCTCTCTATTTGCCGCTCTATCTGTCTGCCTCGCTGTTTGTCTCTCGGCTTGTCTTTCTTACTGTCTTTCTATTTTGTAAACTACTCATATATCTGACAGACTGTCCTTCCATCTGTACATAGGTCTGCCTGCCTGCCAGATTATCCGTTAATCTGCCAATTTTCTTGTGTGCTTGCATGTCTCTTTGTCTGTCGGTCTGCTCGTCTGTTTATCTGTTTGTCTGCTATTCTCACTGTCTGCCTGTCTATCTTTGAATTCCATACGTCTGTCTGACTGTCTAACTGTCTGTCCCTTTCTGTCTGTATGTTCACATAGCTGTCTGCCGGAGTCTCTGTCTGCCTGACTGTCTGTTTGCCTGTCTGTCTGTCTGAAAATATATATTTATCTCTGTCTTACTCTCCGTATGTCTGCCTGTCTGTATATTTGTCTGTCTGTATGTCTGCATATCTGTCTGCCTGTCTGACTACGTCTCTGTCTGTTTAACTGTCTGTCTGTCCATTAGCTGTCTGTCTGAAAATATATATTTATCTTTATCTGTCTTTCTCTTTATCTGCCTGTCTGTCTGTATATTTATCTATTTATTTGTCTGTCTGTCCACATGCATGTCTGTCTGTCTGTATATCTTTTTATCTGTATGTCTATCTGTCACACCACACCAAACATTTGCTAAAAATGCTGCGCACTCGCTAAATTCTCTCAGTGTGCTCGCTCGGGCAATAACAACGAACCGGAGACGCAGGCAGCAGGCAGCAGGAGGCGAACAATGGGCCAGCGAGGTAAGAGGCGTGGCAGGCAGGCAGGCAGACGGCGCAGCAGCAACAACAGCAACAGCAATAATAACGGCAGATGGAACAAAGTGCTGTATGGCAAGTCGAGCCGAGCCCAAGAGCAGAGCCGAGCCGAACCGAAGGGCCGAGCCGAACTCGAACTGGCGAAGTCGAGTCGAGCACGAAGCTGCCACAAGGCGAGGCAACTCGCAGCTCGCGCGCGTTTGCTGCCACATTTGGAATTCGTGCGTGCAACGCGAAGGACGTGCGCAGTGCGTGGAAAGTTTGCCTCCAGCTCGAAGTAGTACAACTCTCCCGTTGGCATTGTTGTTGTTGTTGTTGTTGTTGCTGCCACCCCGTGACGTCAGTGCGCGCGCGAGAGCAAAAGAAAAGTGTGAAAAATCCATAAACAAAAAAAAAAATAATAATAATAAGGAAAGAAGGCAACTCGAAGGAAATATGTCTGCGGATAATCAAGCGGAGCCTGTGGCAGCCGTGGCAGCGGCCGTTGCCTCCTCCGGGTCCGGGTCCGGCGCCTCCTCCGAGTACCTGAAGCGCACCTGCCTCATCTGCGGCTGCCAGACCAATCAGACGATCAACATCTACGAGCCGCGCTCCGGGCCAAACATTGTGCAATTGATTCAGGCGAAATTCAAGTTCCAGGTAAGCTTGCAACACGCCGAGGCGCCACCAGCAGAAAATCGATACAACGGCATGAGTCATGTGTCCTTCCCAAGGGGGATGAAAACGAGTCTGTGTGTATGTGTGTGTGTGTGTGTGTGGGAGTGTTAGGCGCCTGTACACTTGCCACACGCTGCCCCCGCCCACCTGCTCAGCTTCTAGGCTGCCGCACCAACGCGCTTGTTGTGGCAACTTGCACGCAGTTTGACCCGCTTACTGTGGCAGCCATACGGCGTCCGCATTCGCATTCGCATCCGCATCCGCATCCGCATCCGCATCCGGTGCAGCTGCTGTAATCGGACACTTTGCATGTGGCACGTTGTGTTGTGGCAGTTGTGGCAGTGCCACTTAATCAATACTCCATGCCGCAGCGTGTCCTGCCATAACTTGCCCTGGGAAAATCGGAAAATAGCTCGAATTACCGTCCGGAGCGACAGTCTACCTGCAGCTACACGAACCTGCAGCAGCTGCCACATCTGCTGCTGCCACAGCGTCTTCCTCCTGCGGCTGCTGCGACAATTCGTGCATGTCTTTGAGGCAAGCTGCAGAAGGCTTCCTGCGTTTTTGATGATTCCCATTTCTGCGGGCGCAACTCGCGAACCTTTTCTCTCAAGACGTCTACCTTTGCCCCTGCCCCTGCCCCTGCCCTTATTTGCAGAGCAAACACTCTCAACTGCTCACCCTGCCCCTTTGCTGATTCCCTCTCGAGCTTCTTTTTGTCGCTTCACAACTTTTGTCTACTCTTCCCTCGAGGGTTGCACAACTGCGCACTGCGATCTGAAGATCATCTCTCTTCATTGTTGAGCTGATCACAAGATCCTCTTCAGCTGCCGAGATAATGTCTTTTCATTCACATTCGAGTCGATCAGCTGAAGCTTCTTTAAATTCTCACATACGAGTATACTGATCAGCTTAAACTTTATTCAGGAGAATCGTAAAAAACATTTGATGGCAGATACTGAGAAATACTCAGTTAATATTCAGATACTCCATGATTTATACAAACTTCTGAGATCGTTATCTTAATCCTTTATCTTAACCGTACGTATATCGATCAGCTTAAGCTTTCTTCTGGTAAACCCATACAATTTTATCTTAATCTTAATATAATTATATTTCTCTTAATATCCTAACATAATGCCTTAACATACACACATATATTTTGATCTGCTTAAGTTTTAGTTTGATAAACCTGAACTATATTCAAAAAAATTGAAAAAAAAAAAACATTTAATGGCAGAAATTGAAAAATACTCAGATGATATTTAGATATTCTTTGATCTCTGCCTGTAATTGTGGAGTAAATCTTTTAAGATTGTTAACTTAGTCCAATATCTTAAAAATCGTAACCCTATAGCTTAAACTTTTTTCTTTTCTACGAAAAAAAAAATATTTGAAAAATCGTCTAATTGCAGAATATTAAGAAATGAACGTTACATAGTATTGTTTAGTAAATCTCAGGAGATCTCAAAATTATAAATCTATATTTGCTTTTAAGTAACTAAACTTTTAGCTAAATTCAGTAAGAAAACGTATAAAAGCTAAAGTATACAATGCAATTTAAAGTTGTAGGATCAGTTTTATATGTTATTGCTATTTAGAACCTCATAGAATTGCTGTATATTCGTCTATATTTTGATCGTTTATAGCTGTCTGCTTTCAAACCTCATTAAAGCATTTGAAAATATCAAAGTTCCTTTGCCAAAAGATCTGCATGTAATTATTGAGCTGATCTTGTATTTGTATTTGCACCTTATGCGATCAGCTTTAGCTTCCCTGGCAAATTAATTCAGTCAATTGACAAAATAATGTGAAAAAGATCAAAAAAATTAGAAATATCAATAACATTTCTTCACAACTGCTCAAATTTCATCCAATTCCATTTCAAAATACTAGACTACTGCTACAGCATGGCATATCGCACGGGTCAGAGACCTACCACCGAATTTGGTCAGCGAAACCATAGAAACCAAAGTTAGGGTGAAGCGAAACCCCGGGGTGGATTTCGAGTGTGCAGAACAGTATAGGACTGTTTTTTGGGCAGTGCTTCTAGGGTTTCAGCTGTCAAGAAAGGTCCTGCTTAATTGAATAGTACCATAATTGAATTATACGTTAGAATTGCGCGTGAAAAGTAAATGGAATTAGAAATTCCAAGAAAATTGGGCAGACATAAATATCTTAAGTGAACTATACAAAGCGAGTTAAATGGGCGCAATCTGATCTATAAATAATTTGCAAATTTATAATTCTAAAAAAAGTTCGAATTATGTATAAACTTTTACAAAATAAAGGTTAATAAAAATTGAAATTTAATTAAAATGATCGTTAAATAATTTGTAATTTAAAATTCCAAGCAAATATGGAAAAAATATCTCAAATTTTGAAACCAGATGGATGATATATTGAAATGTTATATGAATTTTTTAAAATACAGGTTTATAAAACTTGAAATTTAGTCAAATTGATTATTAAGTAATTTGTAATTTGAAATTCTAATAAAATAGGGAATAAATATCAGATATTTGGCAAACACACTATATAAATCGAAAGCGAATCAAATTGGCACAGTGTGATGCATAAAAAACTTTCAAAATACGAAATTATAATTTTAAAAAATTAAAACTTTAAAACTTACATTTTTTTAATGAAATTCCAATAAAATATGAAAAATAATATACCATTTTTAACCCATTTTCAATGGGTAAATGGTATAAAATATCTGAAATTGGCAAACAGGTTTACTATATAAGTCAAAAGCGAGTTAAATTGCCACCATGTGATCCAAAAATAATTTTCAAATTAAGAAATTTTACGAAAATAATTATTTTTCTCGGAATTCCAACCAAATAAGGAATAAAAATCTTAAATTTATCAAACAGTTGATACTATATCTCTATTTTTACAAAATAGAGTTCTATAGAAACTGAAAGCCAGCCTAATTGCCGCATATCTGATCGATAGACCCCTGTAGACCCTTAATTCTACAACTATTTGGAAGCTTCGTGTTGGGTTTACTGCCTTCCCCTAGTTATTTGCAGACGTAGGCACCACCTGCCGGGCGTGCCATAAACTACGCTGCATACACCCCCGACTGGCGGCAACCCTCTGGGCGCGATCCCCCCGCTACTCGTGCTATATAATAGCATACACACACACACACACACACACATACATGCAGACATAATGCTTGTCAGCGTGCCATAAACGATACGAACTTCGCTTTCAGCTCTCATTCATCTGTCTGCCTCAGTCTCTCTCCCTCTCTCTCTCTGTCTCTGTCTCTGTCTCTCACTCGCGCTGCCTTGCAGCCTTGTGCTTTATCAGCTTTGCGTGTGTGGTTGTCTGTTGTCTGGATTGCACCTGGCCTGCAATTTGCATTATTTTTACCGTTTACACACATGGCCTTTGCAAGCACACACACACGCACAGGCACAGGCATGCGCACACACAAGCACACACGCACACAATTAACTTGCGTTGCGGCTGATCCTGCAGCCCGACACACACACACATACACACGCGCTCGCACTCTTTCAAACTCGCGCTCTCTCACACTCTTTCACACACACACACAAAGCAATTCTAAGCAGCTGTCGCTCTGGCCGCGTGCCTAATGACATTTTTTATACCCTTTTTTTTTGGGTTCTCCTTCGTTCCGCTCGATAAGCGCAAGGCGCGTGGCGGCCAACCCCAAGAGCTCAAGAGCGAAACGAGTTTGAGCGCAACTCAACACACTGCAACTCAACACACTCGAACTCAACTCAACTCAACTCAACTGTCAACTGGTTCCCTCTCTGCGGCTTATTTGGCAGCAGCTGCTGCTGCTGCTGGGCGCAATTTTCGGTTTTGGTCTGGCAGGTGCACGAAATTATTGATCGTCAGGTATGCCCAGACAGCGCCTCTACCCCCCCTCCCCCCTTGCCTACGGCTCTGCTGCAGCAATTAATCTGCCTCGGAGTCGACTTAAGTTTTATGATATTTTTTGCACCTTTCGACGGGGCAGGGCAACTCATTAGTGATCGCCTCGCTCGAGCAAGCAGTGCGATCCTCCGACCCCTCCCCCCCCCCTCGCCATTCCACTGTGACAGGCGTACCTCAATTTTGGTTTCTGTGGTTTCGCTTCAGCTGCGTTCGTCTGGGCGTTACGATATCACTTGGCAGCCTGCACAGGACGATAGCTCAAATTTTAGGGCAATTATGTGTAGCATATATGATATGATATGATAGAATATATATGTTTGCTTTACTCTCTTAATAATTATTTTGCGCATTAATATTGAAGTCTTGCTGCACTTATTTCGCTCTCTTCTAAATCAATTGCTTTCGCTCTCTTTATGCGCTTATGCAAAACTCACTTATTAAGGCTCTCTTAAAAAAGAATTTGTTTATTTTAATTTAATCCTTGCTGCATTTACTTCGCTCTCTCCTTGCCTACGTCAATGTTAGTTGCAGTGCCTCTCTTTATGTGCAAAGCTCACTTACTAAGGCTCTCTTAAAAAGGATTTTGTTTACTTAAATTTAAGTCTTGCTGCATTTATTTCGCGCTCTCCTTGAGCAAGCTCACGCCTATTTTAGTCGCTCTCTTCACGCACCTTACTTCGCTCTCTCCTTGCCTACGTCACGTGTTAGTAGCTTTCGCTCTCTTTATGCGCCTATGCAAAGCTCACTGCAAAGCTGAGCGTACAGCAACGCAATATCGCTTGCTGGTAACTGCAATGCTCTCTTCGGTTCGCAACGCTGTCACTCATACAAGTATATAAAATCTTAAGGTACATTCGTATTGCACACCTGCAAGCAGACGCTCTCTTAAGAGATCCTTTGAGTACGTTCTAAGCTCAAACGCTCTCTTTGCTCGCGTCAATGCCATGCCTCCCACTCGCATCACACACCCACACAAAACTCACCTCGAATCAAGGCTCACACTCAATACAACATCACTTGCTCTCAGTTCACTCGCTAATCCACACGCTCTCTCATTCTCTCTCTGTTTCTCTGCAGCCCTTGAACGAGGACAAATTTCTCTGCTTCAGCTGCAACAATTGGCTTATTAACTGGCACTCGCTGCAGGCCGTCAACAGCAACGACGCCGAGGCACAGAACCAAAGTCAGAGCCAGAGCGCTGCGCACATGGGCAACAGCTGCAGCAGAGACGCCGACAGCGCGCAGCAGCAGCAGCAGCAGCAGCAACGTCCCAAAGTGCGGCCCGTGGCGCAGGTGCGTCCGCAGCCGCAGCCGCAGGCGCCAGTGCCAGCCGCGCCGCGTCTCAGCAGCCCCGCCACGCCCACAGCAGTACAGCCCGCCCCCATAGTCAGCTACAACAAGCGTCGCTTCGGCCGACGCACTGCAGCAACTGCAGGCGCGCGTGGCCTACGCAAAATGCTGCGTCATTGCCGCAGCTGCGGCGCTGCCATTGTGCTGCGTCTGCTGACGTCGCAGTCGACGCAGACGCTGAGCAAGCTGGCCAGACGCAGCGCACGCACACAGTGCCGTCGCTGCCGCGAGAGCGAGCTTTGCAAATGGCGTCAGCTGCACAGGCGCAGCCTGGCGAAGGTGCTGCAGCTGCAGCGCACGCTGCGGCAGAGGCAGGAGCAGACGCTGGTCAAGATGCTGGCCACAGCGTCGGCCAAGCAGCCACACACACAGGCACAGACACAGGCGCACACACAGACACACCAAAGATTGCCGGCAGCGAGGGTCGATGGCAAAGTTGTGGCCATGTTCCGGCGTCTGGGCACAACGCTCAGCCTGGAGCGGGAGGAGGAGGAGCAGCAGCAGCAGCAGCAGGAGCCGCTGCCCACGGCACGCCCCTTGCGCATCATGAGCCCCGCCAAGCAGCGCCCGCGCTGGACGCGCTGCTTAGACGACGACGAGATCCTGTTGGAATTCGATAGCGCCATATCGGAAGTGCTGCCGGCAGCGGCGCCAGCAGCGACGTCAACCACAGCGCGTCGACGCCTGCGCTATCAGCTTACCGAGGCGCAGGCGCAGGCGCAGGCAGCGAAAAGCTCGCCGGAAGTTGACGTTTCCCACCAAACTGAGAGTCGTGTGAGTCTGGCAGCGCTGCAGCTGCCCCGAGGACTGAGCATTACGCTCGTCTAAAGAGCGAGCGAGAGCGAGAGCGAGAGAGTAACAGCAGGCGCAAGCACAACACCAACAAAATAGTCAAATTGAAAGCGATACTTAAATAATGTTAGTTTAATTTGTAGCCCTACGATTATTTATGGTACCTTGACGACACTGTAACTGTTAGTCGAATTATTAGCTAAAGACAAGACCTAAGAACGTTAAGTTAAAAATATATATATTTCAAATATATTCATGTATATGTATGTATATTAGACCTAATTAGACCTAATCGTCTCCCCTGCCACGCCCACAGCAACAGCAACACTCCCAAGTTAGCCTCGTAGTTGAATTTGTTCGCATTGCCATGTTATTGCTCCAAAAAAGAAATGCAAGTATTTCAAAAAATATATATATAAATAAATAATAATTAGCTGCTAGCACAACTACAATCGAAAAAAAAAAATTAATTGTTTTTATTTTGCCATTTGAATGGCGTTCAACAGTTGCACAACTGTTGTGAACGCTGCGCAACTGTTACTGTTACATAGCATTAACAGCATGCTGCTGTTAGCAGCGGCAACCTATCGATATGTATCGATAGCCGTAGCTGTTTTGTGCATGTTTTTTGCAGCTTGCTGCTTGCTTGCTTTTCAGTCTTCTTTTCGTTTTTCTTGCGCATGGTTCGTCGTTGTCTCCGCGTCTTGGCACTTTTGCATCGAAACGCGCTCTCTTGGCGCTTGTAAACCCAACAAAAGTAATTCTGTTCTGCAAACTGCAGCAGCGTGCTTGGCTGGTAAATACGCCCAAATAACCAATACCACGCACAGAATATTTATGTGTGTGTGTGTTACGTGCTCAAAGAATAAATAAAATTATATGCAGCGACAGCGAAGAGTGGAAAAGAAGTCACTGAAATCGAGTTGACATTGAAGTACGCGCGAGTGTGTGTCTGTGTGCCTGTGTCTGTGTGTGTGTGTGAGTGTGCGAAATTCTTTTGTGTTTAATTCTTATTTAAATACGCTCGAAATTATAATTGCAAAAAATAAAAAAAAAAAAACAAAGAAAGCAACAACAACAGCGCCTTAGGCGGCAGCCTCGTTTTGCGCGTGCTTTTTGCTTTTTATTAGTTGTTGCATCGCATAAAAATCAATAAAATTCTAGTTATTGTTGTTGCTGCCCATGCTGGGCTGCCCGCCTGCCTGTTGTTGTTGTTGTTGTTGTCGCGGCAGGAGTTTGTCGCCGACAAACGTTTCCGTCAACAAGAGAGCCACAAAGCTCGCTCTCTCGCTCGCGCTCGTGCCCGCTCGTCCAGCGTATCTAGTGTTATCTTTATATTTTGTGCGAAGCGCGAAAAACAGCGTGAAAAGCAATTGCAATAAACTTAATTCTAACGCTTGCCTGTTTCCATCTTCTTCTTTTATCGCTCCCCAAGGAGGAAGCTTTTCAAACTACAACAACAACAATAAGTACTAATACTACTGCAATTGACATCAGCCTGAGGTAAGCAAAGCAAATGCATAAATAACTAGTCGAAAGAGCGAAAGAGAGAGCGCGAGTGACGCTTGACGCTTGACAACTGTCAGGCACTTCGCATTTGCCTGACAAGTTCAATAATCGAAAGTGTAGCGTGTTCTCTGTCTCTCTCTCACACACACACACACACAAGCGTAGGCAGTTGATCGAAATTGTATAACGGTTCATTGCACCGCCTGCCTTTTTGACTAATTATTGGCATCCATAGAAAATGTCAAAAAAAAAACAAGGGTATATTAGCTTTGTGCGAATGCAGACCATACATATTAATTTTGATCGTTTTGGTCCAACTCATAGATCTCTGCTATTGTGCAAACTAGAGACCTGAAATTTGGCATGCGGCTTTAGGTGTACAAGTTTAAATTCAAGTTTATTTCAAATTATGAGTGACACATCCATCGCCTCTGCAAATCAATAATTAAAATATCAAACTGACATATAAATCATATTTTACGTGCTACAATATTCTTATTGAGACCGCATGCAGCTAACTTTAATACTAAATCTTGCTACAAATTCCAGCCTGATCTGAAAATAAATACAAAAGTTATATTAAAAGTGCCTCTATATATTATAAATAAAGAGCTGCTTCATACGTGCTTGAGTATAAGGAGAGATTTTTCTGTATTCTGCCGAATATCAAGTAAAATTTGCGAATTTCTTATGAAAAACTGCCAAGGACTACAAAGTTCTGGTTTTAATAATTTATTTGTCATTTATCCAAAACTAGAAAAATATGATTTTTAAACAAAAAATTCAAAATGCCGGATCCTATCAGTAAAGTAAATAATAATAAAATAAAATAGATGATAAATTATACAAATTTAAAGAGGATAATTTTCTGACTTATGCCTAATTTAAACAAAATTTGCTGAAAAATAAAACAATTCTATAAACACTGGAAAAAGTAAAAATTTTAACATTTTTTTAAACTTTAATCTAGTATAACTAATATAAATAAATTACTTTTTATGATAGTCTTAGGCATAAGTTTTACAAAAAAAAATTTATGACCAAACTATTTTTTAATTGTTGATGTTAGGAACAAAAACACGATTTCGAGAAAAAAAAACACTTAAATTCTTTACCATGTTCCTCAGCCTATAGACAGTTTGGTTATTAATCGACTATCGTATTTAAAAATTCCTCACATTACACAAGTATTCAGTTTTTCGCCTGAATTTGTAACTTGTCAAGAGGCTGCATGGTATCTGGCTGTCGATTCTGCTTGTCAGTTGCTTTTCTTGCTGTAGTGCTGTCTCCTTTTTGCATGTAGACTGTCTGTCGCTACACTGCTACACTTCCTCACAGACGTCAGCTGTGCGTGTACCGTTATACGGGTTTGTGACTCAAACATCTACAGTTGTCGTTGTTGTTGTTTGTTGCTTTTGTTAATTGCCTTTTTTGGCACAGTCCGCAATTTGTTTGTCTCAAATGTGCCGTAATTAAAAATCAAATTGATTTTTCCGTTTGCAAAGACAACAACAACTGCAACAAAAGGCAATCAAATTGTCAGTTAGCAACAGCAACAAAGCCAACAACAACAAAAGCAACAGCAACAAGATCAACGATTGCTGCAACAATGAAAAAGCAATTTTCGTATTAAAACAGAGAGAAGTAAGCGAAAAAAAAAACAACAACTCAGTCAAGGCATTGTCCGCTCATTGTTGTTGTTGTTGTTGTTGTTGTTGTTATTGTTATCGTTGCTGATGATGCCGTTCGCTTGCCACACGTTTGTGCCTCGCGTTGCTGTGTTGCAACAATGAGCATGGCTAATTTTCGTTTTAACAAAACTTAAGTGCTCGCGAGTCTCTAAGCTTCGCCGTTGTTAGCGAAACGCTTGTTATTCTTGTTGCTGTTGTTATTGTTGCCTTGCTGTGGTCTAGCAACAACGACAACGACAATGACATCGTCCGAAATGTTTTTATTTCTCTTTCGTGCCTCTCTTTAGCTGCCTCTGCCTTTGCGTGGCGCTTGGGCATTAACTAATAACAACATTGGCAACAACAACGACAACCTGGAAACGCTGTAACTTCTTTCGAAAAGAAATGATACTGCAGTAAATCGTGTTTGTGTTTACGTTTGCGCCCTGCGCTAAATTGGTCAATTTGCAAGACTTTTTACCGGCAGATTAGCTAACATTAAGTTAAAGCACATAGTTAAAAAATCATTTTTCGCCAGTGAAACTAAACCTGGCTCGGACAACAGATACTTTGGCTGTTGGGGGAGGAGCAGAAACTAAAAAGTCGTAAACGTTTAATGTTCCAAGTTTAGTTCAGCCACAGTTCAGTTTCACTAAGTTGAATTCCCGAGCGGAAACTTTTATATTTGGGAATATTTCAACTATATAAACTTGGTTAGTTTAAATAATGTAAGTTTTATTTCACTTATAAAAATAATACTAGCTACAATAATTTGCAAGACCTTTAACCATTAGATTAGCTAACATTAAGTCAAGTCACAGTAAACCTAGCAAGGTTAAAAAATACTGAGAAAAAACTTAAAAGTCGTTTAGTTCTTATGCTCCCGGTTGGTTGCAGCATCAATTAAGTTTCCGTCTTTTGAATATATATTCTGGGCTATACTTTAATTATTCAAAGTAACAAAAGAGTTTTTTTTTAAATCATACATGCATATGTTTATACGTTTAAACCCTTTATGATCTTTGAAAATTTGGTTAGAACGTGATTTCTTATGGAAAGTTTCACTACTATTATTTTGTCTGGGTCAAGTTTGGTATTGTTTAACTTCTTTTCTAAAAAAGATTTCTTGAAAAATTTTAATTTGCTACATGTTATTATTATATACATATATTTGGGCCTCTATTAAAATTAAAAAGAATTGTAGATGAACCTCAAACTAGCTTTTTTGGTTTCTCTGAGTCAAATTGTTGTGAGAAAGACATTATATTCTGGAAAAATTTAAACTATTTGAAATTCAACTCCAAAATATAGGTAATATAAGGTATTTTCCTTAAAAAAAATAAATTCACTCAAAAAGCTTCCAAAAAATGTGGTATTTCCCATACCGGGAATCGAACCCGGGCCTTCTGGGTGAAAGCCAGATATCCTAGCCACTAGACCATATGGGAATATGCTTTATCCGCCTGATTTATCCTATTCCAGGGAGAAATATTTCAAAATATCTATATATTTACACCCACAACAGAGTCAAAATAGAAATCACTACCGAACATTGCACAGAACCAAAATATAGGTAATATAAGGTATTTTCCTTAAAAAAATAAATTCACTCAAAAAGCTTCCAAAAAATGTGGTATTTCCCATACCGGGAATCGAACCCGGGCCTTCTGGGTGAAAGCCAGATATCCTAGCCACTAGACCATATGGGAATATGCTTTATCCGCCTGATTTATCCTATTCCAGGGAGAAATATTTCAAAATATCTATATATTTACACCCACAACAGAGTCAAAATAGAAATCACTACCGAACATTGCACAGAACTCAAACATTTTCGGATGGTTTTTCGCTCGCCTCACGCATCAATCCCATATTGTCTAGTGGTTAGGATATCCGGCTCTCACCCGGAAGGCCCGGGTTCAATTCCCGGTATGGGAATCCTTTGTCTCTCCGATAATTTTTTTTTTTTTTTTTTTTGCCAAATTTCGTTTCAATGACATCTTTTTGTTTTAAGTGCAAATGTCATTTTTATCGCAAAGAAAACTTGATTTATGCGCTGTTAATCAAACACGTTCGACATGGAGCGATGAGTCTCTTTGGACGTCGGAAATCTCTAACGACTGCACTTGAAGCTTTTATTGAAGTGGTGCGTTAATGAGTTTTTTAATGAGCATCATGATCCGGCTCAACGAACTGCACTCGCGCTGGTGCTGGCGGCGCTCGCGTCAAATTGCTGAGTGCAGACTCCACTTTCAAGCGGTAGAAAAAAAGTAAAATTAAAATGGCTAATTCATCAAAAGTGTGGCAAGTGTGTGGCAGTCCATTGTTGCAGTTGCAGTCGTTGCGATCGCTTTCGGGCCGCCCACTTTTCACTGCTTGCAGCTTTCGAAGCGACTCGTGCTGCTCAGCAATTGAAACTCTGCTGCGCTAATGGAGGGGTAGAGGGGGAGTTGGTCTTCTTCTTATATTTAGTATGCCATCATCTCAACGCCATCATCAGACATTAGAAGCGCGTGTGAGCAAGAAAGAAGCAGAAAAAGGCACAGCATACAAATTAACATTTTTATGGGGCTTTTTTGTTGCTGCCCGCTTGTGTCAAAGAAAGCCAAGCCCAGAGAATCGACGCGGCAGCGAAGCAGCAACAACAAAAGCCCCAGAGAGACGTCCAGTGTGTGAGCGAGTGTGTGTTTTGTTTTTTTTTTAACGTCAAACGTAACGCCAACGCCAACAACACGCCAAGACATGGCAACGTTTGTTTTTATTGTTAAACCAGTTAAGTTGACTCGACTCGAGTTGAGTTTTTCAACAAGAACCAAAGAGCAACAGCTGCTGCTGTTGCCGCTGCCGCTGCCATGACACCCGCTCTCTGCTCCTGCTCTTTAGCTGACGACGCTGACTGCATGCTAAAGCTTTGGCTTGTCGTCAGTGCTGCCAGATTTTTTGGAGCAAGAAAAGCTAAATTTGGGGGAAACAGTTACAAAAATTGCTTTACAAATTACCGAAGCTTCAATAGTTCTGTACAATGTAATTTTAGTGTAAGCCTAAAATAATATAGTTATCACCAAATACTTGTAAATTCATTATTACCAAATTCTTCCACTCTGTAAATTAGTCATGCAATCAAGTAATATTTTACACAATTTTTGTCATTTTAAAAATATTGTTTAATGCCTTAAAGTTTTAAACAGACTTATAAAATATAATTTTATGTTGAGCCCAAAATAATATAGTTAGTTCAAATTAATTCAGTAAATTCATCATGCAACCATTTACACAATTTTTAGCATTTTAGAAAGTTATACTGACAGTGAAAATAAGTATTTGTTCATTAGTAAAACAAAACTATCATATTAAGTCCAACAAATGAGCTGAATTCGAGTTCGAAGAAATTGTTGGAATTTTTCAATAGATTTAAATAATATAATTGTATGTTGAGCAACATTTCCTTTCAAATTCATGCGGTAAATTCACCACGTACACCATTTCTAGAATTTTAAAATAATATACAGATAGGGAAAATAAATATTTGTGTACTGGTAGCTCATATTGTTTCTAACGATTGAGTTGAGTTCGAGTTCGATGGTGTTGTAAGGCATTATAATCATATTATAAATAAAGTTCGTATTCATATTAGCTCACATTATTTTCAACGAATAGGATCTGAGTTCGATGGTGTTGTATAGCATTATAATAATGTTATATATAAACTTCGTACTTTATTGTACAATGTCGTTAATAATAAGTTTATATATGAAGCTCGTTTATAATTTAAAAATATTAATAATGCTTAGCTTGTAATTAATAAAAAAAAATGCTTGAAACTTCTAAAAAAAGACAAATTGCTTGATAGAGCTATAAATAGCATAATCAAATAAAAACCGCAGGCAAATTTTAACAAATGCCAGATCTAGCCACTAAACAGCTGGTAAGTCAACACTGCTTCCAACTGCGCTAAGCTTTGTTTGTTTGCTTCGCTTAACGCTTTGCAGTCAGTCCTTAATCCGTTTCGTTTGCTACGAGACGAATTCAATGAATTCCATGTGCGCTGCCATTGCCATAGCCGTCAGCTTTTGTATGTGATACGTTATAATAGAGTTTCGTTTCGGAAAACAATCAAAATGGCCAACGCGAGCGTCTAATTACCCTGGCATTAGCTGCAATTTGCGCTTGTCCGTTTCACTTCCACTGTATCGGGGGGGATTCCATAAATTTCAATTGCCCTCGCTGCAATTTCTAAAGCCGCAGTCGAAGTTTTATGTCGGCGTTGGCTTTGCAATGCGTGGCGCAGTGTTAAGAGAGCTTGAGCTCCAATCAATTTCATGTGCCATGGGCGCAGGCGCTTAATTGCCCTGCGATATTAACTGCAATTTTTGCTGGCGAAATGCTTGCAGGCAGTGCTTTTCGCTGGTTTTCACTGCTGTTACTGCTTCACTCGCTGTTACTGTGACTTCTGAAGCGTGTGACCGGAGGTGAAATTTCGTTTTTTGATTATTTCGGCTTACAAACAGCAACTGCGCGAGCCTCCGCCGCCGTCGCCGTCAAACTGTCTAAAACTGGCGATAAATGCGCGCAGATACTTGGACGTAGTTTGGCCGCGTTAGCGATTCGCAATTCCGTCGCTTTAAATGGACAACTGGGAGTGGGTCACACAGCTGCAGACTGCGCTAACTGAGGCCGAGGCGCGCTGCAACAGCGCAGCAGCGCTGCAGAGACCAACGTAGCGATTATAGGGATGCGGATGGATACCCAGAGACACACAAAGCCAAGCCAGATTCAGATTCAGTGGCAGACTCCAAGCTGTGCGACTCACTGCAGAGGGAGAGACACAGACGACTCCCAGACCGGTTGGCGCGATCTTTCGCTCGTTCTCCAACGTTCCCTCGCACGTTCGCGTTTGCGGCATTTTCGATTCTTTCTGTAAAAGCGTAAATATTTCAATTTATTTATTGGTCATGCGTCTGCTCGATTCCACTTTCTACCCGCCGTCGTCTGGCAGAGATGTATCTACATGTGTCGTGTCTTGACCAGAGCCGCCCCAGTCCCGGTTTGAGCCCGGGCCCGGACTCGGACTCGGGCTCGCGACGCACGCAACCAACGAGTCAAATCTGTGTCAACGGCCTTTGACTTGGCGGGGCCCTTCCTCTTGTCGCCGTTGCTGCAGTTGGCGCCCGCCTGTAGGCGCTGCAGACTGGTGGGCGTGACGATGTCGCATTTTCATAAACATGAACATGAAATGAGTGAAAACGTTTTGCACTCCTTCGTTTATGTGTCCGCAAACAAAGCAAATGTCTGAGCCCCAAAGAGGTGTGTACGACAATTGCGACTGCAGGCCATGCATGACCCGCGTGTATTATTTGTGTCTGTGTCTGTTTCTGTGTGGAGGAGGGGGAGGTGGCGAGGGGGCGACTAGGGTCGTCGTTGTCTGATTACCATGCTAAATGGTTGAGGAGAAAACTATGGCAGCACTCGACTCGAACGAGCACAATTGCCAATAGCCAATACCCAATGCTGTTGCTATAAAAACCAATTTTGAATTGTATAGGCTTCGCTTAGCTACCCTGTAAATGGTGTCAGTGTTGTAAACTGTCCACAATTTCATTAAACCATAAAAAACTACTAGCTTATCTTGAAGTAAGGTATAAGTGTATAATTACAATTAAGCATAATTTACAAGTCATTTCAAATTTATACACATTTTTAGAAATCAGTTGCCAGTCGATTACACCAACTTGACAAGCGTTTATAAGGTATTTGGAAAAACTGTTGCCCGTCAGACTGAAATTTACACGTTTTCTGGCTGCACCTCACGACTCTTGAATAGATTGGGCCTACGAATCGCTGTCGGAATCAGAGAAACAGAGAAGGAACGAGGAGAAGTGCGTGTGCTTTTTAACGGATTGATGGTCTCTCCATAGAGAAGAAGTTTGCATGCTAATTGTGTTGTTGGCGTCGTGTAAAACGACGGGTTGCACACACACTCAACACACACGCTTCATATGCCCCTAATGGGGTTCATTGAAGTTCACTTTCGCCCGCAGCAGCGATTGGACTTTAAAGGTCAATGTTTAATAGCTATAATATAGCTGCGAAGACCTTTGATAAGGCTGAGTTCCATAACCCTATGCTATGTATTCTATTTGGATTGCAGGCGCTGATTCATGTGCTACACAAATAAGGGCTTGTATATGATTACTGATATTATGACTATTTAATTGTTTATGGTTTTACTTTTATATATATTTTGTAATAGTTTTATTTTTGAGCAGCTAATAATTAAAAAAAAAAAATAGAATTCCCATACCGGGAATCGAACCCGGGCCTTCTGGGTGAAAGCCAGATATCCTAGCCACTAGACCATATGGGATAACTGAACACCCTGTGCTTGCAGCTCAATCTACTGAATCCGCAGCCTGGGTGAGCAGGGTGAATACTGTGCCAAAAATATAAACTATATGTAGCTCAACTGAATTGGATCCAGCCCCACCCCCTTTTCGCTGATGTGTATATGCAGCTTCAAAGTGAAATTCATTGTAAACATCTTGATTGGCGGGATTGTTTATTGCTTTTGTGGTTTCCAATGTTGTTGCTGTTGTAATTCTTTCTATCTCACTTGGAGTTTAATTTCTGCTGCCCATTGATGATTACTTGCGACTGCCCCTCGACGCGCCTACTCGACGCTTTTCATTAATTACCAAAACGAGTCTTTGAGCCCCCGATTATTGAAGCCCCGTTTTGTGGTTTGGATTTAACTCTTTTCTCGGCGCTTTTTTTTTAGCTGCTGTCAGCTCGTGTAAGATAAATTGAATGAATCTCCGTTGGCTGCACTTGAAGCGCACATAAAATTGTTGCCTGTCAGCATCGCTGCATCCACGCCCCCCGCTGCCTTATCTACCTGTCTCTGTCGCTGTCTCTTTCTGACCTCCTACTTTGGACATTTAACTACCGTTGCGACTGTAGTAATGCTGCGAATCTTGTAATATTCATTTAATTTACTAACTTCGCCTGATGAATCAATCATTGCGTCTGCTTAGCTTTGGCTATTTAAATTAACCGGTTCGCGGCTTCAGCTCTCATCGCCCATCTCCCAGCTCCTCAGAATCCTCCTCCTCCTCCAGCTTGTCTAATGAGCGGGGGGCACTTGTCTGCCCGCAGAGAGACGTCGCACATACATATGTATGCGTGTGGTGTACAAAAAAGCCGAGGCTGATGCAAAGCCGCTTTCTTGGACGGGGCCTGTCTGTCGGTCCATGTCCATAAGGTAGGGTTTATGTTTTCTCTCCACGCACTTTGTGAGAAAGTCTGCGCAGATGAATAGATACAGATGCGGATCATGTGGCGCTTACACGTGTCTCGAGACTATAACAAATTTCGTTCATTAAAAGGCCTCGTGCACGCTGTAAGTATTATTAGGTATAAACTAATGGGGACCTTGTGCCAGTAGGAGTTCTGTTATTTGCAACTAATCGTATCGAATTACTAGACAAAGGGAATTATATCAAAATCAAATATTTACAACCCCGAGCAAGAGCTCGAATGATATCACTGCTTATGCTCTTGAAAGAGTTGCGAGAACTGCACTCTGAGACAGTTTACTGACCGTGATATCGAATATAGTATATATTGTATATTGAGTTCGGCATTGCAACCGGAGTGCAGTCATATTTCAAGGGCCGTGCGGCAGTTTCGCTTCATTTCAATTACGCTTTAATTAGCCACAGTAATTATGTGAGTGTGAAACAAGTTTCGAGTTGAGAACAAAACGAGAATCAGTTGTCAGAAATACGATTACTTCACTGAGTACTGAGCACATCAGGGAAGATGCGCAAATGATTTGGTTGTCGAAGGTCTAGACAAGCTTCCCCATCAATTAGGGGCTGTGCGGCGTATTCGTGCGAAACTTCTAATAATCTCTATGATTTCGCATTGTGCTGCTTCCTTTTGGTATTTATTTAATTTGCAAAAAAGTCAACTTTGCCGAGACTTTAACACTTTTAGCCTTCCCTGCACTGTGGTTTCATATCAATTTGCAAAACAGTTTTAGGTTATGGCTTGTTTTTTTTTCGTTTGTTCGTGTTTGCATGTTTGCCAAATCTTTTATCATTGTGTCATGTTCAATGTCGCGACTACAAAAAGAGTTGAAGATAGAGTGAGAAAAAGAGAGAGAGAAACAGAGAACTGGTGACTTGAGGCTTTGTTGTTTCTGGTTTTTGAGCGTTCAAGGTGAGGCGCGTGTGGTGTTCGACAATTGGAAATGGAACAAAAAAACAGCGCTTGCAATTAGACAAATCACGCTCAAACTATCGAGAGTTGAACAACATTCCAAGCCAAGAAATTTCGTTAAAAGAAAAGAAAAAAAAAGTAAAATAGAAATGATCGTGAGATAAAAAAAATAGCTAAACTGTACAACAAATTTGGAAAAAGTATAAAGATTAAAATTGAATATGTGGGCGGCTTTTGGGACTTGCGTGGCATAAGCAATTAGCTAAAACACCTGCGTTAGATCTAGCTGTTGATGTTAACCAGCACTGGCAGCTAGTGTGCCATTTGCTTACAATTACCTTTTGCGACATGCAATTACTTTTCAATTATAAATTTATTACCCATCATCATCCGCGTCGTCGTCTTTTTTACGACTGCAGCATTCAATTAAATTAATTGCTTTGAAAATTGAGTTGGTTTTCTTGTTGCGCCCGTCGGAAGACAAACTTGTTCAACACTGAAATTGATCAGACGTCCAACCATCCATCTATCCATCCAACCAACCATCCGCTCGTTCGGACGCTCAACTTTCATTTTGTTTATGGACTTAATTTAAACTATTTATAATAATTACCACAGCAAACAAAGACCGGCGCACAGAAACAAAGCCAACAAATGAAGCGCCAACTATAAAAAGAGTGTGCAATAAAAAGCTCGCTCTATGACTTATTCTGCTCGTTGTTGTTTTTGCTGCTGCGGCAAACGCTGCTGAGGCGCGCGTGAGCGGTCAGCAAGTTCACAGCGTGCCAAAGAGAAAGAGTTCAGAGTAGGCAGGGAGATAGAGATAGACAGAGAGAGAGAGAGAGTGGGAGCAAGGTCTGGCACCCAGCGTGAACTGACCATCAACAGCAACAACAACTACAACAGTAGCAACAACGTCTGCTGCCCCCGGGCAATGATCAGCAGCCGAGTCAGGCGAGTCAGGAGGGGAGTCGCTGGAGTCGGCAATCCGCAACGAGTCAACGCCTGCCTAGTTGACCTAAAAAGCTGCTCGCCACTCGAGACTCTAGTTAAGCACTTGAAATAATTTGTACACTGTACACTGCACCGCAGCAGCTGCAAATTGAGTGAAAGGGCCGTCGAAATGTGGTCAGGGGTTGCACCCCGCAATGGGGTATTTAGGTGGACTAAAGCTTGCATAGCTTAAATAGCCAGAATTGCTAAAAACTAGACCCGCATAGCGCAGCAGAGACATTAAGACACTCCAAAAATATAATTTGGCTTAAAACAGTTACAACTTTAGTCTAATCCCATTTTTTGAATATTATAGATGAATCATGTGAAAACCTGGAGAAACACAATACCTTAATATTTAATTATTTATTTTTATTTTCTTTTAATTACCATTACAAATTTCTTTCAAGAGCTTAAATCAGAGTTTAAGAAAACATAAGCATACTTTAATGAAAATAATTTTAATATAATAGAGAAGAAATGGCAAATATTGACACCAAATTATGAGAAAGGATGACTGAGGAATTAAAGTTAATTTCTTATTATTTTTATAAAACAAATGGAATCGTAATTTAAATAAATTCGGTTTTTACTTAGTCAACAGTTAACTAATTGTGCCCATCACTTCCAGCGAGATCCAAGCAAACTACTTTAGGGCTCTGTTTGTCTAGTCGTTAGTTAGTACTCCCCGCTGTCTCACGGCTATTATAGAGTCGCAGTTGGGGATATTTTGCTGTGGTTTTCCACAACACTTGTTCTTCTCTTTTCTCCCGCTACTGCCGCCTTCATGGAAGACACAAGATCGGATTTCAGACCCTTCATCTCGTCTGGCTCTTGGTCTTCGTCTTCATCTTGTTTTGTTTATGTTTACGACTTGACGGGTTTTAGTGGTTTATCTAATTGGGAAATTATGTTGGCCGACTGCACTATCTGAGTAGCGAAAGATAGTTGTAGTAAGTTAGAGTCTAGAGATACTACAGTACGTGCTGCAAGTTGTGCAACACGGTGGCAACTTTCGCCTATGAAACGCTTTTTTATGTACTTGCATACTTTATAGTCTTTTATATAGTCCATACTGATAATTTCAGTGGTATTTTTCAGATTTCTTCTGTTTTTTTTGTTTTTGGCTAATCACATGTTTCCGTCCGTTCGAGTTGCGGTTTCGTTGTCCAGTTTGCGCTTTAATAACTTCATTGTCAATGCAACGAACGGGTGCACAGAACGCAACTGCAGCGAAACATGTGGGGAAATTGGTAGTTGGAGCAAGCTAATATAGAGAGATACCCTGTAAATAGAGCTTAACGAGAGAGTTGTAGGTGAAACATAAATAAATCTTCTAATAGAAAATTTAAGTAGGGATATATTACGCATTGCAAAAGCAACTAATCTACCCCTTTTGATAATACAACACTAGAGTATAAAAAGCAAAATCAACGGAAGTGGTAGAAAGTTCCTCTACGAGTCAACTCGCTAGTGTTTTTCGTACTATTTGGTGATTATACGCCAGGGCATGCGAACCAAATAAATGTTAGGATGTATCTCCAAGCGAATACTCGCTCGCCTCTTACAAAGTATATGGAACATTTATATACCCCACTTGCGTCCACAACTCCAGGGTATACAAAGCGAAACAGTAGTGAGTGGTAGCTGAGCTATTTGGTGCAGTGAAGACAAAGAGTGCAGCGGCGCTTGACTTCTTTTCTAAACTTGCATTGTCCATGCTCAGCCTGCGGCCGGGCATCGGACTTGATCTAGATGTGGTCCGCACACTGACGTCGCTGACTGTGTCGACTGTCAGCGCAACAGCACACAGTAGTCGTCATCGAGCCAGCCGTGGAGCCAGGGCAGCTATCGAGATCGTGAGCGTCATCGCCTGGCAGATTTATGGAGAGAGGCCCCCAAGAAGGAAGCGCCGTAGTGCGCAGAGTTTAGCTGAAGATTTCACAAATCAGAAACGCAATAGAAAAAAATGTCTTCATTGAGATCATCATCCGCCTGTCTTCGGACTGCCACACAGTCATACAGCCAAACAGCCATACAGCCAGACACAACGACGGCCAGCAGCCGGGTTGCTTGGTAGTTGTTGATCTTTGGCTACAGGTTTTATGATCGCATTGCTCTGCTGCGATTGATTGTGGGTAGTTTTTATGTGATCGCCGTCGGTCGTCGGTCGTCGATTGTCGATTGGCGGTCGGCAACAAAGCTGGCTTTGCCTTATTTAGTACATTGCCGTATTTTTACAGTATTTTTTTAGTATTTATGGGCGCATGACTCTTCGGCGTCGTCATCATTACACCCGCACAAGTCAGGACCCTGGCGTGCTCCTCTCCTCTGTTGCACAACTGTGATTAGGTTGGATCAGACAGGCGAGAGAGAGAGAGAGACAGAGAGGTAGTTAAAGAGAAGGAGAGAGATCGCAAGCGAGAGAAGTACGCTTGAACTTCGGCCCTGTCGGCAATCATTTATCAAGCTACGCTCAGACGCTGTAGATAAAATCTCAATAAAATTTCTTGGAAATTTGCGAATGTTTCGCACAGAATTCCGCATAAAAAACACAAAATTCATTTGCAATGCGTGCGTATATTTAATCCTTGAGTTGAGCTAAAGCTTAAATTAGTTTGCTCTAGGAATAAATAAAGTCAAGTTTATCTTACGCACAAAAGATAAAGAAAAAATGTATTTACCACTCCTACCTGTAGAGCACATCTATTACTGTAGGCTTTTCACTGAACTGAATTATAGTTGCCACTCAAAGCTCTATGAAATGATTTAAATAAGCTTCAGTTGAAATATAAACAAAAGCTGCAAGTTGTCAATAAAGACATACAAGCTCTTTTAAATCATTTACAATAATTAATTTAGAATGCGAGCTTTAAGCTAAAGCTTTAATCTGTCTTCTGAAATTCTGAAAATTGATAAATCATGCCTGTAAGGCACGGCGGTTATTTAAGAATAATAGAGCTTCAACTTAAAAAGAAAAACTCTTGAAAGCTCTCAGTCAATTGTTGGAATTCATTGCCTAGTACTAAAAGATTTGTTTATCAGATATAAGCAACTAATAAATTAAAGTATATAAGCTAAAGCTTTAATCAGTTAGTTTGGGAATTAAATCAATAGCTTTCATAGAAAACTCTTCAAAGTCTCCACACAGTGAAAAGCTCACTCATGCCTGTGGACCACGACATTTATTTCTGAAACATTTTTTACAAATAGAATAACGCTTAAAGAAATTAACTTTACGAAAAAAGCTCTTGAAAGCTCTAAGTCAATCGTTGGAATTTATTGCCTACTACTAACAGTAAAGCATTTATTTATAATATAATTTATTTATTTATAATTTGCTAAATACTTTTTAAAATATAGATTAAAACTGAATTCAGCAAGATCTAGAAATAAATCAAGGCAAGCTTGAGCCGACAAGCAAAAGCTCTTGAAAGTCTTCCCCTCATAGATGTATTCCAAATGCCGCCAATACCAGTAAATCACTTGAATTATTCGAGATTTCCGACTGCACCAAATGAGAGTCCTGACCTTAATCTGGGCGTGTCACGCCAAAGCTCTGCACAAATCCCATGTAATGCCGTTGTCGCTGACAAAACCACATGACCGCAGTCGACCCAACCCGGAGAATGTTCTGCCCATAAAATCACACGGACAAATTTCGAAATTTACATTGAATTGAATTAATTTATGCGAGTTGATTAGATGCCGCGGGCGACAGGGAAGTGGGGGAGAAGCGAGCACACAACACAAAGCAGGGCACCCCCCGGCGTTTGATAGTGCGCGCCCCTGCGCCCCTCTTACACAAGTTCCAAACTGTTCCAAACAGTTCCAAACTTTTGTTTCGCTATCGAACGAATTGCCAGCTGTGTTTACATCGCGGCGATGAATCAGCAGTTGTTGCCGTCGTATTTTTTTTTTTTTTTTTTTTTAACTTCCCGATTTAGGGAAGTTATTGTAACGACCCCGATTTTGAAGAGTGTCAGATCCTTGAAATTTTCACGTTTCTCGACGTTTCACATCCCCCTGACCCATTTTCAATGAGGGTTCTGTGTGTGTGTGTGTGTGTGTGTGTGTGTGTATGAGAGTATGTTCGTATGTGAGATTTTTTTGTGTCAGCGGTTTCTCATAAACTACTGAACCGATTTGAACTTTTTTTTTTTTGAAAGATTCGTTTCACCGCCATCTAGGTCTGAAAGGAGTTTAAGAGGGTTATATGTTATAGTTTTTTAATAATTCGCCAAAAAGCACGATTTTTCGGGTATTTTTTGCTTTTTTCGGCTCTATCTCGTAAACGACGGGGTTTTGAAGAAAGTCGTAAGAAACTTTTCGAGCCGAAATTGAATTCTCTACAAAAAAGGTAAAATGATATTTTTCAAAATTCTCAACCCTTAACGAGATAATGGTGTTTTAAAGTAGGAAAAAGTTGAAAAATCGCGACACGCTCGCTCACATGTGTGTATGTGCGTATGTTCGTATGTGAGATTTTTTTGTGTCAGCGGTTTCTCATAAACTACTGAACCGATTTGAACTTTTTTTTTTTTGAAAGATTCGTTTCACCGCCATCTAGGTCTGAAAGGAGTTTAAGAGGGTTATATGTTATAGTTTTTTAATAATTCGCCAAAAAGCACGATTTTTTGGGTATTTTTTGCTTTTTTCGGCTCTATCTCGTAAACGACGGGGTTTTGAAGAAAGTCGTAAGAAACTTTTCGAGCCGAAATTGAATTCTCTACAAAAAAGGTAAAATGATATTTTTCAAAATTCTCAACCCTAAACGAGATAATGGTGTTTTAAAAGTAGGAAAAAGTTGAAAAATCGCGACACGCTCGCTCACATCGCCCCCCCCCCCCCCAACAACACACTCACCCACCCACCTGTCCACCCACACACACCCACCCGTCCACCCACACACACCCACCCGTCCACCCCACACACACACACACACACACACACACACACACACACATACATATTTTTGTTATTTTTTAACTTCCCGATCTAGGGAAGTTATTGTAACGACCCCGATTTTGAAGAGTGTCAGATCCTTGAAATTTTCACGTTTCTCGACGTTTCACATCCCCCTGACCCATTTTCAATGAGGGTTCTGTGTGTGTGTGTGTGTGTGTGTGTGTGTATGTGCGTATGTTCGTATGTGAGATTTTTTTGTGTCAGCGGTTTCTCATAAACTACTGAACCGATTTGAACTTTTTTTTTTTTGAAAGATTCGTTTCACCGCCATCTAGGTCTGAAAGGAGTTTAAGAGGGTTATATGTTATAGTTTTTTAATAATTCGCCAAAAAGCACGATTTTTTGGGTATTTTTTGCTTTTTTCGGCTCTATCTCGTAAACGACGGGGTTTTGAAGAAAGTCGTAAGAAACTTTTCGAGCCGAAATTAAATTCTCTACAAAAAAGGTAATATGATATTTTTCAAAATTCTCAACCCTTAACGAGATAATGTTGTTTTAAAAGTAGGAAAAAGTTGAAAAATCGCGACACGCACTCACACACGCGTAGACACACACACAGATATGTGTATTTGTGTGTGCAAATTATATTCTCTATAAAAAAAAGTTTCATAACATTTTTACTTATACCTACTGGTTGACGAGAAAATTTATGTTTGACACAAAGCTCAGAGAAAAAGCACATACATACATCTCATATCGGGAAGTTATAGATGTGACCCGAATGGGGGTCACACTTTGCCCGCTTGTTTTTTTTTGTTGTAACTCTTGGAAAAAGGAAAATCAAAATGAAAATGAAAAACTACATGGGCTTTATCTTAAAAATAGATACATTCCCACGCCCACGTGTCTATTTCTAGGTCTCGATTGTTATTATGTATTATTGTTATTATTATTTCTCTGGCATTGCATTGTTTCGCTGGCGTTGCTCTTGTTTCTCTCGCTGTTTCGCTTTTACAGATTGTGCAATTTGGCGCGTTTCCCTATTCTTGCGCGGCGCGGCGCCACGCCTTGCCCCGTCCCACCCGAGCGAGGGGCGGCACTTTCCATTGCGATTTGCTTTCGTGCCTCTAATTTGTGGTATGTATTTTGGGCTGTGCTGTGCTCTGCTCTGCTCTCTTTTGTAATTGTTGCCACTTATCGTTGTTGTTCCAATTCCTCCGCGCATTCCCCCCCCCTACCCCCGCGCAGCACTGCCCCCTCGAAAGCAACTCAAGCAATTTCTATTTTCCCATTTCTTCCGCAATCGCTTGCTTTTCTCGCACACGCTTGCCAATTTGTTTGGCATATATGTGTATGTAGGTATATGCAGATCGGGCATGCCGCATATAGATTCAATATACCTATATACCTGTATTGATATGTGTTTTCTTTTTATAAAATTTCATTTTTCCGCAAGATTAAAAATAAACACTCTAACACACGCACACACACTCCATGTGTGTATGGTATATAAAATGTAGAATTTATAGACTCGGCGAATTTCGCACAAATTTCTCATTGGGCAAAAATCATCACCACCTGCTGTGCGCACAGTGGGCCAAGAGCCGCAGCGCAAATGTTGCGCAAGTAATTTGTGAATGAAATGAGGCAGGTCGTGATCAAAAGCAGCGTAAAATCATGTAACAGTCAAACCGATAAACTATATAAATAAACTGCATATGATTTTTAATAGCCACAAAATAAAAATACTGTAAGCTTATAAAAATAAAAATATATTTCTCAGTTTTTAATATATAAAACGCCTGTATTTTTTTGCAACTTTAAAAACTTAAGTCTTGCACCACTGTGCGACAAGGCGCCGTCAATGACTCAACAGCTAGACTGACGTCCTTACCTGTGCGTGTATCTCTACAGCTCAAGATAAATCTTTGTGGCAAAAGTTGAACTCAAACTTTTTTTTTTGCACACCTCTTGCCATGCCTTGCGCCACTGTGCGAACAGGCGTCAACGACTCACCAGCTGGCTCGACGGTCTATCCGCCCTCCGCTTGGCTGCCCTCCCCCTCAAGCGCGCGCACACACACACACACACACCTCGTCTAGGAGCTTAGTGTGAGTGCTAAAATTAAATGTTCGAATTTGTTGCGATCTCCGCGCTGCCTGCTGCGCGTTCGCATAAACTTTGCTCATTAAAATATTCATATTGTGTATTTAAATCGATGCGATGCGTGTATATTGCCTGCCCAAAATACCAGTTAGTATTTATAACTAATAGCAAATTTCCGCTTAAAGCGTGAATCACTGCGCGCTGCTGCTATCTTTTTAGAAAGGGGGTAAACCAGCAGCAGAAAGCGCTCTGCTGCCTGTCGATCTGCTGCGCGTCATCGTTGTGCTTTTTTGCTGGCGCTGACGCCGACTGCTGATAAACAACAGCTTACAAATCGCTCACAAATTGATAAAAGCTGCGGCGAATTTGCAAGAATTCGCGTAATAACTTCCGGTTCAGTTCAGGTACACGCACAACAGCAACAACAACAATAGCAAGAGCAAGAGCAGCAGCAGCAGAAGACCCAAGCGACGCCGACGCTCGCTCTGCCTCGCTGCTCTCTCGCTCTCTGGCTGCTCTCTTTGTGTCGGCGTCGGCGTCTCGGTCAGCTGGCGTCGGCATCGCTGCGCGCCTGCTGTTCAGTTCTAAACGAAACTTCGCCGCGTACGTGCGCGCTGTGCAGAGCTGCGATTTGGTATTGTTGTTGCGGCTGCTGCGTTTCGATTTTCTACATTTGTTTATAATGTTTGTGCAAGCAACGACAATAGCAACAACAACAACGACAACAACTAAAACGACGATTGCAACAAGCGTTTTCGCTGGCTAATGCAAAGTGTGAGTTGTGTTTGTTTACTGCGTGCTGCGCGCTGCGACTGCGACGGCGACTGCGACTGCACTGTGCTTGTTGTTGTTGCTTTTGCTTGCGTGACTTTCGTTAAGCGCTCAATACGACGAATATGCGCAACGTTTTCTTATCGCGCGTTTTGCTTTGCGTTCGCCTATCAGTTTTCATTTTGTACGTGTGTGTGTGTGTGTGTGTCTGTCTGTTTGTGTGTGTGTGTGTATTGATATTGCATTTGCACAAGAAGTGGGTTATGGCAAAATGAGCAACAACAACAACAACGACGGCAACCAAAACTCGACGAAGAAAATCAATCAGCAAAAGTGGCGCAGCACGCAGCGCATGTAATTAACACGCAACCAACTGTTGCCTGCTCTCCCCCCCCCCCCCCCGCTCTCTCTGCTGCCCCTGCTGCTGCTGCTTATTGTTACACACAGGCAGACACAGCTGATTGTGTCGTGTCATGTTTGTTTATCAATATCAGTGCAGCGGCAGCGACGCCGACGTTGACGGCGACTGCGACACAATTAAGCCTTAATTGAGTGCGTACGAGGCGCGCAACAGGCGACATAAACAAACATGTTGCAGCTGCCGCCAGCTGGGAGCGTGTGTGAAAATGCTCTGCGTGTGCAGGCGTGTGAGTGTGTGTGTGTATCGAAGATTGCCGCTGGTGATGTAATTTGCATAGGCAACAACCACAACACAAACACTCACACAGACACACAAGCAGGCCACAAGCTACCTACCACAAAGCAACAACTACAACAGCAGACATAATTTTTGGAGCGAATTCAGGTTTGATGCCCACCGTTGCGTAGGCAGCGCAACAAGCGCAGTCTTAGTCTCAGTCTCATGCGCAAATACCCTATAAAATGTATAACAATGTATAACCTGCTTGAGACTGGCTAGGGTTGCCAACTTTTTTTTTTGACACGAAAAAAAGTATATTTTGATCTGATAAGAATTTTAAAAAGTATTTTAGGCAAATAAACAGTATTTCAGTTTCACCTTAATTTAAATTAAATTAAAATATTTTTTAGAGCTATTCGCACAATTTATTAATTTACAATTCCTTTTAAAAATATTGTATATACTTCTCCACAATTAAAATTAAAATTTAAAACATATAAGGAGCTTTTTTTCAATAATTTTAATAATTTTTAATAATAATTTAATAATTTATAGTCGCCTTATTTCTTTCTTCTCGCCAAATTAATGTAAAATTCATCACCTAAAAAACCTCTACTCAGAGAGTAGAAAAGTTACAATTTTAGTTTTATTTATGAATTCTTGTGAGTTGCTAATACTAATAAATAGCACAATTTTTGACTAGTATTCATTTCAAGAAAATTCCTATGTTTTGATCGATAGATTTGAAATAGCAGCAATCCTAATTTATCTTACTATACAACACTGTCATTAATGAACTTTCTTAGTGGATAATATATACATACTTATTGTGTTAAGAAACAGTTAAAAACAGTATTTTTTTGTTCAACAGTAAAAAGTATAATGCAGTCAAAAACAGTATAATACTGTTTTTAACAGTTTGGTTGGCAACCCTAAGGCTGGCAAAGAAAGAGAGAGAGAGAGGGGGAGAGTGTGGCTGCAACTGTAAACGTAGATCGATAAAGAAATCGTTGCGATAAGGAAACTAATGCGATTTATAGGCTATCGATCGATTATCTAAAGGCTCTTCAGAGTGTAAACAACTAGAAGCTTAAGTACTAACGTATCACGCCCACTCACTTAGAAATCGTAGCAAGTGTCGATGCGATGAGATAGTCAGCGCCGCGACTTGACTGTGATTTGAGTCAGCAGCAGCGGCAGCAGCAGCAGCAGCAGCTGTAAAGCCAAGTCAGCGGCAGCAGCTCTCTTCAGACGTCAGCCCCCACCCCTGTGTGCTGACGTGCGACAGCAAACCGCCCGCCCGACCGACCGACTGGCGAGACGAGTGTGTCATGCGCCTGGTCTGGCCAGCAGCAAAAAGCAACAGTCGAAGTCGACGTCGCCGTCGTCGTCGTCATTCGCTGCTTTTAGACAATGCTACAAGTTCCTACACCTACGACCTAGAATCTGCCGAATATGTCAACAGGTATATGGCCAGCACACACACACACACACACACAGCTTATGTACATAACTGCGGCAACTATGCCTATATATTTATAGCTTTTCCTATGGGAATTGAGAAATTCAACTTATTGCCGCGGATTTGGTTTGACAGTTTATTTTGGTAGAGAAAGCGAGAGAGGGAGAGAGAGAGAGACAGAGAGAGAGAGAGCGTGACCTTGAGAAATATGCAAAAACAAACAAATATGTTTGAAAATATAATTACAGTGAAAACTCTACATAGGAAAGGTACTCATAGGCGGCGTACACTCTCTCCACTAACAATACTTTTGTAGCCCCCCCTAGATGCTTTTGAATTTTGTTTAAAGTAATAAATTTTTTTTATGTAAAATAAATAGTATAAGATATTAATTACAATAAATTATTAAACATTTATAGAGAATGTGTAAAAGTATTTTTTACTGGGATGTAGTTATATGATTCGAATTAAAACTTTGCGTTTTTCTTAAACCAGGTTTATCTGCTAACATCAACAATAGCTCTTGGTCTACTGAACCGATTTCCTTAATTCAAAATATATTTCGAAGTATATGAATTACACCTAAAATTGCCAAAACAAATTTATTTTTTAAAAGAGATAAAAGATAAAAAAAGGGAAAAATTTCAACTTTTTCAACGTTGTTTTATTTTATGGTACATCAAAATTTATAGAAATTACATATGTCATGGAAATTTTTTATAACGACGAGAGGCACTACACTTTTCACTTTTTTTTTCTGGGTTTATAGAATTATTTTATTTTCCATCAATATTTATTGAAATTAGGTATAAGTCAAAGGAAATTTAATCAATTTCAATAAGTTATTTTGTTTTACTACGCTTGACTACGCAGGGCGATGTTTTGCGTTCAGGGGCTGACGAGATCGACCATTTTAAAGCTTCCGTGTTGAATTTTTTAAAAATAAAAGACATTTTTCAATATTTGATAAATAACAAATAAATTATCAAAGAAGTCTTCACAAATTTGACTTGATTTTCGGGCAAGTCCAGGAAAACCTCTCTTTAAATTACAGAAATAAAAAAAAAGAAAGAATTCAACAAATGAACAAAATAAAATTATTCCGGCTTTAGCTAAAAGAAAACCGAATGAAAATAATCAGAAAACTTTGTTTGTACACTAGTCGGCATAATTATTTTGACGAAAAAAAAATGGTGCAAATTTGCATGTAACTTTTCAATGGTTGAACATAAATCAATGATTTTTTTTCTAGTTTACTTAGTGGTAATATAGTCTTAAAAATAATGAATTCAAAATTTTATCATATCAACTTGAAAAAATATAAGCTAAAGTAATTTTTATGTGGTGGCATAAGTATTTTGACGAGTACATTTTAATATAAATAACAAAGTTTAAACTCAAAAAAAAATTAAGGAAAAATTAGAATTTAGTAAATTATTTAATTTTCTTTGGTTTCAATAACTTTTTGCAGTCGTCGCTACGCTGAATCTGTAAAATTTTGGATGATCTCTGGAGACATCTCTTCCCAAAGGGAAGTGACCTCAAAAATTGCATTCTCTCGGGTTTTGTCCAACGAAACTGTTCTCTTGCATTTTAAAAGAGACCAGACGTTCTCAATAATGTTAAAGTTTAAGCTTTGGAGCGGCCAGTTCAAGACAGTAACGCCCACATCCTTCAAAACATTGGTAATCATTTGGGGGTTTGCGGCAGGGGGCATTATCCTGCTGCAGGATAAATGATACGCCAATGGGCCTATCACAGGAAGGAAAGGCATTATCGTTTAGAACCTCCATATATTGCCCTAGATTCATTTAGCCGGCAATAGGAACCAAGTCACCCAGCCCATTGTATGCAACGCATCCCCACAACATGACAGAGCCTTCTCCATGGCTCACTTTTTGTCAAACGGACTGCCTTTTCTGCCTTGGTACCCTTGGAATCTAACAAAAAATTTATTTTTTGATGAATTGTACTAAAAGAAGCTTTCATCTGTCCATAGAACGCTTCCCAAGAACTCCTTTGGCTTCCTTTGCGAAAGACAGTCTTTTAAGCTTGTTTGCTCCTGTTAGAAATGGTACGTCCTTGGCTTTAAAAGTCTTCAAATCACATTCTTTTAATCGTCGATGGACTGTGCGCCCACTAATTGGGGTCTTAGCTGTCAAATAAAATTGATCTGCTGCAGATTGAGGCAGCAGAAGAACATTTTTTTTTAATTCCCGTACAAGGATTCGGTTTTCACTGAGCTCTGACTTGCGCCTAACACCTGATCTGATGTCATTATGCCTTTTAAACTTTTTAATTTGGTAGTTGACAGTTTGACGCGACACATTAAACTCATTGGCAATGATTTGACTGCTATTCCAGCATTAAAATTTACTACCATTGAAGATCGGGTAACCAAACATAGCTCAGCCGTTTTACCCATGTTACTTAATAATTTTTAATAACTTTGTATTTTATTAACAAAGTTTAATATTGATCAAAGTTAAACACAAAAGTTGTTTGATTGTCGCGGGCTTAAAAGTGTGAAAATATTTTCACAAAGCTGCTGTCAAAATACTTGTGCCAGGCAAAAAACCGTTGTCTGCATGCATTCTAATCAACAGAAAGAGAATGCAAAAGGTAAACGAAATAAAAATTGGCATGCACATAGCTAAACATATGATCTTGGTTTTGCGCCTCATTTTCGTACCGTTAATTGATGATTTTAAGCAAAGCAACGTTCAAAAGTCAAAACAAGGTTTCGTCAAAATAATTATGCCGACTAGTGTATTTTGAAAAAGAGTTCCTTGACCATGACTAGGGCGGGCCGTGAACCCGTGACCCTCCGCATCGCAGTTCAGCCCTCTCTGCGCTACGCCATGAGCCAAAGCGCTTGTCGTGCATTGAAATTGAAGCAAGGACTTTTTCCATGCATTTCCTGCTCGTCGCAGCATGCGCAGTGCGCCCCACAGGCTCTCAAAAGGACCAACGTGCCCAGGCAGGGCAAGTTGGTTCCATGGTGTAATGGTTAGCACTCTGGACTCTGAATCCAGCGATCCGAGTTCAAATCTCGGTGGAACCTCTGACCAGTAGAGTTTTATTTTATTATTTTTTTTTTATCTTTATTATTTTCCTTTCGCTTTTATCTCGTGTTGCAACCATTCCTTATTCGTGATTCAGCGTGTTTGCGCATCGCGATAAGAACGTTAAAAAATACGAATAATGCAATAATTGTAGCATGTATAATTACCAGTTACAAGGTCGCGCGCGTCTACTCATAGAGATAATTACGACATCGTCAGCTCGAGCAGAACAAAGAATCGATTGCATAGCGAAAGTATGCTACGAATAGTAACTTAAAGAGAAACCGAGATAATTGTTATTCAAGTGGCAAATAGAGGAAGTTTTATAAGATGATTATTTAATGAAATAAATTATTAACACTGTAAAATCATAGAAAAGAAAAATAATTAAAAAATGATTTTTTGTTTATATATTTTTATTACATTTTAAATTCATTAAAAATTCCAAAAAATAGAATAGCAGCAAGGGAAAAATAATTAAAAAAGAAAAACAAAAAAAGTATTTATTTTGTATTACATTTTAAATTCATTAAAAACTCCAAAAAATCATAGAAGAAGCAAGGGGAAAAATAATTAAAAAATGTTTTATAATTTATATATTTTTATTTCATTTTAAATTCATTGCAAATCTCAAAGCATAAATAATAATTAAAAACATTTTTTACTATATTGTTTCTAATATTTAAAAGACTCTTATAAATTATTTATCTCAACTTGCATAACTATTTTATTCAATTTCCACTTCAATTATGCAGAACTTCTAATTGCATGGAGGGGGAGAGGAGGGGGGAGGGTAATCATCTTATGCATATTCAATTTGTTGATTGTTATGTGTGAATGGCAATCCACTTCTGGCGCAGGCAAAGAGTGAGAGAGAGAGAGACAGAGTGAGAGTGTGCTCTCTCGCAGGAGGTGGGGGAGCAGCAGCGGAAGCGCTTGCTTTATGTATGTATAAATTTCATGGGGGATTTAGTCGAGCGATTTGCTGTCGCAAATGCGTAGAATTTATTTAATTCAATAAATTTGATTGCCGCACACGCACACGCAACTCAGATGAACATAACTTGGCCATAAATAAAATCGAAATTTGAGCAGATACTTATGAACGCCAACTAAATGCTCTAAGAGCCAAACAAACTCACAAACACACACACACGCACACATACAGAGACAACGTTTTATTTAATTATTCGATTGAACGAACGCCCATAAGAACTTCGCCCACACACGCACACATACAAAACTGTTGAAGTTGGCACAGTGCAAGGCAATAACTTGACGAAGCGGTCAGTTGCTCACACACACACTCACAGCACAGTGTGCTGCAAAATGTTTGTCATTTAGCTGGCGGCCAATTTGTAGCGCACTTTCATTGGACACATGTGGCAGCCACAAGCACTACTACTACTACTGCAATTGACACAGATTAGCACCCAGCGGCAAGTACATTGGCGTTGTAATTTTATGCGATAAAAATACGAGTAAATTGTGTCAAGGGGCCTGCATGGCAACCAGCAGCAAAACAACAACAAGAATTGGACAAATTAAATGAAATTAGCGACTGCTTTGCACGAAAAGTGTGTGAAAACAATGGGCGAAGCGAAACGACAACAAACTTTACACGCGTGGAGGACGCTAGCAGCGCAGCTGTCGTCGACGTCGCTGCCTTACACACTGTCATTGCCGGCGACTGAGCGCCCTACACATGCGCGTCGTCGTGTCTTTGGTGCTCTCTTGCTTGCGTGTCTCTCTCTCGCGCTCTATGCCTCTCTTTGTTTGGCATGTGTGCATGTGTGTGTGTGTGTGGGCGATGCGCGCATAATGAGAATGAGGTTTTCGTACGACATTGAACTCGAAACGAGGGGCTGAAGAATGGCGAAAAATGAAACGAGAAAAAACGAAACTAAGGCATGAGTCGTGCTGCCTTTGCTTTACCACTATGAATTTACATGCACACACACATACATACATATTTCTGTATGTGTATGTATAGAGTTTGTTTTGTTTATGTGCTCGCACAGCACTGTTTCTGTTGGGCCTCAAGCCGGTCGTCTGAGGCAATGTCAAAAAAAGCAGGCATTGTCGTGCCTTTCAAGCACTACAACAACAATTAAGAGGAACAACTAAAAAGTAAAGAGTCAAATTCGTAACAGTTTTTTTTTCTGTGCCAAATGCATGCTGCCTGTTGAACGGTATTCCTTGGAGGAGGGGGAGAAGCCTTCGCACTCTTTTCCTACTAATTCCTTGTTTTTTGCGTCTCTCTTTGCAGTTGCGTTTGAGCAGTTAGTGGAACGAGAAGCGATTGTATTGCAAAACAAGCGGGCATTGGATCGAAGGAAGACTGCATACGCACACACACATACACAAACACACACACACACACACATATATATATATATATATATAGTTACAGCGTAAACAAAGCAGTCTGCACACGCACACGCACACACATACAGAACCATGGTGGACTATTACAAAGTATTGGATGTGGAGCGCGGCGCCACCGACGGAGAAGTCAAAAAGGCGTAAGTAGAGAAAGAGAAAGACAGAGAGAGCGAGAGCAAGAGCACAAGAGAGCGCAAACTGCGCTCGCACTTGACATTTTTATCGACTTTACACGCCCATCACTAATCTATCGATATATATTCCTTGCTCTGCCCCGCAGTTATCGAAAATTAGCACTGAAATGGCATCCAGACAAGAATCCCGACAATCTGGAGGAGGCAAACAAACGTTTTCGCGAGCTTTCCGAGGCCTACGAGGTTCTCTCCGATGGTAAGTTTCCGCTGCACAGTGTGACCCCAACACAATGAGGGTATACTGACGGGGGTACTCCTTATAAATACCTATATACCTGTCCTATATGCGGTTGTATGTGTGTATTTAGCTCGTAAGCGCAGGATCTATGATGCGCGCTCCACGCTGCACAAATCTTCGGCGAGCAGCGGTGGCAGCAGCAGCTACAACAGCAGCTCCTCTAACGGCTACTACTCGCGCTATCGCAGCGGGAGCGCGGGCGCGGGTCGTGACTACGACTACGATAGTTATTATCCAGGGCACACGGGATCGGGGTCTGCCGGCAGCAGGCGAGGCAATCGCTATCAAGCGTTCACCTTCCGCAACATTTTTGAGGGCACGCCGTTTCACAAACTTTTTGGTAAAAGCAAAAAAAGAAAAAAAAACAAATGAGACAAGTTTCATTTTGAGGTTATGCCATTGTTCGTTCTTATTATTTTTTTTTTTTTGTTGACGTTAACGTTTTTGTTTTGATTTTTGTTGCTTACGCTGAATTGTGATATAGCATATATAACCTTGACGCGCACGACCACGTTGTTTTTGCATAGGCGGCAACCGTACTTACCACCCACAAGCAACGATACATCATCGATAATATCGATATCATAGTCATTTTTATCATTATCGGCATCAACGTCATTATCGCAGCTATTTTTAAGATATGTCTAATACCCGGCTATTCAGAGTTCTATCTACTAATTCCCAGAAGTTGAGCTGCACATGTTTGATTAATTATCGATAGTACGCAGATAGTATCGATAGTATGAACTTTCTTGACAATCGATACACTTGCGGCTATCCAGAGTTCTATCTATCTACTAACTCCCAAAAGTTGAGCTACACATGTTCGATTAATTATCGACCGATTGTAGAGTATATCGATATAATTAACTGTTGTGACAATCGATACATTTGGGAGCTAGCTGGAGTTCTATGTACTAATTTCCAGAAGTTGTGCTGTACATGTTCGATTAATTATCGATATTATGCAACGTATATCGATAGTATGAACCATCGCAACAATCGATACACTTGCAGCCGTCAGAGTGTTCTACTAACTCTTAGAAATTGAGCTGCAAATGTTAGATTCACATGCGATAGTATGGAAACATATCGATAGTATAGACTATCGGAACAATCGATACATGTGCAGCCAGCTAGAGTTCTTTCTACTAACTCCCAGAATTAAAGCTGCACATGTACGCTTGATTTGCGATAGATTAATAACATATCGATAGTATTGGCTATCATAACTATCGCACAATCGATACATTTGCAGCTGCAATAATTTGTGACGTCACTCGACACCTTCTAATTGCCATTCCATTCGTTTGCAGAGAAGAAACGTCGCATTTACGATGAATACGGCAAGGATGGTCTAGGGGATCGGGCCCAGAGTCGCTCACATGCCCGTCATCATTACACGCACGACTTTGATGACTTTGACATTATGGGCGGCTTTCCGTTCGTCTTCCGACCCCCCGAGGATGTGTTCCGCGAATTCTTCGGAGTCAACTCGCCCTTCGCCGACTTCTTCAGAGGTAAGGGACACCACAAACCATACATTTACGAGATGAATCTGTTTATTGACCATTTTTCTTCTTTTCGCTCCAATCTGCAGATGCCAATGGCTACGCGCCGTCGAATGGCGCCACGAGCAGCAGTCGACGCCACGGCGGCCACCACAGCAGCAGCGGCGGTGGCGTCGGCAGCGGCAGCGGCAATTCGTCTCGCCATCATCACCATCATCATCAGCACAAACTGGCGAGCCCCTTTGGAGCGCCCATGCTCAACTACTCGATGATGGATTTTTTCATGCCCACCAGCGGCTTCACCTCCTTCGCCGCCAGCAACAGCGTCGCTGGTGGCCCCCACAGCAATGGCGCTGTCAAACGCACGTCCACCTCTACGGTGTTTGTCAATGGCAAAAAGCTCATGACCAAACGGTAAATGAAGGCCCCCTAGACTTACTCAGAGAGGGTTGGGATAGTCCCAATAACAGTTTAAGTAGTTGACAGTTTTGCTGAGTCGTAAATAGATTTAATGCTCATCTGTGAATTATTTCTGTGCCATTCGAAATGGCCAAAAATGGTATACGCAGTTTGTGCAATGGTCAAAACAACGAACATATAAATTCTTGATCAACATTGAGTCATAGTCCATGTAGCCATGTGCTCGTAAAACTGTAAGGAACTAAAGAATCCAGAGACACAAAGTTTAAATTTTATTTAATTTAAAATTTTTTGTTTTGTTTTAATGTTTTAAATATTTTCGAATATTGGGCAAAACTTAAAGTTAAAACATTTTTGGTGGCATTCTAAATATTATCTACGCTGCAAATTTAAATCTTATAATGTTTCAATGTATAACTGTTTTGTTCCATTCACCCAACGATGGTATATGCAGTTAGTTTAATGTATGCAACAAAACATACTTAAAACTTATAAATACTTGATCTTTATAAATCCAGAGCCACAAAGCTTAGTTTTCAAGCAATTTAAAAATTTCTTTTTTTCAAATGTTGATATAAAATATTAAGCATAGCTTAAGGCCTACAATTTTTTGGTAGAATTTTAAAATTTTAAATGATGCTTAAATTTAAATCTTTTAATCACGTGTCGTTCAAGATTTGTATACCATTCGCCTAATGAAAATGGCTATAAACAGTTTATGCGGTTTATCCATTTAGTCATAAGTCCGTCAGACTAAAAGGAATTAAAAAATCCAAAAACACAAAATTTAATTTTCAATCAGTTTAAAAATTTTATTTTTGTTAATTAATTAATTTTTTTCTCGGAGATAAGGTTTATCTTTTATTTTAAATATATTTTCTATGTTGATCTCAAATATTTAGCAAAGCTTAAGGCATACTATTTTTTGGTAGCATTCTATAATAATTGTCTATACTGCAAACTAAATCGTGTTTCCTTGCGAATCATTTTTATACTATTTATCCAAAGATTAACATTGAGTTATAGAGAATCCAGAGATCAAAATTTAATTAAAAATTAGTTAAAAACTTGTTTATAATTATATATTTATTTTGTTGAACTGAAATATTAAGTAAAGCTTTAAAATTAAAATTTTTTGGCAGCGTTCTATTATGTTGATCAACGAAAATGATATATGCGGCTTATGTAAATGTATGCAACAGATCATACAAATACCATATATATACTTTTTTGATCAGCCTCGAGTCATAGCCAAGTCAGTGTTTAATTAAACAAATATTGGGCATACGGATAGCATTCTAGAACGTAGAGCAATGCATTCCTAGACTTAATTACAGTTCCTTCTATAATTTCTTTATCATCAAAATTCCTAGACATGCAATTTCAATTCTAATTAAAATTCTTTTTATGCTCTTCCCCCCGCAGTGTCGTGGAAAATGGCAAGGAAACTGTTTTCTCTTATGAAAACGATGTCCTTAAATCAAAGACTGTGAACGGAGTGTCCCAAAAGTTCTCTTCAATAGCGAATTAACTGAGCAATCTGCATAAACATAAACAAAGAGCAAACAATGGGAAACAACAAAATACTGCAAACAAAAAAAAGAGTAAAGCAACAAATGGAAAAACCAACAACACACACGCATATAACAGCAACAACAGCAACAACAATAATAATAACAAAGAAAAAGTCATAAATTTAAATGAGGACAGGTCCAAGAAGAGGAGGAGGAGGAGAAAAGGATAAACTGCGATTATGCTTTCTTAATGCTTCGATGATCATGATATATGTTTAAAGAAATTGTTCTACATTAGAATTTAGTTTATTTTTTAATGGAATATCGTTTAAACAAAGAGCAGAGCAGCAGCATAATACCGTTGGCAGCAGCAACAACAGCAACAGCGACAGCGACAGTGACACCATTAGCAACATCAACAACAACAGCAACTGAAGCAGCAACAAGAGGGCCAAGAAAAGACAACGACAACAACAACAACAACAACAACAGGAGCAGGAATAGCAACAGCAACAGCAACATGAGCGAAAGCAGGAGGAACATGCAACAAATTAAATTACTTGTAAGGGCAGGGCGGATTATTTGAGTGCGATTTTATTCGAAATTCTGAGCATGAGCATACAGTGGGAAGAAGTGTTGTTGTCAATAATTTCGAACAAAATGCCTGAAATAAAATAGCTGAAAGACGACGACAACAGGAAGCGCTTGACTTGAGCACTTTAGTTAGTTCATAGGTTTATTGCGGGCGGGAGCCGGAGCTGATGCTGTCTGTCCATGTGTCTCTGTGTCTATGCTTAACTGTTTTTATTATGTAGTTAACTACTACCGTTAGTCAATTAAGTTGCCACAATACTTACAACCACAACAACAACAACAAAGAGAAGAAAAGGAAGAACAGCGGCAGCAGCAGCAGCAGCGTTGCTTTTTGTACATTATAATGAAGTGCATAAATACATAGAGTTGTAATATTTAAACAATGCAAAAATAGTTTTCAAACATTGATTGTTTATGTACCTATACGTGTGTATGTGTGTGTGTTAGTATGCATATACATGTATGTATTTTATAATAATTTAAACTTTTCTTTCATAGTCTGTAGTCGTTTTTTAAATGCTTAAGCTTAAGATTATTCTCAAATAACCCAAAACCCATTAAATATATATATATATATATATATATATGTATGAATTGATCAAGAATGAGACACACGCGACACAAACAAAAAAAAACCAACTAATCGTAATCGCCCACAATTAATACTGTGTTTTAGTAGATCATTCTCAGCTAAAAAAAAAAGAATATAAGCAAAAATAAATTGAAAAAAAAGGAAAGAAAACATACAACAAACAAGATTAAATATAAAAAAAAAAATACGATCAATTAAAAAATAATTGTTTTTCTTATCATTTTGGTTGTTCTTTCAAATTGCGCGCTCAGTGCGCTGAGTGTCTTGCACTGCAGCGTTGCCACCTATCGCAAACAGCTGAGCTCCTCGCGCCTGTCGCAGGCAATCGATTAGTCACCGTTCGATAACTGCCGATCACGATGACCAGCTGAGGCTGGCGATTGCCTTCTACCGTGTGCAACACTGCACAGACAATCACTGGCAATTGTTATTAATATTAGTTTATTTTTTAAATTTAACTCCGCTTAGACTTTAAATGGCAACAGAATGACGCGTGATGATCACATGAAATGGTTTCACGGCCGCCTCACACGAGAAGCAGCAGACGAGTTGCTGAAGCAAGGTGCGTACAACAAACAGGGCAAAAGAGACTCGCCCCAAAGCAGCAGAATGACTGTGTGAAGAGAGAATAAAAAAGGAGCACTTGCTGTTTGATTAATTATTGTAATTGTTTAAATTGTACGCTTATTGCGTCAGGTTACGAAGATGGCACATTCCTGGTGCGCGAGAGCAGCACGGCAGCTGGCGACTTCGTCTTGAGCCTGTTCCATCAGGTAAGCGCAGAGCAGCAGCAGCAGCAGCAACAACAACAGGTTGTTTATGCTGCACACATACATATGCACAGGCAAACAGTCATGGATAAAATAATAGAATTGATAAACAAATGCACAGCACAAGGTAAATGTGCAAATGAAAAAATAAAATTATATATAAAAAAAAGAAATAATTAAAAAAAATAAATATATATATAAAAAAAATATAAAAAATTAAAAAAAATTAAAAATAAATATAACAAAATATAAATAAATATAACAAAATATAAATAAATATAACAACATAAAAATAAAAATAAATATAAAAAAAATAAATATAACAAAATAAAAATATATATAAAAAAATAAATATACAAAAATTAAATAAAAATTATCTGAAACGTTCAAATTTCGAAATGATGAAATAAAAGCTGCGTGCCTACTATTTTGCCCATGACTGTAACAAAGAAACTATGCACGTTCCTTTTTTTTTTAAGGGCGAGGTCTGCCACTATCAGATACGACGCCATGGTGAGGACGCCTTCTTCTCCATCGACGACAAGGGCCAGACAAAGATTCTGCACGGCCTGGAGACGCTCGTCGACTACTATCAGCAGGAGCCCAACGGGCTGATAACGAAGCTGACGGTGCCGCTGAGCGGCGATCCGCCGCCGCACAACACTCGCAGCCAGGGCGTGACCAATCTGCTGCATCGGGCGACGAGCAAGAATGAGAACAAGGTCGTCTTCGAGCTGCTCAAGTGTGGCTATCGCAACTTCGATGCCAAGAACCAGGATGGCCAGACGGCGCTGCATCTGGCCGCGCTGCACTGCAACGAGGATGTGCTGAAGCTGCTGCTGGACGCGGGCGTGCAGGTGAACAGCGCCGACTCCTTTGGCTATCAGCCGCTGCACGTGAGTAGAGCCTCTGCCTCTGCCGTCGTAGTCCGACTGCGCCACTAATCCGCTCCTGCCTTTGCAGTACGCCTGTCGCCAGAAGGATGCCAGCTTCATTCGCACGCTGATCGCGGCGGGTGCCAATGTGGAGGGGCGCAACATTGACAATGGCTATGTGCCGCTGCACGAGGCCGCCAAGCATGGCAATCTGGAGGCAGTGCAGGAGCTGCTGGCGGCACAGGCGCCGCTGCTGCCACGCACCAGCTCCGGCGAGTTCCCCTTCGATCTGGCCAAGGAGGCTGGCCAAACGGCCGTAGAGGAGTACCTGCTCAACTACAAGTTGCCGCCAGCGAGCACCAGCCGGGAGCACTGGTACCACAGCACGCTGAAGCGGGACGAGGCCATCGATATACTCAGGCAGTTCGCGAATCAGCTGCAGCGCAAGCAGCTCGCAGCGGGCCAGCCGGCAGACACCTCCGGCTGCTTCCTGGTGCGCTACTCGGAGTCGCCGGCCGCGACGGGCTTCGTGCTCACCCTGCTCAGCGACCAGGTGGCCAAGAACTTTCGCATCTCGCAGGCGGATCTCTACCAGAACGGAGAGAAGCTGCACACAGGCGCAGTATGTTGCCCGCATGTTTCTATCTTATCCTTCTAATCCTTCCCTCCGTTGCAGTCGAAGTTCCTGTACATTGACGATGGTCCCTACTGGCCCAGCTTGGAGCACCTGGTGGCACACTTCATGCGCTTCTCGTATGGCCTGCCGGTGAGTCTGAAGTACGCTGTGCCGCCGCAGCCGAAGCCCGAGGTGCCGTCCTTCGACACCATACCACGTGCCACACACAAGCAACGCGATGTCGCCTCCAACGCGCCGCTCTCCCAGCATGCGGGCAGCAGTGCCGCCCATGCGCCCGCTCTGGCCATCACGAAGAAGAAGCAGAAGGAGAACAGCAGCTCCATCTTCAACACGCTGCGCCTGACCAGTCCCAAGAAGGGCCTCTTCGACATGAACAGCCTGCGTAAGAGCAAGTCGAAGGCGCGCAAGCACAGCGACTCCGAGAGCAGCGTCAGCGCCGTCGCCGAGGAGCTGCACAAGGCTGCGCCCATGCTCAAGAATCTCTCGTTCTCCACGGACTTCAGCAACTTCAATGTGGACACGGGCGAGCTGTACAACGTGCCCCAGAACAACACGCCCGTCGAGCTGCCCCCGATCGCCAATAAGACTGAGGCCGAGGTGGAGTACTTCACCCAGAGCGACGTGGCCATTGCACGGGAGCAGGCAGCCACACTCAGTGCCAACGGGTATCTGCCCACAATGGATGTGCTCATGCTGCTGGATCAGCCGGTGAAGTCGTTGTCGCGTCTCGAATCCAGAATATCCACGGGCTCCACGGAGAGCGAGATGGCCAGCTATTTGCAGCGCAAGTGCAGCAACACGACGGGGGCGGCGGGAGCGTCAGGGGGAGCGGGTATACTCAGTTCAGCCGAGCTGGAGGCGGCCAAGCAGCGCTTCTTCATTCATCGCGATCAGCTGGAGCTGCAGAGCGAGATTGGCGCCGGCGAGTTTGGCTCCGTCTACAAGGGCTTGCTGCGGCGACCCAATGCGCCGGACAATCCGCTGGAGGTGGCCATCAAGACGCTGCGCGACGAGGGCCAGCAGACCATCAACAAGCAGGAGTTTCTGCGCGAGGCGTCCGTCATGATGCGGCTGGAGCACAAGTGCATTGTGCGTCTCATTGGCATCTCCAAGGGCGACATGCTGATGATGGTGCAGGAGCTGGCGCCACTGGGCTCCATGCTGCAGTACATACACGATCACAGTGCCGAGCTGACGGTCAACTGTGAGCTCAAGCTCTGGGCCTCGCAAATTGCCTGCGGTAAGCCACCGGATGCAGTTGCTCCTGCCACCATCAAAGGCTTTACTTTTGTTCCCTGTTCCACTTCTCAGGCATGCACTATCTGGAGACGCAGCACTTTGTGCATCGGGATCTCGCGGCACGCAACATACTGCTGACCTCGCGGCAGCAGGCCAAGATCAGCGACTTTGGCATGTCGCGCTCGCTGAGCGCCGGCAGCGATGAGTATCAGTTCACCCAGGGCGGACGCTGGCCAATCCGCTGGTATGCGCCCGAGAGCTTCAACAACGGCATCTTCTCGCACGCCAGCGACGTGTGGTCCTTCGGCGTGACGCTGTGGGAGATTTTCGCGCTGGGCGCACCGCCCTATGGCGACATACTCAATGTGGATGCCATCAAGCTGGTGGACAGCGGACAGCGCTTGCCCCAGCCGGATCTCTGTCCGGCGTACATATTCGCCGTCATGCAGAGCTGCTGGAACTACCATCCCAAGGAGCGGCCCACCTTCGCCTACCTCATGGAGTTCTTCAGCCGGGATCCCGAATACCAGAATCTGCCCGAGCTGATGCACTCGGTGCACATCTAAAGAACACATCCCCCCACAGCCACAGCCACCCACTCCCCTCCCTCCACCCATGAATTGTGCAATTTGCCCCTTACTCGTACTTCATGTATTCATCGTTGGCCTGGACTGAGGTCCAAGCTGTGTCGTATTAATCCAACCTTCCAAGCATATCCTAGCGAATGTATTTACATGTACCATATACACATACAAACATATATATATATATATATATATTACGTTATATAATATCTGTGTGAACAACTTTTGTGTCAAAATGCGGAAAAGCGTGCCTTACATTGTAGCAGTTTACATAATGCAATAAATTTTATATATACAGCAGTTACGCCTACTATAATATATATGATATTCCCTATTCCCTATAGAGATAACTGATCAAATATACCATATAAAACACATAACTTTACATTCAATTGAACGTATTTATTGCAAATCGTTTGATATAAAATATATGCATATATTTATATATATATATAGAAAATTGTTAGTGCGACTAAATGCTAGATTAGTTCAGGTATATAGATGAATATAGTAGATCATATAGGTGGCCAGTTCCAGCGCGGTAGCAATCAAACGGATCCGTTCATCGCCTGCTGCACATTCGAGGTGGAGACCAGCTTCAGTGCGTCAATGATGCCGTTCAGATTCTGCTCGTTGTAGGCCTGGCCCTGCAGCGGTGTGACCACCGGCACCGGCTGCTCGCTCTGCGGCAGCTGCAGATCAATTTTGGACATCAATCCCTGCAGGGCAAGGAAGGGAAAACAGGGTATATTAGCAGTGATACTTTGGTGTCTTGATGCATTGCACTCACGGCTTCCACTTCGACGCTCAGCTTGAGCTTCATGCCGTTGTTGTCGCCCTTCAGCTCGAGCTCCTTCTCCACGGTGAACTTGGGCGTCTTGCCAATGACCCAATCCCAAGAGCAGTAGTTGGCACGCAGCTCCTCGATGCCCGGAAACCATTTCTCTGTGGGGTTGATCAATTGGAAGCCGCGCTGCTTCATCAACTGTGCACTGCCGCCATCCTCCAGCGCGGTCGCCGCCGTGCGCAGATACTCGTAGCCCACGGCTGAGAGCAGTTGCGGCACGTTCACGTTGCGATTGACGTCCACGAGATTGCGTATGGGCGACGGCACCGAGGCGGTGGCACGGCTGATATAATTGACCGGCTCCTTGACCAGCGACTCGCCCAGATGCAGCTTGTTGGCGCTGGCCAGGATGGTGCAGTGGTGGTAGGCATTCGGGTGTCCCAGCTTAGCAGCCGTGCCGGAGATCTAAAACAAAGAGAGTACAGATACAGATATACTATATATATAGATCTTAAAGATCCAATTGATGAGCTTATTTAAAGGGTGTTTATTAAGAGAGTTGCTAAAAATACAGGGTCATTTTTTAAAAATGTAAATAAAAAGTTTTTGTTCAGTTTTATTAATTTAATTAATGTTTTTCAAAGAAAGTTCTTTAAACATAAGTTTGATTATTGAAAATAAACTTTAGATTTGTTGAGAAAATTCAAAAAAAAAAATTTGTCAAATGTTTATTAACTGGAATGTATTATTTAAAGAAATTTCCTTAAATACCCTTTTCGGCAGTTTCTTAAAAAAAATCAAAATTAAAATTTTTTTTTAAGTAAAAAAATAAGGTGTGTTTTTGTTAAAAAGTTCTATAAACAGAAATCGTAATTTTTAGAGAAAGTAATTTATAAAGAGCAATTGTTTAAGAAAGTTTCCACAAATCAATTGTTCGATTTTAAGAAAATTCAGCTAAAAACCAATTATATAAAAGAACGTTAAGTTAAGCTTAAGTTTCTTGAAGATATAGAATGATTAAAAAAAAATAAAGTTAACTTATGCGCAGAACGTTTATTTTAATAAAAATTGTGATTTTTAAGAAAGAAAATCAAATTGTAGAAAATTTATAAAATTAAGAAAATTCCATCAAAAAAGCCTGAATTTTCTCAAAAATAAAAAACGAAAGAAAGTTACTGAAAAAAGGAGATTAAAAAAAAAGTTATATTTTTAAAGAAAGTCCTAAGAAATACAAAAAATTTCGATTTCTGAAAAATTTCTAAAAACAAAGGGTGATATTTTAAGATAATTGCAAAAAAAAAGGCACATAAGACTTTAAGAAAGAATATTCAAAATAAAATAGTTATAAAATAAAAAAACTGGATTGATTTTTTACGAAAAAAAAACCTAAAATGACAATGTTAATATTTTAAGAAATTTCCAAAAATTGTAATTAGTTTTTTTTTAGAGAATTTTTTAAAAAGCACCCTTTATCGCTCCACAAAAAATATATAAGTATAGGCAGCTGCTATCGCTGAACAGATAGTATTAAATTCGCTTTATTAACACTATAGTTGCGAGCATGCAAACTATAATCAGATCATGCCAAGGGTCAGTTGGAGGTCAAGCTGCAGCAGATGTACTAATATTTATAAGCCGATCGAACGCACCGATAAGGCTTACCTTTTTATTGGCTATGACAATATCATCGCGACCGTTGATCTCCGCCTTGATAGCCCACTCCCGGAAGAGGGCGCGTGTCACGATGTTCAGATTGTACTTGCGATCGTAGCGCTCGCGGGGCGAGAAGAAGGTGCAGTTGAGATTGCCGCGATCGTGGTAGACGGCACCGCCGCCGCTGTTGCGACGAGCGAGGGTGATGCCGCGCTCCATCAGCTTGGAGACATTCGCCTCGGTGAAGGGATTCTGGTGGCGGCCAATGACGACGCACGGATCGTTGGCCCACAGCAGCAGCACATGATGGTTGGCAAACTCGAAGTTCTTGTAGAGCCAATCCTCCAGTGCCAGATTGGTGAAGATGTCGTGCGATTGCGAGATGAACACCGATTTCTTGATATCAGCATCGGCGACTGCAGCGAGCGTTTTACGCTTGTTTTTGTTATCGTTATCGTTATTGTTATTGTTATTGGTGGAGCTGTTGCTGCTGCTGTTATCGCTGGAGACAAGGCGCGTGATTTCTGTCGCCGTCGCCCCCAGACGCTGCAGCAGACGCAGCTGGCTCGAATTGCGACGCAAGAGCAAACTCATTTTGATTTATTATTGTTTATTAAGCTTAACTGGCAGAAATTCAACAGTTGCAATTTTCTGCTCTTGCTCCGATTGCACAATTCCAAGGAAGTCAACGGTGGCGGTGGCGGTTGCTGTTGCTAGGGCTGTTACGTTGTTACTCTCTCCCTCTCTCTCTCTCTCGTATATCGCACACGCGCGCTCTGGCGCTCTCTCAAGGCAATGCACTTGGCGCTCTTCGTTACAAAAACAAGGTCAGCGTCAGCGTCAGCTGCTATTTGATATGTTTTTGGGCAGGCTCTTAGCGGGCGCCGTAGCTTTGTTCTACTTTGTGGTTAGGTTGAATTTTACAGTATACGTCTAGTGTCTATGTGTGTTAGTTGTTCTATTAATTATTATCTGTATTATCTGTATTATTTTCGCAATTTAGCGCGCGTCTCTTTTGTTGTTGTTTTTCTTTTGGTTTATTGCTTTGGCGATTTGGACTTTAGCACCTAGTGGACTTGCTCTTCGTGGCTGTGGCTGTGGCTGTGGCTGCTGCTGCTACCGAGCTGGCCGAAATGAGGTACTCGTGGAGGGCGGGTGTTTGGTGTAACCACTTCCAGGTTTGATGCAATCCGCAGACACGCTTACGGAGACCCAGACAGTCCTTGTTGCTGCACCAGTTCACTCGCATGCTACGCTTCACACCCATCCAAGAAGGAATGTCTAAACGGTCAGCAGGAATTTAGGCCAGCACACGTTGCTCAGGCCAAAAATACAACGCAATTTGGCACAACGCGGATGTATAACGGTCTTCGGCACTCTTGAAAATTGAAAATTTTCCACTCTTTGTTTGTCTCTGTATCAGTGTCTTGGCGGCGGCGGGGGGCCAGTTGGCGGCGCGGACGAGGTGTAACAGAAAACAAACACTGTGGACAAACAGCGGCACGGCGAGGGCGACGGCGACGGCGATGGCAACGGTAAATATTGAACGCACGAGAATTCACGTCTGATTTACATAGGCGCAAGATAAGCACTAACAGACGGGAGCCAATCGGAATGGCAATTCGCAGCAGAATCGGTACGCTGCTCCCCCACTTAACAGAGTTGCACTGCCATTAACAGCGAGCTTTCTGCTAAACATCTGTGCACTCACACATGCATGCCAATATGCCAGAACACATATGCAAGAGGGAGTTTGTTTATTACGCGATCAGCTTGTTTTTTTTTTTATTAACCAATGTACAATATAAACATAAGGGATATTTACGTATGACTGTGAATGGCAAAACATGGAACACACATGGCGCAGCACTTGGCGCTGTGATTCTTTTACAAGATGCTCATGTTTTATTCCAAAAATAATTTATTTGATACGAAAATACGAATGGTTGCATTTTCTTCTTAATTCGGTATGCCGCCATTGTTGATGTATTGCGCTTCTAGGGGATCGATTGGCTTCCGAGCAAAGCGTGCAGGCAGCTCCCAGTCCTCAATAGCCGGTCCGCCCGTGACCTGCAGACATGCAGAGCGCACATTAAAGCTTGCAATTATGTTCGAATAGCATGGTAAACACAACGTCTACTGTAGTTAAGGGCCTACAAAGTTAACCTTTTTGTCTCCTGTACTCTGTGAACTTGCCTGCTGACCTGGGCTCGTTTTAGAGCTAGCCAACGCCAGACCACCTTTGCGGAATTGGATGGAGGGCACGCGCTTCGTCAATGCTATCAAATTTACTCGAACCATTTTCACTTAAATTTTATTATCAGGATTGTTCTAGCGAATGAAACTTTTAAGCGAAAGTTACGTCAAATCAGCTGACGGTTGACTCGCAGAAGCGTTGCCACCTGGATTACGGAAAAAAATGCCATTCACACAGAACTGAGTGACAGAACGCATTGCCACTCACAGGTTTGCGGCGTAAAAAAACAAAGTTGTTTGCATTTAACAATATTGGAAAAGTGCTTGAAAACCACAATATAAAACAGGCCAGTGCAATGAGCGTTGCGGGCGGTGGTACTGGAGTGGCTGCTGCCGTCAATGCCGGCAACAACAATGCGCTGCCAATGGCACAACTAGCGGACGGCTGGCTGGAGCTGGAATCGGACCCGGGCCTCTTCACACTGCTGCTCGAAGACTTTGGCTGTGAGTAGAGCCCATTGTTTGTGACTTAAAACTACTGCTATGTTTGCACTGCAGGCCACGATGTGCAGGTGGAGGAAGTCTACGATCTGCAGAAGCCCATAGAGAGTCCCTATGGCTTCATCTTCCTGTTCCGCTGGATAGAGGAGAGAAGAGCACGCCGCAAAATAGTCGAGACGACTGCAGAGATCTTCGTTAAGGATGAGGAGGCCATCTCGAGCATCTTCTTCGCGCAGCAAGTGGTGCCCAATAGCTGTGCCACCCATGCGCTGCTTTCCGTCCTGCTCAATTGCAACGAGAACAATCTGCAGCTGGGCGAAACTCTCAGTCGCCTGAAGGCCCACACCAAAGGCATGAGTCCCGAGAACAAAGGACTCGCCATCGGCAACACCCCGGAGCTGGCCTGTGCCCACAACTCGCATGCAATGCCGCAGGCGCGCCGGCGACTGGAACGCACTGGAGCCGGCGTGGCCAGCTGCCGCTTCACAGGCGAGGCATTCCACTTCGTCAGCTTTGTGCCCATCAATGGGCAGCTATTCGAGCTGGACGGTCTGAAGCCCTACCCCATGAACCACGGCTGCTGGGAGGAGCACGAGGAGTGGACGGACAAGTTCCGACGCGTTATGGCCGAACGCCTGGGCATTGCGACGGGCGAGCAGGACATACGCTTCAACCTGATGGCTGTGGTGCCCGATCGACGCATTGCCATCACCCACAAGCTGAAGATGCTGCGCACGAATCAGGCCATTGTTTCGGGCACGCTGCAAAAGCTGCTGAAGGCCGACGAGCAGGGCGATCGCGATGAGCAGCAACGCCCTGACACACCCACCACACTGCTCGAGCCGAGTGCATTTACGGCACGGGACCTGCAGTCGCTGCTCAAGAACCTGGACACCGAAATAGCCATCAACGAGCAGCATCTGGCCGACGAGAACGACCGACGGCAGATGTTCAAGGTGGACGCCAGCCGGCGCACGCACAACTACGACAAGTTCATCTGCACGTTCCTCTCCATGCTGGCGCACCAGGGCGTGCTCGGCGAGCTGGTCAGCCAGCACCTGCTGCCGTCCAAGAAGATCAGTGGCCAGGGCGCCGCCAACCGGCTGAACAAGCAGGCCAGCACGGCGGCGGCGGCGGCAGCCAGCACAGCCAACAGCAGTGTCGGCGCCGGCACTGCGGGCGCAGCCAAGTCTCAGCAACAGCAGCAGCAGCAGCCCCAACAGCCGCAGACGCCCAAGAACGGCAAGTCGCCGGTGAAGACGCCGGGTCGCCGGCGGAAGGGACGCAACAAGTGCAGGAAACGCAAGTGATCGACTCGAACTGCATACTGTTTAGTTGTAGCTACTACTACTAAGTCTAGTTACTTGGGCCAATCAAATCGCTGCATTTTTAGTTTTATTCTGATCATTTCATTTAATAATAAAAAAACATTTTGTTCATGTGATTAAATGAGCTCGAGTCCCCTCTTGGCGTGGCGAGGCCCCGAGTCCGTAGGTATTACAATTGGTATCGTGGTGTACGTACTCGTATATCGTATATATACTTTATATATATATATATATCTATATGATAATTGCATAACAAAAAAGGAGAATCGCTTCGTCGCATTCTCAGCTGCTTTTCTTTCAGTGTAAGCGCGTCTTAAAAATTACGTAAATATGCTGCAACAAAACAATGCATACTAACTATATATGGTATATGTGTGTGTGTATGTAGTAGTAGGCGTAATGAATATGAACTACAAGCACAGGCGTCCGTCCGACTGCGCACTACGGCTTAGACCCATGGCGATGATGATGTTGCTGCTGCTGTTTCTGTTCTTCTCACTGATGGAACTAAAGCTAGAGTGTGTTTCGAAGCTGCCTATAATAGCCTAGGCCTGGGCCTAGGGCCGTGGTGCACGCTTAGTTTATTATTATTAACGATACCGATGAGCAGTAGGAGAGCAGCCTTTTTGTTTAAGAAAGGAATACATAAAGAATTATGCTTTATTTGCTGTTGTTTCTCATCTCGATTTCGATTTCGATGTCGAATGCGATTGCGATATTCATTTGCTTTTCCTATTTGCTACACAAACACTTTTGTTCTTGCGAATTTTGCTCGGTCCCCGAAAGAATTGGTGTCGTTGACGATGACCAACACAGTTTTGACTACATTTTGTGACTCTCTGTTTGTGTGAGGAGTTGCGGTCTCCTTCTGTCCTTCCTTCCTTCCTTCATTCCTTCCATCATCCTTCCTTGCTTGTCTCAATGTCTGTTCGTTCTAGTTGTTTGCTTGTTTCACGTTGTTGTATTGTTGTTGCTGTTGTTGTATGCATTCTTCTTGTTGCTATGCTTCTTGGTGTATTGTGTGTTGTGTCTCGTGTCTTGTGTGGGGTGTTGTTGTGGTTGTTGTTGGTATTGGTGTTGATGGGGGGGGCATGTGGCTCTGAATGTGTTCAACTTGAAACCGACGCGGTCGCCTCCTCGCTTCCATTCGTTAGCTGTGTGCTGCTGCTGCTGGGCGTGGCACTCGCATCCTCCTTGAGCTGCTCAGTCTCTGGCGCAGTTGTATCGTTGTTGTTGGCACTGGCCACAATCGTCTTGAGAGCATCAGTTATCTCGTTCTCCTCGGTATTCGATTTCAAATGCTTTTCAATCTCGCTGCGCACCTTCACAATGTCCTTTTGGCTGTATTTCGCAAATAGTATCAGAGATTAGCTGCTGGCCAACAAGAGAGTATAATTTAAGCACTCGAAACTCACCTGATATGCACGAAGAGTATGCCGTTGATTGTGTTCAGCATTTCCAGCACGGATCCCATAGACGGCGGCGTTATGTGTATGGGCGGCAGATCACTGGTGAGCTTCCCGTTCGAGTAGATGTCGTTCATCTTGCGCTGCAGCGCCACAGCCTCGTGCGTCAGCAGGCGCAGGCACTCAGCCGACTCGCGAGTCTTGTCGTGTTTCTCGCCCAGCTGCAAGCGTAAATATTGGGACTTAGTTAAAGGCAGTTCTTACTTAATGCTAATAAAACTATGAACATATTTTTTAAGCTTAGTTCGGAAATTTTCGCAATAAAAACAATTCGAATTCGAAACAGAAACGCGAATATTGAAATTTAAATTAGGAAATGTTCAGTTGTTATAAATTGAATATAACCCAATTTGAAATTTTATCCCAGTTTTGAGGCATGTTTTCAGCAGCCTCCAAATGCAACGTGTTTAAACGTTGTTTATGCTGCATTTTCTATATATTTTTTTAAATGTTTGGAAATGCTACGGGTTTTCTAAAGCTTTGCAATAACTTTCTTTTTATATAAAAAAACAAAAGTAAGATGTAACCCGGTGAACCAGTAGCTTGGGAACAAAAGCTCTAACCACTAGACCACATAGAAGAACATGGCGTGGACGCAAAATAACTTTTATTGACGCCGGCCCTCTGCTTCGTCAGTCCAATATAGTATTGGAAACTTCTAGCATCTATAACGTCTATATACATAAGTTCATTTTAATAATCCGATCGTGTTGTTATTTATAGGACAGACAAGAAGTTTTACTTCGTTTCGTTTTTCATATAAATGGAAAAAATCGATTTATGGGGGCGTTGGGCGTGGCATCCAAAAATTGAAAATCCGCATTTCGCGTATTACTACATGGGACCTTTCAGCCAAGTTTGATGCTTCTAGCGCTAATAATAATTGCGTTATTTGCAATTAACCGATTTTCGATTTGCAAAGGCGGTGGACGTGCCACATAAACCTTGAAATAAACTTCCTATGTGTATGGCAACACGAACTCTAGCACCAAGTTTGGTCTCTCGAGCTCTTGCAATTGCTGAAATCTGTGTGAAGTAGCAAGACAGACGGACATGACCAAATCGACTCGGCTATAAGAATATAAATACTTAGTATGGTATGCCATGCCTCCTTTTACCTGTTACATACATTTTCATAAAGTTAATATGCCCTTTTTCAATATGTAAATGCTATAAAAAATGAATTATCACTGTTTCGTGCCCAAGTTCTACGATATAGCATTTTGGATTAAAAAAAAAGGATTTTCACTGTCTCATATCAACTATATATAAATATATATGGAACCCTGAGCATAACCAAGCTACTAATTTTAGTTCACCGAATTAAATGATTTATACGTAATGGAAGGAAAGAAACTAACATTTCATAGTTTTCTCAGAATAAAATTGCGAAAAATGCGCCTTCCTAAAACTCTTCAATCAGAGAAGCGTATGCCCTTCTTACCTGTGACTTGTAGATGGAGTAGGTCTCCTTCTCGTTGTTCAGCGCCGAGCGGAAGTCGCCCATGCAGGACTGCGTGCGGGCCATAAGATGATAGCTGACCGCCACGTGCATGGCCTTGTTGCCGAAGTACTTCAGGTTCAGCTTCAGCGCATGCTCAATGAAACGCAGCGACAGCTCGTACTCGCCCAGTGCGTGCAGGATCAAGCTAATGTTACTCTGCAATGTGAGGAAAGGGAGTATATAAGGATATGCGCCTACTAACTGCGTAACTCAACTACATACATCGATCAGGGCCACCTCCGGGTGATCCTCGCCGCAGATGAGCACCAGCAGATAGCGAGCACGGTAGAGCAGCTTCAGGGACATGCCCACATGTCCGTTGGCAAAGGAGTAGAGCGACAAGTGTGCCTGGCGAAGGGAAAGCGAATGAGGGATTTAATAATGAAGCATAGTCAACAAAGGAATTCACTTACGTATTCCAAAATAGTTGCGGGATGATCGATGCCATTGACGCGCTCGCTCATGATCACGGCGCGCTGTTGGATGGCCAAGGCATCCTGGGCATCGCCCAGCAGATAGCTGAGGCGCGCGAGCATGCGCAGACAGGAGCCGTTCTCCTGGTGCATCGCGCCGAACACATTGTTCAGCAGGTTGAGGGCTTCGCTGATGAGCTCGTAGCCCTCCTTGAGCATGCCCTGCTGGATCTTGGCCTGGCCCGTGGTGTAGAAGTTGTAGGCGTCTGTGGCGCGCGGACTGATGTGCTTCACCACGGGGAACACATTCACAATGTCGTCGTCGCCGAAGGTGGGCTTGTGCTTCGACTCGAAGTTGTACTCGCGCAGCAGCACCTGGATGCCCACCTTGAGGCAGAAGGCGCGCAGCAGGCTGATGCGCAGCAGCCCGTACTTGCTCACTGCCGTCTCAATGGAGTCGCAGTCCAGGTCCCAGTTCCAGTAGGCCTTCGCCTCCTTGCGGATCTGCTGCCACAGCGAACGAGGCGTCACCAGGCTCCAGTCGTAGCTGCTGCTGCCAGCTGCACCTGGCGACTGAGCACTGCCGCCGGCACTCGACGCGTTGCCATTGCCGTTCTGCACGGCGGACTGCTGTTGCTGCTGCTGCGGCTTGGACTGCTTGGCAGCCTTGTGTTTGTTGTGCTTGCCCCCGTTGCTGCGGGGCTGCTTCTTGTGCACCTCCTCGCTGCTGACGGCCGGATTGACTGGGCCCGTGGTGAGCAGGCAGTTGAGGAAGTGACTGATGGCCGCCGACAGGTGCAGAGGCTCAGTGCTCTGCATGTATGTGTAGTAGATGTGCTTTGTGGCACGCACAATCAGCTCGAGGATCGCGATGCGATGCAGGTAGTCCATGCGCGGCATCTGGCCAAGCATCTTGATCACCTTGCCAAGGTAGCGCACATTGATGCCGTGACTGTGCAGCGACTCCGTCAGACTCTGTCCGTCAATGGGTGGCGACGAGTGTGCCATGTGCTCCTTGATGAAGGCCGGGATCTGCTTGAGCACCAGGAACTCGGCGGCATCCTGTACGAGACGCTTCTGCTTGGCCAGCGACTGGACACCGCCCTCGGGGCCATCGATGTGACGTATGCCCGGCGAGAATACGTCCGGATTGAAGCGGAAATCGAACTCCTTCTCCTTGAGCGATCCGACGGCAGCGCACGCCCGCTTGACCACCTCCGCGGCTTGCACCTCGTTCGAGATGGCGACGTTCGATTGGGCCTCGCGTATGGCATTCACCATGGCCTCGGCGCTCTTTGTCTCGCTGGCACTGGGTGCGGACTCCTCCTGCTGTGAGGGCTTCTCTTCCGCTGGCTTCTGCTCTGGCTCTTCCTTCTTTTCCTCCTGCTTCTCGGCGATTGCCGGCAGCTCCTTCTCGGCGCTGGCCGTGGCGCCGCTCTGCTTCTTGGCGTTGAGCTGCTGCAGATGCACGGCAGCAATGCGTATGAAGGTCACATAGCGATCCTCAATGAATGCCTCAAGCAGCTCCTGGCGCAGGCAGCACAACTTGTGACGGTGCTCGATGGGAAAGCCCATGTCCGTGAGCTCCTTGCTCAGCTGCACGTCCTGCAGCTTGAGGAAGTTCACGTCTGGCGGGAAAGTGCGCAGCAGATCCAGAATATAATGACGCCCATCGTTGCCAATGATGCCCTTGCACTCGACGGAGGAGCACAGCTCCACGGGCTCATCGCGCTCATTGAGCACGGAGTGTGGCAGAATTTTCAGGTGCTTGCCGGCCTGACGCAGCAGCTCCAGGTACTTGGGGTGACTCAGCACCGTCTTGCCGAAGTCTATGGATCCATAGACGACAGACTGCTCCTGCTCGCGCTCCAGAATGCCGGGAATAATGGACTGAGCGGTGACGCGGTAGCCGCGATAGTCAATCACAACGGTGCCCAGCGTGTAGAGTCCCTCGACGTCCACAGCGTTATAGACGCGTACGCCGTGTAGGTCGTAGCGCGGTGCCACAAAGGCGGCATGATCTCCGCCCAGCTCCTTGTAGTGATCACGAACGTCGAAGCCCAACGAGAAGAATATGTTGTTCCAGATGAACATCTGCATCTTGGCATCCTCGCCGGGATTTATGGCCAGCACATTGCCATCGATGACGGCCATCGCACCGCGAGTTGCAGCCGTCACGAAGTCGCCGTGCACCTTGAAGATGGCGCGCTCGCGCAGCAAGCGCTCCGGCAGTGTCTTCCTTGGCAGTTCTCTGGTTGTCTGCAGCTCCTCGTTCCAGTCGCGCGTCTGGCCGGGAATATGCTCCTCATAGCTGCAGGAAATGATAATAAAAATATAGTACAAGGTGAGGACCAATATGCTGCGCGAGCAGAGACTTACCCCAGCTTGGAACTGAAGGCATCCTCGGCGCGAATGGCGTCCACTGTGTGCTCCAGCAGGGGGGCCGACCACTGGTAGACCTGGTAGGGTGTGGCCACACGCTCGAAGGCATGGCGCATGGTGCGGCGCTTCTGTATGACCTGGAAGGCACGACGGAACGACGGCGAGATGTGCGACAGTAGATCGATGAGCGAGTGACTCAGGTGACTGGGATTGTCCGGCTTGGGGTTGAAGCAGTCGTCGGTGGACTGATTGATGTAGAAGCCCTTGGAGCAGGCAGAGATGTGAAAGCGTTTGTCCTCCATGGTCACCACATACAGATACATGAGATCGCCGTGCAGTTTGCGTGGGCCAGGAGGAGGATTCCATGCCGATGTGGTCAGCACTTTGAGCGCTTGTGGTCCCTTGGCATTCTTGATATTCGGATGCAACGGCAGCAGCGGCGGTTCGCGCACGCCGGGCGTCACATAGTCGGGCGGGGTGCAGTCGACGGAGTCGGGGCGCGTCCGCTTCTTGTCCAGCAGATCGCCCTGTGTAATGGTATTCAAATAGGTCAGCGAGGTGCAATCGATGCCATTGTAGGCATCGGCCGGGTCCAGATTCTTCAGCAGATCGCGCACATGGCGCACGTGAATGCGTGCCTCGCGCATTGTGTACGGTTCCTCGACGACGCGTATGGTCGATCCCTGGTCCAAGTGCTCGATTGTCTTCAGCTCGGCAAAGTTGTCCAGCGTCACGTTGTCCAGCTGCAGCGAGAAGCATGTCCTGTGGCACGTCTCCTCGCGGTCCATCAGCAACTGATGGATCTCCTGCACCAGCTCCATGCTCGACAGCTGCACGGAGAGCACGTCTGAGCCGGGGCTGCTGATGTTCACCGTGATTCCCACATCGTGCAGTGCATCCAGATCGGCGTCATCCGATGCTTCTCCCTCTGCCACTGCTGCACCCTCTGGGGCATTACCTTCTGTTGTTGTTGTGGTTGTTGCTTCGCTCTCAGCTTGGGGGGCCTTCTCCTTGTTGACCAACACATTGGCGTTGGCATCGGCGACGTCTCCATTGGCCGTGGCATGGCCATTGCTCAAGGCAGTGGCCGCTTCGCTTGCCTTGTCTCCAGCTCCTTCTTGGGGCGGGCTTTTGTTACGGTTTTTCTTGCCTGCGTGAATATAAACGAAAATTATTTCATTTCTCATTCAAATCGGGACTAGGGGCAAGGGTTCATCAGATGAACTAGTTCTATTTGCATGATAATTATAATTATACACGAGCTATTTTCGCCTTTCCAGTCTTCTGCGCTTACAATGCATTTTTTTGAAGAATTATGACAAAGCTCTTTTTGTATATAGCGCAATAATATCGCTCAATGCGTTACAGAACATCGGCATCGAACTGACCTCAGTCAAACTTCGCTTAGTTCTTACATAACAAGAGAAGTGTGCGCTTACTTATGCCATTCACTGTAGCCGGCAACATGTACATTCATATGGCCACACACATACACAAATTCTCATACGCATGCACGCACGCACATGTATTCGTGCGAGTTGTAAAACAAAACAAGAGAAAATCAAACAAAAGCAGCGCAGCAGAACTGATAAGACAGGCAACTCGACTCGACTCTGGGCGAGAGCTGCAGGCATGCAGCCTGGAGACTTAATCAGAATCTCAATTATCCAGAATGTATGGAAATATTTTAACAGAATCACGCTAATTTCGACAGCAAAGACAGAAATTGTAGCAGACAACGAGAAGAGAGAGAGAGAGATACAGAGAGAGAGCGAGCGTGCGAGTGTATGCGTGTGAGAGAGCAGCAGCTGACCAAAGAGAGCACTGCCAATTAGGCTTTGGATCGTGTGAATAGAAAAAAACATGATTTACATAATTGTATGTGTGCGCGCGTGTGTGTCTGTGTGTGTGGCTGTGATTTTTGTTTGTTGCATGCAATGCAATTGGCTGCGTTAGGCGGCAAGCACGTGGTAATTGTAGGTTAAAAAGACACTTTAAATACGCGCTGCCCATTCGCTGCTGGGGGTTAATGAACATCGGGCATCGACATGTGTGCGCTGCGCTGCGTCGCGTTGCCATGTTAAGAAAACACACAAACACCAGCACACTTCGCTCACGCACACACACGCATACAGAGACATCTGTGTTTCTAGCTCTCTGTACGCAACTCCCACTTACACAAATGCAACCGAAACGCACGCGGTGCTGCCGCCGCCGTCGCCGCTGCTGCCCGCTGGGGGCAACGACAATAGCGCCCAGCAATAGACGACGGCGGGCAGCATTTAAAGCATTATAGAAAAAACACATTACGTAACGTAAAAATGTTATGTGATTGAGTTTTTCTTCGCTAATATCGCACTAGAGCACACTGGGCCCGGTAACAGTTAGTGTCGTACACGGAATTGCGGGGCATGGCGGAGGGAGGAGCTCGAGCTCGAGTTCGAAATCGAAATCGAATATGTCGTAGTTAACGCACCTTTCTTCTTCGCTGCAGCGCTGCTGCCATTGACCAAGTTTTTTTCGCCGGCTGCAGGAACGTTGTTGTTGTTGGTGCTGCTGCTGTTGCTGTTGTTGGTTTTGTTCTCCTTTGCTTTGGCCTTGCCAGTGGCCCCAGTGGCATCCGCATCGCCAGTCGCAACTGCATTTTTCGCATCAATCTCGAGCGCCATGCTGCTCTTGCTCTTTTACCGCACACAAAGAACCGAAAACCGAAAGCAAGTCCAAATCCAAATCGAAATCCAAATTCTATTACACGTTCACGTTGCCGTGTTACACAACTCAACTCTACGCTGCTCTGGCGACTGCTGCTACTTGCTTCTGCTTCTGCCTCTGCTTCTACTTCTGCCTCTGCTTCTGCTTCTGCCTTTGCTGGCTCTCTGCTCTGCTCACTGCGCTCGAACCGTTTGCGCGTACGTGATTTTGATTTTTAATTACAATTATAGTATCTAATATAAACGAGGATTTATTGTATGGGTGGCTTTTCGTAAACATATGACAATTATATCTTTGGCTACGCTTGTATTAGCACAGTTACGAGTTACGATTAATTCAGTCGTTAATTTAGAAAATAACGCGTTGTTTTCGCCCGAAACTCGACAGTGTGCCCGTATCCAGCTACATGCCCAATACTTACCTACCCAATGCTGGTATTTTTCTGGTATCCTCAGCCATTCAGTGCGAGACGCCGACACGAAGTCAAACGAATTGCATGTCGTTTGTCAACAAACATGTCGCTTATTAAGAATTTAGTTAAAGAAACCGAGAATAAGCCGCGGAAGAAAAAGAAAGATGGCGACAAAGGCTCCGGCGATAGTGATGGCGAAGAGAAACCAAAGCCCGTGGGCCCCTACATCAAATCGGCGACAGATCTACAGCGGCTAAAGCTGGAGAAGCTAATGAAAAATCCGGTAAGTCGCCGCGTCAGCGCAGGCAAAACTGTAAATAATGCAATCGTACAATCACAGGAGAAACCAGTGATCATACCGGAGCAGCGACGCGAGCGGGACTACATGTCCTCGGTGCCGACATTCGTGCGCAACGTGATGGGCAGCAGCGCTGGCGCCGGCTCCGGCGAGTTCCACGTCTACCGCCATCTGCGACGCAAGGAGTACGCCCGCCAGAAGAACATACAGAACCAGAGCCTGCGCGAGGCCGCCGACGAGGCCTATCAACAGAAGCTGGACGACAACAAGCGAGCGGCCGACGAGCGCACGGCCAAGAAGCGGGCCAAGAGGCTGAAGAAAAAGCAGCGCAGCAAACGGCCGCGCGAACAGAAACCTGCCGAAGACAAGCAGCAGGACAGCGAGTCCAGCGCAAGTGCGTCAGAAGCGGAGGCTGAGGAGAAAGCGGCAAGTGCAGGGGAGAAGATGGAGGAAACTGCTGAAGCTGCAGCCGAACAGGCTGAGGCAAAGCCGAGCGAGAAGACAACTGAAACTGAAGATGAAAGCAAAACAAAAACAGAGGAAGAAGCTGATAAGGCAGAGACGGAAATAGTAGACAAGGAGACAGAGGAGGAGTAGCCTGTAGAAGGAAGAGCTGAAGCACCTTATGGCTGCATTAAATAAACCAATAAACTTGTAATTATATTAAAAACATAAATAGCTTAGTAAAACACTTGTTTGTGGTTGAATTTAGTTTATTTTCATTAAGGATATATATTAACCATGTTGTGTAACGATACAATTGCCAGTGTAGTTATAATTGGCCTGCTACCATTACCGTTTCTTGCATTCGTTTGTCTTAAAGCAGCTTTGGTGACAAGAAAAGCGTTTAGGAAATATGAATTGAGTGTTTTTTCTCTTTTGCAATTTGCTGTGATTTCCATATCTTATGCTACAATAAGGTAAGCTGCATTGAGAGGTGAGTACTTCTTGAGTAGTGCACGCGCGCTATAGTCAATGGTGCTGGACTGTACTGTGGGCTGTACCCCTGCCTGCACCATGACGACTCATGTGTGCCTTGCTTGCTGCTGGCCACAGTGCAGGACAAAATTAATGGTATCGCTTGATTTGGGTTTCGGTTTTCTTTTTGTTTCTTGAAGAAGCAAATTTTATTGTTTACAGTTGTTGTTTTGTTTTTTGTTTGAATCCTGTTCTTATGAATTTTTCAATGTTCCACAAATAATTTGTAATGTATACATATATATAAACTACTATAATTTGCCTTTGCACTTAGAACAATTAATTATAATTAAATTTGCAGCATTTTTCTCTAATTTAAATCATACTTTGAACTTAAAGCAAACTTAAGCTTGTACACATTTCGTAGGTTTATTTGTTGTTTTCTCCTTTAGTTATAGTTAAAGATCTTTTTGCAAAAAGAACACAAAACTTAGAGCTGAAGCTGTTTGTTGTCATTGTAAAAAGGCGTTTGTCAATGCTATCTGAAAGGGCAAATTGTCTGGATTTCATTGCAATAAAATCTCAAGCAATTCTCGATAACAAATCGTTCGCTCTACGTGCTTGCTTTCAATAATATATAAAAAATACTTTTGCCCGTTGTAGTTACGCGCAGCGCCGCGAGGGCATTGAGTTGATTCTCGTTTTTGAATTAACTATCAATATGCGCGCCTGTACTCAAACATCGTAGTTTCCTTCCTCGCTGCGTGTGTGTGTGTGTATATGTGTGTGTGAGGGTGACTTCAAAAACATTTAGTTGTACAATCGTTTGATGTATTTTTTATATATATATATATTTCTCTGGTGTTTCCTATTAAGTTTCCGCACTCACAGAAAAATCTACGAAAATTCAACTACAGATCTTAAGTTTTGTCGGCTAGCGAGCGTGCTTTGTGGGCGTTTGTTTGTTGTTTTTGTTTTGAGGCGTGGCTCTACACAGCGTTTAAATTAACAGTAATCGTATGTGTTTACATATAGATATATATATATAAATATGCATGTACTTTGTATATAGTTGGTAGGTAGGTGAGTTAATTAGTTAAATAAATATTTCGTTTGTTTCTCGCTGATTTACTCGATTTAACTTCAGACATTCACATAAATATATATATATATATATATAGAGATGTATATATATTTATATAATTTTTAAATTATACAATGTGTTTTGCATTGACGCATCTGGTAAAGGTGGCTGAGACTGTGTGTGTGTGTGTCTGTGTGTAATGTATGTGATTTGCATATTTAAATATATATTGTTTGTTATATATTTATATATATAAATATTGTAGCTTTATTAATTATGTTTATATTGAGAAATAAGCAGATCCCTTGCTGAGTTTTTAACGACATTCCCAAACTTTAACCGATTGATCCACGCTGCCGGAAATGACATATGGATGCGCTTTGTGAAAATCTGAAAGATACGCAGATACAATTAATACATCGTGATAGATGGAGATCGAGATAGTTGAGATACGCACCAATTGATGTACAGAAATGCTGATGCGCATAGAGCGTCTTCATGCATCGTTTGTTGCGCAAGTCCCAGACCCTTATGGTCTTGTCATCGCTGGCCGAGACCAGGTATTTGCCACCCGGATGGAATGCCAAGCCACGCACCCAATTGTCGTGCCCATTCAATGTGAGCAGACACAGGCCAACGCTCACGTCCCAAATGCGAATAGTCTTGTCGCGCGAACCAGATGCCAGGAATGGTCCCTGATGATGACCCTTCTTGTTGTCAGCGCCGGCTGCCTCATTTATCGCCGATGCGGCCGCCTCTGGCGCCCAGGCAATGCACTCTACCGTATGCTCATGATCGCGTAATTCAACCTGCCAGGGAAATACGTGTTATTGAAATGCAATACATTCTCGTGCCATTCATTCCCATTCAAAGAAGCCAAGTAAATACAAACATGAGAAACTACCCTCGCTTACGAGGAAATTTCCTCTGCTTGCCGAGCACAGGCTGCTTACCTTGCAGTCTTTTGAATTCGTTAACCAAACTCGTATTGTGTGATCATTTGAGCATGTGGCAAAGATGCTGCCTTCGATGTGCACGCGCACCATTCGCACCCACTCCCGATGGCCGGTGTAGGTTTTCACGCAATAGCTACAGGATAAGAGACAATGCGATGTCGGTTGACCAGGGCTGCAGCAGTTGGAAACGGATGAAGTGCTTACCCTGTGGCCACCTCCCACATTTTGATGGTGCGATCTCGGGATGCGGACAGCACATAGTCGCCGGCGGGCACAAAGGCCACCGAAGACACATTGTGATCGTGGCCGTGCATGGTTTTAACACACTCGTAGCTCTGCTGGAAATCCCACAATTTGATGGACAGATCGGCGCTGCAGGACGCTGTAAAATGAAGTTCACTTAGCATAAGTAGCCCTCACACCAAGTGCCTCAAATAGTTTACCCAAGAGTTTGCCCTGCGCATCGAAAGCCACATCCTGCACAGAGTCTGTGTGTCCTTTGAGACTGCGCTCGTACTCGCCAGTTTCGAAATCCCATATCTTAATGGTCGCATCCTCGGATGCGGAGACCATGAGTCCAAATATTGGGTGGAATATAACCTAAGCAATACGTGATTTTAATGAAATAGTAAAAGCCATACAATGTAAAGCTGCAGCCTACCCTCGTTATGCTTGCTCGATGTCCCGTCAGTGAGTATTTCTCTGGCGGCCTGGGTATCCATTCGCCCGGGGTGCGTTTGTTCTTTGTGGGCGCACCCTCGATGACCTCCTTCTCAGCTTCCGTTAGTTTAGCCTCTAGTTCCATAACCTTCTTTTGCAGTCGTATAACCGATGTCCATTTCTTTTCTAGCAGGCCACCAAATTTCTTTTCCGCTTCTGTGCTGAGATCGGCCTCCTTGCGGAAGGCTTCCAATGAGTCGGCGTAGCCATTTGAGCCCAAATAATCGGCAATCGCTTGGTTACTGTGCACAGCAGAAATGCATTATTAATTAATTGGGGTCTACGACTGTAGACTGTAGAGCAGAGTCTCGTTGGTGTTACTTACAGCTCCTCGCGCTGCCGCTGCGACAACACCATTTTCATGCTGTTCTCCGGTTTGGCCGAGCTTCAATTCTTTCGCTGTGATTTGCGGCTGCCTTCTACTTGTGCAATGTGCTGCAAGAATACAACAACAACGAATGAATGAATGACAACAGGAAATTAGTTTCAAACAAAAACAAAAAGGCAAGTTTCGCAAAGGGGCAAGTCACCCACATGAATTTAAGGTTTTTTTCTTGATTATTTTTTTTTGGTAATGCTGCCGCATCTTTAGCATGCATATTTCTCATTTTTCATTTGCTTTATGCCATTGTTTCGCAGCGTGGAACATGATGATCAGAAACATACATAATCATCATCATCATAATGATCATCATGATCATCAGCCTCCTCTGTGTTTTCTGTGTTTCTGGCACACAAGCCGATGGCAAGAATTTCGTTCGTTTGGCCGCCATTAAAGCGCGCATTGTCTGCGCCTTTCGAACCTCAACGGGAACTCATGAACTTTACTCTTTTGAACTCTGAACTCAGTTCAATACAACCACAGTTGCATTAACTCCTTAACTAAAAACAGTTGCCGAGAGTTTCAGCCGCAGTTGTAGTTGTTGTTGTTGTCGTACTTGCTGCCACATTTGTTGCTGTTTACGCTAACAGCAATTCAATTAACTCAAGGTGTGTGGCCACACACACGCTACAAGCAATAACAAATAACGAACAACAACAGCAACAACAGGCTGCACGGCGGCAATCAACTAAACGAATCAGTGAAAACTTAACGAAAGCATAACGCGCTGCTTGATAAGCATTTGAAGTTGTACGACAATTGCTAGTGCGATTATATATACGTGTGTGTGTGCGCGCATGCATGTGTGTGTGTGTGTGTGGACAACGTTGCCAACTATGGCAAAGTTAGAAAGACGCTGGCAAAGCCAATTAGCAAGCTCTAACGGTAGTTCAAGCAACTTCTTATAAGTAAATAATACAAACGAAAGAGCGACGCATAGCAAAGTCCAAGCTTAAACACACACACATGCACACACACACACATATTTACACAGACACCGTACACTCAGGCGCACAGCGCACAGACAACACGAGCGTACAGCACACTCGAAACGAGGAAATGACGTTTTCAGATTATTTTTGGACGCTTAACCATCGCCAAATAATATTTAACGATTTTTGAACTACAAGTTAAACACACACAAACACACATACAGTTGCCGAAAAGTGACCAAACGAGTTCAGGCGTCGAAATTGTTTTATTCGCGACGCGATGGCATTGAAACTAGGAATGAGTCACGCTTCCAAGCGTGTCGAAGTCTGCCTTTATCAGCTGCTGCTGGGGACATGTAGTGCCCAAGCCAAGAATGACATGATACGGAGAGCAGAGGAGAGGAGAGCAGAGTGCAGAGCTACTGAGTAACTGCGCATCTAAATATAAAATAAAAAATCAATATACAAAACGAAAAGGCAGCGGCGCTAACGTCACGCGTATTAACGGAACGCGTGTGGGTTGATTGGTTCACTTGGCCGGGTATTGGGCGGCAGCAGGAGGTTGGAGGTGTCTGCTGCCGGACAACGACAACAAGCGTTTTGTTGTGGCAACCAGGCTTGTTTTCTGGGTGCCTATTGGGGCCAACATTCCAATACACAGGCATGCGCTGTGTAAGCTTCCTGCTATCTATGTAACCTTTTGGTTGTGTGGGTAGCTAGTAACGGTGCTCAACAACACAACAACACAAGCAGCAGCAATAAATACAGCTACAAGGGGGCGTTTGGGTCGCACGCTGCAAGATTTGAAAGGCGGCAGCAGCAGAGACAGCAAAAAAGGGTTGCCAACCTGCTGACACCCACGCTTAAAAATACACTGCATATGTAGAAATATATATACATAATGGCTAGTAATTCTGTTTACGACTGCTATATTTCTATTTGAATTCTAAATAGAAATTATATGCGTTTTATGCAGCTATTTTTTCCCCATAAAAGCTTGCGTGGGCGTCGGACAGCTTCAGGGCTGCATACGCATTCCTAGTAAAAGAACATGCATGCCTAAGAGGATGCGGTTAAACCGATGCTCTCACTCTCCGTTCTCCCACACACACACATACACACAGATGTATGAAGAGAGCGAGAGAGAGACCGTTGCATCAGCGCAGTGGGGACCTTGCACTTGCTTATTGGCTGTTCGTTGCGTGCTTCTCACGCTTTTTTGCACACACATACACACTGTGAACTTTATTTGTAGTTAGAATTTGGTAATGCAGCGTATTAAGTAAAGTATCGAATATCGGTTATCGCATTTGGCATTACACCTGCTCGCAAATGCCTGGACACGAGTCGTTTAATTCGCCTTAATAATAACCTTTAACTGGGAAAGTCGGACGGGCAAAAGCGCACAGTGGTTGGCATGTATGCATATACATATATTGTAACATTAAATAAGCTCGTGAGCAAGCATTTAGCAGATAAGACAATTAATGAAAACAAAACGAAAAAATAGAGAGCGAGAGGGAGAGATAGAGAGCGCTGGCGATATATATGAAAGGAGAGATTAGAAGATATACATGTATAGCAGAAAGAGAGATAATAACAGCAGCAGCAATTTGTGGCCAATTTGCAGAGTCAGTCTCAGACTTGATGACTCCAGACTGAAAAAGCGGCTTAGCTCAGCGAATTGCACACGTTCTGGGAATTGCACTGTTAACAATGCTATATACGGGCTCAGCTACCAGAGTCAACACATGTACGCTGTTTGCGGCTTGCTGCTGGTGTATCTAAGTATGTGCGATGGCCAATGCCAGAGCAGCCCAAAACGGAAAACTGTAAAAAAATTAATAAAAACAAGATTTCTACCAGCTTGGACTTGGGCTAGCTGCATTTGAAGAACTGGTTTCATTATTCTCTGCGGCCCATGTAAAAAAGCTGTTAGAGGTGTTGTTGGGCGCAGGGGGGGCCAAGGAATCGAAAAGGGAATCGCTCTGGTGGTGTTTGTTCTGTGTAAAAATCGATGAATTCCGAGGCAAACGCGAAGCAGGGGTAAGGAGGATACATGCGCAAAAACACACACACGCGCACACACACAACACATACACTGTGGTTGGGGCGATGTGTCATCGCTTCGGGGGATGTAGGAAAGCAGAATTTAATTGTTATTAGTTTTTGCAGCTTTCATTTTTTTCTTTAACTCTTCAGCATTATTCGCGTAACTTGCATGTTGCCTCTGCTTTTCAATAACAAAAAACAACCTACACATATACACAAATATACACGAATGACAACAACAACGGCAGCAACAACAGCACTGACACTGACGAAAAATAAAAACTGTTACGACGGCCATCTTGAAAGAGCAGCGCAGTCAGCGTCGCTGCGGCAGCGCATAGAAAAAGGCAATATGCAAAATTGAAAAAGGCCAAATACATTAGTAAAACACGTACATTTGCAACCAAACAATTGCATTTAAAATGAGCTTTAGTTTCTTTCTTGTACATAGCGCGCACCAATACCAACACATAGCGTGTGACAAATTTTTTCTTTTTCCTATTTGCCCATTACATACACTTCGTTGCTGCGTTGCCTTCACGCAAGCGACACTGCGAAAAGGCTATGATTATGCGTTTCAGTACGTGCACTTGCGATAATTGTACGTTATTCGTGGCACACTACGCATACTTACACTAAAAATGTATTTTATGTATTTTTAAGTGCTATTATTTTCAATTAATTGGGAAATAATTACGCAGAAATGAAGCGCGGCGAGAAATGCTTCCAATACCTTTCGATGCTTACGACGTATCGATGCCAAACTGTTGTTTATCAGCACTAACAGCAGAGTTGCAGTTGAATACTGTTATCGATATTTGCCAAAAGCTGTGATTATCGATTAGTGCTTTGAAAATATTAATCAGCTGTTTTAACAATTAAGGCGCAAACTTTGAACTTCACAATTCCTATTTGCTTAATTATTTATTTAATGAAAATACAGTTTACATTGTACAACACTGTGTAATGCAGAAGCCGACTACAAAAGTGCAATGTATTGCTTTTATCTTGTATGCACAGTTACACACCACACTCCAAACACACACACACACACACACGCATTCGCGCAGTCGGAGTAAACTTTCGCTTATCAGTAAAAAACCAAAATGATACAGCCATGTGTTATTATTTTGTACGCTCAGTACTCGCCTAACGCTCAACGGAAACGGTTATTAATTATTAAACATTTCGTTGCGCATACCCAAAATTTCGATTTTTAACCCCAACGTTTACGGTGGCGCGTATTTGAAGGCATCCCAACAACAACAACAACAACAACAACAATAAACGCCTGCGATCTGCGAAACACACACATACATACACATATACATTGTGAGTGCAAAGATCTTGTGCATCGATTGCGGATCGAATGAATTTAATGAGCAAATTGCCAAAATATGTAAATGATTCGCCAGGCAGCGTTATCGCGATTCTAATCAGTTGCCAGCTCCATTCGCAGTTGCACATTGATAACGGCTCCAGATTCAAACGTGAAAGTGCTGCCAATGTTTGAACTGATTCGTAATTCGATTTGTAACGGAAGCACATCCTCGCCGCGCCATGGGCCATAAATATAATTGTCGAACGAAAACAAATACACAAACACACTGTGCATACACACATACATACGATATATCATAGTAGTATTGGGCGAGCGCTTATCAGCCATATGCACATTCTTATCGGCGCGCGCTCTGATTATATTTGCTTGATATGATAAACTAAATGCCCGAGCACTTTCGATAGCCGTTAAATTGTTATTATTGGCTTACTCGTTATTAGCCACGATGATGCCCGTGATGCCCGTGATGCCCATGCCCCCTTCCCCTCGAGGCCACAGTGGAACTACCTGATGATATGGCAAACGTATTTGATTTGTTTGGCCGAGCTTGTCTCGAGGCAATACAATTTGTCAGGCTGAGGCTGATAAGGCAAATATGTCGTCGGCTATTAATAATAGTATCGAGAAAATGTTATGCTATTTTCCTTTAAAGAGCGACAGCTACCAAATTGGTAATTAACGTTGTTTTGTTTGATTAAAACCTCGCAGCCGCATCGAGGGAGACAATACGTATACGTAGACAAACACAATCAAATGTCGACGCAGCCCTGGTGAAATATTTGCCGTCGCCTCCATAAACCTTACGGCGTGAACGTGTGATAAGCTTTAAACGTTATTTCCCTGCTCTCGCGCTCCTGCCTCTGATCAGTCTCGGGCCGCATTCGAATAAATCCCTTAATCAATTGCTGCTTGTTCTGATCCTTATCAATAACTGCGAATTTCGTGCTCCGCTCGCTGTTCGAGTGCCGTGATAAGCCTTGCCCAATCCCCCGCACTTGGCATTGGTTGAGTGACCACTGTACACTAATATAAATATGTACACATAGATAAATACATAATCATATATATGTATATTTATATATATATATATATATATATATATATATACTAGAAATCCCGGCAAACTCCGTTTTGCCACCAGATGGCTATCTTTCTCCCAGTCGTTCTCCCAATCGCTCTCCCAGTCCCTCTCCCAGTCCCTCTTCCAATCCATCTCTTAGTCGCTCTCCCTGTCACTCTCCCAATCCTTCTCCCAATCCCTCTCCCAATCCCTCTCCCAGTCCCTCTCCCAATCCTTCCTCGTGTCGCTAGCTGACCCGGTTAACTTTGTTCCGCCTTAATGGCAATAAATAAGCAGTTTTTTTTGTATTTCAGTACATAGGTGGCTCTTCACTTAAGCACCTTGTGGTACACGACATTTTTATACCATTTACCCATTGAAAATGGGTAAAAAATGGTATATTAACTTTGTGCAAATGTATGTAACAGGCAGAAGGAGGCGTGGCAGACCATACAAAGTATATATATTCTTGATCAGCATCAATAGCCGAGTCGATTTGGTCATGTCCGTCTGTCTGTCCGTCTGTCCGTCTGTCCGTCTGTCCGTCTGTCCGTCTGTCCGTCTGTATGAACACACAGATCTCAGCTATTAAAAGAGCTAGAGGCACCAGACTTGGTGGGAGTGTGCGTGTATTCAATACACACAAGAAGTTTATTTCAAACTTGATGTGCCACGCCCACCGCCTCCGCAAATCGATAAATGCGTATTTCGATTTTTTCCAAATAATTCAATAACGAAAAGAGATAAACGCACCAAATTTGGTAGGAGGGTGTCTTGCAACATTATGCAGAAGTTGGATTTTAGAATTTTGGATGCCACGCCCACCGCCTCTAAAAAACACATTTTTATAGTTTAAAAGAAAACTAGAAAAGCTAGAAGCGCCAAATTTGAAAGTAAGGTGCCTGGTAACATTACGAAGAATGTTTGATTTTCAAATTTTGGATGCCACGCCCACCGCCCCCAAACTATTGAATTTTAAGAAAAGTAGGGAAATAACAAAACATTTTTTTTTAACACTCTTGTAGCTTACCATAGTACAGATCTACCCTATAAATTTCAATCCGATCGGACAATAAACAAAGAAGTTATAGGAGTTTGAATCTCCCATATAAAGTTGTGGGCGCTTAGAATTCCAACTAGAATGTTGAACTGACGCAGCAGAAGGCCGGCATCAATAAAAGTCTCATTTGCCGATCGCTCCGCGTAACTGTGTGTGGTCTAGATGGTTGCATGCAAGATTCTGGTGCGTGTGGTCGCGGGTTCGAATCCAGCCACGGGCAATTTTTTTTTTTTTTTTGCCGATCGCACTGCGTAACTGTGTGTGGTCTTGATGGTTGGCTCGCAAGTTTCTGATGCGTGAGGTCGCGGGTTCGAATCCTGCGCTGGGCAATTTTTTTTTTTTTTAATAATTTTGCGCTATATGAAAAGTATATTATGCAAAAAAAAAAAAAAATAAAAACAAAAACTTTTTCTAAGCAATACAAAAAAAAGAAGACTGCGCTGGGATTCGAACCGGGGACATTTAGTTATAGAGCTGACAACTCTCACAACAAATCACTGAAGCACATGGTCTGTTCCTAAGCGCGAGAAGTTTTGCATACAGCAGCAGAGACGGAGCAGAGGCTCGGCTTCAATGCTTGCGCCGACTGCGCACGCACAATCGGCGTGCAGTCGGCATGTGCCATTAGCGTCAATGCATGTGTATTTAATTTCGGAAATATGCGATGCGTTGTTATTAATTCGAATAAAAGTAATTAATATTAAGAATTATTTTTAACAGCCAAAGGTAAATTATAACTTACTGTCGAGTGCACTCGACTGTAGCTTTCTTCAATTTTTATTTTTTAATAACAAAGAAGTTAAATCGACGCAGTAGAGGGCCCGCGTCAATAAAAGCCTAATTTGCCGATCGCATGGCGTAAACTTGTGTGGTCTAGTGGTTAGAGGTCCGACTCGTAAGTTACAAAAATCGTGAGAGTTCTTGGGTCGAATCTGGCGCGGTGCGATTTTTTTTTCTTAATGTGAATTGCTTTTTTTTTTAATTTTTATACCATTTATTTTATTTTGTATTATTTCTTCGAATAGGGTAAATGGTATCTTACAGTCGCGCGCGCTCGACTGTAGCTTTCCTTACTTGTTTGTTTTATTTTCAGGTGCAAAAACAAACAACGCAGATGGTCTTCCGACCCGTGAACATGCCACGTATAATTAACCATGGGAAAAACATGAATGTTCTAGATTTAAACCACAAACTTGTAAGGATTGGCCTTGTGATTTGTTGATTGTCATGGCAAATGCAACACGTATCGGAAATTGCAGTCGTTTAAATTCAAACGGCATATCGGTTGGGATCATCGGGATCCTCGGAATGAGAACCTCCTCACCTTTGAATTTTCCTATCATTATAGTAGCGGAAATTACATTGTTCATCAATTTACTAACCACCAAACGCGTACCGTTGCACAGTTTTGGTTGGTTTATGTTTCGAAGCATGATTACGACGGAGCCAACCTTTAGGCGTAAATTGTGCGGTGGTAAGCCAGGCACGTCCAAAGAGTTTAAAAATTCAATTGGATAATTGGTGGCTTCATCTTCATTTGTGACGCAGTCGATAGATTTGAATGAATGCATTCTTCCAATGATCTTATTTTGAATTATGTAGTTCAATTTCACTTTTCCATTAACGCAGCATAATCCAGGCGCTTCTCCGGGAAACTTTAATGCCCCACAATACTCGCAAACAACGTCCATTTGCCCAATGCAAACGCTTGGATGCAAGCTGTAATCATTGCTGCAATCGTATCGAAACGCCGCTCGATTCAAATCAGCTAAATATCTTGTTCTGCGTCGCAAATTATCGCTTTGTTGCCTTCTGTTGTTCGCTCGACGATTCTGCATTGCCAACCGAGCTGTTTCGCGGGCTGCTTCTCTTTGCTCTCGTGATTGAGAAGCACGAAGTCGAGCCATACTATTGCGGGACCGTTCTCGTTCATTTTCTTGTTCTTCTTCAGTCCTTTCATTTGCTGTATTTTGTATTCTTTTTCCATTACGGCTTTGCCGGGAAAGATTCGATCGTCTTGGTAGCGGCATTATTAAATAAAATTCACTTCACTTCAATCCACTTGTTAAATATTTTTTTAATGGAAATAGTTTTAATATTGATTTCTTCTTTTGTATTAGTTTCGATGTTGTGAACTGCTTTGTACGATTTCAAGTCATATCAAAATTTTTTAAAAAAAATAGTCTGCCACCAAACAAAAGTAGACTATATTAATGTTTTTCAAAAAATGTGATATGTCTTGAAGTCATAAAAAGTGGCCAACAACACCGTAACTAATACAAAAGAAGCGACTAACCGAGCGATTTTAAAATTTTGAAATAAATAAAACTACCTTGCTGCTAGGTGAGCAAAAGTAGACTGTTTATGTATTACAAATAATGTGTTTAGGTGTGTTTTACTTTGACGTGCTCGTGAAAGGCTACTTGAAGTGGGCGGGAAAATTTGTATGGGAAAAAGAAAATGGCTATTTCTTGGGTTTATCCAGCAATAAGTCCAATTAAAACCAGAAAAAACCATCCTTGAACTTCAACGAACAATTTAAAAAAAGATTTTGCCAAATTGCTCCAGGCGTTCTTGAGTTATTAGCGGTGTAACTAACACGACTTTCTTTTATATATATAGATATATATATATATATATATATATATATATATATACTCGGTTCGTCAACTCGTCTTTTGTTCGGTGTCGACCCCCAAGTGGCTCTCAATTGCACAACGTCCACTGCGTTGGGGCTTGAGTCACATTCGCTATAAGAATAAATACGGACTTTTATTTTCTGAAATATCTTTGTAATTATCGTAAATACTGCCTGCGGCTTTAAGTACTGACAACTTCAATTTGTTACGGGCATTTCTTTCAAGCAACAACATAAAGATAACAATAGAAAATCGAAATATGCACGAAAATACTAAAAATACCCGTTGAATCCACATGTGGGGCAGTAGTATTACACTCGAAATTAACGAGGATAAAAAGTGAGCACATCGAAGAGTTTACTAATAGATAGTTCCTGATCTAGTTCCTATCTATTGCGATGGTTTTAGCCCAGTTCGAGCGCCTTGCGCTTGTTTGGCAAGCGTCACTCCCTTTGTTATTATAATAAATTGCTAGGGTTTAGTATACTATAATTGACGGTTTCGGCTCGGGGGTGATAAGTTCAGCTGTCAAATTCTTGTAAATCACGTATCATTACCGACTAAATTTTTTCATTGTTTTTTTTTTTTTGTTTTTTTTTGTTGCTTTTTTGTTTGCATTCGTTCGTTCGCTCGTTTTTTATTGATTCACGCCTCATCATTATAAATGTGCTCATTGCACTTAAAGCTTAAAGCTGCCTTCTTATATGGCGGGGTTAATATATTGCCAATATGACGATAATTGTTTGTTATTTCGCAAAACCGGGTTTGGGCTGGCTTTGAACTTGGCTTTAACTTCCGAATGCGTTCTCTTTCGCCTCGCAGCAACTGAAGCGATGTGGCCCTAAAATGAGGCACAAATCGAAGACGCGGCTCTATGGACTTGTCAGTGTGCCGCTGTTGCTTCTGGCCTGGTCACAGGTCCAGGCGCAGACATCCGAGTCGGCTGTAACCGAGCAGGACCTCAACAACTGTGAGTGCTGCATACGACTGCGCAGCATACATATGATACTATACTAATCTTACAATTGTCTACTCTGTAGTGGTCAAACTGAACGTCATCAGCTCGACCTACTCGCTCAGCTTTAGCGTTGACGATGAGGACAAGGAGCGATATACCATCGAGAACATAACCTGTCGCACCGGAAGTGGCCCGTCAGTTGTCGCTACCAAGGAACATGTCTGGTAATTATCGAGTGACAGTGCAAAAAGTGGTCGATATATGTAGTTGCTGCTATAACTAGTTTTAGTTAGCCGTCGCTGGGGATCTTATCGGTAGTTTTAACAAGTTATGGAAGCTACAGTCTAGCGCACTTGAAAGTAAGATACTCGCAACATTTAGCTAGTGTTTCCAAAGTAAATTTCTCCTGAATATGAAAAAAAAATTTACTACAATTTTTAAATAGGCCGGAACCTAGCAAACTAAGTTAGAGCTGTACGGACAGACGGACAATAATGCTGAACATATACTCAGTTATTGATTTTGACCAACTATACTATACTATATTATATATATGTATAAGTCCACTTGCAATGGGTGAAAGTCAAGTACTATATAATATAATCTATTCGTAGAGATTAAATGAAATGAGTTAAATGAAATGAGCTTCGGATTACTTCAGCTTAAAGAGCTACAAGGTTTAATTAAATTTGAGCATTATCAACTCTACCATAATTGAGAAACTAGAGCTAGAAAAAAATGTACAGAAAAATAAGCAAGATGAAGCATAAATATTGAGTTGCCAGGTATTAGCCGCTTAGCCGCTAAATAATACCCGGTAACAGTAACAAACAGCAGCTAAAATTATTGTGTAGCATAAAAAGTATATTTTGGATACGAAACTATATTACAGCTACAAAACTTTATTGTATGGTAAATACCAATAATACCACTTGTAGATACAAAATGTATCTTGCAGATGCAGAAAGGTATATTGCAGATACAAAAATGCCGATATGGAGTATCTAGTAAGTGTAAAAACATCTGTAAATGAGAAAGTATCTAATAGATACAAAATTAACTCGTGGATTTGGAAAATATCTAGTAAATATTAAAGTAGATAAATTGAATATCTTGTCGATTTTTATTTGTTAAAATTTTTTTATTAATTATTTTTAATGTACTTACAATTTTCTGGCAGATACTAAAGCATATTCTAGGCTCAAATTATCTTGTATTTATTTAAAATATTTTAATTATATAAAAAGATTAATTTGTAGTAACGAATTGGCCGTTTTCACAGGCACAGAATGTTTTCACACAGTTTGCAGTCAAAGTTGAAAGAAAAATTGGCATGTTTATATTATGTGGCCAGGCCAGATTTTGTGTCTCTAGCTCTCATACAGACAGACTGGACATGACTCACTGCTGATCAGGAATATATATATTATACATTGCATTTAAATGTAGTATGTAGTATGCTAAAAACCTTTAACTTTCAGCGAGAACCTCGATCCGTGCTCGCTGTATAGCAACATAGTAACGCTGCGGGCCATCGACGTCGAGGTGGCCACGCTTATAGACCAGCCCAACACCGCCTACACGGGCTACGCAGGTGAGAAAAGTTAAGAATGTGCCCCAATTGTCTCTCAATTGTTCCTCGATAATTCGGCAGAACCGCAGACCAAAGTGATTGAGGTGAATGCGACAGCGACGAGCATATCGCTGGCTTGGGAGACCACCGACCGGGCGTGCGTGAACAACTTTGAGATTACGGCCATCGCGACGGGCAACGACCAGTCGACGCAGCGGCTGAAGGACGAGAGCGTGTACACCTTCACGAAGGCCTGGCCCTGTCGCACCTACAACGTGACGATATACACGGTGAACAATGCGAGCGCCACTGTCGACATCGACACGGAGCTGAAGGACACGCTGTACCTGGAGCCAAGTGATATCAGTCTGAGGATAAGCAATCGCTCTAATGGCGATACGCGCATTGTCTGGGATGAGCCGGAGAACATGAGCTGCATTCGCTCGTACACATTCATCTGGCGTCGGAACGAGTGCCAAACGGACGAGGATGGGGAGACCACGACGACGGCGGGAACAACGGATTGGGAAGTGACCGACGAGACGGAGGAGACGAACGAGACGGGCGCGACGGATGAACCGGTAACCGAGATGGTGCAGCGATTGGAGTCAGAAGGTAAACAGAATACAGACTTCTTGCTGGGGTCAACTACATTCTCTCTCCCACTCTTTAGTTGTCTGCTCGTGGAGCGAGTCTTCCAACGACACGACCTTGAAGGAGTTCCTTATCACCGGGCTACAGGGCTGTGAGCCGCACACCATCGAGGTCTACATCAATATGGACCAAAACCCTACGGCCAAGGCCTCCGAGATTTTTGTGTCGGCCGAAAAGTGTAAGTAATCCGTCAACGTGGATTCATGTTTATATGGTAAAAGTGTACATTATTTCGACTTTCGAAGCTAATTCAACTCCAATATGTTTCTTATCAGTACCCAGTGCCATATATCAGCCCATGCGGATTATCAATGCGACAGAGCTACACTGGCTCTGGTCAGCGCCCAGCGATAATCCCAGGTGCGTGGCTAACTACAGGGTCAATCTAACGGGGCCCACACAGCGTGACATTCACAATAACTTGGAGCTGTCGACCAACGAGACCTTTGTGGACTTCAAGGACCTAGAACCCTGTGGCAAATATGATCTGGAGATCGTGCCGATTTCATTGAATGGCAGCGTTGGAGGCGCATTCACCAATCAGAGCACAATGAGCGAAGATCGTAAGTGCACATAGGTCTATCTCATCTGGTCTGATCTCAACAACTTTTGTGCCATAGATCCCTCGCAGATACTGGATCCGGTCAAAACGGTCAGCAGTTCCTCCATCAAATTGGAGTGGGAGACGCCGGAGTATGCCGATCTTTGCATTGCCGGATATCGGATCTCCGGCTGGATGGACGATGACAAGGACGTGGAAGCGTTGAGTGTCAGCACCGAGGATAACACAGTGCTTTTCGAGAAGGATCTAGTCGCCTGCCAGGCTTACACCTTACAGATAATACCCTACACTTGGGAGAACCTCGACGGGGAACTGCGTCAGACCGATGTCGAAACAAAGGCGACCGTCGTGAACGCCGAAAAGGTTTGCAAACGCATCAGTTCTAGGTAGAGTAGAGTAGTACTACATATTCTTCTTGCAACAGGTCATGCTGCAGGTGGCGGGCAGTGGAACCACTTCGCACAGCCTGGAGCTGAATGCGAACAACCAGGACTACGACAACAACTGCCAGACCTTCTTTGCCCACTTCAACTGCTCGACGAGTGCGGATGTGCCGCACACCTACGCCGAGAAATACGTGGAGAGCCACCGCGAGGGTCGAGGCTTCCAGGCACTACTGCAGCCCCTCTCGCCGTATACCTCCTACGCATGCAGCGTCGTGCTCTACAACGTGGGCGGTGGCTCCAAGCTGAAGTCCTTAACAGGCCCAACTACACTGACCCTGGGCTACTGTAAGCGCACAAAGCACGTGGAAGAGAAGTACTTGTAGTAACTACACCTAATTGCAGTTCCCGATCAGCCGGAGAACGTCGCCATGCACGAGGCAACACAGCACAGCTTGAAGTTCACCTGGCAACCACCCAGGTACCTCAACGGACCCATCAAGTACTACCAGGCCTTTCTCATGCGCTACGAGCCGGACTACTTTGTGCCCAACACCTGCGCGGCCATTGTCGAGTCGCCGAAGACGGATACCAAGGGTATGGTATATACAGATATATAGCCAGATTCACCTGCTTATACCCCTTACTTTCACTTTTGCAGGGGACGAGACGACAATCTTCAGCGATCTCTCGCCCGCCGTCAAGTACATTATGCAAGTGGCGGCCCAAAATGACTTCGGCCTGGGCCAGTACACGGCTCCACTGGTAGGCATTACAAAACCAGATGGTAAGCTGCAGTCAAAGCATACATGCGCAATCTGCTAACTGTCGTTCACCTCCCCGGCAGTCTCGGATCCTGTTACCAATCTGAATGTGACCTCGAACGGACCTTCCCCGGACACCAGCAGCTACAGTGCCAATGTGACAATCAACTGGACGATACCCTGTAAATCGAATGGCGAGATCGAATGGTTCGCGCTGGATTTCAACGGCAAGCGGGACGACGAGGACGATATCAACTTTAAGCGCGAAATAAAGCCCGATTTCGGGGATGCCAGGGGGCGCATGTCCTACACCGAGACGGATATACAACCCGAGTACAAGTACACGGTGAAGGTGGCGGTCAAGACGCTCGGCGTGGAGACGCTGAGCAACACGGCGCAGAAGGAGTGGCAGTCGCCCTCGGGCTGTGAGTACTGCACCAATGGGGGAAAGGGGTTTGCGGTCGGACCTAATTGACCACTGTTCTTGCAGTGCCCCCGCGTTTGGGCGACGAGGTGGTGGGTCAGATGCGCGTCAGCGCTTACGAAACAAACCATCCCACCAGTTCGGCCATTGTGCGTCTGCCCGCGGATGTGCTGAAATCGGACTCGGGAAACATAAGCTACGTGGCGCTCTTGCTCTCCCAGAAGAGCTGTGCTGGCGAGCCGGAGCTGAAGTTCGACGTGCTGGGCACGGATAGTTGGCCATCGGTGGCTTCGTGGGACGAGGTGGGCGGCGATTGCATCTACCAGTACCAGACGACACCACTGCGCTGGCAGCCAGCACTGACCGCCCGAACTGTGCGGGACACCAGTGAGGGCGAAATTGTGTTCACCATTGGCACGGACAAGTGCCCGGATCAGACGAAGCGCTACTGCAATGGGCCACTCAACGCCAACACGGAGTACCACATGGTGGTGCGCCTCTTCACCAGCTCTGGCTACAACGATGCCGCCCTGTTGGAGTTCAAGACGGACGCGGCCATCAAGGTCACCCTGATACTGGTCAGCGTTTGCAGCTGCCTGATAGTGGCCTTCGTGCTGGGTCTCATTGTCCTGTGGGTGCGCAAACGCATTGCCTGGTGAGCATTTCCATTATGAAGAATTATCCGACCCTTTTTATACCGTTCACGCATTGAAAATGGGAAAAATGTATGTAAGAGGCTGAAGCAGGCTTGGCAGACTATACAAAGTAAATTTGTCATGTCCGTGTGTCCGTTCGGCTCTTATCTGCCCCTGCGAACACACAGATCTCAGCTATTGCTAGAGCTAGGATTACCAAATTTGGTATGAAGGTTGCTCTAAAGCATATGTAGATTAACTTTTTTTTAAACTTTGATTGCCATGCCCACCGCCTGCGAAAATCGATATTTTAGTGTTTGCGCTGGAATAATAAGCCAGGTTTTTGAGTTACATGCGTAACTAACTTAAATATTGAACTTCGCTGTCTAATGCAATACGATCGTACAATTAACACGCCTGTTATAGCTATAAATAGGGACACAATAGAGTGTTTGAGTGAGGTTGCCCTTATCGTAAGCCTGTTAAATAGCAGTGTTGTAGGCCTAAAGCAAATGAAAGGTATTTAAGAGTCGAGCTTTATTTAATTTTTTATTCCCACAGGCATCGCGACTCTGGCCAGGGCATTGAAGATCCATTTGGCAATGTGATCGCCAAGAACTTTGCCATCTTCTACGCTGAAGTGGCCAAGCCGGAGAAACTGACGCGTGAGTTCAAGGAGATCACTGTGGTGGCGCTCGAGCTGAGCTACGCAGCCTCCGAGTTGGGTTCCAATAAGAACCGCTATGCTGACATATATCCTTGTGAGTACTAATTGCATTCTAAATGAGCATCATTCGGAACTAAACTCTCGCTTTCAGATGACAAGAATCGCGTGATATTGGACATAGATACCGAAGGCTCCGACTACATCAATGCTTCTTTTATCGATGTGAGTGTCGTGTTATTCCTTTACATTTTTTCCAAGCATTTTTATGGTATTTATTACTGTAAAATACTATGAAATATTTTACGGTTCTGCATGTGTTTTTTATAAATTTTTGATGGGTTCTTCAACTAAACGATTTATTAAAACGAATTCCGCTGAATTCCTTAAATACAGTTGGCGTAAGACCCTCAAAATCATTTTTTTACAAATTAATAATTTTTTTGGCCTTTTTGGATAAAAAAAAGAAAACTGACAACCGTTTAAAAAAAGATAATATTTTTTGATTATTTAATTTTTAAATTTTTTTAAAAATTGAGAAAAGACAATACAGCATTTTTTTATAAAATAGCAACAATTGAAAAATGATAATCCTCTTCACTCTTCGCAGGGCTATACTCGCAAGAAGGAGTACATTGCCACGCAGGGGCCCAAGCCGGAGAGCGTGATGGACTTCTGGCGCATGATACTGCAGCACAACGTGAGGGTCATTGTGCAGGTCACACAATTCCGCGAGGGCAATACGGTAAGATTTGCTATATATGCATAAATATATATATATAACCAAATTCTTTTCAGATCAAGTGTCATGAGTATTATCCATACAGTATGCGAGGGCTGAGCGTTACGGTCAAAACAAAGGAATACTTTGAGATCTACGATCGCACCGAGCTGACCGTGGTGCACGAGAAGTACGGCCTCAAGGAGAAGGTCGTGCACTTCTACTTCAAGAAATGGCCGGACCACGGCTGCCCCGACGACCCCATGCACCTGATAACATTCGTGCGCAAGGTCAAGGCCGAGCGGCGGCCCAGCTATTCGCCCATTGTGGTGCACTGCAGCGCCGGGGTGGGGCGCACAGGCACCTTCATCGGACTGGATCTGATAATGCAGCGCCTGAAGAGCGAGTCGAAAATAAATATTTTCGAAACGGTCAAGAAGTTGCGGTTTCAGGTGAGCTTGAATCTAAATAAAAATTCTAATAGTCTTCATAAATATATTTTCTTCTATATCGCTGCTGCAGCGCATGAAGATGGTGCAGACGCAGCAGCAGTACACGTTCCTTTATGCCTGCACGTATGAGCTGGTCAAGCACAAGATTCCACGTGCCGCCCTCAAGCTGGAGGGACGTCCCAAGTCGGCGTTGGCCTCGACTCTGCCGCTGTCCACGACCAAAAAGGTGAGCTTTCCTGACGTGGAGCCCTGCCAGACAGCTGCAATTGTGCACAGTCAGCCAAATCCGGAGTTGGACAATGGCGATACCGAAGTTCCGCTGCCCTCGCGCTTCGGTGGCCTGCGGAAGTCAAAGGATTTGGACTCGCTGCACGAGCAACCGGAGCGGAAGGCCGTGAAGGGTGATGATTTTATGAGCATCTTGTGACATCATGCACACGTTTAAGTATGAGTATGTGTGTGTATTTATTGTATTATAAAAATATGTGTATATCTTAGCAGCAATACGTAGCCAAAGAGAGAAGTGTCTATCGCTAGTGAACATTGTACTGTGAAAATAAACAAATATATAAACTAACTTTAAAGGTGGTGGGAATGCAATGCAATGTTCTAGTTTGAATTCCTTTTTGGCGGTTAACTCGTTCCTATCGTGATTAATCACGTATTTATCGAAATCGCATCGATGTATTGATATAGAGCTGTGAGCATTCACTGTGAATGGTAAACGTAAGTATTTTATTTATATTGCAAGTCCTTATAAAAATATTAAGTGCTATAAAATGTTGAAGCATATCCATAAAACTTACATATATAATTATATATAAAAATAGCCGCTAAACTAACTCTAAAAGGAAGTTCAATACAATTTAAAACTAATTTGAATTCATTCTTGGCGGTTGACTCAATATTGAATAATCGAGCTTATCGTAATTAATAACGTTGCATCGAATCACGTATTTATCGAAATAGACCCTCAGCTAATCGATATATCCCAACAGCTGACTGGGGTCTGTTTGTGTTCACTGTGAATGCCAAATTAACTAGAAGAAGTCGTAAACATTTTATTTAAATTGCAATTTTCAATAAAAATATAAAATGTCCGAGCGCAAAGTCTTAAACGTAAGTAGAAACATACTATTAACGGGGCATTACGTCGCTAACCACTGTATTTCCATAGAAATACTACCCTCCGGACTTCGATCCGTCGAAGATCCCGCGCATGAAACTGGCCAGGAATCGGCAGTACACCGTGCGACTGATGGCGCCGTTCAACATGAGGTGCAAGACCTGCGGCGAGTACATCTACAAGGGGAAGAAGTTCAACGCGCGCAAGGAGGACGTGGACAACGAGACGTACCTGGGCATACGCATCTACAGGTTCTACATCAAGTGCACGCGCTGCCTGCAGGAGATCTCCTTCAAAACAGATCCCCAGAACACGGACTACGAGATCGAGGCGGGCGCCACGCGCAACTTCATGGCACTGAAGCTCGCCGAGGAGCAGGCGCGCCGTGAGGAGCGTGAAGCTCGCGAGGAAGAGGCCAACAATCCCATGAAGCTGCTGGAGAACCGCACGCAACAGTCGCGCAACGAGATCGAAATGATCGAGAGTCTTGAGGAGCTGCGCGACTTGAACAGGCGCCAGCAAACCGTGGACTACTCCACCATGCTGGAGCAGTACAGCTCCGTCGAAACGGAGCGCGAACGCTTGGAGCGTGAGGAACGCGAGGACGAGGCTTTTGTCAAGTAAGCAGCGTCCACTATACTATGTACATGGTTAATAAACCACATTTCTTTACCCTGCAGATCTGTAAACTTCAAGAGCAAAGCCGAGGGCAGCAAGCGCATTGTCAGCGAAGAGATAATTGAAGAGGTAAAAGAGGAGGAAACGCCACTGCCAGCGCCGCCGCCAACCAAGCTGTCCAAACCGAGCATTGGAGTAACAGCAGCCAGTAAAGCAGGTGCACTCTCGCAGTCCCTTGTAAAGCGAAAGACGGTACTGGTTAAGCCCAAAGCACCGACTGCTCCAACAGCTGCAGCTGCAGTTCCATCGGCTACTTCAAATAGTACCTTCAAGCCAGCTGCTGCAGCATCGGCCCCGACCTCAGCAGTGCCGGCACCGGCCCCAGCAGCACCTGCAGGCTTGTCCCTGCTGGCTGCGTACAGCGACAGCTCTGAGGATTCCAATTAATCAGGCATTTTCTATATAAATCCATAGATATATAATTGAAAACTAAAGTCAATAAACTATTTGTACTGCTAGAAATCTGCAGTTTGATTTGGAAACTTAGGTAGCAACGGTATCTATAATCATTTTCTAGATAAATAAATCATTAGATTTAAAAGCACGACTTATAGAAATCTATATTTTTTATGGAAGTTTGGGAATAATATATTTCCTGTTCTAGTTTTATAAATAAAGGGAATTATGATAGTCATAAATTGATTAATAACATTATCTATATAAATTCCCTACCTTCTAAAGAAAAATTATCTCAATAAGCTCTCGGTAGTTTGCTGTAGAAAGTTTGGATAACAAAAAAAGTCTACCATATTTTCTAAAACAGTACGAAATTTTAAATTGATTTAAGCCGTAGTCATTTTCCACATATATAAATTCAAAGAAATTTAAAATGATCAGACATAAAATAAACAAATAATACCAGGCACTTGGCCCACTGAGAATATAGTAAACCATAGAGTAAAGTACACCCGTTCAATTTAAAATACTTGTATTTATAAACTTTTATTGGCATACGCCGACTTCAATTTATATTGTATATAGTATTCTCTTATTTACTAGCTTCAAATTTCCATATTTTGTCAAGGCATTTATGCATAAGGCAAATCAATTAATTATTTTCATTAAATTCCAAATGAAAGGTGCAACATAAAAGTATATAGCAATTCATTCATAGCCGATTTCGTGGCAAATTTACTTAGGAGCTATAGCTAAAATTAGATACTACAGTTATGCAGATGCCATCGACTTTTATACAGCTGCAGCAGATGGTTAATCGAAAATAAAAAATAATATCACAAGCGAAATAAACAATTAGAAAAAAACATTAAATATATATGTATATATCTATAAGTATGTATATATATATATATATATATATATATATATATATGTCGTAAATTTAGCGCACTTAACTATGGTGTAATAATAAATCCATTAAATTTCATAAATTACGAAGACACTGGTATGTTCTAGCTGCCATATCGGTTAGCCACTATATATACACAACATATATGATCTAGATTTAGCATACGAATATATATATATATATATATATATATATATGAATACATATTCCATGTAAGGCCGCCCGCTCTGGGCTTTCTCTCGAGGCAAGCGTCGTCACATTCTACAATTACTTTTACATATCATTACGAGTAACAGTCTTTGTTCGTTTTGTTTTGTTTTGTTGTTAGTTTCCTTTTCTTTTTGGGCTGGCGGGTGGTTTCTTTTTTTTTTTTTTTTGGGGCGTGGCAGCGGGTGTTTTCGCCCCACCAATTATTTGGTGTGTTCAGTTTGGTTTCCTTTGCATTTCGTCGCATTTACTTTGGTACATCCCACTTCTAAATGTCCACCGCTCCGGGCGTTTTATAGTCCACGCTGGGGCTGCCCAGCTGTGCGCTGCACTTGCGCGGCACTACGTCCCCAGCTGCTGCAACCACACCCACACCCACACCCATGCCCACGCCCCCGCCGTCATAGTTGTGATTGTTGTTGCGCAAAAAGCGCTCCTGTTCGGCCGCTCGGTGATTGAGCTCGTACAGCTCCATGTCGTCGTACTCAGAGACGCCCAGTGCGCATGTGGGCGCAAACTGCAGCTCGTTATCCTCGTCCGGATCCTCCTCGTCTTCGACATCGCGCGGCTGCCGCAGCGACATAGCCACGCTGAAGTCCTCGAGGCTGCGCTTGACGGCCGCATCGGACCCCGTGCCGGAGTCCTTGCTGGACAAGTGATCCTGCTGCGCCTCCAGATTGGCCTGCTGCAGGTAGCTGAGCGTCAGGCCCTTCTCCAGGCAGCGCTGCTCATACGATGGCGTCGTCGTCACAATCAAATGATTCTGCGCATGTCCATCCCCCACACAGTCCAAGTCCGCCAGGCTGCGTGGGCGCAACTGCTGCTGCTGTTGTTGCTGCTGCGGTTGCTGCTGCTGTGGATGATGCTTGGGCAGCATCAATGTGGACTGGTGTGGCCGGAGTTGAGTGCGATTCAATGTGGACAGCAGCGTCAGATCCAGCCTATGCTGACTGCTGTCATGCGTCCTGGTGGCATTGCTGATTTGCAGCTTGCGGCGCTGATAGCGCAACGTGCACCACACGACGATGGTGCCGATGAGCACGCAGCTCACGGTTAGTATGCCCACACCGAAGAGCAGCACGTCGATGTTGAGACTCTCCTTGACCACCAGCAGCTCCGACTGCAGCGTGAGGGTGCGCGAATTGTCCGTGATCTCGCAGCGGTAGTGGCCCGCATCGCTGGACTGCGCATTCACAATCACCAGCAGCTCCTTGCTGCTCGTGAAGTAGTAGCGCTCCGAGTCCTGCGCCGTCGGGGAGTTGTGCAGCGGCTTGTTCTCCTTGTACCACTCGCGATGCGGTTGCTCCAGCTCCAGGTTGGCCGACTCGCTGAGGCACTCCAGCACGCAGGTGCGTCCCAGCACCACCTCCTTGTGCACCAGCGGAATGCTGGGCAGCGGTTTGTCTGCGCATAAAGATCGATTACATTTCGGATTACATATACATATATGTGTTATGCCCATTTGGACTCACCATTCACGACGAGCGTGGCGTTGACCTTGATCTCGCCGGCCTGGCTCTCAGCCGTGCAGGTGTAAATGCCCGAATCACTCGGCTTGGCATTGGTGATGAGGAAGGCGTTCTCCTCGCGTATCACCTGCAGGCGTCGCTCCGTTGCGGCCGGAAAGTCGCTGGCACCAAACTTCTGCAGTGCTATTTCCGGCGTGGGATCCCCGCTCGCCGAGCAGACCAGGCGCGCCGTCTCGCCCGCGTCCAGTGTGAGGTTCGAGGGCACGTGCAGAAAACTGGGATGAACTGCAGAGCAGTAAGACAAGAGATTGGTTAGACACATGCTGTGCATAGCATTGAGTGCTTGTCTACTCACTGCCAATGGAGATTTTGAATTTCTGCGCGTAGGTTGTACCGAATGCATTGGACACGACGCACTGATAGCGTCCGGCGCTCTCGTAGCTGACGTTGCTGAGGCGCAGGAAACCGAAGATTGTGGTCTGGTTGGTGCTCTGGTCGTGATGGATCTGCGTCTCGGTGAGGGCGCCGTCGTGCACAGTCTGGCGCTTCTGCACGTGCTGGTTGTCGTGGCGCCACGTGATCTTCAGCTCGTCGGCGGCGGCCATAGCAGCCGAAGTCGGCGACGTCGCAATGCACTCCAGCGTGATGTTGGCGCCCTTGACGGCGAGCATGCTGCTCGGCTCCTTTTGCAGCACGGGCTTGGGTGAATCGGCTGCAGAAGAGCGTTGAATTAATAATTGTAGTAGTAGAAGGAGCATTTGGGGAAGCCATCACTTACAGCACACCAGCTCCGCATTGGTGAGCGTGAAGAGCTGCCGGTCGAGCAGATGCTCCGGGTAACCGCAGACGACATTCGTGTGCAGCTGCGGCTGGAAGCGGCTGAGCAGCCACTGGCGGAACCAGAGCAGGTTGCAGTCACAGATGAAGTTGTCCGACTTGAACGTGAGCTTCTGCAGCTGCAGCATGTGATCGAAGGCATTGGGCTGTATGCTGGCCAGCGCATTGTCGCCCAAATTGAGCACCTCCAGGCTGCTGAGGCCACTCAGCGCCTTGCTGCTGATCTGCTTCAGGCTATTCCCGTAGAGATCGAGGCGACGCAGTTTTCGCAGCGCTTTGAATGGCGCCATTGCCGACTGATCCTCAATGATCCAGGCGAGGCGATTGCGCCGCAAGTTCAACTCCTCCAGATTCTTGACACAATCGAACGTGTTCTCCGACAGATACTGCAGCTTGTTGTTGGCCAGGCTCAGTTGCTTCAGCCGCTTCAGGCAGTCCAGATGCTGCGGCTTGAACTCGCTGATGTAGTTGTGCGAGAGATCCAGCGACTCTAGCGACTGCGTGAACTCCCAGGTGTCCGGCTCGATGCGCGATATCGAGTTGTTCGACAGGCTCAGATGGCGCAGCTTGGTCAGGTTGAAGAGCCCCTGGCGGGACAGCGAGCTGATGCTATTGTGGTCCAGCTCGATGCTCTCAATGTTGCGCATCACGTGGAAAACGCCGTCCTGCAGCATCCGAATGTTGTTCGCCTTCAGCTGCAGCTTCTGCAGCGACAGCAGACCGCGAAAGGTGGACCAATTGATCTCTAGCTGATTGTAGTTGAGCGTTCTGCAAGCGACATACATTAGAATGTGACGCACTGACTTCAAAGCGCCACGAACTTACAGTTTCTTGAGGTGATTCAGATTCTTGAAGACGCCCACGGGCAGGCTACTCAGGCGATTGTTGCTCAGCTCCAGGTCCGTTAGGTTCGTCAGCTTGGCGAACGCCTGCTCGTCCACGCTGCCAATCTCATTGGAGTTCAGGATGCTGCAATTGAAATCGATTGTGGTTAGTTCTGGATGGGATTGCATCGAGTGGGAGGGGCAACCTACAGATGTGCCAGTCGATTGGGACGCAGAAACATGTTGGCCTCCACGCTGTGCAGCTGATTCTTGCTCAGATCGAGCGTCTTCAGCTTGGGCAGCAGTGCCAGAGCCTCGCTGGAGATGCGCTGTATGCGATTGTTGGCCAAATTCAGCTGGCGCAACGCAGTCAGGCCCACGAATTTGGGCATAACATCCAACTGGTTGCGCTTCAGTGTGCTGTAGGGGTAGAAGGAAGACGAGAAGAAAACAGGGATAAGTAATCGCCTTGAGAATATGGGAAATATTTCTATTTCTATATTATTATTATCATATTTTATCATATAAATATTAGTATTATTATTATTAATATCATTATTATTATTATTATTAGCATTTATTATTATTATTATTAGCATTTATTATTATTATTATTATTAGCATTTATTATTATTATTATTATTAGCATTTATTATTATTATTACTATTATTATTATTATTATTATTATTATTATTATTATTATTATTATTATTATAATTATTATTATTATTATTATTATTATTAATATCATTATTATTATTATTTGTATTATTATTATTTGTATTATTATTATTGTTATACTCTTACAAACGGTATAGCTGTTTTGGACAAATGTTAAGAACGCACAGAAGAATAGAGCCTAGCGTCAGTTTTAAAGTTTTGTTTAAGTTAAATACAAATCACTAATATTATCATACATATAGCCGCAATATAATATATCAGTTTAAGTATGAAAACCAAAATAATTTCTGAAAATTCTTAAAATCTGCTCACTATATTCTATAATATTTATTGAATTATTCTATGATATTTATTGGATTAATCAGCCGAAAATAATAACAATAGCAATAACAATATAGCAATATATACAGCAAAGAAACAACAATTGAATGAAACATAAGCAAATCTTTGCAAGAGTATTAAAATTGTCGAATATTTTTAAAATATTGTTTCGTATTTTTCTTAGAACAAAATATGATAATGATATTTAAAATTTCACTTTAAAATATTGATATATTGAAATACGCAATCTTTGTTACGCCAAAGGTAAAGTTTTTTTTCCAGTTTTATGGCTGAATATTATTGTGGTTATTATTACTTTATAAAATCGCTGGTATCTGTGCGCATTAAAAGCTTTCCCGATTCGAGTTTCATTGCCTACTCGAGATAATACCCACAAATGGAAGCAAAGTATAGCCATTATAATTGTTGTTGTTGCGCTTTACTTACAGTTTTTGCAGTGCGGGCAGATTCCGTATGGCCAGGACTGTGCTGTCGTTCAGTTTGTTGCCCGCCAGATGCCTATGGGGGAATGCAAAAATGGGAAAAACAATGTTAGCTGATTGGATTCGGCCAGGCCTGCAATTATGCTGCAATTTGCGATTTGATAGCTGAGCAACTGATAAGCGAATCCGTCGTGCAATTATTGATGCATTCACATCGATAACAGACGACAACGCGGACGTCGGCGTGGAGGGACATTTGCATAATTCCGCAGTGCATTACGTTGATTAAATGCGCTGCGATTAAATCGCAACCCCCGAAAAAAAGTACGAATGCGAATAAAGGCAAACCACCATGGAGGATAGATGCGAGGCTAACTGACCGGCAGATACTCAGTACTGTTCATGTGGCAAAGTAATACATATTTTCAGTATGTCTACAAATTATGCTAGTATTGATATACGGGATATGGAGACTACGCGCTGGCAAATACCCTATACTTTTCATATCGAAAATTTGAATACAGTACAGACCATAACATAGCATACACACCAACGAAAAATACTATATTTTCATTTATTCCATTTTACATACAGATTTTACTAATTCCCTTAATTTGTTTTTTTGTGTAAGAAGTCTTAGTAGATAATAATTATACACTCAAATTATTTTGTTATTTAAAATAAATTTAATGAAAACTAGAAATTAAAATTGAGAATATCATAGCATTTTCTGTGGCATATTCAAAATTATACCGTGTATTCTGCAATAATCCCTCTCAACATTCCAGTATTGTCTGTCCAATAGGATCATTTATTTATTGGTTGTACTAGAGATTATTATTATTATTTAAAGATATTATGGAATACTCATATATCTAAAAATTTCTTGTAATTAAAAATATGTCATTGAAACTTTAAGCTTGAAATAATGTTTATCAAACTAAATATTATGGTACTTTTTGAGGTGTATTCAAACTAATGGCTTGTACTGTACAATAATCCCTACATCATTCTATTATTTATCTGTTCAGTAAAATAAATATTTATAGATTGAACATTTTACTATCGTGTTTTCTTGAGGATATAATTAATAATAATAATTAAATAATAAGTTCGAAATAATAATAATAAACTAAATATCATAGTATTTTTCGGAAATTTATTCAAATTTATGGCTTTTACTGTACAATAATTCCTACACCATTTCAGCATTATCTTTTCAATAGGATAAAATATATGTTGATTATTAAATTAATTATAATTTTTTGTCTTTAAGAAATAATAGAATATATTTTTTTTTTCGAAATAGGTATATATATAATAGAAAGTGTAAACTTTAAATAATGTTACTCAGACTGAATATCACATAATGTAAATTCCTGCAATGTATGACTATACAATTCCAGTATTGTCTTTTCAATAACATACTAATCGATTCACTGGAATACCCCATAAAAAAACCCCACACAAATAGAGGGCATATAGTGGCGAACTACAACTGCGAGGGTTGTTGCGTTGGTTTGCAAATGTCTTGGCCGTGTGTGGGGTGGTTTTCAGCTTCGTTTTACACTGAGTTGTACTCACAGTGTTTGCACATGGTTGGGCATGAGGGGCACACGCTCCAAGTGCAGCTTATCACAATCGAAGAACGCGCTGAGGCACTTGCACTCCTTGGGGCAGTTGTTGTTGTTGTTAACGCCATTCTTGCCGTTCGCATTCGCGGACTCGGCAGCTGCTGCAAGCGCACGTTCTGCCATCTCGTATTGACCGCCATCGTCGGCAACGAATCCGTTCGTTTCCAGCGAGGCCGACGCCATAGACGCTGGCGCAACGCCGGCAGAAGCTGAGGCTGCAGCAGCTGCAGCTATTTCCAGCGGAATATGCAGCGCGGCAAAATCTTCATCGTCGGACGCCACGTCCTCCGATTCGTCTTCGTGCAGCGGCAGAAAGCGTTGTCGCTGACGCTGACGTTGCTGCGCTGATGATGATGACAACGACGACGACGACGAGGAGGAGGACGTTGCTGCCGCCGCCGCTGCTGTTAGTGCTGCCGTATTTCCGCTGCCAACGCCGTTATTCTTGGCCAGCATGGCGAAGAGCTGCTGCTGCGGCAACTGTTGATTGTAGGAGGCGCCGCCAGATTTCAGCAGAGCGCTCAACGGCGACGTCGACGACTCGCCAGACATCGCTGACGACGCTGACAGCGGCGACGGCGCAGCGGCAGCGCCGGGTACAACACTGCTTTGACAAATTGTTGTAGTTGTTATCAGCAGCATGCACGTAATTAGTAGTAATTTATTGATTCTATTGAAATCATTTTTTATTGTTGTGCCTGTTGTTGTAATATAATTGCAATTATCATTACAGATTGTTGTTGCGACGTTGCAGTTTTGTTGCTGTTTGCGTCGCCGTCGGCGCCGTCGCCACTTGGCACTCAAGCTCAGCGTGGCGAGGCGTTGCAGCAGCAACGACGTCGTCATTAGAATTTTGCTAATGTTGTTGTTGTTGTTGTTATTATTATTATTGTTGTTGTTGCTGCATATTCGTCGCTTTCGATAATGATTAAAGTTTGTCGTCGTTGTAGTTGTAGTTATTGTTGCTTGGGCGCATGCACTGCAATCCTTTGCGCTTTGCACTTCGCTTTTTATAGCCGAAACGTGCATTTTGCAGCGTTTCGTTGTATTTTTGTTGCTTTTTTAATGCTTGATAAATTCGTTCGTTTTCCACTTTTGCTCGCGCGCGCTCTGCTCACATTTCGCTTCGATTATTCCTGCGCAGCGGCGGCAGCGGCAGCGGCTTCGGTTGTGCCAACGACTTCGGCCTCGCCAGCGGCCAGTGTTGCAAAGCTCGCGCTCATTGTCGCAGTTTTGGGCATTTCCTGCAATTAGAAAAAAAAGAGCGTTAGAGATGCACTTAGACAAAGCTGCAGTGAGGTCAATGGCTCAAAATAAGTTATCGATATGCATAATTAAAACTAGAGCAGCAGAAGCATCGATGTTTCGCTACTTCGATGCTTTGATAATTCCAAGCTCAAAGACATCGATGCTTTAACCGCGTTTCTGGTGGTATAAAATGTAAGCAAGAAAAACACAAACAGTATTTTTATTATAGTTATGCTTAATCTTAACAATGCAGTTATAATTTAAAAATATATCATTAAGTAATATTTTGCTTAAAAAATTACTTAATTTAAGCTATATTTGTCTTAAGAGAGAAAAGCAATAATATAATAAGTTTTGATATAAAATCTCTCTGCATGGAAATATCGTAAGTACTGAGCTCTAATATGATATACAATTTAAATAATTTGAGGAAGCATTGATATAAAATCTCTTGCATATTTATTGCATGCATGGAAATCTCGTAAGTAATGAGCTTTAAAAATAAATATAATATTTATAATTAAAAATGTTTTGATATAAAACAACATGCATGGGAATATCGTTAGCAATAAGCTTTAATATGGAACACAATACAATTTTAGGCGGTGCACAATATCGTGCGAATATCGTAAATGTGGCTAAAAATACATTGAAAAAAAAGCAATATGCCCAATTAAAATAACAATATTAGTTATTAGTGCATAGCCACTGCGCGCTTGCGAATATCGTAAGCATGGCTCAACAATACGATAAGCAGCTGCCCGCAATTGTATTTGTTCCATGCGCGAGTTTATTTGCGTGCGATTAGCAAGCAAATAAATAAATAATAACTTATAAACACAGAGTTGTACACACATGACGCTGCAGCGGCAGTGTGCAAAATAAATGCTCATTAAATTAAAATACGACCGGATGTTTTTTTTTTTTTTTTTTTGCACAAAAAAAATAAAGCACGAAAACGCGCAAAGCCAACGTTTGCATAAACACAAACAAGAAGAAGCAGCAGCAGCAGCAGCAACAGCAGCAGTCGCAGCAGCAGCAGTGCGACAAGGCAGCGGCGCGCAGCATCAGCCGCTGCCACAAAAAGAAAGAAAGAAATGAACGCAATAAAAATATCTTCAACTTTTGAAATTGTGCAGCGGTTTGCATTTTGGACTCGAGTCCAACACAAACACAGGCGCATAAACCGACACCTACACAGAAAGACAGAGAAAGCGAGACAGAGAGAGCAAGAGGGGGGACAGACTGGGAGATACGCGTAGCTGACAAAAAAAAATTCGTTGACATTCAGATAAAGAATGCTGCGCACTTTTCGCTATCAGCTAAATAAGGGCATGCGCAACCCTGAGATATTCATTAAAAACAGCCGAAGTAGGCAAAATTCTCGATTTCTGTAATTTTAGGTCATTTGCGTGCCGTGTAAAAGCTGTAAGAGCTTTGTCCACATACAGACAGAGACTGAAAAAATTCTTTTCACGTTATTGAGGCTTTGAGACTATAGTGAAGTCAATTTTAAAGAGGATTTGAAGGTAGCTATAGAGCTAATTTTTTTGTTTCGAAATTATTTGGATTTTGATACAAAGAACAAATAAAATATACAGCTGCAAAAAAAATAATATTAATAATACCACCACCAAAGGGAATACATTTTTAAGTGCAGAAAACAAACTCGAATCAACAAAAGTGTCGTAATTTTTCCCAGAAAGCATACAATGCTGTCAACATGCCATATGCGTTATATTTTCAGCTTCAATTTGATAACTGTGTGTAAGTGCTGTTTCGATAAGCTTCTCAGCTGATAAGAAATCAATTAATAAGCCGCCAACTAAAGTTTCCTTTTTAGCTAATTGCTAAATTTACTCAAATGAACAATTTTCCCAGGCCAAAATAAATAGAGAAACACCTACCAAAAAGGGCAACAGTGGTAGGCGTCTGAGGGGGGAGGAGACAAGCATTTGCTGTAACGGCGGCTGCAAAAACTCAGTGACGGCCACAATTGCCGTACCAGACGTGCCCATATATATATAGTATATATGCGTGTGTGTGTGTGTGTGTGTGTGTACTTACCGCCGACTATATAGAGATACAGGCGGCTTTTGCTTTTGCCCGGCTACTAAAAATGGTCTGGCACACACACACGCACACACACACACACAGTCACGCGCGCGTTAAAATGCCCAGACAACCAAATTTAGTAACACAAAGCAACAACAACAGGCAGCAGGAGGATGTGGAGGAGGAGGAGGAGGCGAAGAAGAGGCATCAGCAGCAACAGCATCAGCTAAAGAGCACAAGGCGTAATGAAATCAAATAAAAAAGCGCACGAACAGCGGAAAAGCAGCGGAGCAACCGCTTTACTTAGTTGTACAAGAATTTTCTTCAAAGAGTTTTTCTCCACAAATGAAAACAATTTTCTCACAACTTGCAACTCCATTTCTGTTCCAGACTGCAGACTCCTACGTCTGGCCGCCCGTCCTGCTGTCTGACTGTCTATATATAGTATTAGTATTGGGAGCATATATAGCCTGCACTAGCTCCTGCCTCAAGTGTCCAATGTGAAGTTCTTTTGATTAGAGTCCACAACAACAACAACACAAATTGGCCCCAATATCGAGTATAGCTCTCTCTCCCCAACGGACAATCTATCCGAACAAAGTTGGTGGGTTTGGTCGCAGATAAGTCTATATGGTGTGTAGGGTCGCCCCCTCTCAGTGCAATTATCTAATCAATAGGTTCGCACTGTCTAAGTGATCGTGTTGTGCTCGACTGCGAGTCGGTATCTACAGAGGAAATCATATTGTAGATATAGAAATTTATTGCTGCAGTTATGTTGAAAAACTTGTTAGGGCTAAATAAATAAACGCGTATGGTTGGGCAAGTGTCGGGCTACTGAAATTACGAAGATTACGACCACGAAATAAGGTCTTTGCGTATTACAAATAACATCTTTTAATACATAGGAAACCTATGTGGAATCAGTTAAGTTTTCTTAAGTGGAACATAATCCGTTTTCTTTCTTAAATCGCCAATCAATCTTTCAATCAATCTTATAAAATGTAAATTTGTTTTTTTTTTTTTGCCTAAAATGGATATCAATCGCGAATCAAACGATCTCTTTCATGAGATTAGGCAACCAACTTCACAGCGAAATGAAATATCATCGTAAAAACACCTTTCCGCATTTCGGCGACACCTTTCTTGGAGATTCGTCTTTAATCCAATCCATCAATTAATCTATCTGCCGATCGACAACTGCGGCTGCTGCGTGTGGCCGCCAATCACGATCGATGACAGTTTCGGGGACGTTTGTCTTCTTCTCTATCGATCAACATCTTGAAATTCCCAATTTGTTTTTTGCCTTTTCTCATATAAATTAGCTTGTGGTCTACGATACTATACCATATACCACTATACCATACTCCTCTTGCTCTTCTTTTTGACGCTCTCCTCCGATTTCCACACACCAATCAGCGACGTCCATTCAGTCCGTCCGCACTGATTTCCATTGGCGGCCATTTTGAATGAATTTGCATGCATAAGCATGTCAACTAAATCGTATATTTATTAACATAAGTTCTGCTTCCAAAAAGTTCGCTACAAATTGAACGGATAAAAACCCAATGTAAGGGCAAAACCCACGCCGATAAATTTCAAATTCGAGCTTTCGCTTTGAACTCATTTCAAGTTGGACCACAAGACGGACGGACGGACGGACAGACGGACGGACGAGCGGACGTCTAGCTAAATTTACGACGAGCAACTTAAATGCAGATTTCTGTTGGTTTTTTTGTCTTTGTTTTTTTCTTCTCGAAATGCTCGTCAACTCCCTCACAATTTATTAGATAACGGTACGGTGCGAGTATTTGTTGTTGACTTCTACGTTTCTTATGAAAACGACAAAATGTCGATGTTGTTAGCTGTCGATGTCGATGCGATATGATAATGCCACAGATAAATATACAAAGGCACAGCCACCGCCACACACACACACACACACACAGCTATAAGATACGAGATACATAAGATATAGATACAGATACATGTGTATGGCTGTATGCGGCTAATGATCGTTGACTACGCAAGAACAACATCATTTTTCAAAAGATTAGAACGCTGATTGCAGTAAAAGATACGAAAGGATCACAGTTAAATTGACCATGTTTAGCTTTTTAGTTGTTAATTACATTTAACTACTGAAAATGGGAATACCATGGAATATGGTATACTAGTTTTGTGCAAATGCATATAATAGGCGCAACCATTTGTCTATCTGCAGGGGCGTCAAAAAGACTCTTCAAAGTGATGCAAAGTGACTAAGATTCCTGTAAACCATTCACACATCGAGTTTTTTTTTTAAATTTTTGGTTTTTTTTTCGATCTTGTACACCTTTCCTATTTGGCATTGGAACATATAATGTTGACCTATGCTGTAAGAAAATTATGCAATAGACAATTTCAGGGCTGATAGGTTGCAGTTTTACTTGAGTGAACAGTATCTAAGCGTCGACTCAACTGTAGCTTCCTTTTCTTGTTATTGTTAAAAAATAAGTAGATCTATCTATAGATCGGAAAACCTATTTCGCTACATTCTGACACATTTCCACAACGGCTTCGGTTACTTATCGAGACAGCGTGTACCTTTAAAATATCTAGCAAAACACAACCCTGATTGACCATGTTGTTCTGGCTTGTTTTTCTGATTCAACATTAAGTTTATATAACATTTTTTTGTCCTCCCCCTCTTTTTGTGGTTTTCTTGTAACATTTTTTTGTAACATTTCACTTGGACTTCGAAATAAATTAATGCCTGAGGCTGCATTTTTATTTGACTTAATTTTTACCTGTGGCCTGTCGAATTCGTTTTTAACATTTAAATTGGTAATTTCTCGTCGTCTTGTGGTTGTTGCCCGTTTTTCTGCTGGCTCTGTTCGTTTCTTGTTGTCGTTTTTGTTGTAGTTGTTGTCGCCCACTGTCGTTTTTTCTGTGTGCTTCGCCCGAAATGTTTTTTGTTGTTTCTATTTATGTCTTTTTCTCTGTTTTTGTTTATTGCCTTTGCCAAACGAATAAAAATATATACAATATTTTTGTGAATAAGCTTAATGCGCCAGTGTGCGTGAGCGTTGTCTCTCTCAGTGTCTGTACGTGCAAGTTTGTGTGTGTGTGTGTGTGACGCTTGTCGTTGGCGTAAAAAAAAAAAAACACAGCCACAGCTAAAGTCAAAGCGCATGCAGTGGGCGGTCTGATATTCGAGTGGGGGATAAGCTGCGGCGTGGTGAGGTGTGCTGGGAAGGTGCCGTATGCTGTGGCCGAGGTGAAGTTGAGTTGAAAGCAGCTGCAGCTGCAGCTGCCAAAATGCAGCCACAGTGGAAAGCAAGGCGCATTTTTCTAGTCCATTTCAATGTAACGAGAGCATCGTTTAAATGTTTTTCCACAAATATCAATAATATAAATGTCAACGAAGCTTAGCCCCTGTTCGATTTCCGGCTCTACCTCAACTGCAATCAATTGAATCTAATTGCCCATAAGCGGATTCCAAGAAAACTGCAAAGCTGTCATAAGTGATCGCCTATGATACTTATGTTTAAATGTGTGTGTGTGCGTGCGCGTGTGTGTGTGTGCACGAACGTGTAACTCGCCTAATTTGTATGTCTCTTTTATGTGTAATCGATTCGTTTCGCCGTGATCAAGCAGCAATTGAAAGCACATGAAATACTCCCCTCGCCTGGCGATACTCCCCTCAATTCGCCTGCCAAAGCCCCTTTACTTTGGCTCTCGTTTTTTCAACGCATTCGCAGCCGCAGTCACAGCCGCAGTCTCCGCCGCGGCCGTCGTCAACGACAGCGGCAACTTGGTTGAAGCTGCGTTTTTGTCGCGTGGTATCTGCTGTCTCGCATTTTATCTCTCGCTCACTCGCTCTCGCTCACTGTGTGCGCTGTGTCCGTGTCTGTGTCTGTATCTGTGTGAAGGTGCGTGGGCACGAGAACGGAAACAGCGCGCGGTTAGCTTCAGCAGCGCTGCCTCTGCCTCTGCCTCTGTCGCAGTTGACGTTACGTCAATGTGTATGAGTGTGTGTGTGTGTGTGTGTCTGCTCGTGTAAGTGTGTATGCGGCCTATGGCTTACAATAACAACATAAAAGGTAAAACGTTGTCTATTGCCGCGCTGTCTGCGGCGACTAATTAGGTAACGTGCCAGCTACAACAACAAGAACCCATGATAAGAGCAGCGCAGTAGCTGCGCAGCAACAACGACGCAAATAACAACATAAATTTTGCACAGCACGCACACACACACACAAGCACACAGAGAGGGCAGCGAGAACCAGAGAGCGAGAGAGAGAGGGAGACAGAGACCGACACAGGCACGCGAAATCCAATAAGAAAGCAACTGCGCGCCTGCCAGACTGTCTGCCAGCGGCTGCTGCTGCTGCTGCTGCCGCTGCCACTGCCGTCGTTGTTTTTGCTGCTTTTTTTCTGTTTTGCAAAAATAAATTTAATTTTGCAGTCATTAATTTTCCACTCTAGATACGAACGCGAGACGCTGCCTCCCACTGCCCCTTCCCCGCCATACTCCTGCAGCCATCTGCAGCTCTGCAGCTCTGTCTGTTCAACTACCGCCCGCTCCCTCTAGCCCTGGTCCGGCGCTAATTAAATAACTAAAAAGAGTTTTTATAATTGTTGGCTTATTTCATTGCCTTCTGCTTGGATGCTTTGGACTTTATAACGGTTTATTAAAAGAGAGATAGATAGAGAGAGAGAGAGAGAGAGAGAGCGGGAGGGGCAACTTGGTTAGTTAGCAGCTTTTTGTGGGGTTTTCTTGTACCATTCTGAGGTACAATTTAAAGCAATTGGTTAAGTTAACATTGCTTTTGTACACATTCAAATAAGTACACAGTGAGTGCGACTGTGTGAGGGTGTGTGTGTGAGTGTATGAATAATAAATTAACGTCTTTTTTATCGGTTCAATGATAAACCGTTTTGCTTGAGAGCCACATATAAATGAAATAAAAATAACAAATAAACAAAGCGTATAGAAAATGTATTGTTGTTTTTCGCGACTGTGACTCGATAAGAAAGTATGTGTGTGTGTGTGGCGGCTTGTGATATGCGATATCATATGCCAAAATGGAACTCCCCCAGCGCGGGTGGCAGGCACAGTCAGGTGCCCTCGGGGCTTGCGGGCGGATTCACCTTGTGGAAGTGTGGGAAAATGTATGTGGTATTTTCTAAAATGTATTTGCCAAATTGGGCTAATAATAGAAATGATGTGATAACATTTTATTTATGGGAATTATTAGATGCTCTCTTCAAAGTGAAGCTTATTTAATTATGCAATTAGGTATCATAAATTACTACAATATTCCTTGTTACCTTGATTATTACCTAATATAACAATTGATTTATATGCGAGCACAGTTTTAAGAGGCTAATGCAATAAATCTATATACAAATAGCACAACGATGGGCTCTTCAGTTGCAAATTTCAGAAATTTCAAAATAAGAAAAAAATTATAAAAATTCAAGAATCTTTGAAGCAGAAAGTAGGATCTGCAGTAATTGTGGTAGATGCGACTAAATTAAACCAAGTTTAATAGTAATCTTTGATCTAGCAATTTTTTAATGCAACTGTAAATATGTACTTGCCAATGCTTATAGCCACAAATTTAGCAATTTCCAAATGTCTAATTTAACTATTTTTTCAAATCACTGTCAACAATAAAATTTTGGGTTATAGCATAAGATTTATTCATGTATGATAGAGTGTCGTTTTCTTGTATTTATTTTTTATTCTCACTAGTATTTAAAAGCTGTTTAATATACAAAAAAAAAAAATACTTCTTAAAACAATGTAGAACAACATGAAAGTTAGAGTTTCAAAGGATTTATTAAAATGGGTAATAATGACTTTAGATTGTCGTTTTTTGTATTTTTTGTATTCTCACTAGTATCTTTCTTAACATTTTTCTTTAGAGTGTTGTTTTCTTGTGTCTTTTTATTCTCACTAGTATCTTAGTACATCATAAAATACTAAAATAACAAATTAAAAGTAAGTGTTTCAGAAGATGTTTATATAAAATGTATATATCATAATTTCATAATATTTTTAACAATTTTGTGTCCAATATTCTGGCAGCCCTGGATGAAAGACATGGATACTATGATGTCACCCAAGGGTTTACTATTTTCATTGTCAGTCTCTTAAACTAAATGAATACTTGTGAAAAATGCACTGATTGCATTTGAAACAAGTACAATGTACAATTCACAATACTTTAAACGAAAACTAAAGTATAATGCAAAATACCATTTATAATCACCCCAATATCGGGCGTGACGTCAGCTGCATGACAGACTGGAGTAAATATAGTTTGCTTACGGTATACGATAAAGCGTATACCCTGTACTCGACTTGTAGTGTGGTATACTAATGTAGCTATTATACAGCGGTGAATAGGTATACATTTCTATAACAAACCGTACTAAACATACTCTTTCAATTACGGAGTATCCCTTTTAGCATAACGCTTTGCTACTTCTAAATGCGTTATCATGCCAAACGATAAGCAGGCTGAAAAAACCAACGTCGCACAAGGCAACTTTTAACGGCCTTAGTAGACTTACGACCTCCGATTCCAGATAGTGTCAAGTGGCGAGTGGCAAGGTAGACGCGAGGAGAAGCCTCTTTCGCCTTGAACTAAAAGTGACTTGTAAGCCCGGGAATTAAGCCGCTCGCATATAGCAGGGATTAAGTTGGTCAGCAGAGCGGAGAAGCGAAATGGTGGAGTTGGGGGCGCAGCAGCGCATTCAAAATTAATCTGCTTCGCAATAATTTTCGATTTAAGAAAATCTTCAGGCATGTCAAATTGAGTTCCCCATTCAAAAGAACGAAGAAAATACAAAAGCTACGAAATGCGGGTAGATAGAACGAAATGCAACGAGAGGCGGCTGTCAAAAGATCTTAACGATGAACAAAAAGCGAAAAGCAGCTGAAGAAGAAGAGAGCGAAGAAACGATCCTGCCAGCGAGAAGACTTACAAAAAACAACAACTCAGAAGAAGGGCTGTCAGTTAGCCAGCTCTCCAGAGAGACAGCACAACAGAGCAGGAGCGAGAGAGAGAAAGAGAGAGAGAGAGAAGGAGTAGGGGGAGCAGAAGAGTCTCTGCTCGGGCCAAGTGAGAAAAGCAAGCGCGACACCAACACCAGAAACCGGCTATGGGCTCTGGCCCTTCGGCCCGCTTCCCTTTGGCCCGACGAGGCGCGCGCAAGGGAATTGAATTGAATTTCCAGTCGGACGTTCGTTCAAATTCTGCCTGTTGCCTTTTTCAAGGTGTGAAGAAAAAATAAAATAAAAAAACAACAAAGGCAGCAGCAGCAACAACAACAACGGCACAGCACGAAATTCTGAAAAACTTCAGCAACAACAACAACAACAACAGAAATACCCAAACGAAACGAAATCAACTAAAGATCTGCGGAACAGCAAAGGAGCCCCACAAAGAACGGACTAAGGCGTGCAGGTCGCGCATGCTCGACTAGCATATACCCTGGCAGCTGACTCTACTGATACTCTACTGATTCCCTGCACAGCTTTTGAGTTTAAAGAGTGTATATAACTTTTAGGACATAACAATTTATTGATCCATAGAGAGACTATAATTCCTACTATAATATTTACTACAATATCTACTCCTATTGCATTACCTATTAGTCTATAGTGCCTGTTGCCTCAACAGGGTATCAAAAGAAAAGAGTCCGAAACTGAAAAACTGGATTAGGCCTCGTTTTCCAATGCGAGGCAAGCGGCATGAGGCAGACTCTTTGGGATTTCAGACCTTTCAGTTGAGTTTTGTATTTTGTTGTTGTTGTTTTTATTATTCCCCTTGTGGTTGTTGCTATGATCAGCCCGCTCATGTGTGTGTGTGTGTGGTTGTGAGTTAGAAGCATCTGTTCCTGCTTTGGTTTTGGTTTGTTTTTCTTGCTGTTTTTTCCACTCGGGTCGAGTCTCTGTTTCTCCTGCTCCTCTCAGTTTGACAGCCCTCAAGCAGAACTCAGAAGGTTGCCGAGTGAAAAGTACTTATAATAATGAGAGGCTGGACAATGCGACAGCAGGACAGCACAGCCATGCCGACTATTCACTATGGTGCATTGTATGGAAAGGTATACCATTCAAAGAGCCAGCCAAAAGATGACTTTTACTTTGATATCGGTGGACAAAAATGCCTGAAATAATTCAATAAAGATATGTGCTTTGTCAAGGGCAAAGAAATGTGTGTGGGAATATATAACAATTAGAAATATTCAGACATTATGTATGTATTATACACAATTAAATTGATACTTTCTGTATTTTCATTTTGTATAAGGTTTTTTATATCATTTATCATTAGAAACAGCCTGTAGATCTATTGTTTTTTTTTTGGCCCCCAGTTTCGAAGCTAAAGATACTTGTTTCTTCTACTCCCTATAAGTAAATAGGATCTAGACCGATTAGCTATAACGTTAAGTTATTGGCTGATTTTTGTTAGCTTCAAAGGTTTCATATTTGAGTTCACTAAGTTCTTGGCTTTATCTCTTTAACAATTTTGTCCATTATCAGACCAAGCTTAAATCTTTATATGAGAACCATAATGTATTCTCAATATTAAGTAAATAAAGTAGCAAAAATTTGGCTCTACAACAACCTGTAGATTCTGTCTAAATTTTAATGAAAATAAAAAACTGCAGCAGCTTTAGAATATCAGCGTTAAGAACAGATGAACCGATGTATCTTTAGCTAGTATCTACAAGGGTTCGTCGAAGATATAGTTTCCTTTTAGTTTCAATTTGTTGAATAATGGCGACAGTATAGTTCCCTACCCATTGCATATAGTACATGCACGTATGTACTACAATTCTAGGTTTAGAGAATCCAGAGTGCTCCACAGGTGTGCACGTAATTCCAGCACACACACACGCACACTCATACGCAACAAAGATACCCACATAAGAACAACAACAACAACAAGAAGCAACAACTATTCAACTTCGAACCGAATCTGATTTCTGAAACTGATTGTGTATTCGTTTGCTGTTGTTGTTGTTGCCGTTTGACGTTTCTTCCCAACGTCAGTTCGAGTTAAACCTACGAGGAATCCTCCAGCCACAGCTACAGCTACAGAAACGAACACACACACACACAAACGCGCGCGCGCAGATACAGATACACAGATACGAGTGCGAGCCACATGGAGGCGACGCGTCGGTTGGCTTAAATTGGTTTTTATTGTTGTTGCACATGTCCATTGTTGGTGTTGCCTGCCTGCCTGCCTGCCAGCCCGACAGCCGCTTCGTTTTGACCATATTTCTTGTTTCTTCGTTGTTGTTTTTTTTCTTCTTCTTCCAGCTTTTTTACCTTTACCTTTCTTTGAAGTCGCATTTAATTCTTGGCGTGTTTTTTCTCTCCCTCTTTTGCGCCAAGTCGTCTCTGCCAAGGTGTGAAGAAAAGAATTTTTCTGTGCAATAATCTTGATGCCTTTTTAAGATTTGTTGCCTCAGTTGCCGCTGCTTTTATTCAGCTTATTGTCGTTGTTGTTGTTGCTGTTGCTGTTGCCGTTCTTGTTGTGCTCCTTAGTTGGAGCGCTGCATTTGTGTTTCGTTTCGGTTGAAAATTGGTTTTGGGGCCCTCCAAAGAAAATTTACGCCATAAAATGTGAAAATAATTGGATACACTCGCATTCGCGTCGCGCATCTCCTTTCTTTCCCTTTTCTACTCTTTATTTTTTTCTGCTCTCGAATGCATTTCAAATTGTTAATGATGAGAGCCAAGCTGCATGTGGCACGTTGCAAGCTGCCAGTTGCCAGTTGGCAGTTCTGCCACAGATTCCTTCCGTGAGACAAGCTCTCGAGCTTGAAAAGCCCTCATTGCCAGCTCCGAAAGCCCCAGCCGGGCGACCATTAAATGCATTTATTTATGAGATCCAACGATATAATCGGGGCTCGAAAATTGCAGCTCATATGCATATAAGGAAAAGAGTGTGTATCTGTGTGCGGGAAGAGCAGAACAGGAGGGGGCACATGGCTGTGATGCCAATATTTCGATATTGCATTTAACTAGAATTCACACCTTGAGGCGCGGTTCGAATAACTCTCGTGATACCCCAACTAAACGAGGCAAAGCCACAGAACTCTAACTAAACCTGCATTTATGTATATTATATGTTATGTATATTATTATATAATAGAATATGAAAGCCTTGAGCATGCGCTTGGGAATACCCCGCATTGTTTTCAGTTGCATCTCACTTTGCATCGTCATCGACTGTTCGTTTTTTCACATCTTACGAGCAGCTCGCCTTTCCGGCTAATTCATAAATATTTTAGCACATTGCAAAACCCCTGTTAATAACCGCACGGGTACTCAGAATGCGGCTAAAACCCATTGCCAGACCGGGCGCAACCTAGAGCAGCGGAAAGTGGGGAAACGGATAGCACTAACACCTTTCGTGTGCTCAATGGCATGTGCTTCCCTCTCCCTGCTCTCTCCGCCTTGTGGGCCTCGTTCTCTACCCTTGTAACAAAAAAACGTTTCGTTTAAAGCTTAAAACAATTTACAAATGCAACTTGCGCTATAAGCGCAGAGAGGGGGAAGAGTGGGAAGAGGGAAAGAGAGAAAAACCAGCACGAACATTGAAAAAACAGCACAGAACCTCATAACTAAATTGCATTAAGTGTAATTATAACTAATTAGGAGAAAGAGTAAAAATAAATAATGTGGAAAATGAAATGGGAGAGCAGAAAGCTATAATACCCTGGAAAACATAGTTTTATGGCAAATGTACAAAAAAGGGTGCTACCCTAGCGAATTTCAAAATTTACTACAAAATTAAGCCTGAAGCCTCTTTAGGCTTCAAGTAAAATTTTCTGTTTCTGTTTTGTATAAGCCATACAATTTATTTATATTGTTATCATTATATAACATATATATATTTATATTATTATATATTATTTATACTAAAGCAGGAGTGTTTAAGCAAAAATAATTAATTTTTTTTTTATAAATTAATTTGTATTGTTATTAATATTTTAATGTTGCATTTTTTTCATTATATTTTTATTAAAACACGACTGTTTAAGTGACAACAGAAAAAATATTTTTTTTTGTTATTATAATTATATTGTGATTATTATAGTATATTATTAGTATATTTTTTTTTATATTTTTTTTTTAAAACCTGACTGTTTAATCCAAAATACATTTTATTTTTAATTGTTATCAATGTATAATTATATTATAATTATTATATTTATATTAAAACATGATTGTTTAAGCAATAAAACATAATTTTATTTATTATTTTGCTTTGACTCAACAGAAAAAAGTTAGAAAATGTAAAAAAGTATCTGTCCCTAAGAAAAGCCTTAGCTATACCATGCCTAGTCGATTATACCTTATGACAGTATGAAATCCACATAATGGGCACAGCAAAAAATCACATTTTCTAAATTGTTTTCATGTGCTTTCCGACGACGAGCGTGGAAAGTGGTTAGGCCCAGTGGAAATGTGCTGGAAATGATTTGCGATATGCCATTTCCGACTCGCGATTAGTGCAAAACAAATGATTTAATCGGGCAACGATTTTGTGAATCAACCGCAGAGGAAATGCCATTTTATTCAGATCTGTCGTATTATACAACTCATAATCCGATGATTTTGCCATGGCAGGAATCTAAAATTGTGTGTTCTCATTTGTTTTCCAATTGAACCATACGTAAGGTCGAATAAATTTCAAGTTTCTTATACTATGTATATTTTCTTTATCTAGCCTAAGGCTTTATCTATGCCAAACAAATTGAGGTTCCAAGTGGAGACTGTACCGCAGATCTCTACAATTGCTTGTTCAATTGCCCCAGCAGCAACAACAACAACAACAACAACAGCAGCAGCAAAGCAGAAAGAACAGATTGAAAGGCATTAGCATTAGCCCATGGCTTTAGCTACGGTCAAAAGATGAAAAGCGAGCGAGCGAGAGAGAGAGAGAGGGAGAGCGAGTGGAACGGGCACAATGAACCTGCGGCCCCCGAGGGGGGGCGGCCAGAATAAATCATTTAATATAGCGCGCCATTTATCATCTAACATTGCTGCATATCATTCTTCATCTTGGCACACACACACACATGCATGCACGCACACACACACACACACACACATGCAGCCAAAGACACCGCTGGGTGCCTCGGGAGTCAACCAAATAAAAGTGGAAGTAAGAAAATAAAAGGCGAAATTAGCGTGAATGAAAATCCGACGTTGACGGCCGACAAAGGTGAAGATGGAGGCGGAGGCGGAGGTGAGTGTGGGGAACTTACTCACCTATCGAGCGGCAGGAGGTGGGGGCACGGGGCTAGGGAGGTGAACTGCGGCTGCAGTCATATAAACAAATTGCGAAGCAGCCAAAATGTCTGCCGCCGCTATCGAGGTATGCGCGTGTGTCTGTGCGTCAGTGCGCTAGTATGTGCCTGTGTATGTGCGAGTACTTATGCATGTGTGAAAGAAATGTACAAATATGTTCGCTTGTCTGTCTGTTTGTCGTTTCATTTCTAGTGAACGATTCTGTGTTGTTTATTCGTCACTTTAACACGTTCGATGCTAACGCTGGCGTCGGCAGCGTGCAGCGACAGCGACGCAACGTCACTGACACCGACGCACACGTACATACTACTCTCACACACATACACAGCAACAGAATTTATTTTTATTTAATGCGCGCACATATGCGTATGCTGCCAGTGCCTGTAGCTGTGTGTGTGTGTGTGTGTGAGTGTGTTGCATGCAGAGCCTATCAAGATTGAATTTGGATTTTTCTTGATGTTTTGATTATTGCATTATGCCCAACCAAATGAAAACGCGCGTAGCAAAAAAACAAAACAAACGCAATGCTATAATTTAATAAACAACTATGTACGTACATTTGTGTATGTGTATGTATTTATTTTGTTATTGCTGCTGCTGCTGGCGGCTGTGATTTTATGCTCGCTTGCGAGCGCTCTCTCTCTCCCACTCTCTTCGTCGCTCTTTGGATCACTCTCTTTCTCTCTCTCTCACAGTCACAAGCACTCGCTATTAGAATTTTCGTGGTTACTTATTGAAAAATACAGTTATTTTGTCTCATCAGACACTCGCGATAAATAAAATTACGTTTTTATTTAGTTTTTGTATTGATCCGAACACTCGCGAGCTTTTGTTTTCGATTAATTAGGCGTAGAGAAGCACAGGCCAAACACGACGCGACGCAACAACCAACCGCCTTTAAAACTGAACGAGAACTGATTGTGACATTGTATCGATATGTGTTTTTGCTGCTGCTCAGGGCTGCCGAGCAGTGCTAGAACCGATTGTGAGTATTCAATCGATTAGGCAAGGCGATAGCAGTCAGGGCTGGCAACTAGTGTTGTGTCTGACCGAATCAGTTGCAATAACAAACACAAAACTCGGAAATAAATTCTTCTTCAAAATTCCAAAAATGGATCATGTTCCAATTAAATTATCAACAAGCAAGAACACAATCCCTTAGAGCTGCATTCAATCAGGCACTCGCCAGTTGCTGACCAGTGTTGTGAACCATCGCAAATCCAGCTGAGCAGCTGACAACAGCTGTTCAGTTGTTTTGAAAATGTTACTACTACACACGTTCGCAAGATCAATATCGAGGAGTCTGCTGCAACAATGCCCTGGCAATACGGAAAAATTTAGTTATGCCTCACCTAAGCGCAGCCTCTGGGGCTATGTGGCGGTGGCCTTCAATCAAGTGGACATGGATCGTCTGGCCAAGGTAGGACCCAATCGCCTCTGCGCCGAGTGGGTAATAAAAAACGGCGGAGGCGTACGCTTCACCGAAAATCCCTCAAAGCTGTGGAAGGACTACAATCTATTGCCAGCTGAGAATGTGTCCTTCAACCTCAAGGTGATCGACGCCTCCAACGCCTCGGTGATGAAGATCGGACTGCAGCACTTCAAGGGCTGCGACCACATCGACACTGTCATCTTTCACAACTGCAAGCATCTGGAGCCCGAGAGTCTCGCCGGTCTCGCGCACATCAAAGATAGCCTAACTAGTCTGCAGGTCTCGGGCTGCTACAACCTGGTCGACTCGGACCTCGTTGCCATTTGTGAACTGAGCAATCTCAAGCAATTGATCATTTTCGACATGATATACGTCAAGAACATGGACGAGGTGGCGCGCCGGCTCAAGCAGAGCCTGCCCAGCTGCGACATCCAGGCCACCAAATTTGCGAATAATTTGAAGAAGAAGAAATAACCAACTGTGATCCCCATTAATAGACGTTTCTCAAATAAATTATGTAGTGGCGCTTCAAGTGAAAACTAGTAATATTTTGATATTTTCAACTACAGTAATGCTACATTTAAATGACATACCTCCGCGCGGAGTTATGACGCCTGAAATTTATACACTTTCATTTAAAATTTTAATGAGTATATTTAATATTGATGAGTATAACTTCTTGAAGAGATTTGACTTTTCAAAGTGATATCTCCGAAGTTTAGTACGCGCGGAGTAATGACGTCTTAAAGAGACCTACTTTGGACATATTCTTCTCATACCTTCGTACGGAATTTGTTATTTTTGAAATGATACTACATATATTTTCGCGAAGTTATGACGTCTTAAAGACACTTCCAAAATTATAGCTGCATTGCTATAACTATTTTTGGTCCGGCGAAGATATGTCATATTAAAATAGAAATAACTTTACACGGACTAATATTCGCTTAGAAAATGTACATCGTGGAGATATGATAGCGGAATTATGACGCTATGGGATATGGATATTTATAAGGCGATGTCATACCATTTTAAATCTGCATACTACGTATCTTCCCTCGGCGAAGCTATGTCGTATTAAAAAAGAAATAACATTACACTGATTAGAAATATCAAGGCGGAATTATGACGCCAATGCGGGGGCATGACGAAGAGTAGTAATTCTACTTTGAGCAAAAAGTAAGGTGAATTTGTTTGTAAAGTGAAAATCCTTTATTTATTCTCCTGAATCAATTTCATCCCCTTCAGAGTAATCCCCTCCCGATAAAATACACTTACAAAGTTGTTTTAAATTCTCGAAATAGGCCAAATAGTCCCTTTCCGGTATAGCCATGAGCGCCCTCGTCGATTTTTTGTTATCTCTTCAATCGACTCGAAACGCGTTCTCCAGAGTGGTCTCTTGAGTTTCGGGAATAGCCAGAAGTCACACGGAGCCAAATCAGGAGAATACGGTGGTTGCGGAACGATATATGTCAAATTTTTGTCAAAATGGTCACGAAAAACTTGTGCAAAAACATCAGACTTAGTTGAAATCGAAAGTCTACACTCTTGATCTTTGGTAAACACAAGCGTTAATATAGTACTCATACTGACATCGACATGAAATTACCGCCAGATGTCATCAACAGTCCTGCCAACTCAAGAAAAAAGAACTAGTCCGCCATCTTAATCCCGCAAATTTTAAATTCAAAATTCACCTTACTTTTTGCTCACAGTAGTAGTCAATCGGAATTATGACGCTCTGCCTCAAAAGAAGTTCAAAACAAACTGTGGCTTGCTTCGTGTGAGATTTGTGCTTTAATTGCTTAAGTGTAGTATTTTTGGTGTGGTTCAGAGTGCAGTCTATACTTTTGCTTTAGTACTAGCTGGATGCGCTTAGGTCGCGGCCAGAATATAGGGTCGTATGTCCTCGACGTCGAGCAGTTGCTCGGGTGCCACATGCTCTCCGCACATCGGACAGTCGCCTGTCTCCGAGAGTATGCTGTAAAGGCGTTAGATATATGTATATACTGCAATTCAGAGAGACTTTAACGATGCACACTCACTTTTCCATCTCGGCACGAAAGCAGAGGAAATCGCACTGCGGACAGGATGTCATCTGTTGCTTGATAATGTGCTGGCCCGTCGCTATGCAGATGGGCAGCGTGGTCTTGCAGCTGTAGCAAGTCACTTCCATGTTGGCCAAGTTCGCGTCGCAAATGGGACACTCCATGGTCTCGTCGTCGATCTCGTCGCGCAGCTGCTTGACGCCTTTGGGCGCCTTGCGCACTATCGACTCGATCTTCTTGGTGTAACGGCTGTCCAGTTGATTGCGATAGTCCGGACGCATCAGCATGGAGGCGTAAGTGAAGGCGGATTTCTTAAGACCCGCACGATGGCACTCAATCACTGTGGACGTGAGTATGGGCACAATGTCTGTGGACAAATAGAAATACGAAAATATTGGAAAAACAATTAAAACATTAAAGCATATTGATTTTGTTTTCTTATATAAAAATGGAAAATTCTAAATTTTTTAAGCTTAGCTTTAGCTAGGGTCTTAAAAGATTTAATTAAAAATATAGTGCAATTTGGAAATATAACCCAAGTTTTTAGCCACATTTCTTCGTTCTTGTAAGCTTAGATAAATTCTGAAAATAATTCATCAAAAATGTGTAGTCAATTTCGAAACATAAACCAATTCTTTAGTCATGTTTGAAGCGACTTTACTAAAGCTTTAATAGCTACTTGAAGCTTTAAACACGTTTTTCTCGAAATGTATAATTTTACTATATAATTAATTGAGGGAATTATATTATTATTATGTTTATGTTTTTATTTAAAAGTGCGGATATATTATTTATATTTTATCCTAAAGCGATCTTTCTTTCTTAAGTTTCTTCAGAAATTTTTTTATGCTGATTTAAAAAAAATTATTAATTTTGAAAATAACATATTTTTTTGTATGTTTCGCATATTTTGAATTTTTTTCGAAAAGCCTGCGATAATTACACTAGTAACAATAAATATACAATTTATTTTGAGTATCTCAAACCAAACTTACGACTTTAAAGGAATAACTAAATCAAATTATTTCGTAAAGTCGAAGAATATGAGAGTATTCTGGAAAAATTATATACCCAAATATTACATGAATCCCTCACAGTGTATGTTCAAAAAACGCTTTGAAAAACGTTAGTTAAAGTTAGTTAAAAATTTATAGTTATAAAAAATTAAGAATTCAGCTAATTCTCTGCCTAGAACTATGTATGTCAAGTTTTCTAAATAACTTCTATACGTATTTTCCGACTGAGCTAAAATGTTTAGTTCTAGTTGGTAGCAAGTTTAGCTCAGTGTATGCTAAATTTTAGAATTATTGACAAACCTATTTCTGATATATAGCATGATCTATAAAGACAATAAAGTTCGCTACTTACGCTCCGGGAACTGGGAGATGCAGGCGGCCACCTGGACGAGCAGCTTGGCGGCCAGCAGATGATTTCCCAGCTTGACGTGAATGCGCACCAACGTGTAGCGATGCAGCAGGATTAGGTTGTGGCGCATCTCAGCCGTGACCGAGAGATTGTTGCGTCGCAGCTCCTGGTACATGGAGTACAGCAAATCGCGCGCGGACTTGTAGTTGCCCGCCAGTTGCTCCTGGTTGGCGATGATGACGGCGGTCTTGGCCGCATCCTTGAAGTGCTTGCGCGCCATGTAGAGACGGAATAGATAGCGCGGATCCTTGGGCACGCCATCCGATTCGCCGAGCAGAAACTCAATCAGCTGCGTGGCCAGCTGCTCGTTGTTGGATGTGGCGACGCAGTCGATGGCCAGCGACAGCGCCTGCGACTCCTCGTTGCTGAAGGCCGATGCCTTGAGCAGGAACCGCAGCGCCTTGGTGAACTCGCGGGCCAGGAAATAGTATTTGCCCGCCAGCAGCGTATACTTCTCGCTCTCGAAGTAGTGCGCCAGCGCCAGATAGTCGGCGGACTTGGCGTTCTCGTAGCGCTCGAGCAGCTCGCCATGCCGGCGCAGCTTGTTGTGACGCTGGGCCAGTGCGAAGGCCTCCTCGACGCAGCCGCAGATGACGAGGAACTGCAGCGCCTGCTCAATGTCGCCGATCTTCTGATAGAACTTCGCCAGCTGCTTGGCCGAGTCCATGGAGCGAGACTCCAGCACGATTTCGGAGGCAGCATGCGGATCACACAGATGATCGAGGTAAATCCTCACACAGGCGTCCAGATCCCCGGCGATGCGATAGCTGCGTATAGCCTCCTCGAACTGGCCATCCGACTCCTTGGCCTTGGCGTATGCCGCGTGCAGTTTGCTGCTCTTCACGTGGGGCAGTATATGATTTGCCTTGTGCCACATCTTCAGTGCAATGTAGTGGCCGCATGCCTCGTCGTAGTAGCCGCCGCGCTCGTACAGGCCCGCCGCCTCGGTCAGGTGACCCACTGTGGCCAGCAGCTCGGCGCAGTCGAAGAGCAGCTGCTTGTCCTGCAGCTCCACGGCATACTGAATCTGTAAGCCAAAGTAAATGCATTACAAGCTGAACGAACTCGAGTTGCACGCAAAGCTTACGCCACGTCGAAAGTCGCCGGCGCGTATGGAGGTGCGCGCTATGCCCATCTTGCAGAGACGCACATGCTCCTCGTATTCGGGCATGTTGTGCAACAGCGTGGGCGGCTCCATATCCTCGTTGTTGATCAGGTCCTCCTTGTAGCCCTTCTCATAGTGATAGAGCGCGTCGGCATAATTGCCCCTGGAAGATCTCGTTTAGTACAGCAATACAAATTTTACTCCCCCTAGTCCAATGTACTCACGTGAACTCCAGCTGCTGGGCGTACTCCCTGGCAATGTAGGGCACCTCCAGTGGCTCGTACTTGTGCGCCAGCAGCAGCGCCTGATCCCACTGCAGCAGATCCCGGCTGAGGTCCAGTGCTGCGCGCGTGTACACCCCCTTCAGCAGGTGCTCCTTGGCCTGCTCGTACTGCCCGAGCAGCATGCAGCAGCAGCCGTTGAGCATGTGCAGATCCTCGATGAAGCGCAGTTCGTCCAGCGCATTGACCAGGCCAGCGTCGCCAAGCTGGCGGTAGGCGCGCAGTGCTGTGCATAAAAAGCAAATAAAAGAAAACTACTGTGAGACAAACCCGACTGTTAGATACCCTTCCTCCTATTACTAGCTTAATAATTCGTTTTATATGCAAAAACTTCTGTTTAAATTTAAATTGAAGGCAAAGCGCCGTTTTACTGCTTTGTCGATGGCACACATACAGGCCGTGCTCACACATACAGGCAAAGAAGCCACATAAACGAAAACTGCTCATGGCTACAACTTATTTGTCTATACTACAATCGGGCTGCTATTTAGAGCACTGCTTAATATTATAGTCAGTTACTGGTGGGTCAAATAAGAATGTTGTAACTTAAGAATTCGATTTCAAAATAATAAATATCGATTTTCGTTGGCATTGAGCCAGGTATTCAAAGTTTGAAATAAATTTAATTTGCGTATGCTATATAGGACCCTTCATGCCAAATTTGGTGTTGCTAGCTCTTGTTATAGTTGAGTTCTGTGTGTTCATAGCAACAAACGGACACACGGACGGACATAAATAAATCTGCCACACATTCTTACGATTTTTAAACACAGTAGAATTAAATTAATGGTATACAAATATTGATTTTCATAAGCAGTGGGCGTGTCACTCAAAGTTTGAAACAAAATAAATTTGCGCATTGTATACATGAACCTTCATGGCAAATTTGGTGTCTCTAGCTCATGTAATAGTTGAATTCTGTCGGCTCATACAGACAAACGGACATGTCGATAGTGACTTGGCTATTGATATTACAGAATATTATCTGGCAAGCCTCCTTCGGATTGTTACATAGACTTGCACACTCTTTTGCAATAAGTGAGTGTTATAAAAATATAGATTTTTGAGGCTTTAGGCATGGCACTCAAAGTTTGAAATAAACTTTATCTGCACATTGTATACAGGGTTCTTCATGCTAAATTTAGTGTTTTCAGCTCATGTAATGGCTGAGAAAACTGTGCTTAAACAGACAAACGGACACATAGACGGACAACTTGATAGTTACTTAGTTATTGATATAACAGAATATAATCTGAGCATGCTATACATGACAAATTTGGTGTTTCCATCTCTTCTAAAAGCTGAGTTCTGTCAGCTCAAGCGGACACACAAACGGACAAGTTGATAGCGACTTGGCTATGATATAATTGAATTTAATTTACCACGCCTCCTCCTGATGGTTTTAGACATTTGCACACCCATTTGCAGTCTCCATTTTCATAGGCGTTGGGCGTGGCAATCAAACTTTGAAATATGCTTTAACTGTGAAAGTTATTTAGGAACTTTCATGCCAAATTTGATGTCTTTAGCTCTTCGAATAACTGAGATCATGCTTTGACTACAGCCCAAATATAGTGTTTTCTTAGTCCCTCACCGATTTCCGGCTCCAGATCGGCGATGGCGTGCTCCCCGTACTGTCGCCAGGCGCTGTCCTGTTTCATCTGCTCGCAGAGCTTGTAGGCCTCGTCGTACTTCTTGAGGCCCAGCAGCAGCTGCAGATTGTCGGCCTGGCTGTGGGCGGGATTGACGACATGCGTGCTAAGGGACTGCGTGGCATACTGACCGCCATCGATGTGCAGTGCCATTTCGCCGGCGCACAGCAGCAGCGGCAGCTGGCCGGGATTCAGCTTGGACTCGCCCAGTTTGAGCGTTTGCCTGCCGTGCACAGAGAGGCGCGAGAACACATGCGTGTAGACGACGCGGGCGTCGAAGCTGATGAAGATGTTCGGCTGGGTGAGATCCCAGAGGCAGCCCACGCACTGCTTGGGCAGATCGGCAATGAGCAGCGCCTCCTGATCCTGGGCGGGCAGATAGACGAATCCCTGGCCATGCTCGTCAATGAAGATGGTTTTGGTGCCCTCCACATCCGTGAACAGCTGGCGGATGCCGTTGCTGTGGCGGTAGATGGTGCAGGTGTCCCACTTCTCCAGCGAAAAGAAGACCAGGTGGCCGATCTGCAGCAGAAATATGAATTATAAAGGAATCCCGCAGGCATATCTTATTCCGACCTACATCTGTGGCAAAGATGAGCAGCTCCTGGCTGAGGGCAAAGCACGTGATGACGGCATCGTTGGGCAGCGTAGGCAGGGCGCTGGGAAAGCTCGCCTGCAGCTTGTCCTTGCAGTTGGGATTGTCCGTGGCAATTGCCTGCAGTATCAACTGCGGCGGGCACAGCGCGGCACAGTAGTCCGCATTGAGCCTCATCGCCGAGATGTCTTGCGGCAGATCACGCTCGCTCAGCGGACGCGGCTCGTCGCCCAGACTCTTGCCGAGATCGTAGAACCACACGTGCTTGTCCACACCGGCAGCGAAGGTGTACGGGCCAATGGCCAGGAATGTGGGCTCCGTTTCCAGCGGCAGGCGAAACGGCAGCACCTTGGACTTGTCCGGCGCGTAGACGTAGATGGACACCTCGGCCAAGCTGCTCAGCATGACCAGACGCGGCGCGGAGACGGCGAACATGTGCGGCAGCTTGGTCACGTAGGTGTAGACGGTGCCGCCGCTGGTGGTGACCGCCAGCAGCTGGCCATCCGGCGACCAGTCGATCATCTGTACGCTGGCGTGATCCGGCACCGTGATGATGCGCTCCGTCTCCTGCAGGTTGGTGATCGAGTGGATCTTGATGCTGTATGGAGGAGAAGTTGCCTGAGAGACGACTCAAAGCTGCACTGCATCCAGGCTTCACTTACTTGTCGTCGCCGCAGGAAGCCACAATGTCCAAGGTGGGGCAATAGGCCAGGCCGGCGAGCGTATCCTTGTGGTTGCGCACCTGCCACAGCTCTTGTCCCACGTCCTTGGGATGTGTGGATATGGCCACTACATGGCCGTTGGAGAAGCCCAGCAGTATGTAGCCATCGCCGAACCATTTGTGCTGCAGCAGCGATCCGTAGCGACTCTGGAAGCCGAGCTCCGTGGGGTTCTCCGGCTCGGGCAGGTAATACAGGAATAGCGTGCGCTTGCCGATGATCATGCTGATGGCATTGTCGCCAGCGATGCGCTCATCATTGGCCATCTCGGCGAAGTACATGTCCGTGGGCACATCCCGCAGCTGGACAATGCGCACCGTGTCGCCGTCCTCGCTGCTCAGCGAGAAACTCTTGTCGTCCGATCCCAGTGCCAGCAGATTCTGCGCCGACCAGGCGCCACATGTGATCCGCTTGCTGTGCTTGCCCAGCACCGGCGTCCGCTTGCCACTCTGATGGTTGTAGATGGCCAGATTGCCACGCCCCGTGCCCACGGCGAGCAGCTGCTGCTGCTTGGACCACAGTATGCAGGTGAGCGGATCGCGCAGGCCCGACTCCACCGTCAGCTTCTGCTGCGTGCTGTAGTCCCACAGAGTTATGTTCGGCGAGCTGCTGGTGATGATGCCCAGCAGCTCCCCCTCGCAGTCCCAGGCAAAGCCCGAGCAGAGTCTGCCGAATAAAAGTATCTCAAGTAAAGGAGAGCACATTCAGCTGGTCCACAACTTACCCGGCCAGTATGAGGCGCTGCACAAGCTGGCCCTGGCGGTTGTAGAGCGCCACGGAGCCGTCGGTGCCAGTCGTGGCCAAAAGGGCGCCCGCGCTCTTCTGCCAGATGAAGTACACGTCGCCGATGCCGTGCGGCTCGTCGTACTTGTACAGTATCTTCTCGAAAGACATTGCAGCTACTCGATTTGTATTTTAAGTGAATTAAGTCATTGCACTCATTCTACATTCTGCGCTCGCGTCGAACTTTTTCGCTTTTTGTTTACGCTTTCGGCCGTTGCTATGGCAGCAACAAGTAGTTCCAGAACGATACTTCACGCCAGTGTCACCACACGCGATCGAGGCGGAAATATCGAGCGCCTATCGATATCGCAAGCAGTGCATTCCAGTTGGACCCACTAGCAGTGCAGCCGTGTCAGCAAATTTGCTGCTAACTCTAGCAGTTTTTGAAGGTAACTGTTTGTTTGACAATGCTATTAGCTATAAGTTTAGCTATTTTTAAATGGGTATTTTGATAAATAATTAAAATCATAAACAAATTATAATTATTTTAAAATTATAATTAAATTTTGTATAGTAATTAAGTTTGTAGAGAAGTCTCTACTTTGTTATCATGTATAAATTATAATATTTATTTTAAATTATAATAAAACTTTGTATAATAATTAAGTTTGTAGAGAAGTAGAGATACTTTGTTGTCATGTATAAAAATTGTTTATTAAAAATATGATTTTGTAACTATTTCTACTTTAGAGATTTTTTGCCTTGTATACAATTTGTTTATTACATTTTTGTTTATTATTTAAAAGCATAGTAAATTAAAAGATTGGATTTCGAATGATTTGCAAATAAATTAACATTTTGATACTCAGGTCATAAGAGGTCATCTAGGTATCTCCGTCTACCTTGATAAATAAAAAAAAAAAATAATTTTAAATTTTAAAAACAATTTAAAATTATATTGCCTTTCATCCTGTGCTCGCATTTGTAACGTTAACATTTTAAATACATAAAATAATTAAAATAAAAATTACAAAGTAATAAAAATAATACATTTTCTACTTTTATTAAGGCATCCGTTATTATACCATTTACCCATTGAAAATGGGTAAAAAATGGTATATTAACTTTGTGCAAATGTATGTAACAGGCAGAAGGAGGCGTGGCAGACCATACAAAGTATATATATTCTTGATCAGCATCAATAGCCGAGTCGATTTGGTCATGTCCGTCTGTCTGTCCGTCTGTCCGTCTGTCCGTCTGTATGAACACACAGATCTCAGCTATTAAAAGAGCTAGAGGCACCAGACTTGGTGGGAGTGTGCGTGTATTCAATACACACAAGAAGTTTATTTCAAACTTGATGTGCCACGCCCACCGCCTCCGCAAATCGATAAATGCGTATTTCGATTTTTTCCAAATAATTCAATAACGAAAAGAGATAAACGCACCAAATTTGGTAGGAGGGTGTCTTGCAACATTATGCAGAAGTTGGATTTTAGAATTTTGGATGCCACGCCCACCGCCTCTAAAAAACACATTTTTATAGTTTAAAAGAAAACTAGAAAAGCTAGAAGCGCCAAATTTGAAATTAAGGTGCCTGGTAACATTACGGAGAATGTTTGATTTTCAACTTTTGGATGCCACGCCCACCGCCCCCACACTATTGCATTTTAAGAAAAGTAGGGAAATAACAAAACATTTTTTTTAGCACTCTTGTAGCTTACCATAGTACAGATCTACCCTATAAATTTCAATCCGATCGGACAATAAACACAGAAGTTATAGGCACGAGAAGTTTCGCTCACAGCAGTAGAGGCCCGACGCCGACGCCGACGCCGACTGCGCACGCACAGTCGTCGTGTAGTCAGTGTGCAGTCGGCATGTGCCATTAGCGTCAATGCATGTGAATTTGTTCTCGAAAATATGCGATGCGTTGTTATTCGCCGAATAAAAGTAATTAATATTAAGAATTAGTTTTTAACAGCGAAAGGTAAATGGTATCTTACTGTCGAGTGCACTCGACTGTAGCTTTCTTCACTTGTTTTTTATGTGCATTTGTTCTACCAAAATCGGGACTTTTTGCTTTCTATATTCACTTAACACCCGGCATTGTACAATTTTATTTTGTGGAACTAAATGATCTGTAAAAATAATAAAATATGATTGAAAAGCTAAATTTAGCGTTTTCCCAATCAAGAATTTTATTAAAAACGTGTTTGTTATACTCAGTATAATTGAATGGTATCTATTCGTCGAGTACGCTCGACTATAGGGAGTTTCTCCAACAGAATATGAAATAAAACAGCTCAGTGCAGCGCTTTTCTCATGCATTCATTAGTTTTTTTTTATTGTATGTCGCTATAGATAGTAATATCTCAATAGGAAACATAATTAGTTGGGATTGCATATGTTATATATTCCTTGAAAATTGCTAGTGTGTCGTACTCGTATTCCTCTAGGCCATATCTCCAAAAAAGAGCTATAGGTTTAGCAAAATACTTGGTATGTATGTATACATATGTATGTTGAGACGGTTTCAGTTTGTTTCACGCATTCATAAATATTTTTGTCTACATATGTATGCTATATATGTATGTGTATCTGTGTGTGTGTTCAGTTTATAGACATAATTGAGGTCAGAGCATACAGTTACAAGATACATCAAAGGTAATACACACACATGCATGCAATTATAGATTATTTCTCTAGTCCGACGAAATGTAAACAATAATTGGGTATACATTGTTCGCATGTCTGTCTGTCTGTCTGTACGTAAGTATGATGAATACTGCTAGGAACTCTCGTGTGCCTAATCGAAATTGAGCTTATAGAATGCTGCAGGAGTTCTTCTCGCGAAACGGATTCACCTTCTGGCTGGTGAAGCCGCTCAGCAGGCAGTCGTCCGACTCGTGATCGATCATGTACTTCAGCATGGCGTTGCAGGCCTCCGAGACTTGGATGCGCGGTATTCCCGCCTCGCGTCGCAGTTGCTCGTTAACAGCGCGCTGCTGTTGCAAATTAGCAGCCATGATATCCAGAACGGCAGTCTCGGCAAGACCTATGGTGAACGTCAATGGGGGCTTGCTGCTGGCTGATAATGTCTAGCTGCACAATAAACACTGATAAGCACTCAAATCTATATATATATATATATATATGTGGGGCTGATTGCAAGTTAAATACCTCGAGAGCTTAATGCAGGCACAGGCTCGAGCTGTTGAGTCGCCAAAAAATCAATATCGTTTGATGCCGCACGGCTATCGAAACTGTTGAGTAACTGCTGCTATCGATAACTCCCAAACAGCTGTGTGCCGGCGCTGCCAACTTGCTCGAAAGTAAAACGCAATTGAATTTTTAACAGTTGCTTTTATTGAAGTTGCACTTTAACAGTTTTTAATATTTTCAAAAATATACTTTATGGATATATATATATATAGAGTTTATGTTAGCATGCTGTAAGTAGAGTTCCAATCACATTAATTCGACTGTTGATTTTTATGGTAAAATGTACTTACTCCGGCTGATAGTCGGGCTCATTGTTGTTGTTGTTGTGAATGAGCAGCTCCTGCGGCTGCTCCTGGCCGTTGCCGGGCTTCCTGAAGGCATTCGCCATGAGCAGTATATTCTTGGCGATGCGCAGTTGGTCGATACGCTTCTGTGCGGTATCCGTGCGCTTATCCACGTCCACGGACATGCGCTGCTCCAGCGGCAGCTCGGGATTCGTCCAGATCTCGGTGCCGGGCGTCTCCTTGCCGCTCGTGGGCGAAAAGGCCGGCCGGGCGGTTATGAGAGGGGAACGCACACAGACACTGGTCGTGGAACATGAAACAAACTTAACTAATTACTCGCTTATCAGACTAGTCACACTCGGGATTGTATATGCTATAGAATTGATGTGGGAACAGGCTAGGATTGGGCTAGGATCAGGCGCCCGCCCCGGGCCCCGGCTCGACACTCGGCTCATTGTCCGCGCTCGGTTTCAATCTAGAACGAGTCAGAAATGAGACAACAATGAGCCTGAGTGTCGCGCCCCTAAACTCAGCTGCTCTCCGGGATTACTCACTTGTTGACCTCCTCCAGCTTCTTGAGCAGGCGCTCGTTCTCCCTGCACACGATCTCCTGGTCCCTGAGTATCGTCTCGCGCACCGTAAACAGATGGTTGTTCTCTTGGCGCAGCGACTCGTTCTCGGCCATGTAGAGCTTCACCAGCTCGGCCAGCTCGACGCCGTCCAGCTCCGGCAGCCGCTCCAGGTCCACCTTGGGCACCGCCGGCATGCCGTTTGCGTCTCCACTGTTGATGCGCTCCTGCAGCTGCAGCTCCTGCCCCGACGTCGCAGCCTGATGGTGCAAGTTGAGCGCCGCCTTCAGGTGCTCGTTCTCCATCTGCAGCGCGTGTATGTCCCGCTTGAGGCTGAGTATCAGCGCCTCGCGCGGATCCATCATGATGACGGGCTTGGTGCGTATGCGCTTGGCCCGCGACGCGTAGCGCAGCGTGTTCAGCGTCTCGGCGTGATTGTAGTGCGCCGGCGAGACGCAGGCGATCATCAGCGTCACCCCGTTCCCGGCCAGACTGTCGGCCAGCAGCTTGGTCAGCTGGCTGTCCCGGTAGGGTATGTGCCCGCCGCGCTTCTTGTTGTCGCTCAGCGACGAGATGCAGTAGCCCAGCACCATGAGGCTCTTGTTGATGTTGTTCGCCTCCTCCAGCGTCTTGCCCTCGCTCATGGTCTTCTTGGTCAGCTCGCTGCCGGCCAGATCCACGAAGTTGATCTTGCCGTGCTTGGAGAGAAAGACGCCGCCATCCGTCTGCTGGTCCGACAGTATGTGCACCGTGAGTATGGTGTGCGAGCGAGACGAGTGATCGTTCATCGCGTGCGAGCCTACGGCGCGGTTTCTCATGCCTGTAGAGGCGGGAGAGACACAATAAGAGGGAAGTGAGAGAAAAAGCAGAGTGAGGCTACATTAATCGCGCTCAACTGGCAGGTACCTGGCACCATTTTAACCCATTACTAACTCAAATGCATTAAAGAAGAAATGTATAGACACAATAAGAGAGACCACAGAATAAAAGCAGAGTGAGGCTACATTAAACGCACTCTACTGGCAGATACCTGGCACTATTTTGACCCACTACTAGCAATAATGCGTTAAGGAAGGAACATATAGACATAATAACAGGAAAATGAGAGAAAAAGCTACATTAAGCACACTCAACTGGCAGATACCTGGCAGCATTTTGACCTACTACTAACTCAAACGCATAAAGGAAGAAACATATAGACACAATAAAAGAAAATGCAGAGAAAAAGCAGAGTATGGCTACATTAATCGCATTCAACTGGCAGATACCTGTCACTATTATGAGCCGTTACTAAAAAAAATGCACTAAATAAAAGTACTATATGATTATAATAAAAAAATATATAATCGGATTGTAATTTGTAAAATATTATTGCTGTTAATTAACCTAATAATATACACATTCTCAAAAATGTAATCAAGGAATCTCAATACTAAATTTCATGGCCTTAGCTTTCGTTATTGCTGAATTTTATTCAATACAATAAAGTAATCTGATTTTTAAATTTTTAAATAGGTTTGCTATTGTTGCTATTGTTGGTTGGCAATAGAATTAAACGGAAATAAAATGACATACTAAATAAATAGTTTTTTTTACGAAAAAAAATTTTTCGAGCGATTATTCCTATGTCTATTATATGTTATAGTGAATCGATTTTGACCAAGGTTGTAGAGAATTTTAAAGACACTCTATAAATCTTGATTTTAAGTATAAATACTTTTTAGGACCACTGACACTTCATTCTATATATTACAAGTAGTTTCCACTAATGGACATCCACCCCCTCTTACCTTCCTCCAGCACGGCCAGTAAGTCGTCCAGCTCCTCACAGTCGACGGTGAACAGATTCTCCACAAAGAAACCGCCCGATTTCTTGGACCAACGCACCGCCAGGGGCTTGCGATGGCTTCCCGGATTGAGCAAATCGATTACCTGTGGGGGAATTCATATAAAATGCAATTCAATTTACAAAACCAATAATGAAATTAGAGGGCGGGAGGTACGCCGGGAAGGGAAGGGCAGGCAAAGTAGGAAAACAAATCATCTAAAATGCCACGCAAAATGCAAGCGAATTTCACGCATTGCGACAACTTACAAATTGAGAAGGGGAAGAGGAAGAAAAAGGTACTAGCTACTACCTTGTTGGCCCCCATCAAATAGAGGTCAATGCAATGCAGGCCAAGCTAATTGTATTTGCAGAGCTCGCAATGGAAAAGTAATCCCTATTATTGCAGTACAATTTGAATCGAGCATTAAATTAAATGCAATTGCAGTGCGCAGATCCAAGATAATGTCATATAAATATAATGTCATATATCCACATGGTTCCTCAATTTAGGTCGATTGCAATTTTAATAATATTTGCTCTGAATAATATTTTCTTTTTACTTAGGTTAAGCTTTTTGCAAAAATTTTACAGATTCCAAAGAGATTTTTAGTATCTTTCATGCTCTACTATAGGTATTACTTACTCGCTCATTGTAGATCTCCATGAACGAGGCCTTGAGCACATAATTAACATCCTTGCGATTCTTAATCAACTGGAAGAGGTACACAAACGAGCGGAAGATGAGGCCATGACGCGGATCCTTGGGATTGGGCTTGCCCACAAACTGAACGAAGAAGTAGAAAAAAGAATTAATCGCAACCCTCTCAGAGCTCAATTATATTTTAAGTGTACCAAGTCGGGAGGTCCTGTCAGCGTATGCGTCTTGCCGGAGCCCGTCTGTCCGTAGCAGAAGGCCGTGCAGCTGAAACCCTCGATGCCCATCTCGATGATGCGCTTGATGCCCGAGTAGTCCAGTATGTCCTCCTGCGTGGCGCCCGGCTCGAAGACCACGTTGTAAGTGAAGACGCGCACGCTGTCGCGATTGTGCGAACGCTTCACGCCCATGTCGTTGCCCTCGATCTGAGAATGAGAACACGGCCAGGGTATTCCAGGAAGCTGTACAACTTTTTGCTATCGACTTACGATGACTTGTCCGTTGCCGGGGAACTGCAGCGTCGGGCCGTGGCGGTCGCGTTTCTCCTTCTCGTTGAGCGGACGCACCCGCACCACAACGTTGATGTTGTCCTCGGGCGTCGAGGGCTCCTCGCTGCCCGTGCCCGTCGACTTGGAGGCCACGATTTCCAGCGTATCCGCACTGCCAATTCTGCGTAGTTGACAGGAACGAAAACAGGTAAAGGAAACTCAGTTATGCGCATATAAAGAGAAAATTAAGGAAATCGATTGTAATTCGCACTAAAGCAGATAGCGAGGATGAAATTGAAGCCTTCGAATGTGTCAAGCGTTAGTTCCAAGTACATATACCTTAATGGTACTTATAGATTACAAAGGCAAAACGAGAAGTTTGGAAGATTTTGAAAATTTTACCGCGCAGTACCTTTCCCTCATCAAATATTTTGGACTGTGAGGACTTTTTGGAGAATACAATTTGATTTTTCTTAATAAAATAAAAAAAGCTTGCAAAATTACACACACAGATTTATTCACTATATTATTTATATTCTAGTTATATTATACATATACATATATATTATATACATATATGTATAATAATAATGTATATACATATATATTATATTATTATATACTATTAGTAACTACTAACCAACTTCAAAAGAATCTCTTTATAATACATAGTATATATAAAGGCAGCATGGTCTTCCTACAGAAATGAATTAATTTATTAGCAAACACCCGCCTAAAAGACCTCACACTCCCTTTCATAGCTGTCAAGTTATTAACAACTTCATGAGAATCGACTAGAAGAGCTCACACTCGCTTTTATTACGATAACCTTCACATACATGATATATGGCCGTTCTTACACTCGATTGTTTTCGGCTAAGAGGAGTCGCCACATAAATTCGTATTTGCTATGAATTTTGGTTTGTTGTGGCAAAACGCAAAAGTCGCTTGTTCCATTTCCCTTGAACTTGATGAGGTTCCTCTGATTGCAGGACCTATAAATAGTCAAGGTTGAAGGGCGGCGGCGCACTCGTTGGTTTTTTGGGGTTTTCTTTTTGGGTTTTACGCCGCAGTTTTTTCCAGGCATGAGTGTACGAGAAATTCCGTGTCGCGCTTTAATTTGATTAGTTAAGGAATTTCAAGAACTCTCGGAATTGTAATTGTAAGCGACAACTAATTCCGAGTGCAAATATAACTGAATATATGCACAATTATCAAACTAACAGTCGGGGGCAAATCAAAGAGTTCCCACACTGCGTATACTTGATACGCAGTAAAATCCGTTCCCAATCCATTTCTGTGCTGACATTTGACATTTGCAGCTAAATGACTTGTTAAAAATTCATGGAATAATGACCAAAATCGTGTACTCTCTTTCCCGCACACACGCTCAGCCTTTACGTGCGTGTAAATATATTAATCAGACTTCGAACTTCGGGTCTACGAGTTGCTCTTTGTTTGCACTTCGTCAATATTTCAACAGGACAAAGAAGGCGCCTCTGTCTGTGGCCGACGCAGAGAAAAGTTCAATAAACTCGCTGACTTCGATTGAAATTGATGCTAAATAGTTAATAAGCCAAGCATTAGCTGAGCCTACGTTCTTCTACGTGGTCTTTGGAGGTGTCTTGGAGCTGCTAATGAAGCGAAAACTTTTATGAATAAAACGCTATTAGTGTTTCTGGATAATCGAAGAAGTTTGTTTTTCTGTTGGATTTATGGAAAATCAGGTGGAGTCTTCATTTAATTAAATTTATTTGATTAAGAACTATTGATATACGAATTATAATACTATAGCATATGAAGCTAAAAGCTAAAAAGAACTGTTTGGTTCTAAAGGATTCATGGAAAATCAGGTAGAGTCTCTATTTAATTAGATTTTTATGATTAATACTATTAATACAAGAACTATAATAATTTAATATATTATGATAATCGACTAGAAATAGAAACTATGATCTAAGAATCTAAGAAGTATGTGTATCTTTTCATTTATAGAATACAATAGATAGATAGTCTCTATGTAATGATTAAGAACTATTGATACAAACACTATAATAATATTTCGATTTGTATGCTTCAGAACTATTATGCAAGAACTACAATAATATAGTATATTAAGCTTTTCGAAAAATAAACTATAGTTTTAATCTAAGAAGTGTGTGGTTCTAATGGATTAAGCATATAATCTGTGTTTAATTAGATTTGTATACTTAAGAACTATTGATAGAAAAACTATAATAATATAGTATATGAAGCTAATCGAAAAGCCAAATTCTCTCTTAATGGATGAAGGTGTGTATGGTGCTAATGGATTTTTGGAAAATCAGGTAGAGTTTCTATTTAATTACATTTGTATGATTAAGAACTATTGATAAAATTGCTATAAATAGTATATAAATCTAATCGATTAGAAAAACAAACTCGAGATTTAATCTAAGAAGTTTGTGGCTCTAATGGATTTATGGAATCAAATAATGTCTCTATATAATTAGATATGTGTGATAAAGAACTATTTATAGACTATATAGCATACTATATGAAATTTCTCGGCTTATCAAAGAAGTTTGTTGCACTAATGGATTTTTGGAAAATCAGTTAGAGTTTCTATATAATTAGATAGGTGTGATTATGAACTAAGTATAATTAATCCAAATGTTCGAGTGTCAGAATTAATTACCACCGAAATCGATTAATACAGCAAATTTCTCGGCTAATCAAAGAAGTTTCTACTAGGTTAATGGAAGACATTTTTGGTTCTAATGCATTTTTTGAAAGTTTGTTAGAGTCGCCATATAATTTTGGGAATGATTAAAAACTATTTGTGTAAGTCTCGCGAGCAATGCCGATTTCATATATTGTCAGATGGGTAAAAGCATATTATCCCGCATTATACGATAGCTTTCGAATTGCTAGAATTAAAGTATTTCCAGCCTGGCTTTAGCATGCGTCTTGGCACGCCCCCTGTATTTCCAACTTGATGGGCTTTGTATTAGTGACAGCTGTGAGAAAAGAAAATTGGGGGACTTGAGACTACTGGTGGTTCCAGCTACTCATTAGGCACTCAAATATATGTGTTTATTAGAAGACATCAGCGCGAGCCCAGAACTCAGGGACAAAGCTGGATTGACACCAATGTCGTTTGTTAATTTAATGGACCCAGGGTACAATAGTACGTATGGCAATGTGACATACACATATGTAGAGTACTTGCAGTGCTCCCTGGGAATAGTTAGGCGTAATTATAGGCGTCATAATTGTTATAGTACACGCATGTTAATATATTCTGATTAATGTGTCTGTTGATGGTTGTCCGATTAATATATGGATTCCCATATCTCACACCATTAGTTGTCACAGTTTGAAGGGAATATGAATGGTGCGCAATTTGCATTTTTAAAATTCACTCTCTCATTTGATGTGCCCATATGTGCGACCTGCTACAGGGTATATGTATGGATTTTTCAAAAGTCTCGGCACGAGGTTAGGTCATAATTACATATGGACTGTTTCAGAGATAATCAAAGTTGACATTTCGTTGCCTAAACACGAGATCGTTATTAGCGGTACCCCACACAGACATCAACTACAATGCACAGATACACTATACAAACACACATATAGAGGTTTTCATTTTAAAGGGAAAACCATCCATTATAAAAGCGAGAGTTGTCGCTTTGCCCAGTTTCGAATCCTGTTGCTCTATATATGACTCGTTATTTTTATTGATTCGTAAACAACAGAACAAACATTTCAATATTTACGTAGTCTGAATACGGAATCTCTGACGCGCAAATAGTTCTCTCAGTCAAACGACGGAGTCCTCTGTCAATGTCCTTTGGCATGAATAATTAAGTCTGAACGAACTTTTGACAAGTCCATTTGCATGGAGTGTTTATTATCTCGATGACAAATGAAACATAAATTCAAGCGGGAAAATTTGTGTCTAAATATTGGGAAGTGCCCAAAGATCGAGAAACAGTGAAGCGATATAGTGGGTTGACCCTCACAAAATTTAGTTGGAGTATTTACAAAAAGTATTCCTGGGTTTAATAGAAATATAATAAGAGAACTATATATAATAATAAAAATTGTTTTAATTGATTTTATAGCTTCAGTTTCCAACAAAGTTTTAGTATGATATTATAGAAAATTTAAAAAAAATGATGAATTCCTGAGTTTAGTAGAAATTATCAGTAATTTATGAGAAAACTATGAATTATAATAACTTAATTTAATTAATTGTATAACTTAAATTCCCAACTAAATTTGAATAGTATAAAAAATTACGAAAAAAGTATGAACTCCTGAGCTTAGTAGAAAAACCCTACGATGCATATATTATCATAACTTAATTTATATGATTTTGTAAAATTTTAAATTTTAAATTTAGTTTTCCATATTTCTAATATTTTTAAAAATCAAAAATTGCTTATAAATGAGCGATATAATATTGTAATTACATAAAATAGTTTATTAATTTTATAAGAAATTACCAATTAATTTTAAAAGCTTCAATATCTCTCAAAAATCAAAAAGTTCCTTTTAAATAAACTCAAAACTCAATAAAATAAGCTATCAAATTGCCCTAATAACGTGTTAGTGATATAGTTACTAGATAGGGTCGAAATCGACAGAAATAAAAAGTTGTAATCCCTAATCGAGGCCAGGCAATCGATGAAAGTTTCCCTTTTAGCCACAAGTCGAACCGCTCAAGTGCTCACCCCTCAAGCTGGACAGGTTCTTAACCTTAAGTCGCCTTGTCACTATCACTATCCCAGCGCAGGGCTATAAAAACAGAAAACCATAATAATAACACAAACACCAAACCGCACACAAATATGTCACTTTCACTTTCGGGACATACGGACTTCAATACGCTTTAATTGCAAAATCGATTTGTGTCGTGCTCGCCGAACCCCAACCTCAGACCCCGATCAGACCCCAGAGAGACAGAGAGATAGGGAAAGATAGAGAGAGCTCTACTAATTGTTTAAATATATAAAACACGAGCGATTGAAAGAAACTCAATGACCAGGCGAACTCGGCGCAACTCGAGTCCGTCCGTCCCTCTGGCAGTTTGTCTGTCCAACTGTCCACTTGATTGGCCGTCTCTCTCACGTATTGTGCGTGGTCATTACGGCATGTGCCTATAACGTCCAGTGGGGTTCCTTTTTAATCGGGGTAGCACACCCGCCCACCACATTGGCTGTCCGACTGACAAAGGGATTGATGCAAATTAATAACGGGGCTGCTTTGGCACCACACACACACACATATCATGTAACATGGTTAAAAAAGACTTTTATTAATATTTCAAATTGAATAGGGAAGTATTTGCCAAGGTCCTCTATATGCATTTTTTATGCACACAAATTATTTGAGCACTAAAAATAGTCGAAAGTGAAGACTGACCAGGAAGTATTCTACACTCTAGCTGAACTGATAAGAAAGTTGGGTTTTTATTTCTTTATTGACTATTAGTTAATTTTTTAATTTATTTAATTTTTTTTAATTGAATATATATATTTTTTTGAAAATTTCAGCATGGTAATGCGGCAACTTAATAATTGATAACTTTGAAGTATGTATTATTCTGAGTATTTTTGAGTCTTGACAATAAGAATCGTAGTAGGAACTATATTGATAGATGTGTATGGTTTTCTTGCAGTCGGATCTTATTTAGACATATTCCTGCCTTTCAATTATTTGAATACTAAAATAAGTACAAATTGAAGAGTGATTGAGAAGTCTTAATATTTTCGACTCTTGTTAAGTAATAGGAGAACTATGAGGAGTTGCTGTCTGAGCTTGATTTCACTACCTCCCAAGTTGGGCTTATAGTTTCCTACATCCTATTCAAAAAGAATCCTACATGGAGAGTTATTGAAACATATCCTAGATCCTTGAAAGGCTAAATTGATGATTGACAGGGTACTATCCGTTTTTAGTCTCTAGCTGAACTAACAGGGGAACTATGAAAATTTGTCGTCCGAGCTTGATTTTGATATCTCCTACATTGTGCTTATAATTTCCTATAACATATTCTAAAAGAAGGCTGCATGTAGACTTACTGAAACATATTCTAGATTCTTGAAAGGCAAAATTTTTTATTGACAGTGTTGTATCGAAATTTTAGACTCTAGTTTAACTGATAGGGATAAGATTTTCCAAATCTAACAGATTTCTTTCTTTATCACCTTTAGACTATATCCACTGTAATTCATGCAGCTAACTTTTCGAGCTATTGATTATGGTGGGAAGCTACCCACAGTTCTTCTTGCCCCTACCACACTTACTCGTTTTCCCGGGAACGCAGAAAGTACGGCGTGTTGCGTGTACTGCCGCCGCCGCCGCCGCTACTGCCGCCCTTCTGCGGGCTGAGACGCCGCATGCCGTTGGTCAAGCTGCGTGAGCGCGGCACACGAGAGCTGCCGCTGCTGCCGGAGCTCTGACGCGGCGTGGCCGCCTTGCTGCTGCCTGTGCCTGTGCTGCCGCCAGTTCCCGTGCCGCGCTTGCCCCCACGCGCTGCAGCACCCGCACCTGCTGCAGCACGTCCCCGATTCGTCACGCTGTCGGCGCTACTCGCACCGCTATTGTTCAGATGCGGCACGCTCGAGGCGCGTCGCACCATTGCAGATCCGTTGGATGTACTCGAAGTGTCCTAAGCTGATGCCGCTGACGCTGCCACATGGCCCGCACGGTACGCGCAACAGAGGTACAACACAGGCGCCTAGCGATTAGATTGAAATTGCAATTAACCCGGAACGGAGCGCAGCTCGACCGCGCGCGACGTCAACTCAACACGAACTGAACGAGCACTTCAAGTTCACTGCAAGCGCCTCCTTTATATACAACGTTCCCAGTCAGATTTATGGTAATTTTTATACGCACGCACGCCACGATGACCAGCACGAAGTCGATGGCGTCGGCTCCGGCGCGTTTGTTGTGGTTGTTGCTTCGCTACTCGCCACTCGCTGCTTTCTCGCTCGGCCTGCCCACCAGTCCAACGGGCAATTAAATCAACGCGCTGTTTGGTAAACAAACCCCCGGCCCCGCTATACCCGGCACCCTGCAACCCTCTCGGAGTGATGTTGTCCTGCTGTTGCTGTTACTGTTGCCTTTGCCTTTGTCTCTGCCTTCGCCCTGCCGCGCGCGTGATGACCCCACACTGACCCTGGCACAGGTCCCTGTTCGTGTCCATCCACTACAAACGCAACATTAATAATATTGTCGTGCCTTATTTACATTTACTTTAGCATAATCACGGAAATCGGGCAACGCGAAAAATGGGCTTACATTCAGTTTATCATCATTTGAAATTATTTCATAGAAGCAAAAGATTGTGAAGACTATTAGGGCCCTAATGTGTGAGACTCTTCGCCGGAATTAATCCTTAAAATTGAACAAGGGATCCCCCTAGAACTTGCCTGCGTAGCAGCTGGTAGTTTCTTTAAAGAGAATATAGTCATCCACATATCATTATTAATTGAAATTAATATTTAACTATTATATTGTATAACTATATTATTATTACTATTATTATTATTATTATTAATATTAATATTTTATTATTATTATTATTATTATTATTATTATTATTATTATTATTATTATTATTATTAATTCATTATAATAAATTAATTTACAGTTTCCTAGATTAATAAAATTTAAAATAAAACAAGTAAGGAAAGCTACAGTCGAGCGCGCGCGACTGTAAGATACCATTTACCCTATTCGAAGAAATAATACAAAATAAAATAAATGGTATAAAAATAAAAAAAAAGCAATTTACATTAAGAAAAAAAGATCGCCCCGCGCCAGATTCGAACCCAAGAACTCTCACGAACTTTGTAACTTACGAGTCGGACCTCTAACCACTAGACCACACAAGTTTACGCCATGCGATCGGCAAATTAGGCTTTTATTGACGCGGGACCTCTACTGCGTCGATTTAACGTTTTGGTTAGGAATCGCTAGCGCCCATAACTTTGTATGGGGAATTCGAACTCCTATAACTTCTTTGTTATTAAAAAATAAAAATTGAAGAAAGCTACAGTCGAGTGCACTCGACAGTAAGTTATAATTTACCTTTGGCTGCTAAAAATAATTCTTAATATTATTATTTTATTCGAATTAATAACAACGCATCGCATATTTCCGAAATTAAATACACATGCATTGACGCTAATGGCACATGCCGACTGCACGCCGATTGTGCGTGCGCAGTCGGCGCAAGCATTGAAGCCGTGCCTCTGCTCCGTCTCTGCTGCTGTATGCAAAACTTCTCGCGCCTAGGAACAGACCATGTGCTTCAGTGATTTGTTGTGAGAGTTGTCAGCTCTATAACTAAATGTCCCCGGTTCGAATCCCAGCGCAGTCTTCTTTTTTTTGTATTGCTTAGAAAAAGTTTTTGTTTTTATTTTTTTTTTTTTTGCATAATATACTTTTCATATAGCGCAAAATTATTAAAAAAAAAAAAAATTGCCCAGCGCAGGATTCGAACCCGCGACCTCACGCATCAGAAACTTGCGAGCCAACCATCAAGACCACACACAGTTACGCAGTGCGATCGGCAAAAAAAAAAAAAAATTGCCCGTTGCTGGATTCGAACCCGCGACCACACGCACCAGAATCTTGCATGCAACCATCTAGACCACACACACTTACGCGGAGCGATCGGCAAATGAGACTTTTATTGATGCCGGCCTTCTGCTGCGTCAGTTCAACATTCTAGTTGGAATTCTAAGCGCCCACAACTTTATATGGGAGATTCAAACTCCTATAACTTCTTTGTTTATTGTCCGATCGGATTGAAATTTATAGGGTAGATCTGTACTATGGTAAGCTACAAGAGTGTTAAAAAAAATGTTTTGTTATTTCCCTACTTTTCTTAAAATTCAATAGTTTGGGGGCGGTGGGCGTGGCATCCAAAAGTTGAAAATCAAACATTCTTCGTAATGTTACCAGGCACCTTACTTTCAAATTTGGCGCTTCTAGCTTTTCTAGTGTTCTTTTAAACTATAAAAATGTGTTTTTTAGAGGCGGTGGGCGTGGCATCCAAAATTCTAAAATCCAACTTCTGCATAATGTTGCAAGACACCCTCCTACCAAATTTGGTGCGTTTATCTCTTTTCGTTATTGAATTATTTGGAAAAAATCGAAATACGCATTTATCGATTTGCGGAGGCGGTGGGTGTGGCACATCAAGTTTGAAATAAACTTCTTGTGTGTATTGAATACACGCACACTCCCACCAAGTCTGGTGCCTCTAGCTCTTTTAATAGCTGAGATCTGTGTGTTCATACAGACGGACAGACGGACAGACGGACAGACGGACAGACGGACAGACGGACAGACGGACAGACGGACAGACGGACAGACAGACGGACATGACCAAATCGACTCGGCTATTGATGCTGATCAAGAATATATATACTTTGTATGGTCTGCCACGCCTCCTTCTGCCTGTTACATACATTTGCACAAAGTTAATATACCATTTTTTACCCATTTTCAATGGGTAAATGGTATAATTACTATAAAACGCATTTAATTATTTTAAATTCTGAAAATTTTTACATTTCTCCCTAATAGAATTTGAAATCTGTTAGAGCCCAAAACTGTTAGATTCTTTATATCCCATAATTATTCACATTAAAATAAAATAGATTCTGTATATACCATACGCATTCACATTTTAGGGGTCGGGAATGGACGAAGATATTTGACTGCTTAGTTTCGCGGTAGAACTTCTGGAACGCAGCAGATGATCACTATTTCTGCAGTTCTTATCAGCCCGGAATTATTTTACATAGATAGGTTTCTTTCTGTCTTAAAATATCCAGAGTAACCTTTGTAAAATAGGGCCTACCAGATCAAAGGAATAATAAGGAATGTTATATACAACAAATTTTTTAAAGATTTAAATTCTTTAGAAAGTGAAAATATTACAAAATTATATTGAATTTTTGATTGTAAATCTGTATTTCATAAAAAAATTTTGGAATATATATATGTACTAGCAAACCCGGCGAACTCCGTTTCGCCACCAGATGGCTATATTTCTCCCAGTCGTTCTCCCAGTCCCTCTTCTAGTCCCTTTCCCAGTCCCTCCACCAGTCCCTCCCCCAGTCGCTCTTACAGTCGCTCTCCCCAGTCCCTCTCCCAATTCTTCTCCCAGTCCCTCTCCCAGTCGCTTTGCCAGTCCATCTCCCAATACTTTTCCCAATCCCTCTCCCGTATATAACATTTTTGAAAAGAATTTTTTGATAATTTTTTTAAGAGATTTTATAATCAAATTTATTGCTTATAATATTTTATTTATTTATTTCTATTTTCAAGGTACCTTTGACGAACACGTCAAAGTATAACACACCTAAACACATTATTTGTAATACATAAACAGTCTACTTTTGTTCACCAAGCAGCGAGGTACTTTTATTTATTTTAAAATAAATTAAAGTTCCTTGTTGCTCGGTGAACAAAATTAGACTAACTATTTATTATGTAAACTGTGTATAGGTGTGTTTTACTTTGACGTGTTCGTCAAAGGTTCCTTGAAGTGGCCGGGAAAATTTGTATGGGAAAAAGAGAATGGCTATTTTTAGGGTTTATCCAGAAATAATTATAATTTAAAACCATAAAAAAACCATCCATGACAAAAGCAAGCTCAGTTGATTTGGTGGCAGGCATTTTTTTTTTAATTTTGATATGACTTGAAGTCATAAAAAGTAGATAACAACATCGAAACTAATACAAAAGGGATTTTTAATTTTTAAAATAAATAAAACTACCTTGCTGCTAGGTGAGCAAAAGTAGACTGTTTATGTATTACAAATAATGTGTTTAGGTGTGTTTTACTTTGACGTGTTCGTGAAAGGTTACTTGAAGTGGCCCGGAAAATTTGTATGGGAAAAAGAAAATGGCCATTTTAACGGGTTTCCCAGCAATAATTCTAATTTTTCTCGCCGTGCACACAAACCTTGAACTTCAACGAACAATTCAAAAATAAATTTGGCCAAATTGGTTCAGGCGTTGTTGAGTTATGCGCTTACCAACACATTTTGCGATTCATTTTTATATAATAGATTATATAGGGACAAAATTTTGAAACTTCGTAAATAAAAATATGTATTTATATTATATAAATTACCAGTATTTTCATATACTTTATATACGAAAAGAATTAAGAAATGTTTTGCATTCCCTGCAGATTATGAGCCTGTATTCCCAGCAGAACTACCAAGCACCATATAAACAATTTTATATGCTATAGTATCGCAATCCAAATCGAATCCCGCAACCAAAAGAGAACACAGAAGCTTTGCATTATCGGTTCACTTATTGAATGTTTATTTTCGCAAATCGACTGCAATCGATTTCGCAGTTACTTAATGTTGTTTGTTGTTGTTGTTGTTCTTTTATCAGCTATAGTTAAAGATAGTCATTAAGGTTTATCATAATCATAGAGTTATAGCTACTGATGCTGGGGTAGAGTTAAGTCTAAACCTTTATACTTATATAGATCTTGCCAGAACTAAATATTGTACAATGTATGCATACGTACATGTATGTATATACGCTCGGTATACATATGCAACTCTCACATATTTACAAAAAATATATATATATATATATTTATATATTATATATTTAGGTATCTATATACGAATATCTGTATCTGTATCTGTAGCTGTATTTTAATTGTAGATCGATTTATTTAAGATTAGCTTAGTCGCCGGGTCGCTTCTTTGAGCCCGCCCCTGCAAGCGTATCAAATGGTTCACAATATTCTTGATACCCTACACTTAAGTTTCGTATTCTCTTCGTTTTTATATATATATATATATATATGTTGTATATAGGTTTCCGTTCTCCTTCCTCTTGACCGATCGAATAGTTTCGTTTTACATTGGGGTTTCTTTTTTAACATTTAATAAGCGTAATCCATTCTGTAGTGGGGTTCTTCCTTCTTCCGTTGTAGGTTACTGTGTTCAGGATGTCATTTAAAGAGCTTAACCTAGGGGAGGGGGGTAGGGAGGGAGCGGGGGCTTGAGTCTACAACTATGTACAAAGTGCGAAGATCGCAGTTCACTTGGCCTTCAGCTGGCCCGGATACAGTCCCTCGGAGTATTTGGGCCGGCACTCGGCGCAGAACCACTTGCCCTGCGGCGCCACCATGATGCCGACGCACTCGAAGTGGAACCACTCAATGAGGCAGTTGTCGCCGTCGCAGGCGATCATCTCGGAGACCTCGTCGTAGGGGCAGCGGCAATAGCAGTACACGGACTCGCCCTCGCGCGCCAAGCGCGCACCCGCTGGCGGCCTGATCGGGTAGCGTATGTTGTTCGCCTTGAAGTACTGCAGCGTGGCGAAGTCCGGATTGGGCAGCAGTGCCGGCGGTATGGGCTGATTGAATGCAGTGGTTGCCGGTGCCGGCGGTGGCGGCACAGCCACAGGCATGGGCACAGGCACTTGCTGTGCTGCTGCTGCTGCTGCAGCTGCCAGTGGCACATGTGCCGGCGGGGGAGGATGACGAGGAGCCACTGCTGCAGCCGCTGCCGCCACTGCTGCTGGCATAGCCGACAGACTGGTCACATTGATCTCGGCATTCTCGTCCTCCGTGGAGCTGCTGTCACTGCTGTCGGTGGCCGCCATCAGCAGAGCGGGGCGTATCTTGAGCGTGGGGATCGGCGGCAAATGCGGCTTCGGCTCCAACGGCTTGTGCTTCTCCACTGACGACGGCTGCGGCTTGGCGCGCTTCGCTGAACGCTTCGCACCGGCGGCGCCTCCGCTCTGCGGAGTGCGTTTGTTGCGCTTGCGCGAGCTCCCGTTGCTGTGCAGATGATGCGAGTGCTGGTGCGGATGCGAATGCGAGTGCTGGTGCGAGTGCGACTGCGACTGCTGGCTGCTGCGCTGCTGCTTCGGCGGCGTCGGCAGATCCTCCTTGGCCCAGGTGAGCTGCGGCGGCGGCTGCGGCTTGATCAGCTGCATGCCCACCTGCAGCGGCGGCGCCAGCACGCTGCTCATGTTCTCGTCGTCGCTGGTGTAGCCGTAGAACTTGTTGGGTCGCCGTGTGCGCTTCGAGCGCTTCAGCTGGCCATCGGCGTCGGAGCAGCTGCTGCCCTCGCTCATGCGCGGCTGCCAGCGTGGCCGATGCGTGAGCGGCGTGAAGAGCGTGTCGGAGAGCGGCAGCGGTGTTACCAGCGGCGAGTCGGCATACGGATGCACTGCAGCACCGGGCAGCATTGGCAGCGGCAGCGGCAACGGCAGTGAGTGTTGCAGCTGTTGCTGCTGCTGATGTGGCGGCAGCAATTGTGGTTGGCTAGCCGCAGCCGGCAGCGGCAGCAGCAGCTTGGCCTGGCTCGCCGACTTGCAGGTGGATTTGCGTTCGCGCTTCTTCTTCTTGTTCTTGGCCACGCGCTCGCGCTTGTCCGCAAACGCGGCTGCCTCCTCCGGCAGCGAGGGCGTCGAGGGGCGACTGTTCTCCACGATGTCATAGCTGGAGTTGCCCGGCGCCCCGGGTGGTCGCTCCAGCGTGTGCGCCTGCAGCAGCGCAAGGCGCTTCTGCGCCAGCAGATCACTGGCCATTTTCTGGGGATGTGCGTCGTAGAACTCCTCGTCCGTGTCGGACACGGCCGTGTCGAAGTCGGACTCGTTGTAGAGCGGTGCCTGCGGCGAGGGCGTGGCGGCGCGTGGCGTTTCCTCCTCCTCGGCATTGAGGCTGGTCACATTCACGTACTCCTCGTTGTTGAAGCTCGCCGTTCGCTCGGCGACTTCGGCGTTTCTCTTGGGAGATTCGTCGTCAGAGTCGTCGTCGCTGGAGCTGCTCGCACTGGAGCTGCAGCTGCAGTTGGAGCCGCAGGAGCAGCTCGAGCTGTCGGAGTCGGAGTTGGAGCTGGAACTGCTGGAGCTATCGCTGTCGCTGGACGCGTTGAGGTCGCGCTTTCCCTTGTGCCCCGCTGCGAGCTTCTTGGGCGAGGGCTTGGGCGTGGGCGGCGGCGTCTGCTGCAGCTTGCAGTAGTCGTGATCAGAGTAGGCCACATGCAGCTTGTGCGGACGCAGTTGCTCCTCCGTGGGCTCCGTTTCTTTGGCCACTTCCAAGGGCGGCTCCGTTTTGGCAGCGTCTGCCGGCTGATGCTGCAGCAGGTTCTTCCAAATGTCGGGAACAGATTCCGACTCCGTATTCGCCTCCAGCTTGAGCTTCTGCTCAGCTTCCTCGTCGTTCTCCTGCTTCGGCTGTTTCTCAGCTTCTGCCTGCTCCGCCTCTTCCTCCGGCTTTTGCTGCTGCTCCTCGCACTTGATTGGCTCCTCTTGCTTGGCCTTCTCCTTGTCCTCGCTGTCGTTCTCGTTATCGCTCTCGGAGGCGGGCGATAGCATGACGCGCGGCATGTCCAGATCATCCACCACGGCGCGCATGGGCAGCGTCAGGGACTCCTGTGCTTGCTGTTGCGCTGTCACCGTGCTGCGCCCCGCATCCGAATCGCTGTCATCGCTGCTGTCCGACTCGGACAGATTGGGCGCAATGAGATTGAGATCCTCCAGCGACGCCTTGTTGCGTTTGTTCTTCTTGCGCCGCTTGCGGGACACGGACTGCTCCGCCGGCTGGGACTCTGCCTTAGGCTGCTCGGCATTTTCCGACACAGCTGCCGCCTGCTGCTTAGTCTCTTCGGGCTGCTGCTGCTCGCCGTTTCGCTGCTCATGCTGCTCCTGCGGTGTCTGCTGCGACTGCTCCGATTGCTGCTGCTCCTGATCCTCGTCCTCCTCCTCCTCAGTTTCCTTGTGCTGCGGAGTCTCCTCTTGATTGCGATCCTCTGTGGCAGCCGCCTCCCTGGCCTGCTCATGCAGAGCCGCATGCCTGAGCAGCATCTTGCGCGAGACGAACTTCTCCTCGCAGTCGACCTCGGTGCAGGCGTAGCGGAAGTCGCCCGCATGCTGCCGCTTGTGCACCTCCAGGTAGATGGCCTTGCTGAAGATGAACTGGCACTGGTCGCAGGGGAACTGCGAGGCGGGTACACAGAAGTGGTAGACGTGGCGCCAGCGCTTCTGCAGGCAGCGCTTGCAGCTGGCGCTCTCCGTACCGTGCTTCCAGAACAGATGCTTCGATATGTCCTGCTTGTTGCGGTACGCGATGCCGCAGCGATAGCAGAGATGCAGCAGCTTGTGCTTCCACACGTGCGCCGAGAGCTTCGCCTGCGAGTGGCAGTCCTCCAGGCAGATATCACAGGTCTGGTGCTGCTTGCGCATATGCACCATCAGCCGGAAGGCCGACGGCAGTGGCGCCGTCTCGCACAGGCAGCAGCGGAACTTCACCTCGAACACGTTGGACGTGGCATGCCCCGGGCAGATGTGGCACAGCAGCTCGCTGTAGCTGAAGAAGTTCAGGCGGCACATGCAGCACGTGATGTTCGTCTTGATGTGCAGCCGGCGGTTGTGCGTGTAGAGCTCCTTGTGCGTCGCCGTCACGTAGCGGCACTGGAAGCACTCGTAGATGCGCTCGTTGAATGGCTCCACGAAGCGGCCGTCGTCCACGCTGCACACGCTCACCGAGTTCAGGTGGTGCCCCTCCAGCGCCGGCAGGTAGCTCTTCAGCCTGGCCACAATCGTCTCGGCGTGCAGCTCCTCGGCCGTGATGCTGTCCACGGTGGCCGTGAACCGATGCTGGGCGATCAGATGCAGCACCAGCTTCTGCGCGTTCACCGCAATGCGCCGCGCGTGGTTGCAGTACAGGCAGAAGGGATACACGGTCTTCAGGCAGAGGCGCACAAAGTCCACCATCTCGAACTTGTCCAGTGGCCTGTCCAGCTGCAGATCGAGTGTATGCGTGTCCGCGCTGGCCACCATAATGCCATCCGCTGGCGGCGCTGGCGTCGCATCCGCCGGCTGCTCCTCGGCTGCCTGCTGCTCCTCCGGCTGCATTGGCAGCAACGATTCGTTAGGCTGCTCTGGGGGTTCCGCTGCCGGCGGCTGCTCCTCGTTCAGGCTCTCGTCGATGTCCATGCACTCGCTGCCCAGTGTATCGCGTCGCTGCAGCACGGGCGCCGGCTGCTGATCCTCTACAGCCGGCTGCTGCAGCTCTTCCTGTTCCTGCTGCTGTTGCTCTTGCTCTTGCTCCTTTGGCACGTGTGTCTGCTCGTTGATGTGATTGTTGTGCGGCGAGGCGGGCGGCGTTGGGGACCAGCGTGGCTGTGGCTGCGGCTGCTCCAGTCCCTGCGGCTGCTCCTGCTCCCGCTGCTCCTGCTGCACTTGCTGCTGCTGCTGCTCCTTCTTGGCCATCATGTGTGCCCTGGTGCGCTGTATGTCCTGCTTTGTGCGCTCGAACTCGGCCAGCACACGCGTCAGCTTTGCCGTCGCCGAATCATCGTCATCCTCCAGATCCATGGATGCATTCGCAGGCGTCGCCGTTGTCTCCAGAAACGTGGACGTCGTCTCCGTGGCCGTTTCCGTGTCTTCCGACATATTCGACATGGCCAGCAGTATTTGCTGCTGTTGCTGCACTGCGTCCACAGTCAGCATCGTGGCGGGACTGTGCTCAGCCACAGTATCCTCTGCAGCATCCGGCGGCAGCTCGTCCGTCTCCTCCTCCTCGGTGTCGGTGCTGCTGAGCTCGGCATCCACTGATTTCTGGAACTCCTTGGGCACACGCAGCATGATCTTGGGCACCACCAGCTTGGGCTGCACTTCCTCTTGTGGCGCATCTTCGACTGGGGGCGCTGGAACTTGAAGAGATTGGATTAGACCCTGGGCTAGACAGGCAGGAATCTTCCACTTACTGTTACTCTCGTGCGATGCCACAGGCTGCAGCACATCCTGCTGCATGGAGGTATTGAGTGTTTCCGCCTGCAACCAGCCTGCGACTGGCTCCGACTCTTTCGCCTGGGCCTGCTCCAGCTGCAGCTGCAGCTGCTGCTGCTCCTGTTGCTGCTGTAGCTGCAGCTGTAGCTGCTGCTGTTGTGGCTGCTGCTGTTGCTGCTGCTGCTGCTGCTGCTTGCTCTTGGCCGTTCTACGCTTTCTGCGCGCCGCTGTCTTCTTGCGATTGCTGGAGCTGCTGCCATTGCGACAGCCATTGGCATGGGAGCCCTTGAGGCCGCAGAGCGCGCAGGGCTGCATGAGCTCGGCGCAGTCGTGATCGTCGAACTGTGAGCCGCGCTCGAAGCTCGCCTGGCAATTGCAGCAGACAAGGTAACGCACGCGATCCTCCTGGGTTTGCAGTGTCTGCCAGTCCTGCACGTTGTTGAAGTGCCGCTGGTCCATGTCGTGCTTGTTCTCCAGGTGCAGCGACAGCTTCTCGACGCTGGCGAACACATGCGAGCAGTACAGGCAGATGTAGCGCTGGTGCACCTCGCGCATGTGCAGAAAGAAGTTCCAGCATTGATGCACAGTGCTGCAGCGGGCGCAGCGAAAGAAACGCTCCTTCTTCGGCACGGGGGCAGATGCAGGTGCTGTTGCGGGTGCGGGTGCGGGTGCAGGCGCAGGCGCAGGTGCTGGAGTAGGTGCAGCAGTAGCGGGAACTTCTGGTGCTGGAGCTGGAGCTGGCGCTGCAGCTTCAGCCTCCAGCATGGGCTGTCCGCATTGCGCAAAGTGCGCGTTGAGCTGCTGCAGGTTCTCAAAGTCACTCGCACTGCACTTGTAGCAGCTGAGCAGCTGCGTCGCATCGCTGCTGCTTGGCGCTGGCGCCTGCAGCCGCTGCATGAGCAGCGAAGCCGTTTGTTGCTGCTCCTGCTCCGGCTCCGGCTCCAGGCGCTGCTGCTTAGGCTCGTTGCGATTGCCGTCGCCGTCGCCGCCGCTGCTGCTGCTACTGTTGCTGCCTGTGCGCCTGCGCTTCGATGCCTGCAACTTTTGCTGCTGTTCCGGCTCTTCCTCCACATTCCGCTGTTGCTGCTGCTGTTGCTCTGCTGCTTGCGGATGATCGATGACCAGTTGCTGCGAGGTGGAACTAACCGAACTGCTGCGACTGCTCCTGCTCTTGCTTCTGCTTCTACTTCTGCTGCTGCTGCTGGCATCCCTTTTGAGGCTTCCAAGTTCCTCCAGCTGCTCCTGCTGTTCCGCATTGCTTGCTATCACAGACAGTTCCTCCTGCTCCGGCGCCTCGTCCTGCTGCTGCTGCTGCTGCTCCTCCTCCTCTTGCTGCTGCTGCAGCAGCATCGCTGCATGTGCGCCGTTCATCTTCACTTTGAGCGTGGGCTCCGTTGGCACTGGCAGTTTCGTCTTCGTCGTATCCTCGTACTCGTTATCACTGTGCTCGAGCTTTGGCTCGTGCTCAGGCTCAACCTGCGAGTCGCCCTGCTCGTCCAGCTGCATCACTTCGTCCTCCGAGTCGGATTCAATCTTGATAACCTCCACGGCAGGTTTGTCTGCGAATTTCGCCTGTGGTTCCACTTGTTGGCTAAAGTCCTGTAGGGACTCCTCATCATCGGGTATGCTGGCGGGTGAGAAATCGTCGATCTTATAGACTGGAGATGTTTCCGTATCCGCTGCTGCAGCTGGAGGGGAATTGGTCTGCTCTTGTTCCTCGTCGATTTTGTAAACGGGCGACGAGGCAACGTCTTCTTCTTCTTCTTCGATTCCCTCCTGCTCAATCTTAATGCCAGACGGATTGGATTTCGTTTGCTCCTCCGGTGTGGGCGTACCCAACGGTACTTTAACCTCGGCAGGACTATCATCCGCATGCTGTGAGCTGCTGCGCGCCGGCGATGCGGTTTCTTCAGCCATATGCTGCACTTCCTCCGGCTTAGTCTCAAGCATTGTAATCACAGGCGAGGAGTCGACGACGTCGTCGACTGTGCTGAGCTCATCGGCCGCAGGACTTTCGTCTTCCAGCTTAATCTCCGCTGCATGTGTGTCCATGTCCAGATCTTGCTCTGCCTGTGCAGCAGTTGCCTCGCCGGCTGCTTGGCTCTGCTCCGCCTCGTCTGAGAGATAATCCTCCACGAGTTTGACATCCGGTGCGGGGGAAGCAATGGAGGAGCATGAGTCATCGCCATCGTCGACTTTGATCGAGTTCTCCTCCAGTTTAATGTCAACTGTTAATTTTTGACTATCGGACGGCATTACGGCTGATTCCATGGCGATCTGCTCAGCTCCCTGCTGCTGCTGCTCCTCTTCGGTAGCTTCCTTTTCGCTCTTCACGCATAGAAGGGCAGGTGCCGCGCTAGGGGATGACCCAGGGCAGGTGTCCTTGTCTGTCTCCGTCTCCATCTCCATCTCTGTCTCAGTATCCCCCTTGGCCTGGCCATTCTCTAGGGCCACGTCTGTGCCGTTCTTCTTATCCGTTATGTTGTTGCGCTTCTTCTCCAGCTGCAGATCCGTCTGCGCATCCGTTTTGTTGTTTTTCTCCTCGTCTTCCAGCTGGAACGCATCGCTGTGATTGTGCTGCTCATCGTAGTCGTCCTCCTCGCCGCTGGCAGCCGGCGGCGCTTCCGTATTGCCCGCATGGGGCTCACTGTTAGGCGTACTCTTTGCTTGTTGCTGTTCCAATGTTTCCATCATCTTTTCGCATTTATGCGCTGCCAATGCCAATAACAGAACAAATGAGAACAATCGTTATTGCATGTTATCGATTAGTGGCCGCCTATCGATGCTCTTGATTACCTTTGCATGCCGCACAACGACGTTGTGTTTGTGTTTGTGTGTGTGTTTGCGTTTGCGTTTGCGTTGTTTACTGATGCTCGACTCTGGGCTTGCGCTGCAAATAAAGAATTTGAGTTTTATTTTTAGTATTTGTTGCGTTGCGATAAACACACAGGAAACGATGATGATGATGATGATAATGGAGAAAGAGCAGAAACAAACAAACGAAAGTATTTGCTTCGTTCACTGTTCAGTTTCTTCGCCAGCCCTGGGAGCCGAACGAAGTGCGCACGCAAAGCGGAATCACGGATAATTGAATACCAAAATAAATTGCGCAAAATACAGTGTGGTGTGAGGTGTATGCTGTGTGCTGTGCTGTGGTGGGAGAGTAGCAAAAGCGTTTTGTCTATAAATAAGTAAGCTATTTACTTTCAATATTATTGGACGACAGAAGCGTCAAAAACGAAAAATTCGAGGCGCTTGGAAATTCCCAAATAATTATGCACGCGTCTTTCTGACTAAGGCTTACCTGCTCGCTGCGGCAGCTGCCGGGGCGGACACGCAGCAATATTTACGCGCGCAAACACAACAACAACAAACCGAAACACAGGCACACACACACACAGACTCACTCACAATACACACACACGCAGTCAGAAAGGAAGCGAGAGAGCGAGAGGAGTCAACACACACACACACAACCGACGGCACGGACGCTCGCTGCACAACTGAGCGAGACACGGCAATGGAGCGCCCAGCGGAGCGGCGGCCGCGCGTTTTTACTGAACAAGCAGCACACCCCTTGCCCCGTGCCCTGCCCGCTGCCCGTTGCCCGTTGCCCACGCGCGCTCGATTCTATATTCCTGCTCAGTGTGTGGATGGGCCAGACGTAGACGTCGCAGTCGCCGTCGCAGTCGCAATGCTTATACAATTTTTGTTTTATTTCCTACGATTTTCGCGCATTTGGCTGCGTCATAGGCCAGCGAAATGCACGCTTGAATTTCACAATATGCGCTGTGGATTGGTTTAGAGCTCACAGCAATTTGTTTCGTTGCTCGAAATTCTCAATATATATGAAAAAAATTATTTTTTGCACATCGCGCATTGCGTTTTGCATGCTTCTTTTCGCTTCACTATTATTCTTCGCTTTGTGCTCACTTTTCGCTTGCGCCATTGGCCATTGACTGCCCACACGTTCAGTATTGTATGTCGCTTGTGTATTCACTGTTATTGTTGTTCGAATTACGCGTGAAAAGCAGATTTTTAGCAATTTTATCGACGTTCGCAGCCATTGAACACGCGCAGAACTCTAGCGATGGGCAATGCGTCGATAACACAACAGCGACAACAGCATGCTGCGGTGACTGTCCCAGAAGCAACGCTACGCAGCTGCGCACCGAAGCAACCCTGCGTGCGTATTTCGAGTTCAGTGGTAAATTGCGTTTTGACAGCTCTTTCCGTTTCCTTTTTCGCGTGAGCCGTCATCATGAGAGCCAAGGGATTGGTTAGTATTTACAAAAAACGACGAAAACTAGTGCAAATTGTGTTGAAAATGTGCCAAGCAAGCGGTCAAATGCAGCGTGCCGCAAGTGCAGATCAAAAGCAGTGCGAAAAATGCCGTAAATTGTGCCCAAACACAAAAGTGCGCCTTGGCAGGTGCTGCACGCCATGCAAATGTATGTGGGTGGAGTGCACGGCGAGGCTACCAGAAATTAAATTCTTCTCAAGTTGAGAAGAATTTGCCTCTAATGCGCCAATGGTTGTGCCCATTGCGCTATTAAATGAAGTAATATTGCTATGCGATCAGACATAACCTTAACGAACAACAACAACAAAGCGAGTCCACGCTCTTGTTTGTGTGTGTGTGTGTGTGTGCCTGCTGCGTGCGTTTGACTGTCTGTCTGCCTGCTTGCCGCATTTGTTTACCACAGCAGAGCGTAGAACTGCAGCTAATTCCTATTGTCTTTTGCAGCTTAAGGAATACGAGGTCGTTGGCCGCAAGCTGCCCAGCGAGAAGGAGCCACAGACGCCTCTGTACAAGATGCGCATCTTCGCTCCGGACAACATTGTCGCGAAATCCCGTTTCTGGTACTTCTTGCGCCAACTGAAGAAGTTCAAGAAGACCACCGGCGAGATTGTCTCCCTGAAGCAGGTGTACGAGACGTCGCCCATCAAGATCAAGAACTTCGGCATCTGGCTGCGCTACGATTCGCGCTCGGGCACACACAACATGTACCGCGAGTACCGTGACCTGACGGTCGGTGGTGCCGTGACACAGTGCTACCGCGACATGGGCGCACGCCATCGTGCCCGTGCCCACTCCATCCAGATCATCAAGGTGGAGTCCATTGCGGCCGCCAAGACGCGTCGTGTGCACGTCAAGCAGTTCCACGATTCCAAGATCAAGTTCCCGTTGGTGCAGCGTGTCCACCACAAGGGCAACAGGAAGCTGTTCTCGTACAGGAAGCCAAGGACCTACTTCCAGTAGGGCGGACGATACTACAACCTATAAATCAGCTGACATCGTCGCACTGCGTGCGCTATGTTTTATTTGGTTTTCGCAAGTCTTTCTAAGTGATTCTTTCAATAAAAATGAGTACGTTGAAGAGTACATGCAATGTTTGTAATATCAATAACAATAATTATTGAGAAATATTTACAAAATTATTCACATCTGTTGGCTATCGTTGAGTGTGACCATGTCTGAAAACACTGTTAACTGCAGGCATTTCAGTGCTGTTATCGCTGGGAGTGCAAGCAGTTTAGTATTGTCAACCCAAGCATTTCAAAATTGCCAGTATTTGAGTGCTGTTAACGCTAGAATTGCAAGTAACTGCAAGCAGTTTAGTGCTGTTAACCATTAAACTGCAAGTATTTCACTGCTGTTAACGCTAGAATTGCAATTATTCTGTGCTGTTAACGTTGGGGTTACTAGTATATCAGTGCTGTTTACACTAGGATTGCAAATAATACTGGGATTGCAAGCAGTTCAATGCTGTTAACGCTGAGACCCTATGCAGTTCAGTGCGTAGTTCAGTATTGTCAACGCTAAAATTGCAAATATTTCAGTGCTGTTAACGCTAGAATTGCAAATAATACTGGAAGTTCAAGCAGTTCAATGTTGTTAACGCTAGAATTGCAAATAGTACTGTTCAATGTTTTTAACGCTGAGACTTAATGTAGTTCAGTGCTCTCGGATTGCAAGTACTTCAGTGCTGTTAATGCTAAGATTACACGTATTTCAGTATTGTCAAAGCTTGGATTGCAAGTATTTCAGTGCCGTTAACACTGGGACTACAAGCAGTTCATTTAACGCTGACACTGCAAATATTTCAGTGCTGTTAACGCGGAAAGTGCAATTAATTCAGTGCTGTGAACTAACAGTGGTCCAGTCAGGCTGACTAACAGCTGCTCTTTGCTCTCTGGAATGTAAACATTACAGCGTTTCCGCAGTCTGGTCACACTCTTTCGAAATCAATAAGTTTATTTTTTTGCAGCTGCGTTTTGGTTTTTTTGCCTGTGCTGTTGAACTGTGCTGTGGAAATTACATCATTGCGTAGTTGACGGCAGCAAGAAAAGAGTCACTGGCACACCCGACGCAATCATGAGCAGCGATCGGCGCCTGGAGTTCGAGAGCGAACGCACTGCAACGTTCTCCCAGTGGCCCACAAATGCGCCCGTCCAGGTGCAGGATCTGGTGAGGAATGGCTTCTTCGCGACGGGCAACTGGCTGGAGGCGGAGTGCAACTGGTGCCACATACGCATCGATCACTGGGAGTACGGCGACCAGGTGGCCGAGAGGCATCGTCGCAGCTCGCCCATCTGCTCCATGGTGCTGGCGCCCCATCATTGCGGCAATGTGCCAGTGACGCCGCCAGTCCCAGAGAGCAGGGACTCCGAGGGCAACAGCGTCGTCGACGGCGGCTCGGGACAGCAGTGCAGCGGTCCCGATTTGCGCGTCGAAGCGAATCGCCTGGAAACGTTCACGGATTGGCCTGTCTGTATCGTGGCGTGGAGCAGTGCTCCATCTGCAGCTTGGAGATGTACTAACCAGCTTCAATGCTCTTCCAGAATCCGCATATAACGCCGCAAGCGCTGGCCAAGGCGGGCTTCTACTACCTGCACCAGTCGGACCACGTGAAGTGCGTGTGGTGCAACGGCGTCATCGCCAAGTGGGAGAAGAACGACAACGCCTTCGACGAGCACCGACGCTTCTTTCCCAACTGCCCGCGCGTGCAGATGGGCCCACTGATCGAGTTCATCGGCAAGGACATGGAGGAGCTGGGCATACAGCCGACGACGCAGCCCAAGCGGCCCAAGTACTCGTGCATGGAGTCGCGCCTGCGCACCTTCAGCGATTGGCCCATCTCGAACATACAGCCGGCGGAGCCGCTGGCCCAGGCGGGCCTCTACTACCAGAAGATCGACGACCAGGTGCGCTGCTTCCACTGCAACATCGGATTGCGCTCCTGGCAGAAGGAGGACGAGCCCTGGCACGAGCACGCCAAATGGTCGCCCAAGTGCCAATTCGTGCTGCTCGCCAAGGGGCCCAACTTTGTGCGGCAGGTGCGCGAGGCGGCGGCCACCTCCTCGACGGCTGCCACAGCGCCCGAGCTGCCCACGACCATTGGCAGCGCCATGGCGGCTGCACCGGCCTGCGAGGCGCTCGCCCTGGGCATCGACGTGGGCGCCGTGCGCAATACCATTGCGCGCAAGCTGTCCAGCTCCGGCTATGCCTTCGACACGCTGGACGAGCTGCTGCATGCGATCTTCGATGATGCGGGCAGCGGTGCGGCGCTGGAAGTCACCGAACCGCCCGCACTGCCGGCGACGACAAGCAAAGCGGCTGCCCCGGAGCCGCCCAAGAAAGCGGAGAGCAGTGCGTGCACTGCGGGAGCAGCAGCAGATGCAGCTGATGTAGCATCAGGAGCAGGAGCAGGAGCAGCTGCAGTGGCAGCTTTACAGCCAGCAGCCTATACCAGCAGCAGCACCAGCTCCAGCTCCAGCTCCAATCCCAATGGCAACCTGTCGCTGGAGGAGGAGAATCGCCAGCTCAAGGATGCGCGTCTGTGCAAGGTCTGCCTGGACGAGGAGGTCGGCGTGGTGTTCCTGCCCTGCGGACATCTCGGTGAGTCTGCCATGCCCAGTATATCCAGTGGAAATCCTAACTCACAAGCTCTGATCTTCTCCTGCAGCCACGTGCAACCAGTGCGCGCCCAGCGTTGCCAACTGTCCCATGTGCCGTGCGGAAATCAAGGGATTCGTGCGCACTTTTATATCCTGAAGTAATGACAATGAAGGGGACTGTGCTACCCCCTCCCCACCCCCCACTCCCACTCCCATTTATAGCATTATTATCACTATAGAAAATAGCAACTACTCTACTATCTACTATGTACTTGTGCCGGTGCCGGTGGCGGTGGCGGTGGGCGTGTCTATCAGCTGTTATCCGTTCACTCGCTGATAGTCGATCGCGCTAAAAGTGTTACTAACCCAACTGCTTGGCCCTAGCGAGTGTGTAAATTGTATCCTGTACTTGGTATCTGTATTTGTATTGCAACTGTAAGTGTGTGTGTGTGTTTTTTACTACCAAATTATAACTGTAACTGTTACTGTTGTTACTGAGCACAAAGTATCCTTGCCGAGAAAGACGGGGCCTCGAACCCAGCAGCAGTGCTGCCCGAAAGTCGCTAGAATTTGGCTAGAAAATAAAGTAGCTATATATAGCAGCATGCTCTCATTTCCAGATCAAAATGATAATACTCTAAATTCTGAAAATTTCACATTAAAAAAAAAATACTAGATGGGCTATACTTCAGGGCTATACGAATTTAAAAGAACAAACCGTCGTATTGCTGCTGGATCTGCAGCCTGTTCTTGGGCTCAAAATAATATATATATATATGTTGGTAATTGTCCAAGTTCTAAATACAGTTCTCCTTTTGCCAATAATCATGTGGAAACAACAAATTTTATATATCCTTTTAATAACTGTAATGAAAGTAGTAGTAAAAAGAAAAGTCAGCACAAAATTTTTCAAATTATCAAGAATCTGCTGTACAGTGTAGATTTTTCCGACCAAACCTTATACACTTGGTTTTTAGAATTTTCTAAAAATTAAATATTTACAATTATGTAAAATTTCAGTATATATTTGTACAACTTTCTAAAAATAATTGTTACACCTTTCTAAAAATTAAATATTTATTTTTACAATCTTCTAAAAATCAAATTATTGCAATATTGTAAAAATTACATTTTTTTTTTACAATTTTCTAAAAAGTCAATATTTGTTTTTAGTATTTTCTAAACAAAAGCTTTTAATTTTTCAATTATTTTTAAATTTAATTCTCATTTTTGAAGTTTTCTAAAAAGTCAATATTTATTTTTATAATTTTCTAAAAATTAAATATTTACTTTTACAATTTTCCAAAAATTAAATATTTATTTTAGTTTTTATAATTTTGTAAAAATCAAATAGTTATTTTAAAATTTTCTAAAAATTAAATACTTTTTTTTCGAAAATTATTTTCATACCTTAAATGCTTACGCTGTCAGTGAGAATAGCAAAAACTCGACGTTGAAGTCAATATTTCCTTAATTTGTTTTTATTTTTAAAATATGGTAACGATTCGGGCCAATTGTAAAAGATATTTTATAGATATTGATATTTATGATATATATACGTATAATGCTAGATATTTGCGCATTGCTAATTGTTTAACAAAAATTGGCAAACTCATTTACGAAATGACTAGATCTAGCGACTAAATGGCTGCAGTGGCAGCTCTATTGAAAGCTCATACTCCCAATTAGTTTGCCACATATCCGCCATACACCATTGCGATCGCGAATCCGTTCCCAGTTTTGTTTCGTGCCTCAAGCCAAGGATACTTTCAGACTTCGGCCGCAGTCGAAGAAGCCAGTTAGCCTGTCCATTTCTTGTTATCGATTGTGTTATTAGAGCCCGCTGCATTACACAAGATCAATGGATCGCACTAAATAAATCAATAAATATACATATATGTACATGTTAGACGCAAGAGTTTTGACTGGGGCAATGGAGCATAAGCTACTTGGGGAATTTCAGCAATTTGCAGTTACCTGGAACTTTTTGTAGCTGCTATAAAAGTTCTGTGAAATTTATATTGCAGATAAATATAAAATATAAATATATATAATATAAATATATATAAATATATTTATCTGAAATGTCTTACAAGATTATGAATATTTAGCCAGCATTGCGATTCGATTTTTCCTATATTTCAACTGTTTTGAGACCTTGTGGAACTCCGACCAAAATTTCTGCGTTTTGGTAGGAATTCCACAAGGAATAATTTTAAAGTTTTCAAGACATTTTACAGATATGAGTAAATTTTGAATGCGTTTTATTTCTAACTAAATAAAAGCTCGTTAAAAATTATAATAGGATAATATTGAAGCTTACAAATATTTTACCGAAATGAATATATGTTCAGTATTTATTCATTTTATTTATAACTAAATAAAAATCCTCTAAAAATGCAGGAAAATAATTTGCAGGCTTAAAAAATATTTTACAGGAATGCAAGAAACAATAATATTCTGATAAAATACCACATAAGAAACTAGTTAAAAACATTACTCTCAGCATATCAAAGTTTGCATACTCTTTCTGTTGTTCCATAAGATTTAATAAGATTTTGAAATTCATAAACTGCTGATCTTTCCTATAGAAGTTATAGTAATAGCAACTGTAGTAAACCAATTTGTTGAAATTTTAAATATGCTGGTAATAAAGTTAGTTGCCGAAGCTATGTATAGTTGATCTGTTGTTCTGCTACATATTTTTTTATACTAAAACTCATAGTTGTACCAATTCTTCCTATGACATCTACATATATGTTTTTGTAGACCGATTTTGCTGAAATTTGTAGGGTATACGAGGTCTGTCCGACAAGTATCCAAACTGCAATTATTTCTCGGCGCCAGCGTTAGTCTTAAAATTTTCCAAACTGTATATTTTGGTATAGCAAGATTTAAAATCAGGTCAGATTTAAAATCGGACAGACCTCGTATATATACTGAAGACACTATTAAAATAAAATGTGGTGCGTTTTGTTACAATATCTTGAAAAATAAAATGAATGTAATAAAAATAAAAAAAAATACAAAAAAATTTGCGATATATGCTATAGCAGTTATACGATAAATTTGTCTGAACCTGAGATGGACATAGCTAGATCGTCGCGGCTGCTGATATATAATATATATATAATAATTTATATGTTTGAGAACCACTGTGCGTTGCAAAAAAAAACCCTTTGCAAGGGTATATTACTCCAAACCCACACTATTTTATATGATCGAAGAAGCCACCCACTGTGCGGTGCAAGCAGTTGGAAAAAATGAATATACCCTTTGCAGGGGTATCATAATGTAATGCGAATTGGTACAAAATCGGTTTATATTTTTTTTATTTCTAGCTTTATTATTATTATTATTATTTGTATTATCGAAGACGCGACCCACTGTGCAAACAGCTGGCCGAAATGAATATATTCTTTGCAAGGGTATCAAAATCAGCTTATATTATTTTTTTTTATTTCTAGCTTCATTTTTTTGTAAACACTACGGAGGTGACAACGTTGCCCACTTTGCCGCCGAACTTGAAGGTGGGCGTGGGAATGGAGCAGTGCTTGACGAAGAGATCCCCGAAGCTGAGCAGCAGCTCGTCCTCCGTCCAGTTGCAGGAGGTGATGACGAAGAGACTGCGCTCGTCCCGCAGCAGCTGCGCCACTGTGGCCAGGTAGTTGGTGCGCTTCTGCTTGGGATTGTCGGGGCACAGGCTGATGGCGTCGTAGGTGCCCTTGTCGTGCACAATGTCGTAGACGCCCAGCGTGGGGGGCGTGTCTTGGGTGAGATCTGCCACGCTGTAGGCGATCGCCAGGGATTGATCCTTCGCTATGCCCTCGGCCAGCTCAATGGCCTTGGGCGAGTAGTCGCAGCCGCTGAGCTGGGTGAAGCCCTCCTGGGCCAGTGCAATGAGGAACATGCCGTTGCCGCAGCCCAAGTCCAGCACACGTGCGGTCTGCTTGTCCACGCTGCCGTCCTGCTGCTTCAGCAGCCAGTCGACGATGCGCTGCTGGGAGTCCTCGTCGAACCAGATCTCGCCCACATCGCCGTGACTCTTGTAGTTCTTGATCTCACGCGTGTAGCTGGTTTCCCAGTACTCCTTGGTGCCCAATTCGGATCCCTCCAATTCCATGATTGTAGTGCGCGGTCTGTAGTCGAACAGCTGTTTGCTAACATAGCAGGGCGCTGTTAATGTTGTACGCGCTGCCAACTGGCTGCAAAGTGTTAGCGCACATTTGCAAGCCGACTTATCGATCAACTGTGCAGTGATCGATAGCTTAAGCCCGAATTAGGCCAAAGTCAGAGTTTTGAAAATAAAACGAAATAATAAATGTTAAGGCAGCCATAAACATGTTTTAACAAAAAAACAAACTAAAATGTTTAGAGTAATTTGCAGCATATAAAGCACGTTATCGATAAGTGCGCGCCGCACAGTTTGACAGCCACAGCGCTGTTGGCTAACAGCGACAGTTTGAGTCGCACGGTTAACAGTTTTCTTTTTGTTATATTGTTGTTATATGTTTGTTTGAATCGACAGTCGCAGTTGTCTACTCTCAGCGTGGCGAACGTGTCTCGCGCGTGTCGATCTTGAAATGAATTTCGCCCGAATATCGCCAGAGCATCGTTTTGTTTAGTTTAAGTTGTGCTCCATATTGCTAACGTACGTGCCGGGCATAGAGACTAAAGATTAGTTGCTGTAACAGCGCGCAAGAATTGTGGCACAGATTGCAGATAAATTTAGAAGAAAACAAGATACAAGATACCAAATACGCGTGCTCTCGTGCGTCTGTATGTGTGAGTGAGTATAACGCGCGTGCATACATACATACGTGCATGTGTAGATGTGTGCGTGTGTGCATTATGCTAAATGCTGCTACTAAGTGTGCGAGCGTGAGAGCGGGACAGTGAGTGAGAGTTAGAGTGCAACATTGTGATTGTGATTGTGTGGCACAAGCAGCAGCAGCAGAAGAAGAAGCAGCAGAAGAGAAGAGGAGCAAGAAAAGAAGCTAAAGAAGCAGCAGCACGCCAACGCGCTCCCCTTTCCCATTGCATTTGTATGTATTTTATGCGACGGTGTATGTGTGTGTGTGCGTGTGTAAGTTCGTGTTACTGTGCTTGTATTAGTGCGATTGGTGGTGCCTGTTACTCTTGATACGTTTCGTAAGTTGACGCTACAAAAAATCTTCTTCAAATTGTTTCGTTTCGAAATAAGCACAAAATCGGAGCGCACACACACATATACACACACACACACTCACACTCACACCGACACGTAACGCTTGCTCAATTGAGGATCCAAAGTTGTCGTCGTCTGGTTTCTTTGATATTTTGGTGTCAAACGCAAGTGCCTCGCCAGGTGGCGCTAGCTATGACCAATCCCCAAGGTATTCCCCAAAACCTCAAAGCTCGTGTCCAAAAAAAAAAAAAAAAATTAAAATGAATAAAAAAAAATCTGCAGCTCAGCAGTTTTCTTTCTTTCACAATGTTGTTGTGGCTTTGGGTTGCCATAAGAACAGTTATTTCGTACAATTGGGACGTGCGCGCGTGTGTGTGTGTGTGTTTGTGTGTGTGGATTTGTTTTGTAAAAATTATTTCAACAACGCAGTAGCAGGGGGCAACAGTTCCCGTTCCCATTGCCGTTCCCGTTATGTAGCAGTTGTACATACGTAAATAAATAATAAATTCCGCGTTCTGTTTTCTTTCGTGTTTCATTTGTTTAGCAATTGGCACAGCCCGCAAACCCGGCGAATTGCTTAAATATTGATCTTAATTGCAACTGCACTACGAAATGCTGCTGTTGTTGTTGTTGCTGTAATGCCAATTGCCAGTGCTGCCAACTCTGCTAGCCGAAACTAGCTGGCAGCTAGAAAACATTTAGTTAGAACTGCGCAATTAGCTTAACTTGCAAAAGATATTATTTTTTTTTATTAATATTTTATTTTATTTAATCTTATTATTTTGTTAATTTAATATTTTCTTAAGCCAGCTTGGACGGCTCAAATCGGAGTTGGCAGCACTGGCATTACTCATGCATGCAGCCAGTTAACGCTCTTTGCTTCTCCTCTCGCTGTTTGTTTTTGTTGTTGCTGCTGTTGTCTTGGAAAGCAAGCAAAAGGAAATTGCACAGACAAAACGTGCGGCGCATGCATTTTTGCAGCTCTTTTTTTTTAACACAATAATAATAGGCGCTTATATTGTAGTTAGTTGCCGTTTTACTCTCTCTCACACACACACACACATGCGCAGGCACTTTACAGTTGCTGCAGCAGCAGCATCAGCATGATCCAAATACGCGTGTGCTCACACGCCTTGCCTCTCTCGCGCTCTCGCTCTCTCTTCGACTCTCTCACGTTGTGCTGCGTGCGTACGTGTGTAAATGTGCTTGTGTCTGTATAAGGGTGTGTGTATGCTATGCTGCGTGCGAGCGTGTGCGAGTGTGTGTGTGGATTAATCGTTGCGTCTGAACTCGTCGATTAACTAGTTTTATTTTATTTTGCTGAATGTCAATTTCATTGTAAACTGCAAGCTGCTTTGGCATTTTTGCAACAAAATGAAAACAAGTTGCAGCTGCTGCGGCGGCGGGCTGTTTACCATTTTTCGCACTGAAGGTCAGATCAACGCCAAACTCTCCGCCCCCCACCTCCATCGTTTAGCATTTTCGTGGGGCAGCACTAATTGCTTATTGCTTTGTTTACTTTTACTCGCATTCGCCATTCGCATTTGCGTTCGAAACGGGAGCGAAACTTAACGGTAGGTCGGCCATCTTGGAAGAGCACGGACAGGCACAGGGACAGGGACAGGGTTGCGCTTGCATCGCTGTGTGAATTCGCGATCAATGGCATCTGCTCGCTAAATAATTTGACCTCTTGAGTCGAACAATTAATATTATAATGTTGCTGGCTGCCTGCCGACTGCCCGATTCTATTAGCCTAAATGGAGGGTAGTTCACACACTCTTTGGTTCCCTCTCACAGCGCGACTGTGTGCTTGTGCTTGAGCTGAGATTGCTGTCAGGTTTTATGGCAACACTGGGCAACACTGGTAGCGCTGCGCTGCGAGAAGGTCACGGTTATAGTATGCAAAATAAACCAAAAGCGACAAGAAAAAAACCAGACTCGAAACTCTTGTATTTGTTGTGGCTGCTGCGAGAAAAGACATTTGCTTTAATCGAGGTAACGTGCCAACGATCGCACGCACACACAGTGACGCCAACACATAGGCATAAAAAGACTGTATGTATATAGTATGTATGCATGTGTTTATCTCTTAGGTTTGGCCACTCCCTTTCATCGGCAATCAGCATCAACAACGACTTCAATTGTAGCAAAAAAAAAAAAAAAAAAAAAAACAGAAAAAAAAAGTTATTAACGGCGGAAGTACATTCACCTGATCAGTTGAATGAACACGCGCTCTCCGCTGCTTATTATTATTTTACTTCTACTTTTTATTTATTATTCATTCCGTTTTTTACGCTCGCGCTCTTTGGCTATTTACGGCTGTCACACAACCTGGACAGCTGTGTTGTTGTTGCTGGCAAGGCGCATTCACGTGCAAACCTATTATTAAGCAGGGAGCACGCGCTTGTTTGCATTTGATTGCACTCGCCCCGGCTATCAACGGGGGGAGGCGAATAGCGGCAATCGGGCGTTCGAGTGTTAAGCTTGAGTTGAGAGCATGCTCTGTCGCTGTGACTTATCACAAGCTTGTCACAAGTCGCTCAAACTCGAACTAATAGTCAAGGCTGCGAATATTAAATAAAGCAAATATTAATATGCTTAATAATAATTTTGCATATTTATTTTGTTGGCGTTTAAATGGTCTGCTTAAATTAGGCTTATTGTTGTATTTGATCTAGTATTCATATGAGCTGTAACAGTCACTGTCCACTCTGTTACTGTCATCTCTAGCAGCACATACTGGGCTGACCTGCCCCAAATAATTACGAATGAGCAGAGCTGCAGCTGCAGCTGCTTTTGTTTTTTACACGTTTTTTCTGTTGCTACTATTATTTTTAGTTAAGTCATTTTGTTGTGATTGCATGCATATCAGTGATAGTAGCAGCACTGTGACAGAAAGTCACTGCTTGTCAGCTTCGCTTTCATCTCTCATCTCTAGCGTCAGCTGCGTGCCTGACCTGCCTTAATAAACGTGCGCTGAGCAACACTGCTACTGTTTGTGTCTTTGCAGGATTTCTAGCAGTCGCCCTGCAACACTGCTCAACTAACAGCTGAGCGGAAATGCAAACAAAATGAACGGTAAAGAGCAAACAGCGGGCCGCGAATGGGAACTCAAGCGCAATTCAAACGCCTATGCAAGTTTGCCAGCGACAACGAAAGAGAAACGTAAACAACAACAACAACAGCAAAAACAGCTAAAAGAACAACAACAGTGCAAAGAAGAGTCGCTAAGAGAACCAGAACGATATGGACTCTCGCACAGTTTGTCCAGCGAATCGATGAAGCAGGCATGTGACTATTACGACGACGAGCCGAGCGATGAGGACTTGATTGAAATCCAACAGACGCCGCAGGGATTCCATCAGCAAATCGATCAGCAGCGGAAGCATCAGCAGCATCATCCGCTAAGCTTCAAGATGCATTCCCTCAGCGCTGACGACGAGCGCAATGCCTTCTGTGACGTCAGCCAGGAGCCGCCCTTGAGCACACCCGTCAAGCAGGCATCTGGAGTGCCGGACGAGGCCCTGAGTGTGCTCAATGAACTCGATGCCATACTGGACGTGCATGGCGCATCGCAGCTCAATGGCAACTACAACTCATCGTCGTCCTGTGGCAATACATCCTCCTCGTCGGATGACGATAAAATCGAGGACTATCTCATGGATCTGGACAATTACCTGGAGGAGTTGGACAAGGAGGATCCACTGGCCATTGGCCAGCCGCATTTGCAGCGCAATGCAACGCGCACACAAACGCTGCCGCTGAGCCGCAAACGCAAGGCGCACAAGAAGGCGGCCGAGGGGCATGAAGTGCAGCCTGGCGTGGAGGATGAGTTCCAGCGTAGCCATCAGATGCGCAAGACCTTCAGCTGTGGTCTGACACCGACTAGCACGAAAGGTAAGTCTGACACACAACTGCGAATGATCTCAGCTCAGGTGTGACGTCAGCGCGCAGAAATGTGCAAGATCCGTGAGTCAATCGATTGAAAACATTAGCCGGGATTACTTTAGAATTTCAGTTTAATTTGTAATCAATATTTAAATAGCTTAATGAAAGACTTCTTTCATTCTTTTCTTTATCCACATAGGGAAATGTACACTCATAAAAGGTTTGGGATGCAAAACTATTACGAATTCAGCTATTTATAATTCTTTGGAATTTTTTAGAAATTTTATTTATTTATTATCAGTAAAGTAAATGGGGTTAGAAAATTAGGCTTAAACATTAATATTATTTTAATGCCTCAAAAATAAAATGTAGGCTTTGTTAGAATTTTTAAATTTTAAAATTATTTATTCCAAAGAATTGGAATTCCCTGAATTTTTCGAAAGTGCGAAAAACACTTTCTGATTCACGAAAAAAATTTATACTCTTGGGAAAACCATTTATAATTCCTTTTTTTTTTTGCGTAATTTTACTTACTGAATACTCAATTTTTAAATAATTTAATTTATAATTCTCTGGTTTTATAGCAGAAACTTACTTATCACAATAATTTAATTTATAATTCTTTGTTTTTTTTTGTGGAATTTTACCTAATTATATAATCAAAACTTAAGTAAAATTCCGCAAAAAAACACAAATCATATAATCATAACTTAAATAACTTGTAGAATCCCATGAAATTTCATGTTTTTTTCAAGTTTTTTTTCATTATCTCAATTAGCAACTTCTTAGGAAATTGTTATTCCTAAGAAATTTAATGTTTTCAGTGAATTTTATAATCATCAATCAAAATTTAATCAATCTGAATATTTTTTGAAAACTTTTTATAATTCTTATAATTCTTTGTAGAATTTTAGTTAGAAAACTAAAATACTCTAATGAAACATTTGCAAGTATACTCATTATATTGTTTAATATAAGTATTTTGCAAAATCTGGTCAGAGAAATATATATTTTTTTAAATATTAGAATTTTCGCAAAAAGATGTTAATGTAATTTTAAATAATGAAACACTTGCCAGTCTACTAGAAAAAGTTAGACTTATCCTGATCGAACTACCTGGAACTTCTTATAATTCTTTGGAATTCTTAGAATTTCACTTTTTTTATTGAGTATTGAATATATGTTGCAGAATTTGGTTAGAATAATATACAATTTTTCAAATTTTTGCAGGATCTTGTTAGAAAAAATATAGTTTTTTAATATCTGAATTTCAGTAAATTATATAATCAATTCTCAATGTTAGTTGCTTTATAAATAATTAATTTAAGCTTCATGGGAGAAATTTAGACTAAGAAAAAGTATATTTCTGGGCATCCTCTATAGAAAAGTATTTATAATTTCTCTGAATATCAGCAAACTATATAATCACAATTAAAATAGTGTAAATGTTTCATAGTTTTAGCTTCACCAGAGAAAAATAAAATAGTTTGAATAGAAAACTAACGCTTTTAGCTTCATGAGTATATCTACCCCAATGTATTTTTTTCTACCTCTTAGTCCGAATCTTGTTAGAAAAGTATTTATGATTCTTCGGAATGAAGCCATAACGCTATGAAAAAAGTTCTAAATAGTTGTTCAACGAGATTTAAGAACAGCTTTGCGGGCAATTTGGCAACTGCCTGAGTATCTGAGTGAAAGTCTTGAAGAAAATGAATAATTAGCATTTGTTCATATTGCTGTTGCTTAAGTCTGTTGTGATTCATTCCCATTCCGCAAGCCTAATTAATGTGTTTTTCTCTCTCTTGCTTTTACCAACCAGCTTCGAATGCTTCTCTAGAAGCTGGCGGCGGTGGCGACGGCGTTGTGGCTGCTCAGCTGGATCTGTGGCGGCGTCCATCCATGCGGCGAGCCATAGCAAATGCTGAAGAAACCAAAGGCACAGAATTGCAGCTGGAGGAGCACCAGCAGCAACAGCAGCAGCAGCAGCAGGAGGTGGAAGACCCACTGACACTGCTGGTGCAAATTCCCAGCGAGACAGCGAGTGGCGGCGAGATGCGTCGCAGCTTCTCGCACGGCGACTGCCAGTCCGGAGCACAGATGCTAACCGAAGCGCACATCTTCGACACGCTGTTGCAGAACGAACAGCGTACGGCACGCGCTGCCAGCGAGCAGCTGGAGCAGCGACCGCGTCAGTACGGACGCCGCTTCGAGGGGCATCCGGCAATGAGTCCAGCGCGTGGTATTGTCTCGCCATTGAGCAGGCCGCAGAGTGCGCCTGCGCAGTCGTCGGCGCAGCGTCACGAGTCCCTGGAGACGCCAACGCACGCAATGATGTCGACGCTTTGCTCGGAGCCGAGCTCGGCGCGCTCCTCCCGCATACCCAGTCCCGTGTCGCTGGTCAGCCACAGCAGTGGTGGCGGCGGCAGCAGCAGCAGCGACAGCTCCGCGGTCAGCACTGGTCCCGAGCAGGATCCCCTGGAGCTGGCGCAGACGCAGACGACCATGTGCAGTGCCAGCAGCGGCGGCGGCAGCAGCACAACGCCGCTAGAGCCGCAACTTTTGTTGCGCGAGAAGTTCGGCTTCAACAGCCAGTGGCCACATGCCGGCAGCCGCATCCTGGTACTGTTGGCCTGCACCCTGGGCGTCTTCAACTTGTGCCGCTTCGCCGTGCTGACGATCAACTATGGCGGCAACTTTCTGTTGCAGTTTCTGCTGCTCTCCATTCTGTTCGGCATTCCGCTCTTCTGGCTGCAGATGTGCCTCGGGGCCAAGATCAAGGCTGGTCCGGTCTCCATGTGGAAGATTAGCCCGATTTGCTCGGGCGTCGGCATTGCCCTGGTCATGGTGCAGTGTTTCCTGGCCATCTATTCCACGGTCTCGATTGCCTGGATTCTAACCTACTTCCGCGAAGTTTTTCCCACGCCCACGCATAAGGTTTATCGCTGGCAGGAGATCGCCTTCCCCTATCGCTACGATGCGACCAATGACACGGGCAATCTGACCCACTCCGTGGCGGAGTATTTCAATATCGTGGTGCTGCGGCGGTTGCATCTCGCCAAGCATCCCGAGGCGAGTGGCGTGCGCTTCCATGTGAACGATCGGGTGAGTAGAGTCGAGTCCGAGGTGTCGCCTACAACGACTGACATCCACTTTTATCCAGCAGTTGGCAGCCTACTTGACGCTCATCTGGGCGGTCGTCTTCATAGTGCTCAGCAAGGGCCTCAAGTCCCTGGGTAAATGGGCCTACCTCACCAATACGCTGCCGTTTCTGGCGCTCATTGCAGTCACCGGGAAGTTTGTCAGCGTCGTGGATCCAGCCAGCTTGCAGGTGAGTTTTGTGCTTGAAACTATGCCGAGTTCTTCTCTAATCGAACTCTGCTTGTAGAACGTGTTTGCTGGCAGCGACTTCGACGACTTTCTGGTTAACTCGAATACTTGGACAGCCGCCACGCAGGAGACATTCCTCACGTGGGGCCTGCTGGGCGCCTCGGTGGTTGCCATAACGAGTCGCACCCATGGCTCGGCGACGAAAGCGACACTGCGACGCGATGCCATACTGTTGGTGCTGATCACGTTGCTGGGTCTGGGTCTGATCGCACTGCTGGCGCTATGTTGTGCTCAGATCTTGCGCCAGCATGGCTACATATATGTGCCTGGCTCCTTTGGTAAGTGTGATCCATTGTGAGGGGAAACTCAACTAAATGCTGTGATTTCAGAAAACCCGGAAAGCTACACGTCCGTGTATTCACTGCAAGCGCACACGAATCCACAGCTGTTGTCCTACCCGCGCTCCCTGGTGCCGCACTATTCCTCGTTTCTGGGGGAGACGTATCGCCGCAATAAGACCATCATACACATTGAGAGCGGCTTCCAGGCGCTGCGTTTCATAACGGAGCTGTTTCCGGCCGTACTCTCGCTGGCCAGCGATGTCATCTCGTGGGTCTGGGCAGCTGTGGCCTTTGGTATGTTCGCGGGCTTTGGACTGGCCCAGTTGTGCGTCATGTGGAAGCCCATTTCCAGTGCGCTGGGCAACTCCACCAGCTCCGTGCTGCTCAGCTGTGTAACGGGTCTGCTGCTGAGCATTCCGTTTGCCACCGAGATGGGCATCTCGATACTGTACTACGTGGACTTTCTGCTCGGCGGCTCCTGGTTCATTCCCATCATTTGGGCAGCTCAGATCTTTGGGGTATTCCTCATACGCGGCCGCCCCTACAATGGCGATGATCTGGTCAACGATTTGCGTATGTGTGGCTCCATGTCTGCTTTCCTGGCACTCTCCTGGAATGTACTGCTGCCGATTGGATTGATCACGCTCTCTGTGATCGACTACAAGGCCTCGCTCTCGAATCAGTTCTACTATTGGCGCGGCAAGTCCTACTTCACCTACTGGAGCCGCAAAATGGGCAGCCTCATACAGATCGGCATACTGCTCGTTATTCCCATAACGGCAATCATACAGATCTATCGCTATCTAACAAATGGCCCGGCTGATATCTTAGAGGTGAGTCATCTCTAAATGCTGCAAATTGAACTTGACTAATGCTCTGTTTTCGCTTGCAGCGTATTCAACTGCTGTACCGTCCACATGAGGGGGATACGCCACGTCGACCCTCGGCGCGTCAGAGATTTGCCCAGGAACGCCGCAATGCGGCAGCGCAGCAGCAGCAGGAGAACGCCCAGCTGGAGGCACAGCACGATGCGCCGCCCAAGTACACGCCTCCGCCATCCTACACAACTGCCACGGGAGCACGTCTGGCCAAGCTGCTGCGCCAGAGCATTAGACGCAGTGTGCGCAGGTGAGGATTATTATGGAATATTTATGAAATAGAATCGGGGATAGACTGCCAAGATAACAGGCATATTTAGATCAAGTTGAAAGCTTTATGTAGCTTCTTTTTCGAACTTTAATTGAGAAAGATAGAAAAAGACATCAACTTGTTTTGCAGTGTATGGCAGTGTGGACATGAATATCATACGGAAAAAATGTTGATAGGAATATGGAAAATATATGAAGTAAAGACTCAAATTAGGGAGACAATGTCAACGTTTCTTTCCCAACTTCAAACATGTTCGACAGCGAGTTGTAGTGTTGGCACACAGAAGACTGTTATTTATAATCACTAATATTATGATCATAAAGACATAATTTTAGAACATTTTTTATATATTGAAAACGTTCTCAAAATTGAAATTTTTACTAGTGGACAAAAATTATGTTTGGGGGCAATATTTGAAATAGTTAGTTCGACGAACAGTTCGTCATATAAGTATGAAATGTTATTGGGCTTGCTTGCGGAACTGATTTACGTAGTATTCAATAGAGTTTTTCCGGTCGACTTTTTGAATTGTTAATAAAACTAGACGGAAATGTAAGCTACGACGTGTAAAAGGTTGCATACCCCTGCAGATATATATATATACATATCACTTTCACTACGATCCGCTGTCTTCAAAATTAACAAAAGCAAGTAAAGAAGGCTGATGTCGAGTGAATTCTACAGTAACATACAGTTTTCCAAATTTTGTCGTTAAAAATTGATTTTTAATATTAAATATTCTATATTCTATATTCTGAAATACTTCTATTTAACAAAGAAGAATGCGTTACATAAAGCATTTTTACTAATTGGTTGCTCTCATACGCATTGACTGCATTCACAAATACGCCCATATATTGACGCTTCACGCACACGCCGATCTCACACATACAGTAAAATGCATGCATTGACACTGGCCTGTTAATTTTGTATGTGTAACTTCCTGGGCATATAACTTCTGTGTTTATTTTCCGATCGGGCTGAAATTTGCTGCGAACTTTTACAATATAAAAAGCTATGTATGTGCTAATTAGCAACGTTGTAAGTCGGCTGAAAATTAAAAATATCGATTTTCGGAGGTGGTGGTTGTGTCTAGTTCTTTTGTAATCTATGCGTTCATATTAGCCCACATACCATATCATGTTTTCCCCATTTTCTGTATGTAAATGTTTTAAAAATAGGTCGATAAGTTCTTAGACAGCTATACGATATATTGTTTCTGGTTCGTTTCAACGTATTGACAACGTGTAGAAGAAGAACACATACTTCTTTAGGCAGCTTTAAATCTGGCAGATTAGTTTCCATTGCAACAGACGGACAGATGGACAGATTGGTAGACGTTTAGACAGGCGTCAGATGGACATACAAACAGACAGACAGACATACAGACATACACCCATGCAGATATACAAACAGACATACGGACAGACATACAGACAGACATTCAGACATACAGACAGATATACAGACATACAGACATACAGACAGACATACAGACAGACATACAGACAGACATACAGACAGACATACAGACAGACATACAGACAGACATACAGACAGACATACAGACAGACATACAGACAGACATACAGACAGACATACAGACAGACATACAGACAGACATACAGACAGACATACAGACAGACATACAGACAGACATACAGACAGACATACAGACAGACATACAGACAGACATACACACAGACATACACACAGACATACAGACAGACATACAGACAGACATACAGACAGACATACAGACAGATATACAGACAGACATACAGACAGACATACAGACAGACATACAGACAGACATACAGACAGACATACAGACAGACATACAGACAGACATACATTCAGACATACAGACAGACATATAGACATACAGACATACAGACAGACAAACAGACAGAAAGACGGACAGACGGATATGCTAGATCGACTCAGCTTTTGTTATATACTCTCCATAAGGACGGAGATGCTTCCATCTGAGTCTTGCAAAGCTCTGACAAAAATTATTATACCCATGTTATATGTAGTCAATACATGAACATATATTTATTTGTATAAATATGTGTGTGTTTTCTTCACTTCTACCACTTGTTGACATCGTAGAACTCGCTGGTGGAGCAGAGGTTGCGGAATTCAGCGTTGGTGCCGGTGCTACAGCTCTGTGCGGCCGTGTTGCAGCTTGAGTAGATCTGTTTGCCCACCATGTTGGTCGTGGCGTAGTTGCAGGCAACCAGGAAAGTATTCCAGCCATTATTGGTGTAGCGGGAAGCGGCACAGCCCACACGCGTGTTCTTCTCGAACATCATGACGGTAAAATGTCCAATGGTGCTGCATGAGAGAGAAAGAGTTCGATATGAATGCTATTCCGTGGCTCGTTTCGCTTTCGCTTACGGTCCGCTGTAGCCACTGGGATAGCCGCCCTCGATGATGCCGCTGTTGGAGCTCTGCACCTCGTCGTACCACATCTGCACGCTCTTCTTGAGAATGGTTTCGACGTCGATTTGATAGCCGGAGTACGCCTGCCAGGCCAGGTTCTGGCCGGAGTACTTGAAGCTGTCGGTGTTGTGGCAGCTGTCGTGCTGCATGCTGCACTGCAGCACATTCAGTTGGGCCAGGTAGGCCAGCTCGTCGTCCCACTGCATTGTGGCCATGCGGCAGGCGGTCTTGTGGGCGGCATCGTTGCCTCCGGCGATGTAGTTACGCTTCTCGTTGTGCGCGTTCACCAGCAGCGTTTTGTACTCCTCGCCAATGTTGACCAGCTCCGCGTCCGTGGGGCAGCTGCTTGACCATTGGTTGTTGTGACCGCACGCAATGTGCCTGCCTCCATTGCAGAGGCTCGACGAGCAGTAATCCGTGGCACGGACTACGCCAAGCGCCAAAAGTGCGCATACACTGAGCAGACAGAGCTTCATATTGCCAAAGATCTTATACGAATGCAAAGGTGTTGACCGCTTATATAGCCTGAGCTTATCTGATCAGTCTGCTCCATAGCGACGGACACTAAATCGAATGTTGAAAAAAAGATTAGATTTTGTATAAATAAGTAGATTAAGTTGTTGTATATTATGATCTTTCACATATACTATTTTTGCTTAATAAATCTTTGCAAATGGGGTATAGCTGTTTTGGCCAGCTGTTCGCAACGTTCTAATAGAGCACAGTGCAGGTATGGTATTACTGCTATAGAACCTATAACACTTTTTTTAAGGTTTTAAAAATTCCCAAAAAAAAACTATTGTTCGATCACTTGTATATAAATTATTTTATATAGTGTTCCGATTCTATGGTATGTGGAATATGTTATTAAAAATGTTGATTGTGAAAAGTAGAGATAGCTGATCTTCTTATTAATTATAAATTAATTATTTGCCGAAGTTATTTGTGTTTTTACACGAAAACCAATTTTTTTTAACCAATTCTTCCAATGGCACATAATTAATTAATTAATTAATTTGATTTAATTGGGAGAAATGTTAAGAGTCACTATGAAAAGAAAATGTAACCAGTTTTGTTAAGATATATTGAAAAATAACAAAAATCGGACGATGGGTTCTATGGCAGTTATACGATATGGCAAGATCGACTCAGCTGTTGATACTAATCAATAATAAATATAATGTAACGTTGCAAACATCTGGCCAAAATTATTATCTCTTCGGCCAGACTATAAAAATCGGTGGAGTATAAAAATTGTAGTATCTGTACAAAAATTGCAATTGCAATAATAAGTTACTGTATAGATTTCCATAAAGTGTTTATATGCATCGAAAAATACGCAAATATAGTTTATAGTTACGGTATACAAACAAGGAAGAAGGCATGCTAGCATTTGTAAGTGTATGCGAAATTCTACACGTCGAAGAATTTTGTTGTGCAGTTCTTCCCCGTAATAAGGCTATATATTATCGTTAGGCCCAATTTAAATTGTCACATTCTCTAATCACACTTAATAGAATATCGCTATTGCTTCCGAATGCCGGGAGCAGTTTTTTTTTATATTGATAGTGGAATCAATGGATTCCTACACTAAATGCATATCAGCTTGAGTACTTAGTGGAGTGTCGACAAGTAATTGTAATTCCTAAGATTTATAATTGCAAAACACTTAATAATAAAAACTGAAATGGAACGTTATCATCATCGCACCAAGAGTTGATAATAGCCTTGCAGTTACATGAATATGTTTTATTTCTGTTTATTGGTTCTTCAGCTACTATGTTTCTATATAAGTTATTCAGCTGACACGCAGCTTATGTTTTCCGATTTATAATCCAATGTTATATTGAAATTCCTTAAAAAAGCTTCATTCGGAATATGCTTGTCTATAGTTTGTGCCAAATTATTTATTATTTATTTATTATTACTTGCTCTGATTATTCCGATATCAGCATAGATACATAGATTATTCTCTCTCATAATAACTATGGTACTATAGCCAGAGGAAATAACCGTTTGGGATAGATGTTATAAAATTTCGCTGAGCCTCTAAGTACATATAGATATTGATTGAAGTCAGTAAGTCGGAATATATTAAAGGCGCTTCTTCTGGATTCTACCGAAATTCAAGCATCATTTGATATTTTGTAAGGGGAAACTGAGCAGACATATGATCTTCTGATTGTGATAATTAATTTGTTAGAATTAGAAAATTATTCTTATTTTCGAAAACATTCACATTCCAGGCGGTTTTATTTAAATTATATAATTTAAATAAATCTTTAATTTATTATAATTTAAGATTTTTTTTAGGTTCGATATGATTTATATAAATTGCTAGCAAATTATTTTTTTAACCATTCAATTACGGTCAGTTAATTGTAAAAAGATTAGAACAAAGTTAATCAGAATAACGTCTTGTTTTATTACGCTTAGGGCCTCTCGTAGTAAAGTGAAATAAGAAATGGATATAATTTATTAAAATTCATGAAATATTCCATGACTTTAATAATTTTTGTTGAAAAATAAAACAATTCCAGGAACGTTGAAAAATAGTGACATTTTTCTTTTTTTAATTTTTAATCTCGTTTAAAAATTATAAATACATAATTTTAGGTATAAGTAAAACACAAAGTATTTACATCCAAAGATTTTTTAAATTGGGGAATTTGTATCAATAAGACCCATTGTTGACGTTAGAAGAAAAAAACATTGTTATGAGAAAAGCACAAATTTGAAAAAGGTAGTTAAAAAAAAATCCAGAAGAACCTTATCTTAAAACATTTCTATATTTAATTAATTACTGCATAATAATAAGTTCAAGTTGAAAAATTATTTTAAAATTGAATAACTAAATATATATGGTAATATTCAATGGAAGATTATTATTAAAGCATTATTATAAAGCAGTTGAAAAATTATTTTAAAATTGAATAACTAAATATATATGGTAATATTCAATGGAAGATTATTATTAAAGCATTATTATAAAGCAGTTGAAAAATTATTTTTAAATTGAATTAGAAAATATATATTATTTTTAAATTGAATAAGAAAATATATATGGTAATATGCAATGGAAGATTATTATTAAAACATTTGCAAGGGTATGCCTAAATTTTGCAATACTTTCTTTCGCCGTTCTTCGCCGCAATAAGGCTTTATATTATCTAATCGCGAGTGCTTCCGAATACTTCTCATGGTTGTTAAAGGTAGTCGACAATCAGAAGATAACTGCACTATATCTACATTAACTTGAGTACTTGAATTTGAATTCACATAGATTTATAAAATCTATGAAGAGGTTTCGCTCGATGTCATAAATAATATCGATTAAATTTATTGTGCATATTAAGTTGTTGAAGTTTGAGATTTGCACTGACAACATGATTTGCTCTTCTTCTTTGCAGAGTGCTCGGCGATTCTTCGAGCCGTACACGTCCCATACTCTCGCTGGACGCGGAGTCGCCCGCCTCGCCAGTCGCACCGCCCGATTACCTGACCATCTTGACGAATCCATCGGGATCGAGTGCGTCGGCATCAGCAGGAGCAGAAGGAGCAGCCGTAGGAGCCGCAGCAGCGACTTCAGTAGCAGCGAGCAGCAGCACCGGCAGCAGCAGTAGCCCGGAGTCCATTGAGATTGGCCAGCGTCCGGGCGGATATGCACAGCGCTCGCAGTCGCTCGGCCGCAAGCTGCAGCGTGCTTCCTCCGCAGCGCACGCGACCACGCCCACGCCGTACACGGCCGAGGATGTGGTGACCATACTGCGCTCCTCGGTGCGCCATCGCCCGCCGCCGCGGCAGAGCGTCGGCATTGCCACAACGCTGCCACGTCCGCCAGTGCGCATGTCCACGCACCTGGAGGACGCCTCGTTCCGTTCGATTGAGAATCTGGTGCTCAACGAGGAGCCACCCGACCAGACGCCCGGCGTGGGCCAGCAGCACAACCATAACCATAACCATAACGATAACGATAACGATAACCATAGCAATAGCAATAGCGACAGCAATACTGATAGGAATAGTAATGATACATCTGTGATTTAATGACTAATAATACAATATCGTAATTCTATCGACGGATCACATATCTGCTTGCTTTCTTAGACTTGATTAGTGCTAGTTAAATAGAGATACGACTACGATAACGATAACGATAGCGATAACAGTAATGATAACGACTGTTGCTGTAGCTGTATCGAAAATAAAATGATTAACTATTACAGAGCAGTGCTAATTGGTATTTGAATGCGATTCTGATTGGATGTACGAAGACCTTCCCCCCTCACCCCTCACTACAGCATACTACTCGGGCCATATTTCAGACTTAACCTCAGTTCAGAGGCCAGACAATAGGTGCGCAGGGCTACGTGCCCGGCTGTGAAGCGCGCGGCATTTGCGCAGGCAGACCAACAATTTTAAGCCGATTAATAAACGTGACCAGTCAACTTTTTTGAAATGGAGTAAAACGGAAGCGCGCCCTCCCCTGGCAACGGGGGAGATGCACAGGAAACGACGCAGTACAAACGCGGCTGCTGCACTTTGGTTGAAAAGAAGTCGTTTTATTTTTTGTTTTCTGCAGGCGTGCCGCACAATTTACCTAGATTTGCCGTCTTTGACTGCCGCGTACTGATTTGACTCTATTCAGTTTTTCAGCGCGTCTGCTCTAATCCGCAGATTTTTGAAATCGGCACGCACGCGCCAATTGTTTGACGGCAGGCGTTGCCAGTATGAGCAAAGCTTAAAACAGCTATTCGAAATGCCCGACCGACTAGTGAAAGCTAATGTAATTTTCACTTTCACTTTATTTTGCAGCGTTATTAGTAACTAGTTGGCATTTTTATTATTATTTTATAATTAGCAACCACTAATTGCATTAAACTCACTCGCAACAGTCTGGCAGCTCTGTGTGGTTAGGCGTGCCAATTGAGTACAAAATTAACAGCGTCTGTCATTCGTCTGTTGCTAACAGTGTTTGCGCTGAAGTTCTGTTATGAATGTCCATGTCCATTCGGTGCCTGCTCTCTTTCAGTTCGTGCTTCGTGCTCTTGCATTAACAGACGCTGTTAACCGCGAGGCAAGTCCAACTAGCAGATGTAAACTTCTTGTTATTGTGAAATTGGCCGTTGCAGCGTGCGGGTCGGTGCGACGCTTGAACGCGACTTTAAACTACGAAATTAAAGTGCAGAAAAACCGAAAGAAAAATTAAAACTCAGCCTGAGTTAAGAAGAAATAAAACCAAATTGAAAACGAATTGGATTTGCTGCGTGCCCAAAACTAGTTTCAACTGATGCACGCAAATAAACTAGGCATTCTAACTAATTTCGAGTAAGAAGTGCAAAAGTTTTCTCAGCTTTGCCGCCGCTAACAACAACAACAGCAACAACAACGAAGCTGACGCCTCCGTCGCAGTCGCAGTCGCAGGTCGATGTTGCCGTCAAAAAAGTGCTCCAACAAGATTTCCACTTGAAATTCCTGAATTTCGTTTGCGACGCGCAGCATACAAAATAAATCGAAACACAAATCGAAATACAAAAGAGCGCAAAACGCAAAGAATAAATAAAATAAAAAGTTGCTGCCAGTGCATTTTCAAAGTGTTCATAACGGTCTCTGTGTACGCTCCTGCTCGTTCCTGCTCGTTCCTGTGCGTGCATGTGCGTGCATGTGCATGACGATTGTGTTATAATTCTCTGCTGTTCGGCGAAACTTTTGGATTAACAGCGCGCTCCTTTCCATAGACGCTGCCCCGACCTAACGGTAAGTGTGGCCATCTTTGTTTGCTAGACTCAATTTGTAGGTGTTAGACGAGGAGCAGAGGAAGGGGAAAAGCAGCGTAGCAATTCACTCTCTCACACACGCGCAATTTGTTGTAGTTGTATTGTATTAGCATTTTTATGTCGCTGTTTTGGCTAGTTGACACACACACACACACACGCACACGCACATATACACGCACGCTCCGGCGCGCATGCACACACACACACACACATACAGAACACAATACACAAAGGATTTCATGACGTTTGGGTGGGACGCTAAACTTACCCTCTGCTGCTGCTGCTGCCGCTGCCGCTGCCTCTGCTGCGCTCTCCTGCTCTGCTGCTATCTCGCTCACTCGCATTTCAGCGCGCCGAATGCTGTGCTAGCTTTTACGTCGCTGCGTCGCTGTGTGTGTGTGTGTGCGTTGTTTTTATTTATTTTGATGGCGTATTTCGGCATTTCGCTTTGTCAAGAGAGCCCGAGTGCGCTGATGTAAGTGTAAGTCTGTGTGTGTGTACGTGTGTGTGTGCGTGTAAGCTTGTCTGCGTTTAGTTTCTCCTACATTAAAATGAATTCGCAATAAATATTGCCTATGTCAAATAAAAGGGCGATGAGCCAGCCTCTTTTGCGCTCTCGCTCGCACTCGCAGCATGGGTGCGACGCTCTAATCTCGGGGGACACTAATGTTTTACGACAATTTGTATGCCCGGCCGTAGACAGAGCGATTCCAATAGAAAACTTAATGCACACATCAATGGCAAATTAGATGTACACACACTCGAAAGCAATGCACTAATAACAATCATTGAGTGTGCCTCCTCAGCCTCTGTCTGTGTGTGTGTGTGTGTGCTGATTCGGCTGTTACTTCCTATACATTGACAGCGTGGGGTCGGGGCTTACCCACTTACGTATGCCCTATGTCTCATTTGTCGGCGACCAAATGGAAATCGTTTTGTTTTGCTTTGTTTTGTTTTATTTTGTGAACTGACAAATTTTCATTGTCTCTATCTTCGGCCATTCCACTCGGCGCCAGTACTAATCGCTTACTTAAAAAACACACACATGCACAAACACTCATACACTCGCGCACTAAGACGCGGCACAAGTGTAAATAAACAAAACTACTTACGCACACAAGAACACGCGAAGACATAAGGAGAGTGCGAGAGAGCGAGAGCAGGACAAGGCAGATATAATCTTTATGCACTTGCTAGAGATGTGCACTCGAGACGATTACTATCGCTTAATTGCTGCATTTACGCTTGAGAGTCGTAGCTACTTGTTTCTTAATAAATATTTATATATAAAGTGCAGCAGTAAAATGCCTCATTCATCGCCTCGGAATGCAACTATCGCTCATCTCCAACGCTCAAGTGTCGCCTTGATGTCTTCGCGGTGCACTGCTTTAATTTTCGGAAGAACCACTTGGCTACGAGCATTATTTTGTAACTGGGTGCAGAGTTTGGGGATTCTAATCGGCGTCGTCATTGATTTACGTCTCTATTTGGTATGTTGTGGTGCAAACGATTCGATGCTCGAGTGTTTGTAACAAACTAAAAGAACATAAAACGAATCGATTCCATGTGCCCATTCCATGTATCCCCCTACACATCTACACCTCCAACAACGCCATCCACTCTGCTTCGATAGTGGCTAAATAAGCAATCGCAATCGCATCGCATCGCATCGCAGCGCAGTGGAATCGACTGCTCATTTGCTTTTTCAACGCGTCGCGTCTAATGCCGGCGTTAATTGTTGCTCGGTTTCGAGGCAGGCTTCGACGCTTGTAATTAGTTGTGAATTGGAATTGGAATCGGAATCGGAATTGGATTTGGATCACATAAAAGTGTTGATTACACACACACACACACGCTCCGCTGATGTTGTCGTTGTTGTTGCTGTTGATGGACGAACTGATGAGCTGAAAGTGTACAAAGTGTTTTTGTATCTGGTATTAGGGTTAGGCCTTCGCGATTCAGTGCGCATTTCTTTAGTTCAGTACTTGCTTGGGCGAAAGTCTTAGTGCGGGCAGCTGAATAATGCGCTAAAAAAGGTGGAAGAAAGACGTTTTATAGTTTTATTTTCAGGAAAATAATTATTTAATAGATTAACAATAAATACTAATAGATAGAATAGACATAGTATAATAATTTTGCTGTTTTCATTAATCTATTATGAGTTTTGTATACCATTTATTAATTGACCATACAAAAGCTTGATCAGAATCAATAGCTGAGTCGGTTTTGTCATGTCCGTCTGTCTGTCCGTTTATCAGTATGAACACACACATTTCAGCTGTTAAGCTAGAGATGCGAAAATTGGTGGAAGAGTTTGTGTATGCCATACACATAAGAAGTTAATTTCAAACTTTATGTGACACGCCCACCGCCTTCGCAAATGCAAAAAGGCTTTTTTTGATTTTTTTGCATATAACACAATTACTATAAGAGTTGAATGCGGGTTTTCAACTTTAGAATACCATGTCACTAATTATTATTTTTATTATTATTAAATATTTATAAAAATGATACTTCCATGCGTTTATACTGATTTCTGAAATTTAATCGGCTTCTCGTATAGCTTGCCATAGTCCCAATTCTTTTTCTGTAGGTCAAACGGCATTTTTAGTTTGTTTTTCCCACTAATTTTCATAGCTGTTGCTTAATTGTTGCTTAATGAATCGGTGAAAACGACATTAATTCAAGAAGAACGACTCTGCAACCTGTTCGTTCGCGTAGAAACTGGAAAATCTACAGCTGAGCTAAAAATTTAAAGAATTATTATAATGCTTGCATCGCCTCGACCCATAGTGACTTGGCTAGAGGAAACTTTGAATTGGCCTTTAAAGTGACTTTTCTTAGATGCGTATCAGAAGCGAGAGCTGTGCATCATCTGCGAAATATTCTACCTGCCTTTCGCTTTGAAACTTTTACCACAGCTCGAAAGGAAGAAAAGACGGAGAAGGGGAGAAAGAGGGAGACAATTATAAAGTTATCTGCAATTCAATCATTTCCGTGTCGTTTCATTCTGTTTACCTTTTGGCCAAGACACGCTCTTGGCCCGAAACAGTTTGTCAATTACAAATTGCTAAATTCTTTTTCTCTTGCTTAAGGTTTAAAGTTAACGTTGCTTTTGCAAGTCATGAAGTGGGCTCTAAAATGAGAATGTAGGAGGAGGGGGAGAGGCAGATGAAGATGGAGAGGGGAGAGGCAGAAAGAGTACCCATTCCCATTGGCCCCTCGACTAGTGCAGCAGCTAAACATCAAAGTCATTTCATGTCTTCATAAATTGTTGCGCTACTTAAACTCCGACGCGAAGGCGACGGCGATGGCGACTGCGGCAGCGATTTGAGCAGCGACTGGGGCATGCCTCTTAGCTGTGCTGTGGCCACGTACCACGTCCTCATCCACGTCCGCTGGCCTTTCTTTCTGGCCCGGCCCGACTTGGTGCGGCTTGACTTGGCCTGGCCTGGCCCTCACTTTTGACTAAGTGAAATGACCTGCCATTTTGCAGGAAGAAACTGTCGAAGCAAGAGGCACTGGCACAGTGGTTGAAGCCGACAAGCAGGTGGCATGAAAGTTATTTTCAATTTAATAAAAAGTATCTCTCTAAATAATTGATATAGAAAGAATTCGCCAATAAGTAAAGTCATGCTTGAGTTGCAGTTACAAATCTGTGGCTAATTGATCATGGCTAGTTTGCACGTTTCAGCCCACTGTGCGTGGGTAAGGTTAATGCCTTATCGACATGCCGCAATCTATGTATTTAATTGACTCAACTGCAATTATAGTGTACACTCCATATACATGCACACACACTCACACACCTACAGATGTTCATATATATCGTCATATATTTGTGTATAAATTGTTGTAGTGTCTTCTTCCTGCAGATAAAAGTCGCGTCGTAAATACTAAAAACTCGCCTATAATGATTTCGCATAAATCGTGACTACTCGCCAAAATGAAAGGCGAGAATTTATACTCCTGTTGTTGTTGTTACAGCGAGTTACATTGTTGTTGTTGCTGTTTCGCTCCATTCGCATCGTTCGGGGTGTCGGTGTCAGAGGCTAGTCGCGACTCCCGTCGAATCCATCGCTATGGTCAGTCTCAGTCGCAGTTTCAGCCTGCGTCTTGGCCTCCGCCACAGTCTCGCAATAAAAAACCTGTAGCCACAATTCGCAATCGGCCAAAAGAGATTTGCTAGAGATGGTCACGTGACGCACTAATCCCTCAGCCTGTCCGCACGAAAATCTCGTTTCAAATAATTGTTATTTATTACAGCTTTAGCAAAATTGTTATTTATAATGCATAGTTAGGGCCGAGACAAATGCCAACTGTCAGCGCTTGGGATAATAATAAAGATAGTCATTAGATACTATCGCATAGCACAGTAAGAGGAAGACAGGCGCAAAAGGAATTAAAGAGTAACATACATATGTTGTGCTTTATCTTACTAACCCTTAATTTCTCTCACTGTTCTCTCGCAGTCTGAATGCATCCCCTGTCACGCTTTGCTCACGATCACGAGCTCACGCCCATCCCAAATTGTTGCAACTGAGGCAAGAAGTACGAAAAATATTTAACGCTACGACGCTTCTCTCGTTGGTTAGGGCCTCGTTTCTTCTGCTGCTTGTAGCTATGCTTCTTTCGCTTCTTCTGTTTTCAGCGTGGCCATTGCCAAATCGTTAGCACTTGGCACGGCCGACTCCATGGACTGCACAGACAGGCCTCAGTGGCAGTCGCGCATCATCATCATCATTCTGGCATCATAATCGCAATCAGCGCCATCATCATTATCATTGCCCAACAATGGGACAAAAGCTCTCGGCTTTAGTTCGAGTGTGTAATGAAATAAAAATATGTATTTAAACTTTATTTGATTGTCGTTGATTTGCGCGACGGCGACGACAGCGTCACGCTCTTCCGCTGCGCCTCCTCCTCCTCCTCCTCCTGCTTCTTCTCTCTAAGCACTCTCTTTTCCGCTTCCACTGCGCCCACTGCTGGGGCATTTTCTCAAGCTTAATGAAAAAATGTAATAAACCAATTTACGTTCTATAAATTTGGTAGCTAACCAAGCAGCGAAAAAGCGAAGTAGCTGGCTAGGGAAAGGGAGCAAGACCATTGAGGCGCTGTGCCCATCATTAGGCTGACAAAAGTTCCACAACTCCGATTCTGAGTCCGACTCCAACTCCAGCTCATTTGTACGTCGAAATCTTCCCATAATTAACGTGCCTGAATGAATGGTGGATGGACGGCTGATGTTGGTTGACTGGACGTCCGAGTTGGTGGAGGGAGTCTACGTAAATTTCTATGCCTCGCTGCACACAAATGACGGAGAACGAGAAAGAGGCAGTGGCAGACATTGAGGCAGAGATGGCTCGGGAGACGCTGAGCAGACAAAGTGTCCAGCGATTGCAATTGCCCGAGGGGGGAGAGAGGAGACAAATCTACAGTCTCATTGCTATTGTTGTCATTTGTTCTCTATGTGTGCTTGTGTGTGCGTGTGTGTGTATGTGTAGGTGACGCTCTGCTGTCCAGCGGAATTATTAAAAGTAAGACTGCCCGAAACCAATTCCCAATCCGCAGCACTCTGCAGCGCAATCGCTCTCTGTCGCTCTTCCTTTCTCTATCTCTGTTACTCCAGCTCTCGTTTGATATATTGCAGGCATCCGGTGGACGCTGAAGCTGCAATAAAACGCCCGACTATTTTCTCAGCCTGTGTTTTTGTTGTTGTTGTTGTGACATTGTCACCGTCTGCTCTATGATATTGTTGTTGTTGTTGTTGTTGCTGCTGCTGTTGTCGCCGGGCTTGCTCATCATTGGATGCCCACACAAAAACTCCAATAGGAATCAAAGCAAAGAGTGCTGCAGCGCTTGGGGGAATACCCTAACAATGGGAATTGTATGCAGGGCAAAGTTGTACTATGGGGATTTGAATTTGAAAATTATTTCAAATTATATTGTAAAACATATTTGATTTATTTAATTGCATTGCGATACCCAGTGGCATTAGTAATGGGTATAATAATTTGCCTATAAAATTTATATATATATTTTTTATCAGCATTTTGTTGCGTTTTTTGTTTTTGTTTTTTAATGATATCGCGCCTTGTAATATTTTTTCTAATCAGCCAAATTTCTTATTTGGCACAGACTCCAACTTATAAGCCTGATTGGACAAAAACTCGGAAGTTTTTCTCTTGTTCAGTATTCCGAAATTTTATTGGTTTTATGTTTGTTTGTAATCCAAAATCATGGTACTGTAAATTTAAGGTTGGACTTTATCTTTTTTTACTTGTTTCATTAACAAAAAGCTACTTCTAATTCAAAGGGATACACATAGGGTATTCGAGAAGTCCCATCAAACTGTTTACTTTTTCTTTGATGGGGGTGATGGGGGCAAAAAGGCAAGGGGAACTTGTCGTCAAATATTTGGGCTTTAGGCAGTTAGCTACACAAACCAACACAGCGGCAACAACAACAGAAGCAACAACAACAACAACAACAACAAAAACAACGAAAGCAACAACAGAAATCAGCAGCCCACGGTCTGCAGCGTGAAAGCGTGGAAAGCGTCCAGTCTTGCATTCGCTGCGTCTGTCCGCCCGTTCGACGACAGTTTGTCTGTCTGTCCGTCTGTCGTTTCTCGTCTGCGCCTCATTTTCGTATATGTCGCATCGTTTTAATTAAATATTTTCAATTTTACGGGCTTGTTTGATTTTCATTTTAATTCGCTGGCCCACAAAATGTTTCTATTTATTTGTTGATTTGTTGTTCAGAGGCAGGGGAAATTGGGGGGAAGAAGAAGAATCGATGCTCAAGCCGTAGCTGTAGCGGTAGAGCTGGGAGCTGGGACTGGGACAGAAGGAGACACCGTGAGACACTGACACCTGGTGGTCCGTCGGGCTTTTGAGCTGCTTTGCATTTTGATTTTCTCGGTATTTTCAATGGAGATTTTCAAGTTTTGTGTGTCGGTTCATTAGTTAGGATTACAGCGCAATTATGTCGCATTTCGGTGCCCCTAATAGTTGTTTATTTATCCAATTGGGAATTGAAAGCGCACATAAATTGCCTGGCAAATGTTTTCGCTTTGTCAATGGAAAACATAACATGGTCTTCTTCTCGGGCTTCTTCTTTTGTTGTTGCAGCTTTTGGCCGGGCACAGTGAAAGTTCTTAGAACCTTATGAATGCAATCACTTAATGAGCTCTAAGCTTGTCTAATCCGAGCTTGAAATCAAGTTCCATTCACCTTGGATTACATATCGTAAATATTTCCAAAATGGTCAATTGATTCTTAACTAACTTTTTAGTGTCAGCTGCGCGTGTTGGATTTTCATTTATCATCGTCGAGCATTTAAACTTGTTTTTAAAGTTCTTATAATTTATCTTTTATCTTTTGGCCACAACTGACACCCACTTCAATAGCAGGAATTTGCATTGGGGGATTATACGCTCAGCTAAATATTATAAAAGATTATGCCAAGCTCAACCCATTCAACTAATCTTTGAATTAGTTTCCCACTCCGAATATTATCCAATGTTTGGTTGGCATGCATCCAAATGTCAGGCTCATATCCCAGTCTCCTCTGCTGCTCTGCCTATAAATACAAACACACACTGAGTTCTATTTACTGATGGGCATGTCTAATCATAGCTGCGAGCTTATCACGCAAAGTTTTCCCAGGCGAATGTCGACACAACTCTAATAGAAAAGCCCCCCTGTCTGCTCCCCCCCGCACACGAAAAATAGAGAATAATAAAACGAAAACAAAAACAAACACCGGAAACGTGGGCAATAGTTCTTTGGGGTCTCACTTCTTTGCACTTTATCGAAATCAATAATAATAATTTATGTTCATGTGCCGTGTGCTCGAGTGTGCATGTGTATGAGTGAGTGGAGTTAGTGGAGCAAACAATGAAAGCTTGCGCTTATCTTTAACACGGTCTTTTTGGGTCTCTCCTCGCGCTCTGATAAGGCCATAAAACGGCAAAAGAACTTGTACAAATCGACCTTAAAACAGGGTATAACTACGGGCAGGCAACAGTTGAAGCCAAAGGGCGCATTGCCCTCTAAACACCGGATTGCCGGTCCCTGGTCTCCGATCTCCGATTCCCGCCGTCACACGGTGGTTGTTTTTATTTATTTTATTTTCGGGTCTCGGGCTCGACAACGTTTCAATCCGTCGTCTGGCGTACTCTGTCCGGTGTCCGTTGTCCGCTGTCCGTTGCAATAAAAGCCAAAAGTAAATAGGTCGAGGCACACACTTGGGTATTTATGTATGTTTGTCGGTGTGCGTGTGAGTGTGCCTGTGTTTGCCCCTGGTGAATGAATTGACCCTGTCTGATGCTTCCGGTTCACTTTGCAATAGTTATTAAAAGTAGGAAAACGCAGTCGGATGCGCCTCACAAGGTCTCCGCAAATGCAACGTTAAATGTGTCTCATTAGTTCCCCTGGGCCGGGGCCGGGGCAGAGTCGGGCAATTGTCACTCAATCTGTGACGTCGCAAAAGGGGGCAGGGGTAGGAGAAGGGAGGGTTCTCCGACTGCAAATCGCAAGTGAAGTGTCGTTTAAATTAAATTACAGCCGCTTCGCTACGCCCAGCCCAGAAAGTCTGCACAATTATTGCGGCCGCACGCACCGAATGCAGACTCTCTGCCCCGCATCTCCCCCACCTCAGTTACCACCATGCGAAGTAACCTGAACTCATATGAATGAATGAATGGCTGATGATGATCAGATGCAACAACCCCCAGCCGATACACGGGCCAAGCTCAATCTGTTTGCTGCCTGTCAGAAGACAAACATTGCCGAAAAAGGGAGAAGCTATAGAAGGTATAGGTATAGGGGTAGTAGCATGGTCGGCTATCATGAAGGCGTCGAGGCTGATAGGCGGGGTTGAGGTAGAGCATTGAGGAAACTCATAAAATCCACAACGATTTGTTGTTTGCCATGGTGCCAAAAGGAGAAAGGGGAAAGCGAACCGTTATGTGGTGCGATAACTGGGATAGTCTTTTTTGTGTGCACACATACCCTGCATACCCGAGAGAAAGGGTATGTTAAGGTAGCGAAAAGAAAGTAAAAGTATAGGCAGAATTTGTTGGGTATAACAAGGAATAAAAATTGTTATTAATACTTAAAAAGTATTTAAAATGTTTCATTAACGTATTTTAATAGTATGTTTTAAAATGAAAATCCAACCAATTCGCCCTATGCCATACTGCGGAAAAATACAAAACAAATATAATATGCAAGCCTTTCAATTAATGTTTAATTCCAACCTCTTAGTTCGTACTACCAAATAAATATATAATTAAATCGAAAAGTTATACCGATTCATTATGCCGTATGTAGAAGTCAGTTCCGGTTGATCAGCTCGGATTGTGCATTTCTTGCTCTCGGCATTCTAAGCTTAACTCTGCTTTTTAATCACACTACCTTACCCCCTATCAGAGCTCCGGGTCCCTGGCTTCGCCTGGCCCGCCTCACCGGCCACACTTGCTCGCTTACCTTGCCATTGTGCCTTGGGCATTTTTAATGCTTTTAATTTCTGCTGCTGCCGTCAAACAGAGCGAAGGACTCGTCCGAGGGTTGGGCTAAGATGCCAGCGTTAGGGGTTGCAAATACAGTACTGCGCCACGTATACTCTGACTGGGAGGGTGTGTGCACTGAGCCTTTGAGTATATCAAGGCGACGGCGGCGGCAGCCGAAAAATGTGCAAAAAATGGGCGTTGCTCGACGCGATATATCTAATGGCATTGTTTCCGTGTTGCCGAGCTGCTGTTTAATGCATGTTGGCAAATGTCGAAATGATGTACCCCCCAGTCCACTTGTACCCTGCGCCCTCTTGTGGCATATGTCGGGCTGGCAGACTACCGAATATGCAGCTGTTAATGGCGCAAAATTAAAACATTAAGGAGACAGCATGGGGGAACGGAGGAAGGGCTAGCACTGCGATTGGAAATGATGATGATGATGAAATGCGTGTCTCCGGAAAAGCGCTGAGTAATATGAAAAGTGCTTACACCTTGTGCACTTAGTTCGAAATGGTTGGAAGTGCATACGTAATTACATGGTTTACCTCTTTGTGGGTGCGCAAAGGGTATGAAGTTCTCTGCTTTTAGTCCAATTGAAGTGCGCCTACCATACCCAACAATACCCAACCTAATCCTGCCCTTTCCAAGTTCAGCACTAATTACAGTTATGACTGCGGCATGCAACAAATGGCAGGTCATTAGCTTATTGGTGAAAGTATAGTTAGAATACGAATCGGATAGAGCAACAATGCTAGATGATTGATGGTGTGAGATGTGGGAACTGATAAACACGACTACGTTAATTGAAAGTGCTTTCATCAAATTTCCAGAAACTAAAGCCGAGAACTCAATGTGCCAAAACTACTGTTTTATAATATATGCATATGTAAAAAAATATATGTATATATTTTATTAAAGTAGCTTAATATGGCAAACATAATTAAGCGAATCTACAACTATAAAAAATATTTTAAACGACAATTAAAACTGCTGTAATGCAATTTTCGGGGAACTTGCGTAACTACATATATGTTAGTTGTAGTTCAAATTAATAAGACTCTAGGAATTAAATCTATTTGAATTTTTTTGAGAAGTTTAAGTCGAGAACTATATGTCCAAAGACTTTATTAATCTCTATAAACTGTGTGTAAACATATGTATGTACAACTACATAAACTGTGCTTAATTAGGCTCTAGGAATAATTGCATTTAAATAATATTTTGTGGAGTTGAAGTCGAGAACTCGACGTCCTAATAAAATATTATTCTCTATAGCTGTGTATGTAGACTCAATAATTATTCCTAGTAGTATTTTGATAATATTTTGGAGAGTTGAGTTGAGTTATCTATAAACTGAGTTCATGCTAAAACTATATTTTTTTTTAATAATTTATGTTGAATTATACATATTACCTTTTAAACTTAGCTCAGAAAATTGAAAATCATTTATTTAACTTTTCTAGTATTGAAGTCGTTCATTCAATAAATTATAACAAAATATATAACTTAATGTCGAAAATATTTTACTAAAATGTAGAATAAGTAATGGTCAATAACTATATAAATTGAGCAATAACTCTTTCGGCAGAATGACTTTCTTCCTCTTTTCTCTCAGTTTTTCTTAAATCAGCTCTGCTCCCTCACTGCATACACTCTTTTTACCTTTTCAACCCGTTTGAACCCTTCACCCACTGGAAACTCTATAACTCTTTCTAGCATTTGCAATGTTCTCTCAACACAATTCCATAATTCTTTTTACAATTCCCTGGGCAAACCTTTCCAAGAAGCAGGAGCAGCAGCAGCAGAAGCAGCTCTGCTAGAAGTCCCCCTCCACGCTAGGGCTCCCTTTGCAATTACCCCTGTGGACACAATAACAACATTAACATTAACAACAACAAGAAGAACGAGAACGACAACGACAACGACAACAAGAAGAACAACAGCAGAGAAAAGAACTGACAAGGCAGGCTACTTACAACAAGCCGCATGCCACCGCAGATTGCAGACACCCGAAAGCCAAAAGCCAAAAGCGAATGCCGACAATGTTGACGCTGAGGCCGCCCCGCCCCGCATCGCCCCGCGCTGCTGCCAAATCTTATCTTATCGCGCAGGTGCATGCAGCACGCTGCGGAAAAAAATAAAAGTCGTTGAAAAGTTGACAGACGGACAGACAGACAGACGTACGGACAGGCGGACGGACATGTAGCGACAAGACGCGCTGCGACTGCGCATTGATTTCCAAGCCAAGTCAAGAATTTATGAGCAGCTGGCCAACATGGCCACGATTCCAACTAGCTTCGTGTGTGTGTGTGTGTGTTTAAGTGTGTCTGTGTGTTTACAACACCTTTGCCAGCTGGAGCGGGAGAACCAGGGGGAGGGGCTGTATGCAAATCAGCTTTGAATTGAAAATGAAAATGAGCGCGCGTTCGCATTTCTAATATTCATCGAGGGCCCAGGGACAGACATCAAAAGCGAAATGCATTTCTCTCTCGACTGACTTGCTGGCTGACCCCTGGACTGTTTTAAATTAGTGCACAAGGGGCACATGTTGAAGCAGCAAACCAGCGAACCAGCGACCCCACTCCGCGACCCCCGACCCCGGTGGGAAATGGCTTTCAGCAGAGGAATATATCAGCGTGTTTCGACATCATCTGGAAATGTGTTTTTGATGGTCGAGAAAAGGCAGCTAATTAAATGGGCCTATAATTTCATGATTTAGACTGGCGAGCAAGTTTCTGCTATGTTCTGTTATGTTGTGTTGTGGGATCTAAACATGCTCATAAAAAACGGCTGGCTCAATGGGCCCCATAGCCCTACAGTTGCCAGCATATATTGCGCATCCGACGCGTCGGCCCAGCGCAAAACGCTTATTTAAAGCAGACGAAATATTGCGCGCTGTGAGCGAGACGAGCGCGTGAAGCGATTGATGGCGGCAAAGTGAAGTGTGGAAAATCGAGCTGCAGCAGAGTTTGGCCAAGTGCCAGAAAAGGCAGCAAGAAAATATGAAAAAGAAAAACTCATTTCGATCTTTGGGTAATCTACAAAAAGTAAAAAAATGATAAATTAGAGAAAATAGAGAAAACTACAAGGAAAAGTTACCTTGGGCATCGAAGTTGCATACCCTTGCATAAATTATGGTACAACCAAATATTCAAAAAAAATGTATATAGGCAAGTCGATGAGGCTATTAAAATTCTTGGATAGTTTAAAATAAAATATTTTAAATTTGAAAAAATCTAAATATTTATTATAGCGCCAGCTTCATTGAAATAATCTTTGGTGATTGTGATAATATTATTTGGATAAAAATAAAAAAAAGAGTATCTGCACTATGTTTCATAAAGATTTTCGTGATCCTTATCCTTATTCCTAAACCTTAATGCCAGCAAAATATGCATTTTATTCTAAACTAAACTAGTTAAAATTTTTCATTGGCTTATGGTGCTCAAGATTCCAGAGCTAATCCAATTTTAATTGCAATTCATGGCACTCCAAACATTTCCTACTCCACTGTTTTTTGTAAAATGCACAAAAAAGTGTAATTGCATAATTTAATTTGCTGGGACAAAAAACTTGGCTCTCTTTTTGCTGCAGTTCGTGCAAGTTGCAGGAACTTTGCGCCGTCATCTTCGTGATTAACGTGGCATGATTAATTTGTCACGTGCCCATCGCTAGCCCGTGAGCTTTCTGATTGAAGGCGACGGGGTCGAAAGGGTTACAAAGAGCAGGGGTGAGCGTGGGGGAGGAGGGGAGTAGGATGTAGAGAAGTGCACATTTGATTTTTATGCTATCCGCTGCACAGAATATAATTCAATCAACGCCAAGTGCCACGCCCCCGCTACTCCCATCTCCGCCGTACACCTAAAAGTAGCAAATGTTCTCCTTCGTTTTCTTTAGTTTTTCGTTGTTTTATTTTTTTTTTGTTTTTAGTTATTTTTGACTTTGCATGCGGCACGTCAACGTCGAGTGCGAGTTGCAGAGTAGTATATATCGTATATTTGCTGAGATGTATGTGTGTATTTGAGTGTGTGTGTGTGAGAAATATGGCATATGAGCTGCCTGCCACGATGGATGTTGCTTCTCCGACGCGCAGCGCCCAGATCCAGACCGAGACCCAGAGCTCCGCTGCCTGCACGGGCTGCTCGCTGTCAGCGCACGGCGCGCGCAGCAGCATAAATCAACTTATTTCATTGGAATTTATGTTTTGTTGTGGCGTCGCCCTGCGCTCTGACGCCACATGCCCCACTATGTGCCCTTCCTCCCTCCCTGCCTCCATCTCTCTCTCGCCGGCATCAGCCCGAGAAGTCGAGTAGTTCTGCTGCTTCTTCTGCTGTTTGCCGCGCATATTACTTCATTTTTATAGTTGTTGTTGGCGCGCCTGCTTTGCAGCAATTGCTTCATTTGCGGCAATGTCTTGGCCGTGTTGCATGTGCCATGTGGCATGTGGTGGCCAGGCAAAGCAAGGCATGGCACGGCAAAGGGGCAGGGTATGTTGCGCGCTAAAATGTACACTTTGCATTTAAATCATTCCGGGAAGTTGCTTCGTTATATTTATCTGCTGCCATTTACCTTAGCCCGGCCTCCCCTCGCACCTCTGCTCCAGCGTGCTTCTATCCTCTTTCTATCTATCGCTTGGTCTCTTTTTTTCGGGCGGGCGGGCGAATGCAGAAGCAAATTGAAAAGCGCTAAGCACCTTCTGTACTCCTTTTTTCTTGAGACACTTTAAGTGCCACAAGTGCCGCAAGTGCCACATAATGTGAGAGGCTCGTCTAACTGCATTTTGGCTTAATTTAGTTTCAGTTCGCCTTGCCAAAGACAAATTTATGACGCGCTTTCAGTGTTGTGCACAGCCTCGAAATTATCTCTCTGCGGTTGAGCTCGGCAAATTGTTTCAAAAGTATGTTTCGCTTTCAAGAAATCTGCTTAGAGATGGTTGTGCAAATGATTTGCGAACCAAGCTTCGCAGCTATAGCATTTGGTTTATTTGAAAAATTAGTTATGTCAGCTGGTAAAAACTATTGCTCTGGCAAGTAGTTGGCAGTTGTGTTTCCTAAATAGTTGTCTAAAACTTTAAGGTGAACTTGCAGTTTCTTGTCGCATTAAAAGTGATGCTAGTTGTATGGCTTAGATTGCGGTTCTTTGCTTAAAATAGATAGCTATTTTCCTTTATCACTCTTTAATCTAATGAGATTTTCATTAAAAAATTAGTTTAAATTGTTTCGAATTAAAAGTTGTACTAGTTTCAGCGTTTTGTGAAATTTTAAATTCTCTTCTGTTGGGTTGTTTGTTGTTTTTTGCTGATATATTCTCGGATTCAAATAGTTTACTATCAGACAAAAAAGTTTTTAATGGATATGCTTTTTTTGAAGTGCTGTTTAACTTTAAATGATAGAATTAGAAAGCTTTTTATTTTATAACATTTTAAAGAAGTTAGAAAATGGCATATATTATTATATTACTGTGGGATATTTATCAAGAGTTTCCTAACGCTTCCAGAGCAGTTGCATTTGTTTTGTTTGAAATATTAATAATTTAAATTGCAAAAACCACTAAAGTATATAAAATTTGTGTGCAAGTTTCTGAATTCTATTTGCAAAAAATTTGGTAGGTCGATTTTAAAGTTTTCAATCTTATGTGCTATTGATAATTTTACCAAATATTATATTTTTTAAAACTCCAAGTTATAGTATAGTGAAAGAGTTGTATAGTTGGAAACAGAATTATATTTTGTAGATAGATTTTAAAGTTGAATGCTCATGAGAACTTTACCTAATATAGAAATTTTTAGAGTCAACATTAGTATAAATATTTTATAGTTAGAAACTGAATTTTTTTAAGCTGGGTCAGCTATTTAGCAGTTGTTTTTGTATTTAGTTTCACTCGACCACTTTGGCTAATGATGAGGCATGAACTGCAGAGTACATTATAAATGATAATGACAATGTTGTGTTGGGTCTGTGTGGTTTGCTGCATGTTGTAAATGTTGTTGATTTCTCAGGGGCATTTTGAATTTGGCGCCACGCCCACACAAACAACAGACGCGAATGGGCGGACAGTCAAAACATCAACAACAGCAACAACATATTTGGCTGCATAGTTCGCAATTAGACGCCATTTCCATTAGTGCTCGCTCAGCTGAAGCGAACTTTCGCTCTCTTTCGTTCCTCCTCCTCTCGGTCCATCTCTCTCTCTCTCTCTCTGTCTCTTTCGCTTTCCCGTTGTGTACGTGTGAAGTTTTCATGTGCATCAACGCATCACAACTCACACCTGCACGCAACTTTGACAAATATTTTCCTAGTTTTTCTCTTTTCAAGTTATTTAAACATATTGCCAAAGCCAAACAAATCTTGTCACTTGTTGCCAATTAAGACGCGGAAACAACAACAAGAACAACAACAACAGCAGCAGCAGCAGCTGAGGCTGTGAGACTGCCTTGCCCGGCCTTAGGCAGGCACGCATCAGAGATGACAACGTGACACGATCGTAAAGCTGCGTTCGCTTTGATCGTAAAATGTGCGTAAATTTCAGGAAGTTCACATCGTTAAAAGCTGAACAACAACTTGAATTTGTTTAAAACAATTTCTGGGCGACAGTGAGAGCTATAAAAATGCTATAAATTATTAACTGCAGACTTATGAATTGTCGCTTAAAAATCAATAAGTTATTTTTCATAAGTCGAAGAAGCTTAATTGCTTGATGCAGGCATTGAGCGAATTAAAGGCAATTTAAGAACGTAAAATTGAACTATTGAATTTGAAAAAGTTTTAGCATATTAAAAGTATATTTATTATATTGAAAGCTTTCAATGAGTATTCTCCAACAGCTTTTTAGATTTCTGAATAAGAATCATAATTAATTAATTTTGGTATATTATAAATATTTATTAGTAAATATTATTATCTATTCTATATATTATATAAAAAGTTTTAAAAAGTTCTAAATAGTTTCTTAGATTTCTAAATAGGATATATAACAAATACAGGTAAATCAAGAAATTCTCGAAGTTGGCAAAAGTGTGGGATGCCTTTATTTAAAAGTCAAATAGGAGATTGAAAATAGAAAAGGTGAAAAGAGTTACAAAAATAATATCGCTTATTGATTTCCTTAAAATTCGTTTAACTAATAAATGTTGTCTATGCAGAGCTTTGTAATTTGCTTTTCAACAGAAATACTTGTGAACGCTGTTTTAATCAATTTGTTGATAAGTTTATTTACCAAGTTATGATTAACACGATAAAGCGTGAATAAAAGCCTTTATTGTAATCAGTTATCGCCTTGCCCATCCTCTGCATAAGCACGCGTGACGTGGAGCTTATCACGAGGACATCGCTGGGGGTTGGCGGACCCACACACGGACGTGCATACATCAAGTAGTCTCTGTCTGTCACTCAGTCGGCCAGTCAGGCGGGGTAAAGAGGCGCAGCCAACGGTCATCAGCCGCAGCTCCAGTTGCAGCTACACATACGTAGCCAACGCTGTCGCCGTCAACGCCGGCGTCTCTGTCGGCGTCGTTATTTCGCAGTCGCGTCAATTAGCGCCGCGTTGCCTGAAGTCTGTTTATTTGCATGCATCTGCAATTGTGAGATTTTCCTCTGGTTTTGCCTTCCTCTGCTGCTGCCGCTGCTGCTCATGTTGTTATACGCTTTTGCGCCTTTGCAGCATGCAGCATGCGGCATGTGGCATGTGGCATGTGGCAGCACATGCATTGTGATATAAACCAGAGAAATAATGGAAGGAGCGGGCGAGATGAGCCGATTCGAAAATCATTTTCTGAACTCTTTAATTGCGTTTCGTGTTGTTGTTTTTGACTGCTTTTGGCTTTCGCGCTTAATTACTTTGTTTATGGCCAGAAGCTACGACGCGGCAACAATAAAACTTCAATTTATGTGCTGCATGCAACAACAACAACTACAACACGAAGCAGCGGCAGCAGCAGAAACATCGCACCGAATGTTGTTAAATTCCAATGCACAAATTGACAGGCCACCCACACCCTGGCAACCCCCACCACCACTGGCGACTCCCTGCTCCACCCCACCCTCACAGCAAGCAACCCCGCCCACTGGACGCGGACCACGGCTGCCTTTGTTATGTAAACAACGCAAAAACTTTTTATTTTGTCGACGCTGCAACGCCTTCGCCGACCCCGCCCCCCGTTTTCCCCTCACCTCCCCCCACCCAAAAAAAAAGAATCTGTTTGCCAAACTCTTGGGGTAGCAAAAGTTTTCCTTTTTTCGCTGCGAATCGTACAAATAACTCAACTGAACTCGCTGAATGCTTTGCAATTTCCGCTCTTCTAAATTTGTTGAAAATTTGCGAGGCAAACGCACAAAAAAACGGAAGAAAGAACAGTTATTATCGGAGTGCGGATGTTGGAATACCCTGCAGAGGGAGGAGACATCTGATACATAGGAAATTAAAAAGTGACAATATCCTCGAATAGAAAGGGAATATTAAAGTCGCGTGTAGAGTGCGGTATAGTAAATATATTATTAAGTAAGATACCTTTTTTATTCATACTACAAAATAATTATTAGTAGGGAACTAAAAGGGTGTGCAATTAGGACGAGGGAAGTAGGAAAAGTTTCGCTTGAAGCACGAGTATTGTAATACCCTGCTGAAAACGAAAAAAGCTGATAACAATAGAAATTTAATAGTGTAGTAAGAGTTTATCTAAAAAAGAAGATATATTATCAATTATATGTTATCTTATATTCAAGTTGCCAACAGTTAGAGTCAAAAGGGTATTCAGCAAGCAAAAAACAATTATTGTCAGAGAACGGAAGTTCCTGCAGTGAAAGAAAAGGAAATTTAAAAGTACGATAAGCTCAAATTAAAAGTAAAAGTTGTGTTATGATACGATCTATATATTCAAGTAAGATCTTATAGATTCAAATTATGAAAGGCAAATTTCACTAGGAAATAAAAAAAATCTGCTGCTGTACGGATTCCAATTATAATTTTAATAAATAAAAAAAAAATACCTATTCCAATAATAATTCTAGTAGATAAAAAATTAAAAAAAAATATTTATGTATTCATTCATACATAAAAAATAATCTTATACACTACTTAAACCAATATAAAAAATAAATATCAAGTAAGATATTATCGTTTCAAATTATGAAAAGTCAATTTCACTAGGAAATAAAAAATAAATAAATCATGCATAAAAACAAATATATAATAACAAGTAACCAATTTTACTAAGAAATAAAAAATAATCTACTGCTGTGCGGATTCTAAACTACTAAATCAAGCATACAAATTTATTTATATGTACATATAAATATTCAATTAAGATCTTAAAATTTCAAATTATGAAAGGCAAAATCCAGCAGGAAATAGAAGTCATTTAATAATTGGGAAAACTTCAAACTGACCTGTCAATCGACAGTTTCGCAAGGGTATTCAGTGATGGAGTTTGAATTGTTGAAGTGAGGTGCTCCACTGGCTTGACAATGGGGAAAAGCTAAGTTTTGTTTGGAAAAAGTTTTATGCAAACACAACAGAACGAATCCCCTACCTTTTCCTCCCACCAAACTTCCTTCCTTCCGCTGCCGCTGCCGCACAGTCTCCTGTGCGCTGTAATCTGCAACTGGTTGCCCAACCTTGCGTAATATTTTAATAAATTTCTGTCGCCCGAGCAGCAGCAGCACTACGATGACGATGACGACGACGACGACGACGGCGAGAGGGACAATAGCTATAGAGCCACAACGTTATAGTCTTTGTCCGAATTCCATTGCAGGAATTCAGAGCGCGCTGCGGCGCCTGCGTCGCAATTAGGAAAAGCTGGATGAAAAGTGCGTCGAACCTGCGTGACACAACGCAGCTCGGGATTGAAATTCCCGCACACATACAAAGCCACTGACTCACACACACAGACACACTTTCGATAATTTTTCATTTTCCATTTTCCGCATGATGTTTGGCTTGCGTTGTTCTACCAAAGCGCAATATCCATGTCAAAGCAGATTTTCTAACTGATTTCATGTCCGTACACACACACACACACACACACACATGCAGGAGAAAAGTTTCTAGTCTCCAGCATGGCGTGTGTCCTGGTGACGGCGGCGGCGCCACTGATGTGGTAATAAACACCCCTTGTGCAGTCTAATGGACCGTAATTAACTCGTACGCCGACTGCGGCAGCGCTGCTTCGGCCAGCTGAAGCAGCGGCAGCAGCAGCGGCAGCGTCATCATCATGTGGTCGTTGTACAAGCGATGAATAATAATTTTGCCCAGCGAATCGGCAGCCACAGGACCCGAGCTCCCCTACTCCGTACTCCCCTAGTGAAGTCACTGCCTCTGCCCGTGGTCGACGCAGACCAGCCCAGGCACAGTGGACAATAATGGCAGTTAAATGGCCAAAACAAATCGTTGAGCAATTGCAATTTGCATATTATATAAATACATATATGTATGCGGGCATGGCATATGGTAAATGGGTCTTTATATGGCACAGATCGGGCCAAGATTGCGTCAAGTAATTGCCACACATTGCGCACTTGTCTATAAATGCCCAATTTACGACAGTTTTATAGCATTGTTATCGATAATCTATGGCATGTCAGATGAGCTTTGGGATTAGTTTCAATCAGTTGAGTGTGGGATTGTGGGCGAATGCATGATAAATACATGTACGTAGCTGGTGTTTAAGCCAAGTGTGTGATTGATATAGTAAGAGTAGTAAACTTATCATTTAATCGAGTGCAGGCAAATATTTACTTTTGTATATTTATAATGACTCTTTGATATGATATGTATATATTTTTTTAAAGTGATTTAACATTTGTTTAGTATTCGTATTCTAATTTAATGATTTATAGCATATGTATGTGTATTAAGAATTTCTTTCTAATGCATATTTATCGATTTATTGAATAAGAATATGCAGTTTAGTTTGAAATGGAAAATGAAATGGAGAATTATTGGTTGGTCAATCAATAAAATAATGTGTTTTTAAAAATAAAAATTTTTCAAAATATTTTAACTAATAGATTATCTAGAATGAGTATATTTATCGATTTATGGAAATTGCGTATTAGTTTTTGAAATATTTATTATATTTCAATGAATATATATATTGAATATGAAAATATTCGATAATGTTGACTAGCGACTAATCGAGTTAACTATTTATCGATTTATTAAACCCAGATATTTTGTAAACAAAGAGAATATGTTTTTAAAATTTTAAAAGTTATGCAATTTATAAAGAATGAGTATACACTATTTCTAAATAATATTTCAATAGTTATATTGAACATGAATATATTCGATAAATCGATAAATAAAATGGATAACGATATGTTTCACTAGCTTTGCCTATTTTGCCCATTGATTTCTTGCCAATGTGCTCGACTGCTGCTGCTATTGCTGTAATTGTTGTTGTTATCGTCGATGTTGCTGGCAGGGTGTTGCTGCTGCTGTTGCTGTAGCTGCTGCTGCTGCTGCTGCTGCTGTTGTTCGCGTGACGGATATTGCCTTGTCACTTGCATGTACGAGAATTGTTAAAAACGTGGAGCGGGCTGGGCGTCGGGTTGCGGGTTACGGGCAGCGGGCAGCGGGCAACGGGCTGACTTCTTTTTTCACTTAATGCCTGGAAAACCGTTGGCCAAGCTGGGCGAACCACCGGATCGGCAACCGAGCAGCGACCACCGAGCAACGTCGACCGACAACCGGCAACCGCCAACCACAGCGCGCCAATCAACGCAGAGAGTTATCCAACAATAGCAGCAGCAGCCGCCGACGCTGCTGTACCGTTCGAAAGTTGTGCTAAAATTTAATTAATTTTGCAATTTGCCTAGTCAAGCAGCAGCAGCAACAGCAGAAGCAACAACAACATGGACAACAACAACCATGAGCATTTCTATCTACGCTATCGAAAAATTATGATGATTACCATTATTGCCGCTTAGCACGGGCGTAGCCAAAGCGATTTTAAGGCGATTTGCTCGGCGACTATTATAAATACAAATTTAATGAGCGCAACATATGTATGCAGCGGCAGCAGCAGCAACAACAACGACAACAACAGCAGCAGCAACAACTGTGACTGCAACTGCGACTGGAGCTTAATGCGATTACATGGCAGCGGCACATTTGTCATTTAGTTGGGGTCCATTTTGCTGCAACGGGTGGTGGCGTGTGCGAGTATGTGTGTGTGTCCGAGTCCCTGTGTGTGTGTGTGTGTGTGTGTGTGTGGCAGCTTAAACAAATCAAGTCAAATTACGGCAATGCTAAAGAAGAATCTGTAGCAGTCAGCCAACTGGCAACGGGCGAGCGGCAACTACCCTGAGAGAAAAGAATCGAACTCGAACTTAACAAGTAGTAAGAGCTACACTCGACTAAGTGATACTCTGCCTCATTACTTACAGAAATTACTTATGAGTGAAAAACTAAAAACACTTGAAATGTCACAAATATCAAAAAAAAATATTTTGTTTAGCTCAAGTATTTATTTTTAAATTTTTCTCATAGCTCAATTTTATATTAAACAAATTTTTATGCCAAAAATCATTTTGTAGCTCTTTAATTATTTTTTTTTATAGAAAAAAAGAAGATTCTTATATTTAAAATAATGCTCCAAAGGTACAAGGTATTCTTACAGTATAACAAACAGACAGACAAAGGATCTAGATTTTATGTATTTATTTTAAAATTGTTATAGCTTAATTTTTTATTAGCATTTTTGTATGCCAAAAAATCAATTTTGTAGCTCTTTGAATATTTGTATTAATAGAAAGCAAGAAGGTGTTTATATAAGAATATTGAGAAAAAATCCCAAAAAATTGCATAAAAGTTCTTACAGAAGAACAGACAGTCAGACGGACAAAGGATCCAGGATTGTATTATTTTATATGCTGCTTTCCGGGTATAGCTTCAAAATATAATAATTTTCTAATATTCAACTCAATACTTTCTTGATATGTTTCCAACTTCAACTATATTAGATTAGGCACTGCACACTGCGTTTTTCTCAGTGTAACAGCGACCGGCAACTGGCAACTGGCGACCGGCGACTCTTGTACCAGCCACAATGGACGCTTATGCGCATCCATAAGATACATTTTGCTGCAGGCAGACAAACGGACAGATAGGCAGACAGACAGACAGACAGACAGAGCGACTGAGAGTCAGACAAAATGGCAATTGCATGGCCATCGTGCATAACTTTAACTTTATTGTTGCCCTCTCTGTCGCACACTGTGGCATGCGGGCCACTGCAGCAGTAGCAGCATCTACAGTAGAAGCTGCCACAGCAGTAGCTGCCTCGGCAGCAGCCGTTGCTCATTAAGTGCCACTCTACGACAGTTGTCGCTAATGCCGCTGGCATGCCGCCTGCCGCTTGCCTCATGCCGCTTGCCGCCTGCCTCATGCCTCATGCCTCATGCCTCCTGCCTGCTGCCTGCCAGTTCGGTCTGGCGGGGTCGTCGTCACGGGCCAAGCTGGGGTTACACACAGTCAACGTAAATTTGCAAATATTTGCTGAAATCAGACGACGACAAATGCAGTAGCAGCAGCAGCAGCAGCAGCAGCAGCGGCAGTTGCATGTGCAACAAGAGGGGGCAGCGGGGTCAGGGGGTCACATAGGCACGCCTGGAATGGCAGTTGAGTTTGTTTTTCGGACTAGCGGAGTTTTAGGCTTTCCCAGTTACAGTGTAATTGGCGGGCAAAGTGAGAGAGAGCGAGAGAGCGGGAGAGGCAAAGCGGAAGAGAAAGAGAGAGGCAGACAGCGCTGCTCTACACACTCGTCGCGGCCACTGCAAATAGATTTAACACTTGAGAGCCAAAACAGAGCGAGAGGCAACGAGCGAGGGTGCTGGGGGGTACGAGAGCTAGGGGTTACGCGAGTGAAGCCTCAACAAGCCAAAGGGTTTACAACACAAGACTGAATTAAAGTATGCTTGCAACTTCGAACCTCTCCTCCTCCCCACAGACACACACACACAAGCATGCCATACCCTTCCCAGTGCTGTGCACTTAGTCCCTACTTCTTAGTGCTAGGTGTGCGCTTAACGAACTTAAACCCGGATACTAAGCACTGACAAATACTGCGAGTTATGCGCCGCAGCTCAGCTCGACTATGAAATAGAACTACCGCCCCGTAGAACTGAAAGAGAAAGCTTTCGGCTCGACTGAGCGTGAATATTAAAAGGGTTTGCAGCGCCCAACCATACAGCTACGAACAGCTCGAGCAGGTTGCCTGCCAACTTGTTTAGTTTTCAAGTGGAAGTCAAGAAATATTAAATGTAACTAGAAGTTAATTGAAATGCTTTACAACTAAGAAACTAAAGTGGACGTAGCAGGCTAAACTTTGTTACTATGAAAATTCTATAAAAATATTACCAAAGGTCGAATTGAAAATAGAAAGATCGATAAGCGCAGGGTAAATAGAAGAAAAAGTTCAAATGGAATTGAGCAGCGTCAAATGACGTGACTGCTGCGCGAGTTCTAAGCTTAGAAAATCTGTGCAGAGTGTACATAGACCCTGACCTCGAGATTATTTCCAAACTTGCATTTGTTTCTCCTTCAAGTTTGCGTAGGTGTGTCAGCATAAGTTGATTAAAATTGTACAGACTAATTTTCAGTGGGGTTTGAGCAGAGAAGCGATTGGAACTTTAATTGTTCAAAATGCTAAAGGTCTTTTTAGTTTGCTATAATTAGTCGAAAGATCAATAGAGTGAGCAGGGTGAAATGACAAAGACTGTGGAAGTAGTGCTATGCCTAAGAAGTCCATGCAGAGTGCATTATAGCGCTGTGTGGGCAGGAAATACTTGTCAGATCCTGCTCAAAGCGTGCTACCAAAACAAATCAGTGCCCCATACACTCTCCCCTGCTTTTCCAACTTACAAGCCGCAGACAAACCGTAATTAGCTGTCTTCGGGCCCCGACCCGTGGAGTGCCCCATCTTGTCTGGGTCTAGCAAGTTGCGTGCGGAACTTCAGATGCGCTCGAGTTTCCCGGGAACCACTTACTCATACTCTGGAGTAATAAGCAGTGGGAACCGTTTATTAGGCACTCATTGTGTCTTACCTGTATGACCCACTTGCCGGCGCGCGAGTGTGAGTCATATGAGTGTATTGAATACACTCATGAGTATCGTGTAATTTGTATTTTAAACGCCGCAAATGTGACTGCTGGACAGGTTGAAACGAACGAACGAGCCAAGTGCAGACAGCAGACTGCTGATTGGGGTGAAAGGGCAGGCAGGAGACGGGGGGAGGGGGTTGGGGCAGAGTGATAGGGAGGGGGTCCAGAAAATGAATTACAAGCAGCGGAGAGCTGCGTCAGTTGTTAAAAATTATTATTAAGTATTTGCCGTGGCTTTCGTCAGAAACAAAGGCCAAGCTCTTAAATATTTAATAAGTACACAAAAAGAACCCAAAGGAGAAGCGAGATGCACAGAGGGAGGCGCGCACAGAGCGAGAGAGAGAGAGAGAGAAAGTGTGTGGGAGGGAAAGAGATGGAGTATGCCTGTTGTTGAGTCATGTCAATTGGGCTTTGGACTGACGGACGGAGCGGTAGGGTGTCCCGCTGTGGTGCTGGAAGTGGAATCAATACTCAGACTCTGCGACTCTACATCTACCCGAGGGCTGCCTGCCGTGTGCGACACACACACGTATACACAAGTGTGTACTTGTAAGGACATATACAAGTGTGTGTGTGTGTGTCTGTGTGTGTGTGTGTCGCCCACTAACGGTGACAATAAATGAGTAAAAATGACTTTCAACGGAATGAAAATGAAACGACGACGTCGACGCCGGAGCACACAGAAAATCTGTCATCAACACGCACTCGACTGTGGGCCCATTGTAAAGGCCATGAAATTTGATACCAATGTGCGTGCGGAGGACCATCCAGGCAACAGCAACAGCAACAGCAACAACAACAAAAACGAAAACAACGCGTACGACGACGTGGGACAACAGATAGGACTACGGACAGCGGACAACGGACAGCGGACAATCCTGCTGACTGCCAGCGCAGCAATTTCATAAAATTTCAATACTTTAAGAACTCATCATTGGCGGCGGTCGAGCGAGCTCCCCCGTCTTTAGTGGGCCATAAAAATAAAAAATAAAAAAAATATTCTGTAAAAATTTCGATAAGTTCGAACTTTGGAAAAACATTCAAGAAGTTGTCGCTAATGCCCCTTGTTGTTCGGTGTGCCCGACTCGATCGATATGCTGTATTTATGTATGAATTTTCCTGCATGCGCAAAAATGTTGCACTTGCATGTCGCGAGGGTGGTTTGATGGATTTCTCGCTAGCTTCATAAAATTATTAGTACAGGGGCGCGACATTTTTATGCCCTGGCCAAATGCGAGTTTTATCGACAGACCGCAATGTTTAATAGGCCAGAAAATATATTATTAGCTCGGAGTTGGGGATGGGAATAGCACATAAACTCGGGGCACTTACGAACATGTTTTCCTAGAAGTAAAATAAGCATAAACTGCGCCTGGAGTAAAAACAAATAATAAAGCTTCATAATGACTATAGTTATGGGGAGAAAGTAATAATCTCTGCGAGAGTTTGACTTTCATTTGGTTGTGCTTAAGCGAGAAAATAATGCGCGCTTTATGTCCGAAAAGTGGTGGAAAATATGAATTTACTTCAGATAAAACTATGATTTGTTGATGCGAAATTGTCTATCAGAACCACAACTGAACTACAATCATGAAAAACTCTAATTATGAGGTTAGGAAAAATTACAAAATTTCTCACTTCAATTTTGACTTTAATAATGCTCTGTTTATGCTCGAAATCAGGTTGCGATTGGCGCAAAATGATTTATTTACTGCCGGTATAACTTCGAAGCAAATTATGATTTCCTGGTGCGAAATTCGTAAAGTGTTTATTCGAGGAAATGGAAGAAGTCTGCTGGAAAACTTCTTAAATAAGTGCAAAATGCACTTTGAACATTTGCCGATGATTGCGCACACACAGTTTTCCTCCTGTGCGTCTTGCTCATTTTCCGCCCCAGTTTTCCCTGACTTCTTGCGGCGACTCTCGTTAGTTGGAAATTTATTGTGCTACCTGCACTAATCCCAGTGACGCATGCAGCAGCGTTGCCAGCAGTAGAGCAGGATGGAGAGAGACTCCGAGAAAGAGAGAGAGAGAGAGAGAGAGTTAGAGCGAGAGCACGTGTATTTTCTGTGTACTTGTAGCCGTGGCTCGCTTCTCCGGACCGGGTTGCAGAACAATGCTCGGGCATTGAGGCGCAACTACCTGACGAACCCCGCCCGAAAAAAACAAAGCGACCCTCTGCGAGTGCATGCCCTGCACCTGGTGCCTGGCTGCTCGGTGGATGGCATTTAGGCAACGGGCTTAGAGAAGCGGCTTGCTTTTTTCTGTTTTTTTTTATGCATTTGTGAAATGGCACGAAACATTTAATAACCTTACATGGAAATTTGGGTTTATGTTGCTTTATTTCTTTAGCCTCGACTAGCCCAGAGAGAGCGAGAGCGAGAGAAAGAGATGAAAAGCATTGGAGCTGGGGAGGCTGAAAAAACTTAATCTTCAGCTTTGTGATGAGCCCACACGAAAAAGAGACGAGACGCAGATCGCAGATAAGCCGCAGCAGCTTCATCAGGCGGGCACTTGAGGCGCCATTGTAATAATAAAGCCAAATCAAGTCCAAATCAAATAGAGCAGCATAATCTGCCATAATACTCGACAGCACACACTGTCCGTCGCCCCCACTTGCCCCCGTCTCCATTTTCCCCTCCCCCCCTGTGCCTCCTACGATTCCACTAATTTGAGGTGCGAGCGGCACTTGATCGTCACTTCGAGTTGTTGTTGTTGTTGCTGCTGCTGTGAACAAATCTGAAACTGAAAACCGAAAACTGAATATGAAAATGAAAATGAATGTGTGGCTGTTGGCATAAATTGAATTTGATTGTTCAAGTAGTCAGTCAACTTGTCTCGCTCACTGTCTCATGTCTGTCTGTCGGTTGTCTCTGCCTGCCTCTGTATCTAATGTAAATCGTATTGTTGCATAGTGTGGCAAGTGCTGTGAAAAGGGCAGCACAGTTTTATATAGAGAGGAGAGGAGAGAGTGCGGAAAAACTATTTTGTAGATCAAGAAAACAAACTCATAATATCACTGAAGTCTACATATATCTTTATAAAGGTGGAAATCTGAAGGTCAGAACTATTGGGTAGATCAAGCAGATGATTTATTAAAATAAAGTCCGCAGTGAGATCAGCTTATTAATTTTAGAGAAAAATTGAGAAAAGCTTATTAATAATAATGAATAATTTATCAAATAAAATAAGAAATTTACTAAATCAAAAAAAATTATATACATATTCATATTTATGGCATATAAATCATACTAATTAATAATAGAATCCATCGTTAAATAAAATCATAAACCTATGATTTGATTTGATTATATATGATTAATAGAGGCACAATTTTACTAAATTATCAAAATTAAAAAAAGGGGAAAATTAAGAGAACAGAGTTTCACATTGTATTAATATTCATATTAATATAAATCATATCAATTAATAATATAATACATCATTAAATTTATAACTATAGTGTGGTTTATGATAAGACAAAATATGACCAAATTATCAAATTTAAAAAAATTTATAATTATGGTAACTTAATTATGGGAAAAGGATCTTTCAAAAGAAAATTACGTTATGGTAAACCTAACTATTATATGTAGTTCTCTAATTAAATGATCATATTTATCGAACTGTTACTTTATTACTATATCTTTGCTTATTTAGTTTTTGTTTTTTTTTTTGATAAGTTTCGTTCCATTCTAGTAAGAGTAGACTTGTCCTCTTACAAATTTCATTGCATTATTCAATCACACTCGTGCCACTGTGCGCGGCTGCGTATTCAAATTCGTATCTCACAAACAGCTGCTACACTTCATTACCATAAGGTTTGCATCTGAAGGGCAAACCTTGAGGCACACATATAGTGCTCTTCATATCCTCCGGTCCCTCCAACCCCCCTCGCCTCTCCGCCGGCCCATCCCTTCCTACACTGCTCTGCCTACCCGCTGCATGCAATTTGATGTGTTATTATGCTTTTTGTTGCTTATCAAACTGAAAATTCAAATTCAACTAGCGGCAGCACATTGTTTACAGCGACGCCCCCACCTAAGGGAACAACAGCAACAACAACAGCAGCAACAACAACCAGAGACAAACACTTGAAGAGCTGCAAAAGTGACACTTCCAAGAGATTAAAGTGACATGTAGTGCTTGGACCTGGTACCGACCAGAGATTCCGCAGCGACTGTAGAAAGTTGTGCGGCATGAAATGGAATTATTTGTTGTGCAGTTGCTTGCCGTGTCTCTCTGTCTGCGAGTGTGTATGTGTGTGTGTGTAAGTGTGTGCTCTGCATAGATTAATAAATTATAAGCCTGGTTGCCTTGTCGAGACCTTTGCGCTTACTTTCTTTTCACTCGCTCGACTTCTCCTGGGGGACAACTCACAATTCTTCTGCCACTCCCCCCGGCACTCGACTCCCTGCAGTGCCAACTGTGTGAATGTGGAGCAATTAATGTACGTGTTTTGTCATTTTCATGCCCGACTGTGTCTGGGGATTGTACACACACACACACACACACACAGAGCGAGTCACATGAATGCATGTTGTTTTTGTATTTTATGCACATAATTAAGCCGGTGTATCCGTAAAAGTATGCGACACTTCCGGCTCGACCGAAGATGTGGTCCAGCTCCAGTTCCAGTTCCAGCTTCAGCTTCAGCTACAGCTACAGTCGCTCAGTCTGCACATCCATCTCCAGCTCCGCTGCTACTTCTACTGCTGCTCCGCTTCCATTTGCAGCTTTAATACAATTCATTGAGCGTTGACCACGCACAACTCTGCTTATACACACACTCACACACACACACACACACAGCTGTATACTTATGTATATGTATAAAGGGGTTATTTTTCCTTTTATGCAATCGCAGGGGCAGTCGCAGTCGAGTCTTGGGGGGAAGCAAACATATTGTGTCACTTTGTCGGGCCGCAGCGAGGAGAACTGCGGAAATGCCGCAGCACGAGTGTATGGATAAAATGCAGCTGGACATGATTGCCAAAGACGTGGGCCAGATGAGCAGATAGATTGTAACAGACATGCTGAGAAAGGACGTGTTGGACTGAGAGTGGACTGAGAGGGACTGAGGGGGTTGTCGCTGTCGCATTGGCAGTCTGGCAGTCTCTTTAATTAGTCTGAAGTGGGGAGAAATGCGAGCAGGGAAAACTGCTTAAATGTTTGGCATATCAACCGAATCAAGTGAATAGATAAGCTCTCTACTCCTTTAACTGGCGACATCGCGCTGTCTCCCTTTTTGGTTGTATTCCCCTTGTTTTCTCTCTGCCTTTTTCTGCATCTTTCTATCTTGTGGCTCTTGTGTATCTCATTTTCTCAATCTTAACTTCCGATTTTCTATGTTTTCCTCGCTTTCATTATTTTCTAACTTTTATTCTACCTCTCTCAATCCCTATAATTCCTGTAACTCTCTATCTCTCACTCTCTCAATATATATTTGTATATTTTCTTCCCTTTTTCTCTCTATCCTTACATTTCTCTCTCTCTTTTTCTCTCTCTCTGTCTCTATATATTCTCTCTCGTTATTTCTCTGTCTCTCCTTGGTTCTCTCTTTCTGTATCTCTTGCAGTATATTGCTGAAGTTTTTCTTTTCTCTTTCTTTGTCTTCATTACGCTATTTGCATTTTTTTCTCTCTGAGTCTCTTTCTCACTCTCTTTTTCTCTTTGTATCCCTTTGTCTCTTTTTCCATCTCTCTCTATATGTTTAATTATCTCTCTTTTTCTTTCTCTCTAAAGCTGTCTCTCTATCTGACTATGTAAAAAGCTCTTTCGCTCGGTAAGGTTATCTCTCTCTCTCTCTCTGTAAAGACCTCTCTCTTTATCTCTCTGGCTATTTATCTTTATTTATTTCTCTTTAAGATCCTCGCTGCTTTTTCTCTCTCTCCAAGGCTATCGCTCTCGTTGACTCTCTGTAGAAGTCATTCTCCTTCTTTCTCCCTTTATTTCTCTCTAAAGCGCTCTCACTGCATTTTTCTTTCTCTAAGTCTCTCAAAATCTCTCTCTGTTAAGCTCTCTCCTTCTCTTTATCTGTCTGTAAAGCTCTCTTCCTATCGTATTCTCTCTAAACCTTTTGCACTGAAAATCTTACTCTTTCTCATTCTCGTTTCTCCTTCTCGCCCTTTACATTTCTCTTACAGCTGGCTCTGTATCCCTCTCTCGGCATACTCTCTCTCTTATATACGCACTCTTCCTTTCTCTAACCCCTCCTTCCCGTCTCTCGTTCTCTCTCTCTATCCCACTCGACCTCTCTACATTTGTTTTACCCGACCCTTCTCTCAGCAAACTGAGCCTTCCTCCCTCTCTCTCCCCCTCTCTCCCTCTCTCTCTCTCTCTCTCACTCTCTCTCACTTCTGCTTCTACAATTAGTGCAAATACACTCGAAAGCACTTGGAATTTCCCATTGGGCTTCTATCCCAGCTCCGGTCTCTCTCTCTCTTTCTCTCTCTCTCTCTATACCCCTCCCCCGTCTTAGTCTATGCTAGCAGACAATATTTCCTTATTCATTACTAATAAATCGCACTCTGGACTCTGACGATGGATACTCGTTGGGCTCTGCGACAGGTTGCCCCTCTGGGCTGGGCCTGCTGACAGCAGCTCTTTGGCGATTAAGCCATAACTTTTGCAGTTCTTCTCTTGCTTTTGCTGACTGCAGCCTAATCCCTTCGGATGGTGTTTATAAAAAATCAACACTCCCCCGATCCCGGCCCGATGGCTGGCAGCAGCCACAGCTTATCTGGACAGCTGAGAGCAGACAAGACAAGTTGAGTGGGAGGAGGGCAGCATGGCATAGGAGGGGTAGGAGAATGGTAGGTGATATGAATTTGACATATGTCATAAGCAAATACACACACAGACACAAATGATGGAGCCTAGTTACACACAAAAAAAAAAAAAAAACAAATCACTTGGGGACAGTCTCTCTCTCGCCCCTCTCCATTCGGGGCAAGGCGCGCAAGTTGGCATTATTTGAATTAAGTGCATACTTAAGCGTAATTTATTGGAAAATCCACAAGAGCCTCCGGGCAGATTGTGGGCACATTCTTGCTCTGTGTGAGTGTTTGATTGTGTGCGTGTGTTTGTGTGTGTGCGTAAGCGTAAGCGCCAGCGGGTTTCCTGCCCAACTCATAAATCTATTGTCTCAAAGGCTGATGTCGCTGCTGGTGCTGGTCTTGGCTCTGCCGGCTGTGCCTCTGCCTCATTAATCTGCAGACATGGAGTCGCAGTCGCAGTCGCACTCGCAGTCCCAGCCGCCGTCCAACTGGAAGCTGGCACTCTCCACTGCTGACATTCAATCTGGTATCTATCTATGAGTGTATCTGCGGCCTCGCACTATTTGAATAGTGCGCTTTTTGTTTGCCCAAATGTCACTCGCTTTTTCACGCGTTATCTTAATAAACTCTGGCGGGCGGGTGGAGTGGTACGAGTGGGCGGGGTGTGTGGGCAGAGTGGTGTGTTCCCTCTGCATGTGGCTTAGACTGGCAGTGCGTGCTTCCCATTGCGGTTGAACGGACTGCTGTCTGCTTTTTTAACTGGCACTACACTGCGAGAACTGGAGATAATAATTTGTTAATTATATGTATTCTAAAATGCGGAAAAATTTATATTATGTTGCAATTCAAAATGGCAGCTTCAAAATTCAGATTTTCTGCTCATCCCAACACATTAGCTCTGCAGAACGAATGAATATAAACAAATAAAGATATGATATTCTTCATAGATAATAATATTCTTCATTAATATACCTAACTATAAAAAAATTAACAAAAAATTTGATGGAAAACAGGTTTGACGTTTTTTCTTTAGCTATGATCTTTTTTAATAAAATGATCTAAACTTTTTTTGAGAATTTTAGGTGTAAGGCTTACCAAAAAAATTTTTTTCTTTCATACAAATTGTAAATTAATTAAATTGGTTCAGTAGATCAAGATCATCTGTGTGCTTAAAGTGTTGAAGAAAAACGTGGTTCCAAGAAAACGCGTGGTGTTCTAATTCGATGCATATACATCGTAATTACAAATAATTGTTTACATATATTTTTCAAATTTATAGCTAAGATTTTTTATAAAGTTAAAAAATTTAATTTTTAAAGAAATAAGAAAAATTGTTCCTTAAAGTTGTTCTTGAAAGTTCGAAAATATTAATTATATTTGACTTTCCACATTTCAGTTAGTCTGTCTAAAGTAGGTGAATGGTATCTTAAAGTCGAGTATGCTTTCTTTACTTGTACATTATTTGTCATTTGTATAAGAAAAACAGCTTGATTATTTTTTGCAGTGCATGTCGCCTAGTCGCAGTATCAGCATAGTGACTGCTGATTCACTCTTTCTGCTCTCTTCTCTGCTCTCTGTGGAGCGAGTAACGAGTTATTGGCATGCATTGAATTTAGCTATGGAATTTTTGTGTGTTGTCCTCGGGCAGAGGCCCAAGAGTAGACAATCATTGGCATGTATAGAATTTCACTGATTTATGTTTCATATGAGAGACGAAAGCGAAAGGCAGCGAAAGGGGAATGCGAGGGGGGAGCGAGTGCCCCAACTTCCCCAAGGCTTTGAATCTGAGACAGAGACTCGGGCTGAGGCTGAGGCCCGTCTCCGGTCTGGTGACAATGCAGTGATTACATCTTTTGAGCATTTCACCCCGACCGTTCCCGCACTTCCGTTTCGTGTCTTCATCATCAGCGTCGTTGGCGAAGAAAGACATGCCATAGTCTCTGCCCGAGCCTCTGCCCGGGCCTCTGCCTTTGTCCATGCAGCAAAAATGTGCTCGTGCGGGGCTTTTCCTTTTGCTAGAGAAATGATAAATTTTTGATTAAAGGCCCGACGGTTGCCTGTGTTTGGCATGCCTTTGATAGGCAGCTCAAAACACACGCAAACACGCTCCGAATCACAGCAGAAGTGCTGTGTGTGTGTGGGAGGTGCTGATATACCCTTTAATTTAGCAAATATGATTGGAAAGTTGATGGCACTCATTTTAATATGACAGTATTATAGCTTATGCATCGAATTCCCTTACTCTCTCTTTTAAGTGATGGAGCTGCAGGTGCTTAAATACCCTGTAAATTATGAAATACGCTTTTGACATGACAAAAATATTATAATCTTTTAGACATGATAAAAGCAGTATATTTGTTTATAGGCAAAACTTTTTCACTCTTAAATGACAAAGAGAATGCTGTTGATATACCCTGTAAATGAAGAAATATGAGTAGAAAATTAAATAGAATTCTTTTAATTATGACATAATTAATATATTGGCTTATAGGCAAAATTTACTTTCCGGACATCAAGTGGTATAGTAAAGGTCGCTAATATACCCTGTAAATTTTATATACTATATAGAATATTATTCGAAAATATATATAAATATGACGTAATAAATAGGTAAGCTTTTTGGCTAAATCCACTTTCACGCTATCAAGTGATATAGCAGCAGGCACAGATATACCCTGTAAATATATAAAATAGTAGATAGATAATATAATTCGAAAATAGATATAAATATGAAAATTTGTTCAGCTTATTCCCCTTTTGAATACTTGTCATAGCATACTCCTAACAGCTCTGATTTACAGGGTATTTAAATAATTTCCCAAGCTTGTTAAATCATATTAAGTTGGCGATGTTCATTGAGTTTACGCTGATTGCCAGTTAGGAACATTTGACAGATTCCATTCATACAGGCGGGCGCCTCCCCCTCTCCCCCCTCTCTCACTCTCTCTGATTAGAGTTGGAAGCGGTTATCATTATTATTCCCAATCAAATTCCGAGTCAATCGCGGCTGTCAGAGCTATCCGAATGTTAATTTAAACAATTAATTTCAGTATATATGCATGCATATTACATTTGTGAGTGTGAGTGTGGTCGGGAATGTGAGTGAGTGTGTGTGTGCGTGTGTGAGTGGTTCTTTAACATGTCAATTTGCAAATTAAATACCCGACTTGACAGTCGGGAAGTGTGCCACATGCGGCAGACAGCAGAGGCACATAAATGGAAATGAAGGGACAGCAGGCAGAGGCTACTGCAGGCAAAGAGGCAGCAGAGTGGAGGCGATGGCAAACCACACACAGTGCTGCACAAGTGCAGCACTCGCTAAATATAGACCACAGATTCGGGCTACAATTTCAAGTGGGTAGACGCTGTGTGCCCCGCGTAGACTTAGAAGACAATTTGTAGACACATATAATTGAGCCAAAGTGCGCACTTAAGTTCTTTAATCAAATTCTTCCATGGAAAAACGTGTAGGCTGCTTAATCATCTACTCAATTCAATTAACAAATTAATAGGTAAATTGGGGTCCAACAAAGTTAGCAAACATATGTTCGCTCAGGAAACAGTTGGAACAGTTCGACTCATTAGCCAGCGAAATGTGCTGCTCTTATCGACCCTGCGAGAGTGCATAAATTTAAAAAAAAAACACGAAACATATGACGGCTTCCCGATAATAATTGCTCTTCGGACTAAAGGTGATTAGTCTTCTCGCAGAGCTGTCGGCCAATGCCGCTACCGACAGGTGGTTTCCACAAGAACAACCCCACGAGAGGAAAATGATCGGAAATGTGATGGGAAACTGATGGAAAATTTAAGTTCGAGGCTTGAAAAAATTCCTTGAGAAAAATCTATGAGTAAATAATGCGTTAGAATGAGTCTCGAGCATAATATAATAATTCCCTTTAATAGTCTAGAAAATTATCCTTGCGAAAATTACTTGAGTAAATAATGCGCTAGAATAAGTCTTGAGTCTATACAATGCTAGCTGAAATTGTTTCTATGAAACTCTAGAATTGTCTAGTTTTATAGTAAATAATAGAATATTTTCCGGAAATAATTGAAAATGTCATGGTAGATAAAGTTCCTCAAGAACTGCCGAGAAAATTACCATTTAGACTCTAACTTAAGTTTCTTTAAAATAATTTAAAATAATACCAAAGCTTAAACAATTGAAACAATTTTAATAAAAGCCTGAATGTGGATAGTGACAGGCTACTTTAATACCCAGCAGCTCGTGGTTTTGTTCCCAATTTCAATGCTGACAGCTACGGATACGGTTGCGGGCCATCAAACCTCAACTGTCACATTATTTTCATTTCTATTTTTTTTTTTTTTTTTTTTTGTCTAAGTGATATGAATTGTGCCGCTGCATTATAAATGCATGCATGTGTGTGTGTGTGTGTGTGTGTGTGTGTGAGACAGAATCTATATATTTATATCGCAGTCGGTAACAATTTCCTGCCATTGCACTGACGCGGACACGCTTGCCGAATTTATAGATAATTTTTCATGATTTTCCTCGACATTCCTCGGCTGCTGCTGCTGCTTCTTATTTCGTCTATACTACATACATATATATGTATATATATATATATATATATATATATTTCTATCTATTTTACTCATTTTTCCACTTTCCACTTGCCTCGTTGCAGATGCGCTCGCAGCAGGTCACAGGCGAACGAAGCTGATGATGATGATGATGAAGTTGCTGGCGAGGCGACTCTAACTGCTGACAGCTCAAAGACCAAGTGCAGTGCGCGCGTATCTCGCAGATACAAAGATACAAAAAGAAGAAGAAGAACAACAACAACAACAATAAAGAAGAAGCGCATTTCCGCCTACCTAGCGCACAGGCGAACGGCTTCAGCTACCTACGCAGCGGCAACAGTTCTGCTCTCGCTCTGCTCACTCGCTACTCGTCACTCGCTGCTGTCGCAGTCGCTGCCTCAGTCGACGTCTCTGTCGCTGGCTCTGTCCAGCAGCTGCTCGGCCAGCAGTTCTACCGTGGCGCGCGGTCGCGACGGGCTGCAAAAACTAAAGTGTGCGCGCCGGTGACAACGAAAATATCGAATCGCTACGAAATCAATATATATCGCACGCACACATATATAAATATATATAAATTTAATATAGATATATACACACATATATCATACGCAAAGGAATATACGGGAAACGGCAAACGGCAAACGGCATCCTTTCGCCAGTGCAAATATTTGTGAACCGTGATTGTTGTTGACAAAGTGGCGTCCGCACACGCACTCGACACTTTCAATTAGGCACGTTGCCTGCCACACATAGTAGATGTGCCACAATGGCCTCGTCGCCGTCGAGATGGACGCAGCCGTCGACGCTTCAGCCGCCGACGCGTTGTAAAGCCAAGGATACTGCATCGAGAGCCGTGCCACTCCATGCCCTGCCCCCGCTCCAGCTATGCCTGCTGCTGCTCGCCGTGGCGAGCCTGGCTGCCACGCGCAGCACGCTCGTCGCCGCTGAACCCTATGCCGGCGGCTTTGGCAGCTCGGCCATAGCCAGCGGTGGGCTCGGCTCCGTGGGCATACACATTCCGGGCGGTGGCGTCGGCGTCATAACGGAGGCGCGCTGTCCGCGCGTCTGCTCCTGCACCGGCCTCACCGTCGACTGTTCGCATCGCGGACTCACGCAGGTGCCGCGCAAAATCTCAGCCGATGTGGAACGACTGTAAGTACGACTGGTAGACTATATAGTAGATATATGCTCGAGGGCAAGGCAACAGTCAGAAAACGGAATAAAAATATATAAACTCTTCTGGCTTTAACTGGAATATGCTCATAGTAGTATCTTTTCTTGACTGCTATTGTCGCTTTACTTGGATCATAAAACTACGCTCTGGAGATTTGCAAGTTTTTCTGCTACAACAAATCATAGTAGCATGCTATATATTAAAAGACTAAATATATCTTTATAATCTTTTGATATATTATTAGTAGTTTTGATCATGTTTTGAAATTATTTCTATAAAGATCTTCAAGCTTCTCTACGCTACATCAAATCATAGTAGCCTGATTTTTTGATCAACCGAAATCGCTGGATCTCCAAAAAAATATCTTCAAGCTCTTTTAGTATATTAAAATAGCTTTGATAGCGCTTATTTCTACATTGCACCCTTAGATGCAATTTTCTTTTGCAAAAATATATTTTTTATTAAAGGGAAAATTTGAGCTCTTCTTAAAATTAAAATTTGTATATTGCATTAAGGTTAAATTTCTTGCTCTCGAAATTAAGGATACGGGCAATAAAAATTATTGATAAAGCAAGAAATAATTATTTAATCGTCAATATTTATATTATCGTCTTCAGAGTTATCTCCCTGGGATGCAATAAACTTATGCCATTGGATTTTCCAGTCGCTTCAACTTTTATATAGGCATTCTCCGGTAAAGCCTTTATTTCCCTACACGAATTATCCTTGATGGCTGCAAGTTATTCCACGTAACGTTAATTTTAGTTTTGGCAATAGTTAAAGGTTTCATCGAGTATTTTCGTCTTAAATTTGCATTATCATCGGGCCAAATTTTCCAACAAAATCCAAAGAACGGTTTTGCGAGGGTTCGTCAGGTGTTGTGCTACCTTTCTAACACTTACATGAAAAGTTTCAAGTATGATTTCTTTCAATCTATTGATGTTTTCATCTGTGTTAGAAATGCCTAAAAAAAAGTTTCCGGATATTTTATTGTCATAATGTAGAGTGCTCAGCTAAAATTCAGCCGATAGAGTTTATTACTTTTTAAAAGAATTTAGTTCATTATTTTTTTTAAAGAATTTTAAGCATGTTAAAAAGGAAATTCTAAGTACTATATTGGCTGAAATTAAAATCCTCTTCATTGTATGTCTGCATAGATTCAAGTGGTAGTATCTACAGACATACTGTGCCATACATGCCATACAGAAATTCTTTTCTGCAAAGCAAATACTTGCATTTTCCACAGCTAAGATAACAATGCCAGACAGATGCTATGCTTCTGATATGATAATAGAGAATCAAACACACATACACACAGTTTGTCTGTCCTATCGCGCTTTGCGAACTACCTAAAGCGAGTTTTCCCAGCCTTGACAGTGACTGATCTATGTTGATATAGACCATATAACATATAGCGTAGAGTTGCTTGCAGTCTGTTAGGGTGGCATAGGGTTATGGTGTGGATTATTGTGTGTTATGTAAGCGCAGGCGCACTCACTGTCCATTTGCTGTTATTTACATAAAAATCAGCATAGACAATCAGCAAATAAAGCCGTGACCATGTCGTGTCGATAAGAGCAACAGCAACAACAACAACAACAACAGCAACAGCAACAACAACAGCAACAGCAACAACTGTGGAAAGTGTCGTCTTGTCTGTCTGCGAGGCCGTACATTAAATTGCCATTAAGTTTATTAATTGTCGCCGAAGGAGGCACTGCAATTGTTGCATGCAACACAAGCGGGCAAATGCATTAAGCCGGACAGACGGACAGACGCGACTGCGAGCGTCGCTTTGCGTCTGCGCTCGTCGGACGCCACATAAATTAACGCGCCGGCAATTAGCGAGTGTATGCAAAATGCCACAGCCCCAGCCCAGCTCCAGCACCAGCTCGAGCCCAGCAACAACAGCGGCACCACCAGCACCACCTGCCATGCATGCCCCACTAGCGCCTTACGCCCGCTGCGCCTTACCAATTTCAAGTGTAGAACTGTAGAGCGCCACTCGGCGACCTCAAAAGCAGCAGTTTTATTACTTTTTTCTCTACATAAATTAATAACAGATATCAGCAGCCGCAGCAACAACAAAAGCAACAACTATAGCTGTAGCTGTAGCAACAACAACACATCCCAGTTATAAGCAGTCGAGGCGCCCCCAGAGCAGTCAAATAGCGCTCAGGGACACATTTGTTTTATGCAAAAAGGCAAGAGCAAAAAAAATTTTTTTTAAACCCGAAATGCAGATACCCTGTAGTGAACGCACAGAGCAGGAAAAATTAATTCTTTTTCAGTCAGAAATAAAATGTACTGCAACCGATTTTCATATAATTTAATGCTGCAAATAATTTTAAAGCAACTCCTATGGTTATACCTGCGCTTGTATGCCAACACAGGGTATAGAAATAAGCAAACCCGGCACAGAAAATAAAAAACATATCAACATGCACGGCATATTTGCATTTTAAAATAGCGAAACGTCAGGCCTGCGCCACGCACAGGGTGTTCCATGCGACTGCGGAAAACTATCGAGTGACATTTCAGCGCAGAAAAACTTATCAGATTTTGCCAGAAGAATGGCACGCTGGGGGAGGGAGGGAGGGTAAACATACTTGAAGAAAAACCCAAGTCAAGAATGAAACTCTGGTATGCGTTTTGCCCCCTTGCCAGACTTGACAGCTTACGGTTTGCTGGAAGGTATCAAAAGTGGATGAAACAAGAGTACGCAGTAGGAAAATTAATTGAAAGATGAAACATGAGCGCTACGAGGGATACTTAAAAATGATTGACAGTTCGTTTTGAGAGCCCGCAAAGATACTGAGCGAAGAAAAAGGGGGATTTTTCTGTTTTGATTGCGTAATTGAAATTTGATTTCGAACTAACAATCCCAGTTATAATTATGCAGGTCGTAGGGCCTATGGAAATTGTTTTTCTTTTATTACGAGAAAAAAGAAATGAGAAAATAAGCTTATTTCAGGCTAGAAAAGAAGATTTCGAAGACTATATTTATGGTAATAAACGAATAGAGTTTCTGTGTCGTTGCTTGGTTAACCCTATTCAACGCTTTACTGCTCTATAATTTAGTATAGGGCCATAATTGAGGGATTCCCTGCAGCATTTTAATTGCTGCTGCCCTAATTACAGCATAGGAATTGCAATGATTATCATCTAATCAAGCGTTGAGTCACCCTAATGCCACACAGAGAACCCAGAACCAACAGCATGCTCTGTGTGTGTGTGTGTGTGCGTGTGTGCACATCAAATATTGAACATGGCCACAACTATTGGTTGGCAAGGCGCAGTAAATAGCAAAAACAATGCCAATGCAAAACTGGGGCCAGGCCGCGTATACCCCTCCATGCCCCCCAGTGCAGAGCCCAGAGCTGCCATTTAATTACACATAGCATGGACATGGATGGGGCAGGGGTAAGGGCAAGAGCAGGGGAGCATTAGAACGGTCACAAGCTGTGCCACTCTGTCCGTCCCTCTGTCTGTCTGTCTGTTCGTCTCGCCATGTGTCAAGCACCCACACAGGCAATGGCAAGCAAAGTTTTGCATATAATTCCGGGGTGTACCCAACCCAAAGCTTAACCCCAATTTGCGCCCGAAGCCCTTTCACACCTCGCGCTGCTCCTAAAACAACAACTACAACAACAACAACAACTGTAGCTATGGCAAAAAGGTGAGCCTAATTTATAGCTGGCAAAATCTTCAAAGACGAGAAATGAGCAACTCGAGCTGAAATCTAATTGGGCCCTAAACAAAAACCAAAAAGAAAAACGTCAGAAAAAACCTACAAAAGCTTTGTCCAATTTGTGAATGCCTCGAAGATTTAATGAAGTTAAATGTTATATGTTAATGTTAAATGTTTAATTATAAGGCAGCACGCAGAAATGGCAAAACGGAAAAAGGCAGAGCTGCCAGAGTCGAGGAAGGCTTGAAGCGTGCGTACACAGTGAGAAACGAGCGAGTTAAATCACACTTTACTCAAATTTCGTATACTTAAATTAGAAAATGTATTTTAATTTTACGACGAGTATTTAAATAGTTTGATGTATGATATACACTTGCCATTTTCGCGCGCTGTTCGCAGGAAGTCTTAAAGCGTACACAGTGAGAAACAAGGGTTGACAAAAATGGGTTAAATCATACTAGCAAATTTATTTAATTTTTGTATAGAGTATTTATATAGTTAGTCACATGATACACACTTTCCTAGGAAAGCTTTAAGCGTACACAGTCAAAAACAAGGGTGTAATAAAACTAGTTAAATCACACTTGGCTCGAATTTTGCGTAGTAAAACTAGCAAATTACTTAAATTTTGCATAGAGTATTTACATTGTTAGATACATGAGATACGTGAGAAACACGGGTATACAAAAGCGAGTTAAATCTTACTTAGGTCAAATTTTACTATACTAAAACTAGAAAATGTATTTAAATCTTAAGATACAAGGAAGTCTTAAGGCGTTTTTGTGTATGAAACAAGGGAATCAAAAAACGAGCTAAATCTCACTTGACTCGGACTTTTTTATACTAAAACTAAACTATAATATTTTAATTTTTACATAGAGTATTTAAATAGTTAGCTACTTGGATATACTTGCCAATTTTGCGCAGTGTACGCACAATATAATAATTTGTTCGAAAAATCGTTTGAAAAATGTCTGTCAATTAGAAGCGACTTTTGTTTTTTTCGAGCTGCGCCGTGGCTAAAAACGTATAGTTGTGGGTCCGTGTAATCAGTTGGATCTAAGCGAGAGATGCCCACATCTCGCTAAGATATTAAGCTCATTAAAAAAAAACGCTATCTCTGTGTGCGTGTGTGTGTGTGCAACCTGATGCGAGTTTCATTAAGGCTTAAGCCGAAGAAATATTTCTCGTTTCAGACTTCGGCCCAGGCCGAAGGTCTTTTACTACCTGTGCCTGTATCTGTTGTTGCGGCTGTTGTTGTTGTTGTTGTTGTCGTTGTTGTTGCTGCCAACCTTACTCAAAGAGCAGCTGAGCACTGAGCAGACTCCAGAGCGAAGTTGTTGTTGCTGCTGCTGCTGCTGCTGCTGCTTCTGCCGGTGCGCATGCGCAAACGCTTTGCGCCTCTTTCAGTCAGTTTGTAGCTCTTTTGGTTGCATTTCATTGTTATGACATCTGCAGGTAACAAATTTTCTGTATCTCTCTGTCTGTCTGCGAGGCAAAACGAGTTTCGGCTGCTGCTGCGCATGTTAAATGATTAAATATCATATTTTTGTTATCAGACAAAAGACTGCGTTTTCAACAGCCCCAGCCCCAGCCCGAGCCGGAGCCCCGTTGCACTTCTTCCCTCTTCCACTGCACTCAACTCTCCACTCCTGTTGCTGTTGCTGTTGTTGCCTTGTCTTACAAGCAATTAAAATTTTTATCGCCGCAAACATGTGCTGCAACTTTGTCCAGCTGATCACGATTAGCGCAGTTGCTTGCAACATAATTAAGTACGGCCAATGCCTAATCAAAGTATCTAATCTCTACTCTTTTTCTCTCTTTCTCTTTCTCCGTTTACAGCGACTTGCAGGGCAACAACTTGACCGTGATATATGAGACGGATTTGCAACGCTTAACCAAGCTGCGTATGCTGTAAGTACAACGCGATTAAAACGTAGTAGTATTAAATTATATAAGCGCATTAGATTAATGTTCAGATCGCAGTAAAGGGGAAAGTACTTTTTTTTTAAGTTTGTTCATTGCTGTCGCAAAATTATCATGCCAGCCGTAAAAAGCTGCTTGTAAAGTGGCAGCAAATGTCGCACCGGCTAAACCATAAATTTCAAGCGTAAATTGAAACCGAAAGTTGGATTGAAACAGGTCCCAATGTGTGGCAGAGATAACTACAAATACAACTCTGTGAGGCAATACACGTTTTCAGTTGAGTGACAAAAAATATACGAAAATTCGACGAATTTTATCAGATAGTATGCCAGAGTTCTGGAAGTTTAAATACTTCAAAATGTGACTTGTCATTGAAATTGGGAAAAAGGTTTTTAAATCGATATACTTGTATACAGCTACGACAAAATAATAGCACCACCGTCATAGGAAATGCAACTTAATATTAAATGCCTCTAACTTTTAATAGTTGAAGCTTTAGTACATAACTATCGAAAAGTAAAAAAATTTAACCGTTTTTTTTTTTTTTTGTAATATATACAACTGTGTAAAAAATAATATAACCACCACCATAGGAAATCCAACTTAATATAATATTATGCTCATATAATAGTAAAAGCTTTAGTAAATTACTATTATAAAGTAAAATATTTAACCGTTTTTTTTTTGTTGAAATAATATTAAGTATTTATTTGATTTGCAGTATCATTATTTTTTCTCCGTATTTTTTACATTTTTGAGAATTTTCTTAAATATTTCAAAAAATGTGTGTAAAATTGAAATTTTTCTTTATTATTATATTATTTAGAGTTTTCTGAAACTAAAAATGTGTTTCAAAGGGATGAAAAGATTGAGTTTTGAAAAATCTCTTGTGGTAGTGGTGCTATTATTTTTTTCGCAGCTGTATGTGCAATCTTGAGCTTGATATGTGCGCACAACTTAATACCACGAGTTTTATCTAATATAATTAGAAATATAGCATAGCTTACTTTATTTTTTTATATTGTACATATATCATCATATTTATCTATAAATTTTTATCTAAATGTAAACTTCTATACTTACAGTCAGTTGACGGACAATCAAATCCACACGATCGAGAAGAATGCATTGCAAGATTTGGTTTCGCTGGAGCGACTGTAAGTAGAAAACCGATGGCAGTGTTGGAAAACGCCTTCGATTCGATTGACTTGCGTACTTAATGCTAGTGCATGAACTTTTGATAACCAATTGATTCACTATTTGAACTAACCGAAATTTGCTGCTCTTTATAGAACTAGATTCACACAAATATGAGAATTTCACGCAAAAATTCGCCATTTCGTTTTGCGTTTCGAAGCTTGAGTTTAACCTTTTGTATCTTTTCTCGTTTCGTTTTATGCATATCTACCTACATACTCTACTCTACTTTCGTTGCGTTTCGTTTTGCGTATCTAATATGCTCGTTCACCAAAAATCCAAAATCGAAAACCAAAAAAACCGAAAAAACCAAAAACCAAAAACCAAAAAAAAAAACAAAACACCAAAACCAAAACACTTCACTCTTTAAATCAGACGCCTAAACAACAATCGACTTAAGGCAATTCCTGAAAACTTTGTGACAAGTTCAGCGAGTCTTTTGCGATTGTAAGTAATCAACGTAGTACCGTAGCTATATCTACCATATCTATCTACAGCTAGTTGTAGACCCCCTAACAATGAGCACATACTGACTCTTGCAAACCTACTCTTTCCCCCCATCCTGCTCGCTCTGGTCTTGCCTGCGCCCAAAAACCTCTGCCCGCTTACCTCGACAACCTGCAGGGACATCTCGCACAATGCCATCACCACGGTGGGCCGCAGGGTCTTCAAGGGAGCGCAGTCGCTGCGCAGCCTGCAGCTGGACAACAACCAGATCACCTGCATGGACGAGCACGCCTTCAAGGGACTGCTGGAGCTGGAGATACTGTGAGTATGCAGCGAGCCCAAAGATGCATTCACTTGATAGCGCAACCTTTCCCCATTTTCGCTGGCTCATCCACCGCTTCTTCCTCATCTTCTGCTGCAGCACGCTGAACAACAACAACTTGACCGCTCTGCCGCACAATGCCTTCGGGGGATTGGCCAAATTGCGGGCGCTGCGACTGTCGGACAACCCGTTCGCCTGCGATTGCCATTTGTCCTGGCTGTCGCGTTACCTACGCAGCGCGCCGCGCCTCGCTCCCTACACGCGCTGCCAGTCGCCGTCGCAGCTGAAGGGCCAAAACGTGGCGGACCTGCACGACCAGGAGTTCAAATGCTCAGGTAAGGCGCCGAGGGGACACACTGCGAGTTCCAAAAGCGGAAATATCGTGGGGATCGACCGATCGAGCGATCGAGCGATGCCAAATTAATTAGTTTTATATGCCGGCAACTCGCCAAGTCGCACAGCGACAACAATAACAAGACAAAGACAAAGCATTGTAAATCATAAGCAGTCATATGGGCACGCCCCCGCTGTGCCGACGCTGCCGCCCACCACAGCAATACACGCGGTCGGAGAGAGATTGTAGGGGGGAGAGCAGAGCGGAGCATCGTGTGTTTGCCAAAACGTTTAACGCCGTCATCGCTCGCCTGATTGGGATGCAGATGCTCAAGCGCTGCGGGCCAAGGTATTTGGAAAAGCCTCCGCTCCACTCCCCTTCCCACTGCTGCGTACTCGTCTTGTGGAAAATCGAATCGAGAAAAACGACGACGACTCGCGACTGAGCTTGGCGTTCAATGAAGCGGAAAATGTGCGCCAAACGATGCCATGAAACGAGTTTTTCTCTCCCTCTCTCTCTCCCCATCTCTTTCTCTTTCCCACTGTCCTCCTCCCATCGTTATTATGCGGCTTGTTATGCTCTCTAAGTGCGCAGGGCTTAGCGCCTTTATCATGCACTTTGTCGACATTAACGATCACATTAATTTCATTGCCAGCCAGAAGGAATATTGCACGAGTCGTTAGTTCGCTTTGATTTGATTCGATTGAGTTTGTTGTGGTTGAATGGGGGTCTGAAGTGTTGGAATAGATATTGATGGACAGATATTTACAGATATTTAGGAGTAACAGAGGTAAAATAATTGAATTGCATTAATAGCTATATCGTTATAGAGTGAAAAGTGTATCAAATTAAAATAATACTAAAATAAAAATAAATTTCGTTAAAATAATACATACAAAAGAATATGAAAAAGACAAAGTTAATATAAATATATAAATTTCAAATTTATAAAATGATATTACAAAAATTAAGTATTGAACACATTGGGTAGTATTAAAAGAAGTTAAACTCTTGCTGAAATAACAAAGTAATGAATTACTAGAAACAAGAAATTATATAAAATTGATAAATTTTAAAATATTGAAAATAACAAAGCAATTACTGAGCTAAAGTTATGCAAAAACTTGATGTGAGAACGCCAAACTTGGCAACACCAAATTCGTATAGCTGTTTTTATAGACATTTCATCACTTAAAAAATTTAAATATGTAAAGTCAAATTTTAAATTATAGAATGGTTTATTGTATAGCAAAAACTTATGATGAATAACAAATTTTAGTAGTGAATATTTGAAGATTAGATATAGGCCTGCATAACAAATTCTACGTTCGTAAGCGTTTTTAGACTAAAACTAAATTTTTCTTGGTTTTACAAAGTGTTTTCTTGAACTTAAGCACAACTACGTTATAAATATTTTAATAGCAGTTACTAAAAGCAAAAAAAAATGATCATAAACGTCTGCGACGCATGCTACAAAAAGTGGAAGTGATCCTCGACGTTGCAGTGTGTTTTCTTTTATATCAGGAAAATTTGCGTAGCAAACCTAATAAGATCTATTAGAGTTGGTAGAGACTGAACAGTTCCAAAGCAGATTATTTAAAACTGACAATTCTTGTTACTTTTTAGAAAAGACATTTCGTAAAATCGCAAATGTAAGTTAGGTTGCTTGGATGATATACCGGTTTCTTAATAGATTTTTAACGGTTATTTTAACGTAGTTACCATTACCCGATTTAAGTACTATATATACCGTTGCCTTCGATTTTGGTGGACTATTTCTGAAATCAGCCCATATGCAGTAAGGGTATTCAGCAGTCGTCCTATTTGATAGTTCCTTGGTTCGACGGGACTTGTTTGACTTTCGTTTTGTATTAGAAATGCTATGGCATTATGTGGGTAAACATTTATGACCAGCGGCTCTTCGGGGCCTCGTTGCCTGCTCAACCGCCGAGCAGCAGAGGCGCAGCTCCATCTCGGCGTGCTGCAGTAGCACTAATAATTATGTGGTTTCGCCGCTGCTGTGTGGTGCTGCTGCAGCTGTTGTGGATCAAATCCGAGAGCCAAATGGCCAAGTGCATCTGGCCACGAATCTGGATGAGAATGTATGCAGTTTGCTTTACACTTGCCACTTCCCACTTGCCACTTGCCACTTGCCACTTACCAACTACCAACTTACCATGTACCATTTGCTGCTACTACACTTGCAGGTCTCACCGAGCATGCGCCAATGGAATGCGGCGTGGAGAACAGCTGCCCCCATCCCTGCCGCTGCGCCGATGGCATTGTCGATTGCCGTGAGAAGAGTCTGACGAGCGTGCCCGTTACGCTACCGGACGATACAACCGAACTGTAAGTGCAACGTGCAGCGCGCAACGTGCAACGTGCAACCTGCCACGCAGTCAAAATATCATCGATGCTAACTGTACTCTCTCTCTCTCTATCTCGCTCTCTCGATACGCAGTCGCCTGGAGCAGAACTTCATTACGGAGCTGCCTGCCAAATCCTTCTCGAGCTTCCGCCGGCTACGACGCATCGATCTGTCCAACAACAACATCTCGAGGATTGCACACGATGCGCTAAGTGGCCTGAAGCAGCTAACAACGCTGTAAGTAGACGCGCATTAGCAACAAGTAGCACCCTGTACGGTTGAGTGTGTGTGTGTGTGTGTGTGTGTGAGTGTTTGTGTGTTTGTGTGTGTGTGTGCGGAGTAGTGTCTGTCAGTCACACTGCTGGCACTCCTGACACTCCTGACAGCCACTGGGCCTCGCTGAAGTTGGGCTGAGCTTCGGGTAATCGGCCTATGCTAAGCGTTGGCAGCCCCGCAAGGCATCGGATTACCTGAGTGTTCATTTGTGTGAGTATGCGTGTGTGTGTGTGTTAGCCACAATATGCCGCTCGCGCCTCCCTCGCAGTCACTGTCTGTGCATTGTTGAGTGTGTGCCAAACCAGTTGCCGCCCGCAAAGACAACAACAAGCATCCACCACAACACAAGCAGGCGGCGTTGCCCTGCGTGCCTTTTTGTACTCAGTGACAGGAACAGAGTCAAGAAGGGTATATGTCAGTAGGATAAATTGCAGAAAAACGAAATAAAAAGTTGACTTTGCGAATTGTTAAAATATGTAGAATATTTTATATTAAGAGGTATTTCAAAGTCGTTTAATTTTATCAACTGTCAAGAGCATAGCACATTTTTATAAAGCTTTAACAGTATTTCGAAATATATTTTAGGCTAGAACTTATCGGAATAAATTTTTTTTGTTAGCACAGGATATTTTAAAGTCATGCCTAGTCAACAAAAAACAAAAGTATTTGAATGTCATGTATTGCGAAATTGCCTAAATGTTGTACCGTTAATAGCTAAGTACAGGGCATATACGGTTTTTAGAACAGAAGTTAGCAGTCAGTGCAGAGTATTTTTTAATCATCAAGTATTGTTTTATAGTTATACATATTATTTACAGAGTATTTGATAGTCAAGTACTGCGCTCTTGACTTAATATCTTACAGTTGATAACTAAGTACAGGGTATATGCTATTTGAGCAGCTTTACAATTAGCCAATTCACGTTAGAAAAAAGCTTAGTAAGGCACTTAAGTCCACTTGATATGGTATCCACGAGTGTTTGCTATTTAGTTACTAATTAGTAATCAGAGTTTCTTGCGTTGATTAAATAAGTGCATGGTACACACAAGTCAGGCAATGTTATACTAATTGGAATTTGGATTATCCACTTACAACTGAACTGCTGTATTTGCTAGCTAAATACTATTTTCTTTGACAGACCTTTTTTGCTTATGTTAAACAGGGTATACGCTAGTCGAAGACACTCTTTTAGCGACAGGCCAATCATCAGATAAATCCCTGACTATTGTTCGTCTATAACTGAATTACAGGATATCTAGCAATCGCACACATTCAACCCTTACAGCTGTCTGCTGCCTTTCTATCAGCTCCCACGCTATGTGTTCTCAGGTTTTGTTTTCATGTGTTTTTCTTCTCTCTCGCTTGCAGCGTGCTGTATGGCAATAAAATAAAGGATTTACCCTCGGGCGTGTTCAAAGGACTCAGCTCGCTGCAGCTGCTGCTGCTGAATGCCAACGAGATCTCGTGCATACGCAAGGACGCCTTCCGCGACCTGCACAGCCTCAGCCTGCTCTCGCTGTACGACAACAACATTCAGTCGCTGGCTAATGGCACATTCGACGCCATGAAGAGCATCAAAACGGTGTAAGTACCACGCCCCCTCTCAGACACCACGGCCATGCCCCTCTGCATGCAGTAGCTGCGCCCCACGACAGACGACAGGCAGCCCGCAGTGGTGCACGCCTCCAGGCGCAAGCAGGCAGGCAGGCAGGCAAGCAGGCACTTGGTGTTAAACCTCTGAAGTGCATTTAGTAGTTGCTTTGACTTGGCAGCCCCGCGCGCTTTGACATTTGTTTAGCAGCAAACAACCAACACCCTAGTATTCCCCCGTTCGCTGTCTCCCCCAACCTTAGTCAACCATACCAAACCCAACCCCAACACCTCTCCCCACATACTATCTGGCCTGTGAACCGTAAAGAGGCATTCTACGAACAAAAGACTGGGCGGAGAGTCCGCCTCGAGCATCGATAAATGCGTCGTCTTTAAGTGCTGTGCGGTTCTTGAGATGCCATAGATGGCATAGATGCTATAGATGGATAGCACAGTGCTCTCTGCTTGAGTGGGCTAAGTATTTGTCGGGGTTGTCAACTTGAAAGCCAGCAGGCAAGTAGTAGTTGAAATCCTAAGCAGAAGTGACAATACTGGTTGAAGACCTTCCAGAGGCTTTTGAAAATAGAGTCAGATTTTTAATTACGATAGGCCAGGAAAAATTTGCCTATATTAAACATAAAAAACATTTTCATAACATTTATACGCACATATTGTTATCTATTATAAACCTATGAATCTCGGTATAATATAGTTTGAAACTATCTAAAGTTTTCAGTTTTAATTCTAAAAGCTTTCTTTCAATTCGCAACTGATGAAACTGTAGAAATTTGACTATCATGCTTGAGGTTTATGCAGTTTTGAATTCATTACTTATGATAGCTTTTTCGTAGTCAAAACTGTAACAATTTCAAATACGAAATTTGAAACAACATTAAAACAAATATTTATTTTATTACTATGTATATTAGATAGGCATATTAATTTCAAATTAGAAACAATATCTATAAAATATCTATGATTGATTTTGGATTACCAAAATTAACTTTTAGGGAAAAAAAACTTCTTCAGCAGTTTAGAATTTTCATGAGATAATCATTACGATTTTAATTCAAGTAACTCTATGATTGATTTCAGATTCTCAGAACTTGCTTTTAATTCAGTTCAATTGACAAAAGTTAAAAATCATGTATGTGATGAATACAGTCCCTTATATAGTTCTTCATCCATTATAATGTTATCTCATTTGAAATACCATGGTATAAAGAAGAAAACAGACTTAACATAAGATGAACAGATAAAAGTATCGAGTTCAAGTCAAGTAAAAATCTTTCAAAAAACTAGAATGGATTTTGGACTCTCATAATTTCCTTACAATTCAATTTTGATTGATAAAAGAAATAAAATTATTTATTTTGTTATGTCATTTCTAGTATAAAGTTTAAACAAATTTCACATAGATATTTTAAATAGATAATGATATAAACAGATAAATATGTCTGTGATTTATTATAGATTTTCAAAACTTTCTTCAAAATTCCGTTTAATAAAATGGAATTAGTATACATAAATAGTCAAACATCATGTATTTTCTATTTTTATTTATTATTATCATTATTATTATTCATTTTTATTTATAATTATCTCCTTTCAACTATAAAATAGAACGCATATATGAGAAATCAAAACAGCACAACGATTTCAAGTCTGGTAAAATATCGTTTATCTATGATTTCGCTTCGATTTTTCTTAGATTTAGTGAAAATAAAATAGTTCCTTTAGAAATTTCTCAATAATTTATGAGGTAAATTTATATTCCATTATATGGCTCGACCATATATTATTGTATTATTAGCTCGTAGTCAAAACTGTCACAATTTCAAGCACAAAATAGTAAGGGGCTGTCTGCAGTTATCGGGCTTGCTGCAGGCAAATCTCTTGCCTGATATTGGCAGGCGCAACTCTGCCAGGGATTGCCTTTTCAAAATAGTCTCTCGCGACAACAACAATAACACCTACAACTAACACAACAACAGCAACAACAACAACGAGGACAAACAACGAACAACGGAAACGTTGTCGCCGCAGGGCCCGTGCACTTTTAAGACGTCTCAAGCCTCCGTCCAAGAGCCAACAGTTTTGCCTTTGCCTTTCTTTGGGCGCCGCCCCTGCCGCTGCTGCGCCCACACTCTGCTCCTCATTCAATGCTACTTTCTTTCTTTCTCTTCCTCACTGTATATATACGTATATATATATATATATATATTTGTATATATATGCAGACATTTGGCCAAGAATCCTTTCATTTGCGACTGCAATCTGCGCTGGCTGGCCGACTATTTGCACAAAAATCCCATAGAGACAAGTGGAGCACGCTGCGAGTCACCGAAGCGGATGCATCGCCGGCGCATTGAATCGTTGCGCGAGGAGAAATTCAAATGTAAGTACGCTCCCGCCGGGCAACGGAGGGGCAACTGAGGCGCAAGACAAGCAAAGAATATGTCTTAACTTTGGCCGCCCACCAGCTTGCCCGGACTCGACAACAATCCAGCCCTAACCCACACTTCTGTCCATTGCACAGGTTCCTGGGATGAATTGCGCATGAAGCTATCCGGCGAGTGCCGCATGGACTCCGACTGCCCCTCGATGTGCCAGTGCGAGGGCACCACCGTCGACTGTGCCGGGCGAGGACTCAAGGAGATTCCGCGCGACATTCCGCTGCATACCACAGAGCTGTAAGTCGACCGCAATCCACCCAACCACCCAACCCCACACCCCCACTTGTTCCTGCTGCGTATCCCTATTATTCCTACAAATTATTGTCGTGCTTTGAAAAGCGCCCCCGACGGGCTATAAAATGGGGTAGTCAACTATTTAGCAAAAGTTCGCAACTCTTAAATATGATTCATACTTAAGTTAAGTCGAGTAATGATAGAGTCAACTTCCACTATAATTTACTTCGCTTTTCGTGTTGAGTAGAATTATAGAAATTGGTGTGTCTATTGGAGTTACGTAATTCCCGATTAATGAGGAACAGTGGAGTGAGCATTTTTCTGAAATATGATTCAGATTTATTTTAGATGTGATTATAAAATAGTTATGATAGAATTGAAACTCTTATGTTAAGTTAGTTTCTTAGCGCTTGGAGCAAGCGGTGGGATTTAGTTTGCATTTAGAAGTGGAAATACATTATATTTTTCTATATAACAAATTTTAGAATTAGCAATATATTATTTATATTGAAAGGAATATTTAAAATACATTCTATAACTTCTTTCAACTATAATTAACAAGTAGAGTGACAAATAAGTTAATCTTCGTTTTAATTAAAATAATTTGAGAAAATTCTAAAAATTGAAATGGAAAACGTGATGCTTAATAAATTGTGAACTTGCTACAATTTTATAATAAAATTTCCGCAAGCTTTAAAATTTGTTGAGATTGAAGTTAATCTTCAGTATAATTTACGCAACTTTTGAAGGTATCTTGAGCTATGAAATTGGGTCTGTTGAAATACATTGAGGAATAAGCATAGTTGATAGATATTATAGAATGTATTTCAAATTTCCCTTTTAATTTAAATAATTTAGTATTTATTCTTAAATTCAAATCTTCCATTTTAATTTTAATAACTTATTATTTATTCTAAAATTTGAAATATAGATAATATTATGCTTAATAATAATTAAAATGCCACAAACATCAGTAAATCTCTGAAAATTTTATAAAAGAGTTTGCAAGCTTTAAAATACGTTTAGATGGAAGTTAATCTACTGCCACAGGTATCTGTAAAACTCCATCAATTTTATAGAAAAAAGTCTGAAATCTTCATAATTCATTTAGATTCAAGTTAATCCCCAGTATAATCTACCCAGATAGTCAGACCTATGAAATTGGGTCCATTAGATTGAGAAATAAAAATCGTTGTAATCATAATTATATATAATGGAAAACAGTTCAACCGCCACTAAAAAATATATATTAAATAGGTATATCAGATATAGATTTTCTCAAATTCTGCTCCACTTTAAGTTATAAAGTTGCGGCACAGAGAGCCGCTTGAGCCTTCGAGTTGCACTTTTGCACGCATGGTAAACTCAATGCGAAATCCGTTCACAGATTGCTCAACGACAACGAATTGGGTCGCATCAACTCGGATGGGCTGTTCGGGCGATTGCCGCATCTGGTTAAACTGGAGCTGAAGCGCAACCAGCTGACGGGCATCGAGCCGAATGCATTCGAAGGCGCATCACGCATTCAGGATCTGCAGTTGGGCGAGAACAAGATTAAGGAGATTTCGAACAAGATGTTCCTGGGACTGCATCAGCTGAAGACGCTGTAAGTACAAATGGAAATGGACGTGGATTGGCGAAACTTGGCATTTTTGTTTTTTTTTTTTTTTTTTTTTTGTACGCTTGGGAAATTAAAAGTTTTTCCTCATACTCATTTTACGTTGTTCTTGTTTCTTCTATCGTTGCAGCAATCTTTACGACAATCAAATTTCATGCGTAATGCCCGGCTCATTCGAGCATCTGAACTCGCTGACGTCTTTGTAAGTACACTGAAGACCCTATCTATTTCTCTGACTGTAGGTAGGGCTGGGCGAGGGAGGTTGGCAACCCTTCCAGATGCTTCTGCTGGCCGTGCATAGCAATTAAAACTGTGCCAAGTGGCTGAGCATCGGCGTGCACTTCAATAGATAAATGATTTAGCTTTGGCATTAATTGCCCAGAGTCTGAACTCCAGAGTGGTACTCACACCCTGCTCCCACTCTGCCCCGTACCGTGCCGCGCCGTATCTCCGTGCAGAGGCACATAAAATGAGGTTAATGGTTTTGATTGTTCTCTAGTTGAACTTCAGCTGATTGCCTGCGTTTCACATCAAAACAGAAGCTGCTGCTGCTGCTGCTGCTGGTGATGCTGTTGCTGCTGCTGCTAACAAATCAGTTTTTCTGCTTCTTCTCTGCTGCTACTGCTGCTGCTGCTACGTTGCATGCCACTAGGCAACAACAACAGGAGCAGTCCCAACTATTGTATATAATTCAATTGAACTCCAATTTATAGCAGAGCTGCCTACGATAAGAGCACGCTCGCTGGGATACCCGCTGCACAAGAGTGTCTGTGTGTGGCAGTGTCTCTGTGTGTGTGTGTGTGTGTGTGTGTGTGCGTGTGTGTGTTGTTGTGCACGCCTGCTGTAAATCAACCCTCAACAACAGACACACTTGCGAGTGTGCTGTGCTGCCTTCGATGATTTAATTAATTAAAATTGAGTTCAATAAAGAGCGCAAAGCACAAGCTACAGTCGAGTCCGGCTAAGTTGAACGTCGCCAAGTTTCGGCACATAAATTGGGATTTATATGCAGAAGCATTTAAAGTCAATTGAGCGCATTGGAGGTACAAATTGTAAATCAGCGCAAAAGCATAAATCTAAATTTAATGAGCACAGTTTACACTTACCAAAGTGTAAATTCTCGTTATAATTTCGATATTTAAAAAAAAAATAAAAATTTAATAAGTTTCGATGCATGCATGCAGCTAAGAGCGATATTTAACGATATATACAATTTGTACAATCTTGATTGAAGCATATTTAACTGAGGGCAACTGAATAATATTGCTAATTAATTTATCTATCGAGCTACAAATTTTGATCAAGTTTAAAGCATTTTTAACTCATATATAGCCACATTTCGTGTACTATATATATTTTATTATTATTTTATTATATTATAACTATCGTAATTCACATATACTATGATTAATGAAAACGAATACACGTTGCATAGTCTTATAACTACAGATCCACAAAATTTGATAAAGATTAAAGCGGATATAGCTGAGTTATAACCCAGTTTCGCTTACTATTTATAGTAAGTTTCGCCAGACCAAGGCTCTACACTACACAATAATGTGAATAGCTTCAACTGATTTATGCAGGGTCCACTGACTTAGTGTTATAACTACCGAACTACAAAATTTGATAAAGATTAAAGCATACATAGCTGAGGTATAGGCCAGTTTTGCATACTATTTGTAGTATTTATGGTAAGTTCCGTCCGACCAAGACTCTACACACATATGCGAATATTGTGCATAGGGTCAACTTATTTAGTACTATAACTACCGATCAAGATTAAAGCATATGCAGCTGAGTTATAGCCCAGTTTCGCTTACTTTGTATAGTTAGTTTCACCTAACGAGGTCTCGACTGTAGCCATTATTACACCTACTGCGGGCGTGTGTGCGCGGGGGAGGGGGGGTTTGCCCTATGCTGTGCGCTGTGGTTCGGTTGCCACATCTAAAATTATTGTAAAATTCATTTAACTAGCTAATAAATAGCTTCAATGAAAGTCATTAAGTGCTGTGCACCGCACGACGCCCACACACTCCATCAGCCAGGTGAACTGTGGGTGGGCAGAGGGGGGTAGTGTAGTCCGCGGGCAGCAGATGGGCAGAAGTGTTAGTTAGTTGCCTGCGGCACACACACACACACACACACACACACACACACACGCGCATACACGCACACACACAATGCCAGCGTTGATAGCATGACAAAGCAGCATTGCTTATTAAATTAGTCTGGACTTGGTGTGTAGCGCCTGGAATTGCCAATGTAATTTGCGATCCATTGTTTCAGCCGGGCGCATAATTAAAGGCAAAGCCGGGCCAGCAGTGTGTGTGTGCGTGTGTGTGTATGGGTGCCAGTGGTGCTCTTTTCGAACAAGTGAAACATATGGTCGAGCCAATTTGCATGCCAAAAGTGCAAAATGGAAAATATAATTAATGAGACCATCAAACGAGTCGATAGAGTCCCCATCAAAAGAGCCACAGAAGGCAATTTAATATTTGATTAATCTTGCAGTGCAGTGTAAAAAGCAAATTTGACTAGTTTGTTGGCTTCAGCTGAAAATCAAACTATAACCAATTAGTTGAACTTTGCTACCGAGAAAAGTTTGATGAGCGCCTCAAAGTGCGCTGTAAGCTTGGAGTTGCTTCGACTTTGAAAGAAATTTGAACTAATTATAGGTTTTTTTTAGCTGAAACTTGTTATCAATTAGCTTAACTACAATTTGTAGTTCAATTTAATGATCTCAAAGCTCCTTTACGAAAAGCATTCGTGATTATTAGCGCTTAAAGCGTACTTATAAAAGCTCCATACATGAGTACCATATGTTAAGCGTTGGACTTAAGTTCTGCCGAAGCTTTCAGCACGTTTAATATTGTAATTGTACGGGAAATAATTTATTCGATTTATACGATTAATTTATCAAATCCTTTGAGCTCTAGTTACAACTCAAACTATAGTTGGCCAAAACAAACCATTCTAATTAACACCTAAACTAATTCGAAACTTTAATGTGATTAAATTGTTTTAAGTTGCAAATTCTGCAAAAAGGGCTTACAACTTGGCAAAACTCTTCGTTTCTTGAGCCTTAAACGCATGAGCTTTATCATATTTTCATTTAGCTCTTGGGATTTTATCTGAGCTTTAATGTGGTTCAAAAGCTTCTAATAAAACATGAGAAAATATTGCAACAAGTTAACTATAACAATTGCTCAGTTTACTTTAAAATATTATATGCTTAATATTTAATGCTTAATCAAAGCTTAAAGAAAGGATTTCTTTATTTTTACATGCTCATAAAACAGGGAAAGTCATGCCATCATTTTGAGTTATACAATTAAATTGGCAAATCTTTTTGATTAAGTTACAACTCAAACCATAATTGGTTAAACCAAATCTAATTCGAAACTTTATTGTGATTAAAAAGCTTAAAATTCTAGATCTTTGCGCTAATACAAAACATGAGCTTTATTATACTTCCGGTAAGCTTTTACGAAAAAATCGTGCTTAAATCTAAGCTTTAATGCGCTTCAAAAGCTGCCGATGAAATATGGGAGAATCCACCATCTTAATTATAACAAGTCTTTAGTCAAGTTAAAACTGTAAGGTGCTGAAGCTTTAATGCCCAATCGAAGCTTTAATAAAATATTTTTAAACTTGATAAAGCCGTACAGGCTTTAAATCGGTTTAATAGTATAGAAAATCCTTGTTGCACTTTAAGCTTTCGCAACATTTTCAGCTCGATTGCACGGAGGGCAATCATGGAGGCACCTCGCGTATTCGCAACTAATTGAAATACAATCTAATCCCCGACATTTATGTGCTCGTTCTGCAGGAATCTCGCATCGAATCCATTCAATTGCAATTGTCATTTGGCCTGGTTTGCCGAATGGCTGCGCAAAAAGTCACTGAACGGCGGTGCGGCACGTTGCGCTGCCCCGGCAAAGGTACGTGATGTGCAAATCAAGGAACTGCCCCACAACGAGTTCAAATGCAGCAGCGAGAACAACGAGGGCTGCCTGGGCGACGGCTACTGCCCGCCGGCCTGCACCTGCACCGGCACAGTGGTGCGCTGCTCGCGCAATCAGCTGAAGGAGATACCGCGTGGCATTCCGGCCGAGACATCCGAACTGTATCTGGAGTCCAATGAGATCGAGCAGATACACTACGAGCGCATACGACACTTGCGCGCGCTGACCAGACTGTGAGTAGTAGTCGTAGTAGACGTGCCACGACGTGTGGCATGTGGCCTGTGGCCTATGGCCTGTAGCCTGCAGCAGACTCTAATTGTTTTTCCCGTTTTCAGCGATCTCAGCAACAATCAAATCACCATACTCTCCAATTACACCTTTGCCAATCTGACCAAGCTGTCCACGCTGTAAGTATCGGTGTAACCGCCGCGTTCTAATGACTTTTTAATTGCCGCACAGGGCAACACGAATCGAATCGAATCCCAGCCTTAGCCCAATCCCAATAGCAATCGCCTTGCCACGCCACAGCTCAAGAGGGCTTGACACAATTTTTGGGTTTTTTTTTTGTTGTTTGTTGCAATTGCAATTGCAGTTTGCGGCTCAGGCTGAAGCTGAAGCTGAAGCTGTGGCCACCCTTGGCCTGGCCTGGGCTCGTCTCGGCCAGGCACGAAATTCATGCGAGACGCTGAGTCGTGACTCGTGCTTAAGCATTAGTTGTCGCCCCCCACCGACGTCCACTTCCTCTTTTCCTCCCTCCCCCCTGATCACTTGTGTGTGTGTGCGCTATCCACAATCGAAATTGTGCCGTTTAACATACCCTGCAGGCATATTCCCCGGCCATGGGGTATGCCAACTGAGCGTTAGACTCATGTCAGCCATTTAGTTGCCAGGTCTAGCGATTTTTAAAATGTCTGCTTTTCATTCTTGGTAAATTTTTTATATTTAAAAATATTACAAATTCAAAAAATTAAAATTGAATTAATTTAAAAATATTAAAAACGGATTTAAGAAATGCAAAATTTTTTGTAGGCCATACATTTCTTATTTAAAATCCCTGCGTTGAAAAATATTAAAAATGTTTATTTCAAATTAAAATTAATTTAAAAATGTTAAAAACTAATTCAAGAAATTCGCAAATGTTTTTGTAGACTATTTTGTGCAACTCTTAAATTCTGATAACTACTTGCTTATATTTATCAAATATATTATAAAAATATATTGAATTTCAAACAATATTTTTGGCAAAAGTCTCGAGTGAAGCTTATTAATTTTTTATATTAAAAGTTCAGTATATTTCTTATTTCTCATTCATTTAAAGAAACTATAAAATATTGTTTAACATTTTTATGAATTCCTCATTTTTCTGCAGTTGGCTTATATTTATATTATTTATATAAAGAAATATATGAGATATTTATTTTTTGACTTATATAGAATTTAGAAATTATTAGAAATTTAGAAATAATTAATTTAGAATTTAGAAATAGATAAAAAATTCATTAGTATAAAATACCAGCACATTTCACAAAAGTCAACAAATATGTTTACAAAATTGTTTCTTTCTTGCAAAACTCTTCCAACACTGTTTGTATTCCTCGCTCAATTGCAGGGTATGCCTGTAGTCAGTCACAGTGTCCACTCTCGCTGCATTTCTTTTCGAACTGTGTCTGTCTGTCTGCCTGTTTTTTTTTTTTTTTTTTTTTTTGGCTGAGGTTAAAACGTTTTGCAATTACTTTCATTTCTTCATCTTCGGCCATAAGTGCTGTCTGGGTGTGTGTGCTGTGTGTGCTGTGTGTGCAATTGCCTAAACGTTTGCTGACATGCCTTTTGGGCTTCTTTTTCCTCCTTCCCCTCTCTCCCCACCTGCAGCATCATATCGTACAACAAGCTGCAGTGCTTGCAGCGTCATGCGTTGTCGGGCCTCAACAATCTGCGCGTGCTCTCGCTGCACGGCAACCGCATCTCGATGCTACCGGAAGGCTCCTTCGAGGATCTCAAGTCGTTGACACACATGTGAGTACTACGACTGCACACACTTCAGCTGAATGACCTACTAGACTGTGACCCCCTCTCTGCATCTTCCTCTTCCTCTCACCATACACAGCGCACTTGGCAGCAATCCGCTGTACTGTGACTGCTCACTGAAGTGGTTCTCGGACTGGATCAAGCTGGACTACGTGGAGCCGGGCATTGCACGCTGCGCGGAGCCGGAGAACATGAAGGACAAGCTGATACTGTCGACGCCCTCGTCAAACTTCTCGTGTCGCGGCCGCGTGCGCAACGAGATCTTGGCCAAGTGCAACGCGTGCTACGAGCAGCCCTGCCAGAACAAGGCCCAGTGCCTGGCGCTGCCCCAGCGCGAGTACCAGTGCCTCTGCCAGCCTGGCTACCACGGCAAGCACTGCGAGTACATGATCGACGCCTGCTACGGCAATCCGTGCCGCAACAATGCCACCTGCACGGTGCTGGAGGAGGGGCGCTTCAGCTGCCAGTGCGCGGCGGGCTACACGGGCGCGCGCTGCGAGACGAACATCGACGACTGCCTGGGCGAGGACATACGCTGCCAGAACAACGCGACGTGCATCGACGGCGTGCAGTCGTACCGCTGCGAATGCCAGCCGGGCTTCAGCGGCGAGTGGTGCGACACGAAGATCCAGTTCTGCAGCGCGGAGTTCAATCCGTGCGCCAACGGCGCCAAGTGCCTGGATCACTTCACGCACTACAGCTGCGAGTGCCTGGCGGGCTTCCATGGGGTCAACTGCACGGACAACATCGACGACTGCCAGAACCACATGTGCCAGAACGGCGGCACCTGCGTGGACGGCATCAACGATTACTTCTGCAAGTGCCCCGACGACTTCACGGGCAAGTACTGCGAGGGCCACAACATGATCTCCATGATGTACCCGCAGACGTCGCCGTGCCAGAACCACGAGTGCAAGCACGGCGTCTGCTTCCAGCCGAATGCCGCCGGCTCGGACTACCTGTGCAAGTGCCATCCGGGCTACACGGGCAAGTGGTGCGAGTATCTGACCAGCATCAGCTTCGTGCACAACAACTCCTTCGTGGAGCTCGAGCCGCTGCGCACGCGTCCCGAGGCGAACGTGACGATCGTCTTCAGCAGCGCCGAGCAGAACGGTATCCTCATGTATGACGGCCAGAATGCGCATCTGGCTGTCGAGCTCTTCAATGGACGCATCCGGGTCAGCTACGATGTGGGCAACTATCCCGTGTCCACGATGTACAGCTTCGAGATGGTCGCCGACGGCAAGTACCATGCCGTCGAGCTGCTGGCGATCAAGAAGAACTTTACGCTGCGCGTCGATCGCGGCCTGGCGCGATCCATCATCAACGAAGGCTCCAACGACTATCTCAAGCTGACCACGCCCATGTTTCTGGGCGGTCTGCCCATGGAGCCGGCGCAGCAGGCCTACAACAACTGGCAGCTGCGCAATCTGACCAGCTTCAAGGGCTGCATGAAGGAGGTGTGGATCAACCACAAGCTCGTGGACTTTGGCAACGCGCAGCGCCAGCAGAAGATCACGCCAGGCTGCGCGCTGCTCGAGGGTGAGCCCAGCGAGGCTGAGGACGATGATGAGCAGGATTTCATGGACGAAACACCGCACATCAAGGAGGTACGTATTAACTGGGCAGAGTGCACTCTGTAAGCTCAACTGATCGTTCAACTAATCGCTTTTTTACGCTCTTCCAGGAGCCCGTGGATCCCTGCGCGGAGAACAAATGCCGCCGCGGCAGTCGCTGTGTGCCCAATGCCAACTCCAGGGATGGCTATCAATGCAAATGCAAGCACGGCCAGCGCGGACGCTACTGCGATCAAGGTGAGGGCAACTCAGAGCCCCCAACAATCACTGGTACATATTGCGCTCTCTGTCTAACAAAACTCATTCTGCACATCCAAGCGGGGCGCGTCTCACTCTAACATAGCATCGAAACAAAGCTACAAACAAGAAGAGAAGTAGATTTTGGGTTATAGCTATGAAGAAGATACAATAGAATGTAGAACCATAGGTTATTGCCTCCAGCCCTCCCTATATGTGATAGATCATTTCCCGGTTTTTCTTGATCGCTTTTTAATTGGGTGATAACATTTAAGTGAGATGTGATAAGTTTCACAGTTCATTTCCGTTTCCATATAGAATTTTTACTAATTACCAATATAACACTTAAATATTATATCGTAGTGAGATATGATAATATTGGTTGGTAATATGATCATGTGACTTTGAGATTATGATCAGTTTTGAAATTTTGAATTATTACTATAATTAGCTATATTAAGCTTAAATATTATATCGTAGTGATATATCATAATATCGGTTGGTAATATGATCATGTAATTATGGCCAGGTTATATATTTTCAATAATAACTAATGTCGATCTGTATAGATATGAGACATGAGAATAATATTAGCTATTTAACACTCTTATTGAAATATATCTTTCAAATTTTATCAATATAGTTTCAAACCTTTGAGTTAGGTCTCAAAATAAAATAGAAAATCTTAGATCAAAAGCGCTACACAAGAATAAATAAGCTTTATATGAAGGAAGGCAACAAATTTAGGTAGATAATATCTTAGTATATACTTGATTTTATAACTGTCTGCTAGTGTATATATAGTATTTATAAATTTATATTAATATAATATTTAAAAATTTATATAATATTTATAAATTTATATTAATATAATATTTATAAATTTATATTAAAATAATATTCATAAATTTATATTAATATATATTAATTTATATTTAATATAATATTTTATCCTAGTTAATCAATTTATATTTCCAAAACTAAGAGCATATTTTTAGGCCAAAAATTTAGATCAAAATGAAAACTAAGCAATAGGAAAGCTTTATATATGTATTTAGTGCTGGCTAGAATCAAATTAATATACCCACCCTCTGCAAGGATAGATCTAGCTCTATTAGAGATAGGATGAAGATATGTTATGATTTTATTACACTTAATCGTAATAACTTCAAGCTGAAAACTTCTTCGAAGCTACTCATTTGCTTCGTCTGCAGAGTAGTACTAGTTACAATTTCCTTCCCTACTAAGAGTTGATTTTAAATTAGTGTAGACCAGTTTATAATTTACTACCACTTTACCGTAGTAGCTTAACCTTTTGCTCGGTTTATTAGCGGGAGCCTGCTTCGGGCTGCTCTACACAATTCCCCGGCAAAGTTTTCCTTTGATATAGATTGTTCTCCTTCAGTTGAGCAAGTTTTCCGCGCTGCTCCTCCCGCTTGGATACCTGCTACATAACTTCATTTGCTTGCTCACACACACACACACATCACATACATCACACACACATGCACGCACATAAGTGTGTGCCGTATCTGTAATCTCATTAGCCGGCCCGGCCGCCGCCCCGTCAAAGGTGGCTTTCCACTAATTGCATTTTCACATCATATTTTATTGCAGCCGCGGCGACGTGTCGCAAGGAGCAGGTGCGCGAGTACTACACTGAGAACGATTGCCGCTCGCGGCAGCCTCTCAAGTACGCCAAGTGCGTCGGCGGCTGCGGCAATCAGTGCTGCGCTGCGAAGATAGTGCGGAGGCGCAAGGTGAGTACGCGATACAAACGCAAATGCAAATACAAACAAATACATATAGCTAAAGCTTAGTTAGATATGAGTAGAGAGATTATAACGTGTATATGTACCTATCTGATCGCATAATTAAATTTAAGAGTTTTTATAAGTTAAAGATACAGAGGCTACTTGGCAATATGTACTCATACCATGCAACCTCTTACAGTCGCTATTATAAAAATCAAAATATTTATTTAAAAAGTTCATAATTCTATGTAGAGTATATATATATATATATAGATAGATATATACTGCTTTTATATATACCAACTGTTATTTTAGATAGCGCTTAAAGACAACTTCTAGACATATTTAGACACACTTAGATACTTTTGTAGATACATTCTACTCACAAGATACTCTTTGTATGAGCTAAACACTTTATTTTGTATATAGAGATTTACTTTGTATATACAATTATACTTTGTATATCTACTACTTTGGTATCTACAAAATTTCATGGTACTTTTGAAATCTAAAAGCTTTAATTGGTATTTATTGTACTATCGAACACACAGTATACTATTCAGCAGCTGAAAGATACTTTTGTTGTCTACCTGATATTTTTTGGTATATGCATACAAGTTGCTGTTACACCTACAAAGTAGTCTTAAACATCTGTGCGATAGTTTTCTATCTATCTGACATATCTGTAAGGTTAATTTCTATATTTTATTAATATTATATTACATTCGAATCCACAAGTTACTATTCAACAACTGCAAGATACTTTTTCGCATCAACAAATTGCTGTTGCATCTACAAAATAGTTTTTAGAATCTATACGATACTTTTCTATCTACCTATTAAACCTATAAGATGCTTTTTTGCATCTACAAAATATTTAATTATCTATAAAAGATTTTCGTACGTGCAAGATACTTTCTTGCTTCGGTAAGAGACTATGCATAATAATTGCATCCATAAGATACTTTTACATATATGCAATTATGCACTTAAATTATACACTTAATTATATACTTAAAGTAGGCTTAGTCGAACTGTTTTATAAGAAAACTCAGCCGAGTATGTAGAGTATATATGTAGGTATAGTTCGATCGACTCACGATCAAGAATAAAAAGCTAGATAGCTAAATAAATATATTTTACAAGAATATATAGCTACCTAGCTAAACCTTGATTCCCTTGAAACTCCAGCAAATATTTGAATCTTTCTAATATGCCTTATAATATAATATGCTCCGATCTCTTTGCAGGTGCGCATGGTGTGCAGCAACAATCGCAAGTACATCAAGAACTTGGATATTGTGCGCAAATGTGGATGCACCAAGAAATGCTACTGACTGAAAGATGCGACTACCCAATTGCTTACAGCAAGCAATGGCAGCTTAGATGTTAGCCTAGGAACACAATTAAACTTAACGCATAATACGCATAATAATAATAACTATAATAACAACTATAATAATAATGATAACTATAATAATACTAGTAGCAGTAATAGTAGCAGTAGCAGTAGAACTAACTTTAGTCTTAAGCCGCAAAGCAGTAGGTTTAATAGCACGGGGCAGACGGAGGCGGGGCAGAGGCAGGCAGAGCAGGTGAATGATAAAGAGAAGGAGGAGGACGATGACGATGACGACGACGATGACTATGCCATGGAGGACATGGAGTCAGACACAGAGCGCATGCAGGCGGATCTCTATGATGACGACGACGTTGAGGACGATGACGATGATGATGATGATGGTTTGGACGACGAGGAGACGAGCTTATTTGCAGGCAATGACGACGATGAGGAGGAGCCTGAGCAGCTGCCCGATCCCAAGGGATTGGTATCGCCGGCAGCTGAAGAGGAGGAGGACATGGGCTACGACGAGGACGATGAGCGTTTGGCACTGGAAAGACCGCGCACAACGCGTCCTCGCGCCGACGAGGAGCACTTTGTGAACGAGGAGGGCAGTGGTGCGGGCCTGGGCAGCTCGGCTCGCTTCAAGCCCAGCAGCAGCTACAGGCTCAGCCAGCTGGAGAACATACGCAAGAAGCTGCTGGAGCAGGAGGCAGCTGGCACGGCCGGCGGAGCAGGCGTAGAAGCAGTGGGCGCAGCCGTCGCTGTGGCCGTGCCGAGCACTGCGATTGATCTGCGCGAGAGCAGCGGCCATTTTGCTAACGATGACGAGGATGGCGAGGACAACGATGACGGCGTCGATGACGACTACGCTGACAATGGCGACGACGGCGCTGCTGGCGCTGGCTTCTTTGGCTCGCAGCGCTCCTCGAGCGGCGTATCTGGCCCCGGCGGCGGCGCATCGAATCACTATTTCCGCAAGAATAGCAACGATGCCATCAAGATCATATCGACGCCGCTGGGCAAGGTGGGTATCGTGTACCAGCAGACGCCCACGGACGGCGAGCAGAGCTCGCAGCACCCGCACTCGAAGCAGCAGCCGGAGCAGCAGTCGCAGCAGAAGCCAGCGACGCAGTTCACCGACTTCGATGCCTTGTCACCGGATCCGGAGAGCAGTCATCGTTTTCCGTCGCCACATCCGAAAATAACGCCCGTACTAACACCCGATGGCAAGGTGGCGCTGCTTTATCGCGGTGATTCGGAGAGCTCCAAGTACGAGCCCATACGCAATCTGACGCACAAGTTCAGCAAGCCCGCCGCGCCGGCATTGACGGATACCTCCTCCTCCTCCGCCGATGACGACGACTCGTCCGACGATTCGGTCTATACGGACGGCGAGGACGAAAGTGCCGGCGATAAGCCGGCGCCGGCCTCAGCTGCTGTCACACCCAAGCCGCTGCAGCCAGAGATCGTGGAGCCGCCGGCGCATGCGCCCAACGGCGGCTCGTTCATCATACGGCCAACGTCGGACTCGCTGCTGCCGATGATCAATCGCCCGCTGTCCGAGGTGCTGGGCATCAAGAAGAACCAGTTCCAGGAGACGCGCGTGCGCGATCAACTGGGCACGCTGGGCGTCACCGAGGCGACGCCGCGCTCGATGCTCGCCCAGCCGGCCGCACAGCCGGAGACGGATGCGAAGCCCAAGCACTTCCTCACCAAAGTCAACCTGGCCGAGTATCCGACGTCCAAGCAGCGTGACTTTGACTTCAGTCGCGACAACACAATGCTGGATGAGCGATCCCGTGTGCGGGAGCTCGAGCAGCAGCGCGAGCGTGAGCGGGAGCATAACGAAGCCACCAGCAAGGGCAACGGCGGCGGCGGTGGCGGCGGCAGCGGCACAGAGGCGCATACCATTGCCAACGAGCAGCTGCTGTCCAAGACGGAGGTCATCAATTTGGCCATCGTGCCGCAGTTCGACGAGGATCTCGAGCGCCTGCAGCGCATGCACGAGAGCAGCGGAATTGGCAGTAGGCGCCATCATCGGGCGCGCCATCGGCACAAGCAGTCGGAGGAGGAGTTGTCGGGCATACATTGCGTCATGCAGGTCATGATGGGCATTGCCGCCGTCTCGACGGTCTTCGGCATGCTCGGCACCTTCTTCAAGCAGCGCATCCTCGATCAGCTGCGACTCATGCACTGGTAGTACAACAACGGGTATTCGATGCGCGTCGAATACCTTCCCAATCCCGAACCGAGACCAAACCAAATCCCAACCCACACCCTTTCAGCCCACTCAAGCAGTCGCGACGACGTCATCATCCTCAGCATCATCATCATCAGGTGTTCGTCGGCCTCAGCTGCCACTGACTTTTACTACTACTACTACTACTACTACAGCGAGGCAAACCCTCTCCACTTACTACTACTACTACTACTGCTCACATACATATACACATAAACATATATACTCGTACTCGTACTCGTACTTCTATGTATACTCGAATACTACACTATACTCCCCCCTAAGTAGAGTGATCTATTGCCCTAGATCTATAGAGGCAGCCGCAGCCCTCTGGGCTACACTCACATATATATGCATATGCCTACATACATATATCAGCTAATATTATATTCTATACTTTATGTAACAAGGAGCGGCCCTGCTTTGCTTTCCCCAACTTTCTTGTATTCTTCCGCTTCTTCTACATATATATATATATAATACAATATATATGTACTATATATTTATATATATACTTACTAGCAAGCTACCCAGGCGATGTACATATAACAGCACATTATAACTGAACAATACTTGTATGTATCTGTATGCAACTGTAGCCCCTGCCAAGAAACTCAATTGAATTCTTCCCATTTTCCTTCTTCCTTTTTTTCCTTACCTGCGACTCGTTTCACGATCAGAGTTCTCAGTCCTTCGTCGCATAGTTTTTGCATCATTTCACGCCCATTCTCAGACCACACAACAAGCTTTAAGCAAGTCATTGCATGTGCCACGCCCCCTCCCCGAAAGAGAAGAGTAGAGAAGAGAGAAGAGAAGTATAAGAACATTCCCCGTCTGCGCCCCGTCAAAGTGTTTCCTTTTGTAGATAGAAAACAGTTGTTTAAATCATAAAACGATAACGATAACGATAAACGATAACGAGAACACTGACAGCAACAAAGAAACACAACAACAACAACAACAAAAACAAGAGAACAACTTGTAGCGGTCGTTCTAAACGCTCCGCAACTCTCAAAGAAACGAGTATAAGATAATAGTATAAGAGTGCAAAACGAGATTCGCTTAAGTTAGGAGAAGAGTTGCTCAAGCCGGGAAGAAGGCAGTGAAGAACCACAACAACCAACAACCAGAACAACCGCAGCTTAACGAATTTTCAACAATTGTTGCAACGTGTTTTTCCTAGTATTAATTTACGCATAATACAATTATATATATATATAGATATATATGATATACCATATACCATATGTATGATCGCATAACGATATGATACTGTCATAATACGATAATAGAAACGGTAACTAAACTAAATGTGTGCTAAAACGTAACTAACATTTAACGAAAAGAAACTAAAAAAAAAAAAAAAAGAATCCTCTAAACAAATCAGATAACAAACATCTAAGCTGGGTAGTCGCATGTAAATCTCTAACAATTAACCCCAATTATCGAGCTAAGGTAGACCTAATTATCGCAGTACGACGAAAACAAAATGCATTTACCATAACCTATAAATACGATATAAAATATATATATATATATATATGCTATAATAATTTATACTAATCTATACCATATATGTCTGCTGTATGTATGTATAACAACAACTCTCTATGTATATGTAAAATGTTTTTGACTATTTTTCCCTATTTATACATATGTATGCCATGTATGCTATATGCAGTATGCCGTATGCTGTATGCCGTATAGCGTATACCATACCATATACGTCTGCATTTTTAGTTGTGTCTTTATATATATACATATTATATATTTTTATTAATGTATAACTATTCGCACTAATTATATGCATATTACTGTATATGTATAACCAATTGAAAATATAATGTGTAATAGCTGTTGCTAAAACGTTAAACCCGATGCTCTTTTAAACCCAAGTCTTTTCTTCTGGATTATCGTATTTATTTAACGGGATTTACATTAAGTTTGACTTTGCAACGGGAAAGTTCAACACAAACAAAGAAGCTTAGCGATAGGTCATAAATGAAGAGCTGCAAGCGAGAGAGAGAGAGGGAGATAATCGTTAATAGATCAAGCTATATAGATGTGGATCATAGCTACTCACCCGCCGAAGGTGGACTTCTGCGCATTGGTGTTGTTCGTCTGGGCCAGGTTGCCGAAGGAGAGGCCCGTGTCGGTGCCGCCCAACTGCTCGAATATGTTGCCCTCGGGCGCCTTCGGTGCCGCGCCAAAGGCTGGCGGGGAAACCACGCCGGAGCTGTTGCCAAAGCTGCCGAATCCCTTGGGACTGCCAAAGGTGGGTGCTCCGCCGAAGGTGGGACTGGCGCCGAAGGCCGGACTGCCGCCAAAGACAGGCTTGGCGCCGAAACCACCAGCGGGCGACTGCTGCGCCTGCTGCTGCTGCTGTTGCTGCGGAGAGCCAAAGCCGGAGAGCGCCACCGATGCACCACTATTCTGCGCAAAGCCACCGCCAAAGAGGGGAGTGGTAGTAGTTTGGGAGAACGAGCCAAAGCCGCCAGTGCTGCTGCTGCTGCTGCCACCGCCAAAGATGGAACCACCTGATGCAGCAGCGTTTGTGGCTGAGCCACCAAAGACGGAACCAGTTCCACCGCCAAAACCAGTTGCCTGTGGTTGTGTGCCTGCAGCAGCATTGCCAAATATGTTGCCACCGCTGGCGGCACCACCGCTGGCACCAGCACCACCACCACCACCAAATATATTCTGGCCAAAAATGGAGCCAGACTGTGCTGCAGCCGGGGAGCTCTGTGCGTTACTGCTGCCGCCAAATATAGAACCACCACCGCCGCCGCCGCCAAAGGGTGAGGAAGTGTTGCTGGCACCACCGAAAATGGAGCCACCAGCAGGAGCAGTAGATACAGCGGTCGCAGCAGCAGGTGAACCAAAGCCACCGGGCTTAACAGTTGCAGCTGCTGCCTGGGCAAAGATGTTGCCACCAGAAGTGGCAGCCGTGGCTGCTGCCGGTGGTGCGCCTGCAGCCGGAGTGCCACCGAATGCCGAGACAGCAGCAGATGCAAACAGGCCAGTTGGTGGTGCTGCCGGACTGGCGGCAGCAGTGCCAAAGACGCTCGCCTCCGGCTTGGGTACATTGCCGAATATGTTGGTCGAGGGCGGGGCAGTCGACTGGAATGGACTGCCAGCTGCAACAGTTGCACTCGTGGCAGCAGCAACAGGAGCACCAAATGCATTGCTGCTGCCAAAGATTGAAGTGGTGGTGCCGCTGCTGCTGCTGGTGGTTGCGGCTGTGCTCAGGCTGTTGAACGCATTTGAGAAATTGAAGCTGCTGCCGGGCGTGGCAGCTGCGGCTGTGCTTGTTGTAGCCACCGCAGCAACAGTTGCTGCTGTTGTCGTAGCAGGTGTTGCTGCTGCTGCTGTTGTTGTTGTTGCCGCAGCGGACGGTGTTGCAGCTGTTGTGGCTGCTGTTGGTGCAGTGGTTGCTGTGGTTGTTGCTGCTGCTGTTGTTGCTGCTGCTGTTGTTGCTGCTGCTGCTGTTGCAACCGTTGTTGTTGCTGCTGTTGCAGCTGTTACCGGCGTTGCTGCAGTGGTTGTCGCTGCGCTGCCAAACAGATTTTTGGATACGTCGCCGCCAAACTGGAAACTGCCAGCAGTAGCGCCAATTGTTCCTCCTCCGAAACCACTAAAGATGTTGGTGGCTGCCGCAGCTGTGGAAAGTAGACATTAGCAGTGGTTGCAAGGCAGTTGCACAGCAGATGGACGTACCTGATGGCGTCTCCTTGGTCTGCGGTTTGCAGATGTTGACGGAGCCAAAGAGATTGTCAATGGAAGCAGCTGCAGTAGTAGTCGGAGTGGCCGCAGGAGTCGGCGTGAGAGTAGCAGCTGTAGTAGCAGCGGGAGCAGCAGCAGTAGAAGCAGGAGTAGCAGCGGGAGTGGCAGCTGCAGCGACTGCCGTTGGCTGAGCAGCTGCGCCGAAGCTGGGTGCAGCTTTGATAACGGTGCTGGCGGTGCTGCCGCTGCTGGAGCTGGTGGTGCTGCTCACTGTCTCCTGGCTGCTTGTGGCTGTAACTGGTGTTGCAGCAACAGTTGCAGCTGCAGGCTTGGCTGCAGCAGAGTTGCCCAAGGAGCTGCCGAAGCCGCCAAAGCTGAACGGACTGGAGCTACTGCTGCTGCTGCCGCCAATAGCGGAGCCTGCATTCGTGTTGAAGCCGGCGAAGCTGAAGGGCTTGGCTGCAGCGGGCTCGCTCTTGACGACAGCTGGAGCAACAGACGTTATAGTGGTGCTGCTGGACATGCCCGAGCTGAGGCTAGAGCTGCTGCTGCTGCTGGTGCTGGTGGGTGCAACTGCAGCTGTTGTTTTCACGGGCTGCACAGCAGCAGGCAATTCTTGCTTGATCTGCTCCTGTGCGGGCTTGGCAGCTGCGCCAAAGCCGGCAAACATATTGGAGGTCTGACCTTTTGCCTGCACGAAGCTGAAGGTGGAGCTGCCGCCAAAGAAGGAGGTGGCAGGCTTGGCTGCAGGCTCAACGCTGCCAGCGCTAATTGTGGTTGCTGTTGGTGCTGCTGCAGTGCTCGCCGTAGTCTTTGCAAACGAACTGCTGCTCTGGCTGAAGTTGAAGGCGCCAGTGGCCGGCAGAGTAGCTGCAGCGGGCGCAGCAGGTTGAGCGGGAAGCTCCTTGGCAGCCGCAGGCTTGGCCACAGCAGCTGCTGCCTGTGTCGACTTGTGGGCCACCGCCGGCTTGGCGCTTGCAGCCGCCGTTGCAGCTGCTGCTGCCTTCTTCTTGAGCTCCGCCTTGAGTTTGGTCTCCAGTATGACCTCAGATTTGAGACCGACGCGGTCCGGTCGCTGCGGACTAATCACGTGTATCTTGTGCTGGTGCAGCAGCTGGCGTATGCTCTGCAGCTTCTGCTGCGAGAGCTTGGCGCGATTCGCCTCAACGGTCTGATTGACGGTCAGCGAGAGTATGGAGTCTGCCAGGGAGTCCACGCTGCAGGAGCATACAAAGAAGCAGTGGATTAGCCGAGATCAGCGACTGCATTGCACTACTCACGCTTCATTGGTGCGCTGGCGACTCTGCTCCTGGCTGAGCAGCGCTGCCTGCAGCAGTCCGCGCTCCTTCAGGCACGCCTTGATGTGCGTCTGCGTGATGCGCTGATCCGAGGCGAGGTTCTGCAGGCGCGTCAAGTGCTGATAGATGCCCTCCAGGCAGGGCATGTGCATCTTGGCCTTCGAGTTGCGGCGCAGCACGTCCTGGAACTGTGCCCACTCCGTCTCGATGTGCTGCTCGGCGAGCTGCAGCTGCGCCTCGTTGGCTGCCAAATAACTCTGCAGACGCGTCAGTAGGCGACGTCCAGCCGCATCGAAGCTGGTGGAGCTCATCAGGCGAGTAATGCTGCGGGAGTAGCATAGGAAGATATATATAGTATTATTACAGTCCGGCGCAGCAGCTCGCACTGCACTCACTCCGGATTCCTGTAGACCTCCAGCTTGGCCCGGCACTCGGCCACCATGGTGTAGGCCTCGCTCAAGGCGTGCCGTAGGCTCTGCACGTCCAGCTCGAATTCCACATCGTTGGCCTGATCGTTGAGCTCCTGCAGATCGTCCAGGCGCTTGCTATAGTACTTGATCGATGCAGGAGATTCGATCTGCAAGTAAAAGTGGGGTTAAACCTTTGTGCCCGGGGTGCATCGCTCAGAGATCTCGAGTCACCTGGGAGAGCAGCGCAGCAGTCTGCTGCTTCTGTTGCTCGATCTGCTCGCTGAACGCGGCGATCTGCACATTCATGATCTCCCCGATGACATCGTCCACTTCGCGTGCGCTGAAGTCGGCGCTCTTGGCTGCAGCAGGCTGTGCGGCAGCTGCAGCTGCAGCTGAAGCTGGAGCAGCTGCAGCGGGGGTGAAGGTGGGCGGCACAGTGTAGAGCGGCTTATTGTTGTTGATCGTCTTGAGGGGAGCGGCGGGAATGCTCGTAGCTGCAGCAGGCAGCGCAGGCGCCACTGCCGGCGCAATTGTGGTTGTCTTGGGCGTTGGCAGCGCGAAGGCAGGAGCAGCTGCAGCGGGCGCGGCGCTTGCTCCGAAGCCGGCAAAGCCCGTGGGTTTCGTTGTGGCCGGAGAGAAGTTCAATGGACTCGCCGCGAAGGCAGGCGGCGCTTTGCTGGCCAGACTGCCGAAGCCGGCGAACAGCGAGGTCTTCTCCTTGGCCGGCGCAGGCGTCGAGGTGACCGTGTTGGGCGTGAAGGCAAAGGAAATGTCCGTCAAAGCGGGAGTGGCTTTGGCCTCAGCTGGGGCTGCTGCTTTAGCTTCTGCCGCAGGCTTCTGCTCTGCCGCAACGAGTGCGTCCAGCGGGTAGAACTTACCCGAGGTGTCCGCCAGCGGAGGCGGCGGCGAGCAGACGGAGGGCACGCCGGGCTGCAGATTGAGAAAATCGAAGGCGAGCAGAGTGCCGTCTGTGCCCAGCACATGCACCATGGGCATGCTGGGCAGCTGCTTCTCATTGATGGTCAGCTGGTGCGTGCTGGAGGTATCGAAAACGAAGCCCAGCGGGAAGGTCTCATCCTGTGTGGCCTCGCTGAGGGGCAGCTCTATGCGCGCCTCGTCCAGCAGCGTCAACTGCTGCCAGGTGGGCAAGTCGCCGGTCTCCGTGGTGCCCAGGACGCCGACCTCGACGCCGTTGGCGGAGCTCACCAGCAGCAGATTCCACTGCGGCACGTGGGTGAAGTGGAACTGGTGGTTGCGCGGCCCGTTCAGACTGTAGCAAATGTCATAGTAGTTCGTATAGGTGGGCGTGCCCGCCTTGGGCGCATTGACGATATACAGCGCAGGATTGCAGTCCTCGCCCTGCTGCAGGAAGACCACGGCGAACTGAAAGGTCGATAGCCAGTGCACGGCAATCGTGTCGAAGGGTGCGCCGTGCACATTGGCCGGACAGGCCAGCGTCTTGGCCGGCGTCAGATCCGGCTTGAATTGCTGCAAGCGTCCGGCGGGAAAGCCCAGCACCAGCTGCTTGCCCTTGGGCGACCAGCAGCCGCACTTGACCTGCTGCGACTTGTCCAGCGAGTGCAGCTCAAAGTTGCCGCCGTCCTTGAGGGCGTACATGCTCAGCGCACCATTGCTGAGCACCACAGCCAGGCTGTTGGGCAGCACCGGATTCCAGAGCAGTTGCACGGCGTGCACAAAGTCCTCCGGCGCCAATCTTATGTTGTACAGTGTGCGCACCTCGGGCGTCATGAAGGACTGCACGCCGTAGATGTGCAGCAGCCCAGTGCCGCTCGCCTGCGTGAAGTTGATGGCCAGCAGATTGCCATCGGCGCTGCACGACATGAAGTTCGGCACGCTGGGCAGAGGCACGCTGCGTGCCTGTGGCTGCTTGCCGCTCGTCTTGGCGGCGGCCACATCCTTGATGATGATGACTGCCAGAGCAAGGGGTATGTTAATCTATATATAAGCAATCGCTCATTTCTTACCCTTCAGCTCCGGCACCGTGGGGTTGCCGGCAAAGAGCAGGCCGCGGCTGCTGGAGACTGCGAGCAGCTTGACATTGCTGCGCAGCTCGCCGCATTTGGTGAATGCGACGAACTTGTCGTGCAACTTGAACTGCACCTCCTGCAGAAGCACAGAAACACATACATATATATATTATATATATTCGTGTTCAATCCACATACCTGAGTGTCTTTGCAGTTGGGTGCATTTTGCGCCATTTTTGCATGCGTTGCGGCGTGAGCAGCTGCTTGCGCGTACACGTTCTGTAGGCACGCTGCAAACGAAATTAAATAAAATTTAACATTTAAATGCACAGAATGCACAATTTAGTGGCTAACACTGCGCACTTGCAGCGTATTTTTAGCAGCAAATATAACCAACCAAATTAATTGCGAATGCGCGTTTTGCTCAAATTAGAGATGTGACCGTAGAGCTACAACTAGTGCTGGCACAGTACTGACAGCCGTATGCGATATGTTATCGATATGTCGAGCGACGCAAAAGTCGATGCCAGCTTTTCGGCAAAGACTACTACATAATTTAAGCTATTTAATTTTTTATTGAGTTGGAAAAGCGCTTTGCTGGCTGTAAGCAAGACTAGCAGCTTTTCCGATAACTATCAACATTTGCTGCTGGCAATGCTGTCAGTGCCTGTGCAACAGCTGTTGCAATCGATAGCAATTGCCCACACTCTTCGATATGTGGCCAGCCATACACATATACACATCTCCAGCTGTGTTGTTGTTTGTCTGTCTCTGTCGCTGTCTCTGTCTGCGTTTTTGTTTAACAAAAGCATTGTTCGCGCGCGCAATGCCAGCAGAAAAGTGCACTAAATAAAGGCTCAGACGAAAGCTAGCGAAAAATGTAGTTGCTGCGCATCGGGCAATAAATTCTATGACACGGTGCTACTGCGCTGCTGCTCGTGCTGTAATTAGCCAAACGGAGAATCAAAGCACCCGAAACCCAAAGCAAAGTAAAACAAATTCCAGCCAAGCTTCAAATTCAGTTGTTCTTTCGTCGAGTGTGTAAGTAGAACGTTTGCGACATTTGCTACAAAATTTCTAGTAACCAAGCGAGTTAACAGTTACTTGTGAGCAGCGCGCTGCTAATTGCCCTGCTCTGCGCTTCTTGTAATTGATTTGCACAGCAGCGCACAAAGGCGACGAGGCGAAGAACCGCAGTGGGAGGAGCAGACGCGGAGGAGTGCAGCGTAACAAAGGACGCGCAAAAGCTCTCATCATGATCAGCAGCCTGTTCTCTCGGCTTATAATGTGAGTATGCGTGAGCAGGAGAGGGAGAGAGGTATAAGTGTGAGCGTATGAGTGTGAGAGCTTAGAACTTTCGAGTGTTTGGCACAGCCGAAGCGCAGACACCCTTGCAAAAGGTCGCCATGCATAAGTGCGTTGAGTAAGAGCACTTAAAATATTCGTATCGATAAACAATAATAGCAAGCAACTGAATCATGTCTGCTGTTACAAACTGCATGACTAATTCTACGTACACCTCTGCAAGCGTGTCGCCTGAGGCCAGCAACAACAACACACACTCACGCACGCTCCAGCGAGTTGCTGTTATTGTTGCTGACCCCCAAAAATTATTGTGAGCGAACACAACTCTATTTTCCCTCCTTCTCCTCCTCCTCCTCCTTCTTCTGGCCTTGCTTCGTGCAGTCTCTTTCAATTTATGATTCTGCTTCCTAATTGTGTGGGCGTTGCGCTGTGATTTCTCAAGCGTTGCCATCGAGCCAATTGTTTTTTTTTTTTTCGTTTTTTGTTTTTGTTTTTATTAATCGGCGTCAGAAGTTACCGTTAACCCGTTGCGATGCGATGCGAAGCGTCAAAGTCAATTGAACGAGTTCCTTATTTGGCAATGTGTGTGTGTGCGTTGCGAGGTTGACGCACTCGCCTTGCCGCGCAGGCAGGCGCCAAACGGAGGCCAGACGAAACACTTGCAACTCCATGCAAAACGTTTCTCTTATTTCCCATATTTATAGCGTCTGTCGGATTCGCTTTATAGCACGCACCCAGCTGGCCCTAGAATGGCAGCAACAGCAACAAAGCTGCCGCCGTCAATCGATCTACAGTGGCCGCCCGCATATTGGTTATACGTTCCCTTGGTGAGCCTGCACAGCGAAGGTCTTGGAGTTTCGGTTCTTTTGAACTACAATAGTTCGCTGTAACTAGTTCGCATTGTTGAAGAAATGATTTCGATGTTCTATTGGGGTTTTTGAACTGAATTGACTGGATGCTGTAACTAGCTCGATTATTAGTACACATTTACAGTGTGGTTATCATTGCTTACAAGTCATAACAAACTTATTTTCAATTCTTTTGAACTAGTTTCAGTAATATTACACGTTCGCATTGTAAGCATTTAACGCGAAAGCCTTCGAAAGAAAATATTATTAACGATTTTTAAGAACTGGTTCAAATGATGTGCTGTGACTAGTTCACAAAGAACGTGTACTTTCTTCTCCTTGAGAGCCTCTACAAAAAAACATCTTTTGAACTAGTTCAATTGATGTGCTCTGACGAGTTCACAAAGAAAGTACACGTTCTCCTTGTGAGCCTCTACAAAAAAAAACATCTTTTGAACTAGTTCAATTGATGCGTGCTGTGAATTATTAAAAAAAAAAATAGTACACGTTCCTAGAATATTTTTTTGATTCTTTTGAACTAGTTCGAATGATGCGTGCTCTACAACTAACTTATTTTAATGAGTACTCCCTTACATAAAGTTATCCCCGGATTACTCTCAGTCCTTTTTATTGAATTTCAATGAAATCAACTGAAGCGAAAGCTATCGAAATGAGAGTGATTCCAAGATCATTTAGGTGGCATAGTGTACATGAATATCATTGCCATACTTTATTTTCCATTATTTTACACAAATTGAAATGATTTATGTTGACATAAACTTAGGTATTACTGCACATTAGCAGTACGAAAAGTTTTGAAATGAAAGTGATACCAAATTTAATTTTGATTTAAATGATGCTAGATAGATTAATTAATCTTATAGATACAACTGTTAGTATTTATTCTGAGCGAGTTTTTTTTTTTTAATGGGCTAGAACATGATTTTCGTTTCCTATGAATAAGTTCTAGTCATGCGTGCTGTAACTAGCTCGTGTAGTATTACACGTTTGCCTTGTGAACTATTATAAAGAAAGCATTCATTTAAGAAATGATATTGAATCTAGATTAGTTCTAGATCGATTAGTATTACACATTTGTCTTGTGAGTCCTTATACAGCAAATCAAAGCATTCATTTAAGAAATTATCTTGAATATAGAAGTAGTTCTTTCGAACTAGATCGATTAGTATTACACATTTGCCTTGTGAGCACTTATAAAAAAGCTATAATTTAAGAAATTATCTAATCTTCATTTAGTTCTTTTGAACTGGTTCGAATTACATATTACATAATTGTCTTATTAGCCCTTATAAAGAAAGCATTTATTTAAGAAATGATTTTAAATCTAGTTTAAGTTTTTTTTAATTAGTTCCAATTACACTACATATTTTCCTTGTGAGCCCTATGAAGAAATCATTCATTTAAGAAATTATTTTGCATCTACAATTAGTTCTTTTGAACTAGTTCGAATAGTATTACACATTTTAATATAAAATTAGTTCTTTTGAACTAGATCCATTTGTATTACGCGTTTGCCTTTCTAAGGCCTTGAAAAAAACATTTATTTAAGAAATGATCTTGAATGTAGAAATAGTGCTTTTGAACTAGATTGAACAATGTTTTCTGTCATTAAAGGAATGAACCTAAACCCTTATCAATTCTTTAGAATTCTGCTGTACAGAAGCGTTCAAGAGAAGACTGATCCCACATTTATTTTCAGTATTTTCGATCTAGTTTGAATGATGCAATGCACTGACAAACTGGGCACGGCCTGTAGAGTGGAATGCATGGACAAGTGCATAGCGAGTATTTCTATTACGTAAAACTCGCTATAGACTGCACGAGTAATTACTGCAATTAATTAAATCAATAGCATTATCCAATAGGGAATTTGCATGGGAGCAGTCTTCACTGGTTTCTAGGGTTGTTTTCGTCTCTCGAGCGGGCACTGTGATAGATTCAAAATTTCGTGTTTGTTTTTCGGGAGCGTAGCAGTGCCTGAGATACGCTGGCTTCGTCTTCGGGGCTTCTATTAATAGATGCGATTCTATGCTGAGCATTAGACGCTCTCGGGCAGCTGCGACCAGAACAGTCTTTGCGCGTCGTCTAGGCAGCTAGGAACGACAATGCGTCGCCATGAGCCGGCCTAGCTATCTGCAGGAGCAGCTGATCTATCAGCAGCAGCAGCAACAGCCGCAGCAGCGGCCACCGCACCTCCGGCCAGCTAATATTAAACGCCTACGTCAGCAGGCGCTGCCCATTTACGGACGCAGTTACTCGCTCGAGGAGGAGCAGCAGGCGGGCAACTTTGTGCCCATCTACTCCAAGTTCATATACCCCTCGGTACAGCAGCAGCAGCAACAGCAGCAGCAGCTGCTGCTCCAACAGCAGTTCGGGCTGCGCGACTCGCTCAACTCATTGGACAGCGATTTCACCGACTACGATGACTATAGTCATGGCGGTGCCTACATTGTGGAAGACAATCCACCAGCTGGTGCCGCAGCCCCGCCTGCTGGTGTCATCCACAATCTGAATGCCCTGGGCCGCATACTCGAGCTGCTGCAGCGTTGGCCCCTGCCCCGTCTATCCTTCAACACGGCCTGCCTCTGCTCGCTCATCATTATATTTATAGCGCCTCGCACTTGTGCCCAGAGCTTATTGTTTCCCGCTTTCAGACTATTTTTCGGCACACTCTATCCGGCCTATTCCTCCTACAAGGCGGTGCGAACGAAGAATGTCAAGGAATATGTGAGTAGCTCCACAAGTCTATATATGATATTAGTAGTATGAGATTGACACATGGAATTACTTCATTTGTTTTTCACCACAGGTCAAATGGATGATGTACTGGATTGTCTTTGCATTCTTCACATGCATCGAGACATTCACGGACATCTTTCTCTCCTGGTTCCCCTTCTACTATGAGGTCAAGGTGGTGATTGTCCTGTGGCTGCTCTCGCCAGCCACAAAGGGCAGCTCCACATTGTATCGCAAGTTCGTGCATCCCATGCTGACACGACGTGAACAGGTGTGATCGCTGTACACTCTTGCTATGTGCTCTCTATACAAAATACCTATATATATGTGTGTATCTCTTTGTCTGGTAGGAAATTGATGAGTATCTGAATCAGGCACGCGAGCGCGGCTACTCGGCGGTGCTGCAGCTGGGATCCAAGGGCGTCAACTATGCCACCAACGTCATCATGCAGACGGCCATAAAGGTAACTCAGACAATAACAACAACAAGAGCACGCACATAACAAACACACACACACATACATCACACACGCACACACACACACCTGCATCGAGCAATTCATGTGGCACATTTCTCAATTGCTTCTACAACAAATTCGCCAGCAGCGCCGTTGCATAAAATAGAAAAGAGCAACAGGGCAGAGCGACAGGGCAGCAAATCAACAGACAGCGAAGCCGACGCGGCGCCGCCATGCAATTGCCTCAGTATCTATCTCCATATAGAAACTGTTTGCGCAATGTTTTCGCTCTCGCAGATCATCATCATCATCATTAACAACAACAACTAAACAACAACAACAACATGCGCATCTGATCGCCATCATCTCGAGCAGCTGCCGCGTGCCAAACGAGCGTCTACTCTTCATTGTTTTCATTAACTTTAGTATATTATTTAAACAATAGGCAAAGAGAAAAGCACAAAACGTTCTCTCTCTCTCTCTATGCTTTATCCGTTTGTCTGCCTTTCCCTTTCAACGAGTGTGCCGTCGATAGCCTAATTGAAACCCCTGTAGTATTACGTTAAGCTTAATAAAATTGTGTGGAAATTCAGAGCATATCAATAGTGCATCCGAGTCGAATTCCTAGACAATTAAGTGAAGTTATTATACTGCGTATTAAAGAGATAATAATTTGATTAGCCACTGCTCACTGTATCTAACTAACTGTAGCTACGTAGTGCTCTGGCCTCTATCTGAAGCGCACAGAAAACAAACAAATGCGTGTCTTTCAGTTCAATCACACGAGTGTGTAAACATTCGATTACTGTGCACTTTGGGGCCCCGCAGTGAGGTCAATTGCAGTGCATATTTAAGGAAATTATATACAGTATATATAGTTTGTACATAGTACTCCCTGCTTTGTGATGCCACACAAAGACTTCATGCCTTTGTATTAATTCTCGCTGTCTGCGCTCGCCGCAAAAATTCCTTTGTTCGGTTAGGTCAAGAAGCCATCTATATCTTTATCTATATCTTCTGTGTATGTCCCACATTTCGCAGAGTTTTCAGTCTTATTTTTAGCTAAACTTTTCTCTCGTTTGTTTGCTTTCTTGCAACATAATTCTAATCGAAACTCGCAGAAGCAAAAGCTTAGTACTATGTAGAAATTTCCTAATAAATTTCTATTAAAAACACACCCTCGTCTCGCCTAAGCTGACGTTTCTGATTGCAACCATATGCGGGAATTGGGGATTGGTTTATTAGCATTCCCCACATAGGCGCAAACGATATCAGCGTTTAGTCACATTAGTGTATAATTATCATGTTCATGGTTCAAATCAGCCAATTTCGGTCGTAAAAGTAATTGCTTTAAAAAAAAATTATTACATTTTGATTATAAAATTAAGGAAAGGAAAAGCTTGGATTGCATTGTTTTATCAGTCTGATAGAAACGTGGTTTTCTGCTTGTATCAATAGATTTGCCACCACTGTACGCAGCGCGATAACTACAGTGGCGTGCACACATGTAAATCGTATCGCAATACGTATACCCTATTTGATATTTTAAATTTTTCAATTACCACAATTATAATTAGCTTATCCAAAACCACTAATTACTTGGAAAACTGTATAAATATATATATGTATATATAGATGTGTTGATATCAGTGTAAATAAATATATGCATGTATATATAGATCTGCTGTGTAAGAGACCCGATTGCAGTCACACTCGCGATTCTCTATATTTCTGCCTCTAGGCTAGGGCATATAAATAGACACTAGGAATGCCAACTCGTTACCCAGTCTGTGTGTGTATGTGTGTGTGTGTATGTGTGTGTGTGTATAATATATATTGTATCTTTTGTATCTTTTAGTTGCCCTCTTTTTAAGTGCACCTAATTTTCATAAATACTTTTAATTTTAATTAAAACACACACACACACAAACTCTTTCGTTTGCCTAATTTGATTAACGTTCTACTCTTGATTTTCTCACTTTACCGTTTCTTTTCATTTGCCTCACCCAATAAAACCAAAATCAACACCAAATTAAATTCAAAAACCGAAACCAACACCTGCACCACCGTCTGCTCCCACTGCTACTAACACCTGCTCCAACCGCTCGCTCCAACCTGCTGCAGAGCTTTGAGATAATCTCGACCTCGGCGCCCGCGCTGCAGAACTCACAATCCGCGTCCGAGTTGTCATTTAATCGCGACATGCTGGACTCCAGCGAGCTGCAACTGCCGCGCTCCGCCTCCTTGAACGGCATGAGGACGTACACCGAGCAGCGCGAGCGCATCATCATAACCGAGTTCGATGAGGAGGAGGCTATCGCTGAGCTGCGCGAGAACGATGCGGGCGCCGCTCGCCTGCGTAATGTACCCAAACGGAAGCCCAGAGCGAATCATTCGCCGAGCACAAGAACAACAACAGCAGCAGCGACAGCAGCTGCTCCTGCGGACAAGCGCACCACGCGCGCCTCCTCGCGGGGCAAGCAGTCCGAAGCAGTCGCCGCAGGAGATGCCGTCATACGGGGCCGCCGCAAGCTGCGCGAGCCAACGCCCGATGTTGACGTCGAGGGGGATTAAGGGGGCGTCGCCGACAGAGCCCGGAGCATTGCATGATACTCAGCAGAGCAAGCAAATCGAATCGAATCGAATTTGTCGCGCAACCAGCACTCAATCATGTCATCATACACAAACACTATATTACTATACTATATACCATAGTTACTACTACAAACACAAAAATTAATTTATCAGTTAGTTGTAGCTTTAAAATTTTATATAAAAGCGCCAAACGAAGAGAGTTTTTTGTCCTACATATTTATACGATAATTTTTTTATTTTACTATATATAAATATTTACACACTTAGCGTATATGTTTTTCGACTTCAACTTGATTCCAAAATTATTTATTCTTATGAACTATTTGCCACACTAAATTATGTTTAAGCAGTCAGAGAGGTATTGCCATATTGTCTTTAAAAAGAGGCTTCCGATTTTATTTACGAAAGGGCGGCGGCAACTTAGTGCAGACCATCAAGCGCAGCTACAGCCTCAGCGACCTCAGCGAGCCCGATATGCATCGTACTCAGGATGAGCTGGACGAGGTCATGTCCAGCTCGGTCATGATGCGACAGCCTCAGCCGGCGCGTCTGCTGCGCCAGCGTCATCAGACCCCGGTGGGGCGTTCAGCCAGCGGCACGCGTCACTCCACTGGCATGTACTTCACCGAGGTGGATGTCACCTCCCCCTCGGCTGCCGCCGTCGCGGGTGCTGCAGCCGGCAAGCATGCCGGAGACTTCAAGTGAGCACAAAATCGGGTTCGATTACTGTGAGATACATCTATAAATATCTAATCTATACACCAATTATAGCTACAACATACGCAGCACGGATGACATCAGCTCGGGCTACTCCAGTGCGGAGCCAGTCAGCGCGCCATTGGGCAGTGGACTGAGTCGCACCTCATCCATGACAAACGCTTCCAAGGCACGCGCGAAGTCCAAAAGAAACGAGGTAGGTTTGAGAAGTATGCAGCGGGTGTAACTAAAGATTTTTAATTCGGAGTGGTGCTCTAACTACTTCAGTATAAATTCAGTTTATTTTAAGATGGAAAATCAGGTCACTTGAAGTGTCAGGAGATATTTAGATCAGATCAGATTAGATAATTAGGAGTATCTGAAAAATTATCTCTCCGTTATTAACTCTGTGAAAGCAAAAAGTATTTGAAGACCCTTTTTAGTTTGCCCAAAACAAGCTGGCAATACAATATAAAACATTTTTTTTAATTTATATGATTGAGTTGATTGCAATCCATTACATAGTGTAATGCCACTATCTCCAGGAGTTATTATCGTATAATCGTGTCTTACCAATGCCTCTAAGAAAATATGAATAGACCAGAAAACGAAAACAAGAAACTGAGATTTTTTTCTCTGACAAAAAAAAACAAATTAATATAGAAATGTTTAATAAACTCCTAATTATTTTTCCTATTGGAAACTATAAGATTTTCTGAATAATTATATTGATACAGAAATGTTTAATACAAATTACAACACAATTATTGTTCCTTTTGGAAAGTATAGGTTTTATAGGATCTAAACAAAAAGTTTTGACTTTAATCTACCCAGTTTTCATAGGAATACTTATATTTATTTTTTATCCTTTTCCAATTTTAATGAGAAATAGACGACATATAATGAATTTTCTTAAATCTTTTGGAAACACTGAAAAATATCGAATCTTTATTATATTATTTAGAGTTTTTTGAACCTAAAAATGTGTTCCCAAGGTATGAAAAGATTGAAATGTGGGCAGTACGAGCTTCGAAGAACATACCCTTGAAGGTATTTGGGTCTATATATAAATATTAAAATTCATATGGGATATAAATTTCCGAATTTTAAAAATATGAGTAATATTTAAAACGTTGGATTGTATTAGATTAGCTTTGTCAATCATAGCTTATAATAATATTATTGTTATTACTGGAAGATACAGAGACCCGATTAAATTTTAATTATAGCTTAGAAAATGATTATTACGATGGAAAAGTCGATTGTTCAAAACCTTCGTATGAAAAAGAAAACCTACTCAGAGTAATTGGAAAATTCTTAGAAAGTAAATTTAAATTTTAGCAAGATTTCTTAATTTTTAGAAGCTTTACAGCTTGGGGGAATTATAATTAACTAGTGACACGGCGAACTTTGTTCCGCCTTAATGGCAATAAATAAGCAGTTTTTTTTTTATTTTATTCGAAAAAATACAAAATAAAACTAAATAACTACATTAATCATTCATTATTATTTCTGTATTTCTGGTCTTCCGGCCCGTGAACATGCCACGTACATATAATTGACCATGGGAAAAACATGAATGTTCTAGATTTAAACCACAAACTTTTAAATTGGCCTTGTGATTTGTTGATTGTCATGGCAAATGCAAGACGTATCGGAAATTGAAGTCTTATAAATTCAAACGGCATATCGGTTGGGATAATCGGGATCCTCGAGTATTTGCAAGAAAGTGGCGTGATTCTTGTGTTTCGCCGCAAAGCAATGAATACAATGGCTCATGTGGCGGAGTCAACACTGGCAATTTCACTTTACCATTAACGCAGCATAATCCAGGCGTTTCTCCGGAAAACTTTAATGCACCACAATACTCCCAAACAACGTCCATTTGCTCATTGCAAACGCTAGGATGCAAGCTGTAATCATTGCTGCAATCGTATCGAAACGCAGCTCGATTCACATCAGCTAAATATCTTGTTCTGCGTCACAAATTATCTATTTGTTGACTTCTGTTGTTCGCTCGACGATTCTGCATTGCCAACCGAGCTGTTTCACGGGCTGCTTCACTTTGCTCTCGTGATTGAGAAGCACGAAGTTGAGCCATACTATTGCGGCGCTGTTCACGTGCAATTTCTTGTTCTTCTTCAGTCCTTTCATTTGCAGTATTTTGTATTCTTCTTGCATTACGGCTTTGTCGGGAAAGATTCGATCGTCTTGGTCGCGGCATTATTAATTAAACTTCACTTCACTTCAATCCACTTGTTAATTATTTATTTAATAGAAATAGTTTTAATATTGATTTCTTACAAATATCAAATTGTCATCCATACGTCATTACATAGCTGTCATTTCACGTCAATTACATAGCTGTCATTTGCGTTTTGTTATTCCAAGTCTGATTCTTGTTTGTTATACCACGTTTTATAGTGACTGACGTTTCATGTCAAGTCACAGAGGAACGCTGTCGAACGGGATAAAAAGTATCCTATGTCCGTCTCCTGGCTCTAAGCTACCTCCCTACCAATTTTCAGCCAAATCTGTTCTGCCGTTCTTGAGTTATAAGTGGTGTAACTAACACGACTTTCTTTTATATATATAGATTTTCTTCTCTTAAATAAGCGATATTGGTTAAAGTCATTGAAACTTCATTGTGTAGTTATTTTTCCATAATTAGTAATTTAGAATTTCATAAATGGAAATTTTACAGCTGAAACTTTAACTTCTAAGGGTTTCAGCTTATGGGAATTTTTAAAGAACTGCGATTTTCTAAGTGATTCTGGGTTCCTCAAGAATAAAGTTTCTGTACTATGAAATAGAGATCCCTTTTAATATGTAATTGATAATGATTCGATTAGCAACTGCTGGAAGATATGCGAGCAGAGGTATATTTGGACAATGAGCGGTACTTCCAGGCGTGTAGAGCAGAGCCAACGCTAAAGATTGTCGAAAGCGAAGAGGAGAATAACAACTACGATTTGGAATATGAGGAAGATGATGAGGAGTGCTTCTATGAAGCGCCGCCGCTGTTGGACACAGTAGAGAGCACAGTCCCATTGGATAAGGATACAGATAAAGATACGGCAGAGCACATAGTTCCATTGGATAAAGCTGTAGATACGAAAGAGAACACAATACCATTGAATAAAGAGCCATGCAAAGAGTCTGCAATGGATGCGGAGGCACCAAGTGACGACGAAGAGTCCTTCCAAGAAGCTTTAACCACCACATCAGCTGAGCCTGTGCCAGAAGGAGCAAATATTACGTCACCAGCTGACATACATGCACTGCCGCCCCACGTGGATCCATTCCTCTTGGTGGTTACCGAGTCCAACTTGGAACTGGAACTGGCACCGGCTGCAGACCTCGCCAGCACGGCTCGTCCAGTGTCGCCGCGCGAGCTGTTGGCCACGCTGGAGGAGATCAAGCACAGTTTCCGGGCACAGCTCGAACCAGAGCCGAGTACAGCAGCACCACCACTGCGTCCCAAGGCGCTGCATGGCAAGGGGCGTGCACCGGCGCCGCCTCTGCCGCCCCGCCGTGACTCCAGCCGCGATTCCACAGGCAGCAACAAGTCCGGTCTCGGCCAGCTGTTCAAGAGCATCAAAGATAATGTCCTGCGCAGCAGCCACACCCACAAAGCCAGCCCGGAGGAGGAGCTGGGAAGTGGGGCGAAAGAAACAAAGATTTGACGTAAGCGAAGCCGCTTTCCGTTCTCAGCTCATACAAGTGTTTGCCTAACTTCACGGCCCCGTCACGCCCACCTGGCCCCCGCCCCGCCACTGTACAGAGCCTTGCGTTGTTTACTAACAAAAGCGAATTGCATTTTCAGCATGTTTTCGTCGACATTCGCCCCAGTGTATCCGATCTGAAGTAGGCTAATCTCGATACTCGACTCTCTGTCTCTATTTGCAGGACAAGTCCATGTCCGCCAGTTGCACCACGTTGCCGCGCAGCAGCAGCCGCAAGGCGTCGGAGAAGGCGCAGACCACGACTGCCATGGGGTCGGCCAAGACGCGCAACAAGTCGGAGAAGTGAATCGAAATCTAGTGTATGCACACGATCTATATACATATTCCTATCGAGATCTGAAATTAGCTTGCTCGGTGCTCAAATTGGCCAATGGATGAACAATGGAAGACCTCATGTTTTAGTTTAAATTGTAATTACAATACTGATATTATAGACAGATAACTATTATAATGCGCTATATATATGTATGTATCTACTATATACGTTTGTTTGTGATTCCGTTAGAGTTCCAACGAGATACGAGATTTGCCTAGTACATTTGATTGATCTTCATTTCGTAGCCCTTTCCTAGAGTTAAGAGTGAATCGCCCTGTGCTACTCGCAGGCTCTCCAACTATTGTACTAACCCAAACAAGAACAACCAAATGAACTATACGAACTATGTATGTCAGCATGTAGTTTCGATTCAATGCATTATTACTGATAAATAAACAGAACTTGAATAAACACGTGTAAATTATGTGCACGAACAGTTGTTTTGGGGAAAAGGAAGGAAAACATGGTTTTTACTGCGAACAATCGGAAATACTTGAATACTTTTTGGCCTGATAACCAAATGAAGTATCGTAAACGTATCGTGCCGAAGGTTGCATACCCTTACAAGTACTTTCATTTAATTCAAAAGATCTTTCCATCCCTATTATATTCTTTATTTTATCAAGTATATGTAGAAAATAGATTTATATTTTTACAGCAAAATCAAAGTAACATTGAATTTAAAAAAAATTTATTAATATTCCATCGTTTCTTTGCTATAGAATATATTAAAACAATTTAATGGAGATTGAAAAATTGGTTGAAATCTATGACTAACTTGCATTTTAAATTTTTGGTGTTTTCATATCAACTATTTATTATAGTAGACCGATTTCGAGTAAATTTGTAGAGAATGTTTTTTTAAAATAATTCTGTCGATTTTTGTTATATAATCTTGAAAAATAACAAAAATCGGCCTATGGATCCTATATCAGCTATACGAAATTTTTTAGAGTTATTTACAGCATGCAGAAGCAAGAATATGCTAAATTTCATCAAGACGGACAGAGAGAGAGAGAGAGAGATTCCTATACCGTCTCGGCTGTTGCTGATCCATAAGATGTCGCCTAATGTGCCCTACAAACACCTGTTCAAAATAATAATACCCTCTGCAATGTTGTAAGCATATCTGTGATTGCTGTAAGTTCCAGTTTCTGCCAGCGTAAGCATCGTCTGCAATCGGACAACTGTAATTACTTTATAAGTACAGATTTCCCAACAATTTTGCACTGCACTGGCATTATCGCGAGCATTAAACCATAACCCGAAGCTTCCGAGACGTGCAGGAATGTGGACCAGTAGCAATTACTCGACTATACTGTGCCCTGTTATGTTTTAAAATTCAAAGAAGTTCAGGCTTTACGTACATTTGTAGCATAGTTTATGCATAGAAAATATTGTAATATATAAACAGATTATTATTTTATATATAATAATAAAATAACAATTCTTTAACAATGGAAATACCAAATAAAATACATATTTAGACTTTTATTACTGCAGCCTTCCAAAATACATCTTGAATTTTCCGCATCCTAATGGAAATTGAAAAACCTCATATATCTGTCCACTGGAAAAAAGTTAATTTTCTATGCCCATCGATCAAACTTTATTTTCCATCAGGACAGCACAAGGATGCATAAGTATCCATAACCAAAATCTATGAATCATGCCTATAAATTTAATTTTTCAGATTTGATACAAGTGACTATTTCTTATTCCCAAGATTGAAACATAGTTAAAAGTTATTTTTACCACAATATTATTTTACATACTCAATGGGTAAATGCTATAGAAATTACTGCTCTAAAAGAAATTAGACTGCAATAAACAATTCAGTTAGGAAACACATACCCGTAGGTCCAACAAAAAATTAAAAGACCTCGCAATATTTGGAAGGGATAACAAACTTGTAGAAAAAATCAAAGGATGCTATGTTCATAAATAAAATTCCCCTAAAAATATGTGTTTAATTTAAAATACTACGGGTTTATTGGACCACAGACAGACAAAAAGACGGACATGACCAAAGCGGATTTATTGAACCACAAACAGACAGAATGTTGGTTATGACCAAATCGAATCGGCTATTGATGCTGATCAAGAATATATATGTATGTACACTTTGCATGGTCTGTCGCCTTTTGCCTGTTGCATACATTTGCACAGAGCTAATATGCCCGTTTTCAGTGTGAATGGTATAAAGAGACATACTAACGTACATACATATACAAACATATACATGCATGTGTACATATGTATATGTATGTGTATATTACCCGTATATAACCCCTATATACTACTTGCCATTGGAAAGTACATAGTATATATGTATGTATGTATGTACATAAACGAAATTTGCACTTCAGCAGCGAATACCTATGTATGTATATTATATGTATACCTGCGTATGTACGCACACATACACACACATCCAGCTAACACTCGGCACAAAGGAAGAGCATTTCCAGTTTCTACTGGAATCGTGACTGGAGTTCTTTACCCCCTCCACCCGAGCACTGCCACAGGCTATACCAGTATACTTACTACGCACACACACACACACTCAAGAGAGCGTGTGTGAGCCTGCAGTACAGTGCAGCAGCAGCAGCGCGCTGTAAATCGTTCGGCTTGAAGAAATTTCGCCTCGCCGTCGACGTCGTCTGAGCCGCACATGCGCAGCAGCTGATGCGAATGCTCGCTGACCTTGACCCTCAATCAGAGCGAGCGCTGGGCAGAGCAGAGCAGAGCGCAGCGCAGCGCAAAGCCGGTTGAACGCGATGCGCAGCGCATGCAGCATGCTGCCATGCTACATGCTGTCATGCGACTTGCGACTTGTTGCCAAGTGCAGAAAAGCAGACGGCGACGCAGTCAAGTTGAAGTTTCGCTGCCCCCAAACCGCAAGCGTTGCCCCGGCGCACACTCATTTATGCATGTACGTGTGTATACGTTTATACGTGTACGTGTGTGTGTGTGTGTGTATGTGTGTCGCTTGCAAGTTTTCACCATTAGCCGCGCATGGCGACGACTGTACTTTGCCGTAAGAAGCGGCCAAACATCCACAAACACACACATACAGTGGCGCGAGTATGCGCTGGTTTGCACGTGTGAGTGTGTATGTACACGCATACACGTACACGTAGGTATCGTTGCACAAGGAAGCAAAGCAAAGAAAGCAGCGCACACGCACACACACACACACACACACACAACACTTGTGCACACGCACGCTAGAAACAATGGCAGAATTTTTGCTTTATGTGGCGGCACCTCCACCGGGCTGACTCAGGCACACACACACACACAAGCGTACGCACACAGCGCGCGCGAGAGAGAGAGTGAGAGAGAGAGCGGCAGGCCGGCCCGGTCAGGCCATCAGCTGCCGCACCATGTGTTCGCGCAAAAATCAGAGGGGGCAGCTGCTGTCGCTGTCGCTGCCGCTGCTGTATTTGCCGGCTCAGGGAACTGGAACCAGAACTGGATGCCAAACTGGTTCACCGGGCAGGCAGGCAGGCAGGCGAAGGAGAATGACAAAAAGATCCGCTAAACAAAAAAGGAATGAAAAGCAGTTGCCAGGGCAGGAGAGTGTGAGTGAGAGAGGGAGGGAGGGAGGTAGGTAGGGAGTGAGAGAGCGGGCGAGCGCCTGCGAGTGAAACACACATGCGTACTGTGGGGTTATTATTATTATTTCTTGTCTCAAATCAGCAGCTCCAGCATTTTAATTTACAATTAAAAAACAATCACAGTGATATTTGAATTTTTCTCATCATCTTCGTAGTTCGCCGTTTCTTGTCCCGCTCAAGTGAAAAAGTTCTTACAACTGAGTGTGTGTGTGTGTTTGCGCTCTCCTCTGTCGTCTGTGTTTGCCCATAGTTCGTTCGGATGCTCGTGGTGCTCTCTCTCTTCATTATGCAGCAGCTTCTCACCTCTCACCTCTCACTTCGCACTTTTTACTTTTTACGTTTCTGCGTTTGCTTTTGCTTCTGTGTGTCCGTCGTCTACTTTATTCTGCCATTGTTGAGTTGTTCTTGCTTCGCGCTGGTCTACAGCTAGCATAGGCTAGCCTGCTAGAGATCTTGCTGCTTCTTCTTCTTCTTATGGTTGTTGTTGCTGTTGTGTTGTTGTTCTTGTCTTGTCTTGTCGTAGATGATGGCTGAAGTGCAAAAGCTCGCCGGCCGCAGCTTTACGGAGGAGTATAACGTGGTCTCTGCCTGATCTCCCTCTTTCGCTCTCGCTTGCTTCTACTTCATGCTGTTGTTGTTGTTGTGGTTTATCTTCTGCGTGTGTTGGAACTCCCAATAGGATACTTCGTAGTCATACATATATATATATATAGATATATATATTTTTGCGATTTTTCTTTTTTTTGTGTTTAAGGTAAATTATATATTCTTATATAGCTTTTGTTTTGTTTTCTTTCCATTCGTTATAATTGTAATTAGTAAATTCAAACACGTTTGCAGCATAATCATAGTATATATAGTTGTTGTTGTTGCCGTTGTGATAGTAGCCACTAAATACAACGACGTTCGTCTCTCTCTCTGCAACAGCTGCACAGCGCCAGCGTTGTCTTCTGCCTGCCTGCTCTCTTCTTCTTCTGCTGCTGCTTCTGCTTCCACTCTCCTCCCCTGGACTGCTGCTGCTCGTCGTGCTTTCTCCGCGCTCTTCTTCTACATCGTCGACTGCAGGCTCAGAGCTTTGGAATTAGAGATGTGCTGCTTAGATGATGGTTAAATATGTATGCATGTGTGTGTGTGTGTCGTGTGTGGTGTGAGTGTGTCTGTATGCGTGTGTTTGGGGTTGCTTTTTGTTATATGTAAATACATATGCGTGTGTGTTTGAGTGTGCTTGTATGCATGTGTGTGTGTGTGTGTGTGTGTGTGGTGTGGCGTGTAGTGTGTGCTTGTGTCTGTTGATCTTGACTTGGTTTACTGATTGGTCGCTTCTTCTTGCTTGCTTTCTGCTGTAGTTGTTGTTGGCTGGCAATTGATTTTTCATTTTCATACATTTTTCTTTTCATTTTCATTTTTTTTTTTTTTTTTATTTGACAAAACATTTTCGTTGATTTCTCAGAGAGTTGTTAGTTGTTGTTGTTGTTGCAGTTGTTGTTGTTATTCTTCTCTGCTCTGCTCTGCTCGTCTCTGCGCGCTCCTCCTCTCTTCCAGCTTCTAGTTCCGTCCACCCTTCTCATCGCACTCGCGTCTCAGATGTCCGCTCTTGCCGCAGCCATAGCAAGTCTTTGACGTCTCCGGGCAGTTCTTGGAGATGTGTCCGGTGCGGTTGCACTTGTAGCACGAGACGTTGGCGGGTCCACCGCCGCCGCCGCCGCCGGAGCCGCGCTCGTTGACCGCCTCGGGGCAGTTGCGCACCCAGTGGCCGGGCTTGTTGCACCTGTAACAGGTCGGATTGTCCGCCTGGGTGCAATCCTTGGAGATGTGGCCAACGCCGTTGCAGCGATAGCAGCGCTCCGCCTCCTCGGGGCAGGCGCGTGCAAAGTGCCCAAATTGATTGCATTTGTAGCACTTTTCACGATTACGGCGCATTCCACCGCCGCCGCCGCCATCACGCATACCACCGCCACCGGGTCCGCCGCCGCCTGGCCCACCGCCGAGACTGCAGTCCCGGGCGAAGTGGCCCTGCCGGTTGCACTTGTAGCACGTGGCAGACATCGACATTGTACTGTACTTGAGTTAATTAAGAGAGAGACGTGTGTAGATAGATAACTGCAGAACACACTCAATTCAATTCTCGAACACACACACGAGCTTCGCTGCTGCTGCTGCTGCCTCCTGCACGAGCTCACTGACTTGCGTTAAATGCAAAAAACAAAAACTACAGGATATGCGAATTTCGCTTGCCGTAGTTTTTTCGACGCCAAAAATTAAAATGGCTACCGCACGAAACTAGTACAATGGTATCGACTGAGATCGAGGTATCGAGTAGGAAAAACGCCGCTGAGCAGTCACCGCACAACGCATGCACGCGCTCAGGGATGTTTTCAATTACTCAAATGCAACACTGCAGCTCCACGAGGCATACATTGGTACGAAACACGGCCAGAACGTGAAGCAAATTTGAAATGTTTGGTGAACGAAATCGATGTTGACTTGTGAACGACACTTTTCAATGAATTACGACTGCTTCGTTTGGGTGTTGTAAAACTGATAGCAGCCTCGATATGTTTGCGGGGCCAGCCTCATAGATTATCGCTTAATTGAACTTGCACTGCGGTGCTGATAGCGCAGTGCACAGTGTGCTCAGAGAGTGATCTTTCTCTTTCGCTCACTATCTATTTCTATCGCTCTCTCTCTCTCTCTCTCTTTAATTCTTGCCAATCGAACGCTCTATAATTACTCAAATATCAAGTTTTTATCGGTTTCCTTTTATTGCCAGCTTCGCACCACTGTTCGCACACTGTTCGTGTGCTGCCAGACCGCAAGGCGTCGGCCTTGCCACATGCCGGCACTGCAACGGGTTGGCAGCCCCGCGTCCAATCCAGCCATATATCTTTGCAGCCATGCAATCTGCGTATTTTGAAGTGCCGCTGTATTTCTACCAACAATAAATAAGCGCTAGTTATGTGCCCAAAATGTTAATGGTCCTGCTGGTAATCGCCGCACTGAGCACCAGCCCATGCACTGCCACGTCCAACACAATCCACATACCGCTGAGGACGCAGGACATCATCGGAGGTGACGTGTTCTTCGAAATCATCTCGCCGCAAGACCTCGAGTACACGTACCGCCTGCGGCCGGCTAAGGACTTCGGTGTGTCCTTCTCGCAGCGGCTTGAGGGCGTGCCCATGGTGCTGGCCAATCCGCCCGAGGCGTGCCAGAAGCTGCGCAATGCTCGCGAGATGCAGGGCAGCATTGCGCTCATCGACAGGGGGTAAACACGCACACACACACACACACCCGAGTAATCATATATATATATATATATATATATGCCTGTCTCTTATCAATAGCGAGTGCTCGTTCCTCAGCAAGACGCTGCAGGCGGAGGCAGCCGGCGCCATCGGAGCCATCATCACGGAGTACAACTCCAACTCGCCGGAGTTCGAGCTCTACGTGGAGATGATCCACGACAAAACGGACCGGGAGGCGCACATTCCGGCGGGCTTTCTGCTCGGCAAGAACGGCGTCATCATACGCAGCACACTGCTGCGGCTGAAGCGCGTCCATGCGCTAATCAACATACCTGTGAACTTGACCTTTACCCCGCCATCCAAGATCAACCATCCGCCCTGGCTGGGCTGGTGAGCGGGCCGTGGCCGGAAGAAGCTGCTGAAACCAAAGTGCACATTTAGTCAGAGCGCTTTAAAGTCAAACTTCATAGGTAGTTCCGTTCTAAGATCTACTACACACACACACACACACCTATACCTATAGCTATATGCCAGGGCTGCTTCAAATTCGAGACTAACCCCGAGTATTTTACGATATGATTTCAAAGTTTAGCATAATTGAGTTGGATTTAGGCTGCATTCTTAAGTTGACTTGGAGACCAGGAAAAGGGTTTAAGCTGCATAAGTTCACTTTATAAATCTTAGTACGTCTTAGTAACTTTAGTTAATTGTAGCATTCGCTTCTAGATACTTCTTTTGACCTCACGTGTAGCTCGACTTTCCCATGGCGAATTGATAGAGCATTTTTTATGAATCACAGTATGAGTAGATAAAGTATATATGCATTGAGTTCTCGACTGTATAGTTAAAGATACAGCTACAAACAGCTCGACTTTCCTATGGGCAATTGATAAAGGATTTTTTTGAAATCGTATACAGAGTTGGAGTATGAGTAGATAAAGTATGTGTATTGAGTTCTCTGTAGAGATAAAGATACTTCTACAAACTGCTCTAGTAGTCTATTAAAAGATACTTCTACTAGCTTAAAGTGCAGTTCGATCTTCCTATGGGGAATGGATAGAGTATTTTTTAAGAATTGTATTGATTTCTCTATAGAGATACTCGACTGTAGACATAACGATACTTTTCTATAAAGAACTCTACGGAATTGGAAAATGTAACTGAATTCGTATATGTATTTTATGCTCAAGTTCTCTGGGGAAAGATACTTTTACTAGCTTTACTTGCAGCTCGACTTACCTATAGGGAATTAATGGAGTTTTTTTTTTTAAGAAATCATATACAGAATAGGAGTACTTTATATATTGAGTGATGAGTTCTCTATAGAGATACTCGACTGTAGAGATAAACAAATTGCTATAAACATCAATTGCAGTTTGACTTGCCTAAAGCGAACTTTACGGAATTAGTACAGGTATGTGAATTCGTATATGTTTTGTATACTCAAGTTCTCTATGGAAAGTTACTTCTACCAACTTAATGTACAGCTTGACTTTTCTATAGATAACTCAGCGTGCTTGATAAGGTATATATTGGGAATTCATATCTACATTCGAAGTATATATACTGCGTGCTCAAGTGCTGTATAGTGAGAGTTGACTGCTCTAGAGAACTTAATGAAATTGGAAAGGAAAATGCATTATGGATACATATTAAGAATCGAAGTTCTCTATAGTTCGAGTTGACTGTACGCCAAATAAAGATACTACTACCAAAGTCTCGTACAGTTGCTGTTTCCCATAGAGAACTCGACAAAATTGGAAAGGAAAATATAACAGAATAAATGTGGAAAGTTCTCTATAGGGAGAGTTGGCTGTACCAGAAATATAGAAATTTTCCATGAAATTGAAAAAGGAAATTCACTATGGATTCATAAGAAAAAACGAAGTTAGTGCCGTAAGTTCCCTATAGTAAGAGTGGACTGTACGCCATTTAAAGAGAAGAGAAACTTGTGAATTCATATGCGTAAAAATTGTCTATTAAACTCCATTGAGTTGACTACACAGCAAAATTAATCGCAATAGTTGAGAGAGCTATCGAAATCGGCAGTGAGTGATCTGCAGCCCGGCGCAACTGGAAAGAGCAAACAAATTGAAACCGAACTGAATTTAAGTAGTAAAATTGTAAAGCAATCCCCAAAACGAAACGAAATAATTGTAAATAATGATAAATTGCTAAGCAAGTGACAGCTCGTAAAGATGTAATGATGTAACGATGTAACGATGTAAGCGTAACCAAAGAGAGAACACAAATAAAACACGTTTATGTAAACAACAATAATAATTATATTAATATTAGGCATAAGTCTTTACTAGGGCTAAGTACGATGGCGCGTGTGGACAGGAATTGGGAGCGGGATCGACGGGATCGTTAGCAGCATCGAGATCGAGATCAAAAACACGATCAGAAAAGGTATTGGTATCAATACGGCGATCGAAAACGGAAAGGGATCGTGTCGATGTCGAGATCGGGATCAGCAATGGTAAGACAATGGCTCGAGTGGACAGGAATTGAAAGCGGGATCGACGTTGGAATCGGGATCAGCATCGAAATTGATATCGGGAACACGATCAGCTAAGCTATCGGGATCAATAGGGTTATCGATAACGGAAAGGGATCAATACGATAACTAGATCCAGATCGGGATAAGCCGAGGTAAAACGATGGCTCGTGTGGACAGGAATTGGAAGCGGGATCGACGTTGGGTTCGGGATCAGCATTGAGATCGGGAACGATCAGCAACGATATCGTCATCAATACAATAATTGAAAACGGAATGGGACCTGTCGATAACAGGATCGAGTGGTAAGTACGATGGCGTGAGTGCACAGGAATTAGAAGCCGGATCAAGATGGTAATCGGGAACACGATCTGCAGAGCTATTGGGATCAATACGGTGATATAAATCGGAAAGGGATCGTATATATAACGAGATCGAAAGCAGGATCAGTAATGGAGTCGTGATCACCATTGGTATTGCGATCAGCAATGGTTTACCAACGATATCGGGATCGACAAGGGTAATGGGATCACTAACGGGTATAGCAACACAGTTGTGTGATCAAGGATCAGAATTTGCCCAGGGCGCTGAGGTTCAGGCACATGCCAAGAGTGAGCACCACGATGGTCACGACGAGAATGGCGAAGCAGATGTAGTTCGATTGGATGGGCATGCGGAAGAGCTTGGCGGACATATCCAGCGAGGAGGCGAACAGCAGCGTCGAGTTGAGATCCTCCGCCGCCGTGTTGTGATAGACAAAGGGACGCACGCGTATCTGATGGCCATTGGCCTGGGCGTTCTGGCAGACGCGCGTCACGGAGCCGGCGACGAAGAAGGGCAACAGGCCCAGGAAGAGCCACAGCATCACATTGGCGATGTTCAGCAGGACAAGCTTGAGCGCGCAGTAGTGAAAGTCAAAGTCCTTGAACAGGTACGCCAGGCCGGCAAAGGCGTAGGCCAGGTTCATGACGATCAGAAAGCAGACTGGGATCGAGACATGCTGATTGACGCGCTCAAGCAGCTTGCGGAACTCGAGTATCTCGCGCATCCAGTCCAGCGAGTCGATGGAGTTCATCAGCAGCTTGTGCGACAGCGTCTCCAGGTGCACGCGCAGCAGATAGCACTCGATGTAGTAGCTACTCAGTATGACGATCTCGACCAGATCCTGCAGCAGTATGGTGCACAGCAGGCCGATGCGCAGACAGAGCTCCCAGTTGCGCAGCGCCTCGGCCAGGCCGGGCAGCTTGATGATCTGCTCCGGCTGCATGATGACCACGCAGCACGCGTAGCCGAACAGCAGCAGCAGCAATGCCAGTGCCACGCCCAGGTACAGCCAGAGCATGCGGCAGAGGCGCTTCGGCTTGGCCGACAGCAGGAACACCCGCTCGATGAGATTCTGCAGCTGCTCGTGCTCGATCACCTTGCAGACCAGCACGGCGGATACGAAGCTCAGCAGGTTCAGTACGCTGGGCACGACATACCCGAAGAGCAGCTCGCCAATGGTGTTGCTGCTCGTCGCACCGTCCGAGGAGCCGCACAGATCCGTTCCGTTGCCCGTTGGGCGTATGTCGCGGTAGCTGCTAAAGCCGCGATCGCCGCTGCGAGGAGGAGGGAGTGGGGTTAAGGATTAGCCAGTGTATCTGCCATATTTATTTGGAGCTGCTCACCGATAGCCACAGAGGTAGCGCAGCACGTAGCCGACGAGCAGCACGCAGAGCACCATCAGCGCTTGGACGTAGCTACAGCAGGCGCGCACATTGCTCATGTCCGTGCAGATGGGATTGAGTCCCACCACTGTCAGGATGGCCACATAGGGACGCAGGAACTAAGACAGAGAGAGAGAGAGAGAGGAAGAGCGAGGGAGACGGATAGTCTCTATTAGCTTGTTGCGTTCACACGGCTGTTCTGCCTTCTCCGCTCACCTTGCGCTTGCAGTAGTTGAGCAGGGCCGAGGTCGGCTCATGCTCGCCAGGCTGTTGCAGTTCGTCGGTTTGGCCGCCGTTCAAGCGATTGATGAAACAGAAAGAACTATCCGCATTATTACGATACATGGCGGCGGGCGCAGACAAAGAGTTTTACATGCAGAGACACACGCACACACACACACATAACGTTGCGCTGCTGCTGTGGTTGTTGTTGTTCGTCTCGACTGGCACAGGAGCGGGGGGGAGGGCTGTAGCGAGAGCGGGCAGAATTGACGATCGCCCGTGCTGACGGTTCGGCTGCAACTGAGGCCGCGCAGCGAGCGAGCGAGTGTGCTGCCTGCGCGAGCGAGTGTGAGTGCGTGTGTGTGTATGAGTGAGAGTGAGAGCGAGTAGCCGAAAGAGAGAGTTAGAGTAATCGCGAGAGCGCAAACTTACGTCGAGCTCGTGCAGCCAGGATGAAGCTGCGGATGTGGCGCGGCTGCTCGCCAGCAGCGATGGCGACGCACTGAGCGACGTCGCAGTCGCCGTTGCTGTCGCTGTTGCTGTCGCTGTTGTTGTGCTCGCCTCGGCAGTTGCTGTCATCAATTGAAACTGTAACGGTAAATTGAACAAATTGAATAAACAAATGCCAGCGCAAAGCCGAAGCCCGAGTCCGAGCCGAACCCGAACCCGAGCCCGAGCCCGAGTCCGAGTCGTTACCGAAGCTCTCCTGGCGCGCTGAAGCTCTCTTCGAGCTTTGCTGCTCACCGTGCTCTCCCGTGGGGCCCCGTTATCATTGAAATTTATCTCGGCGTCGCGCGATGCCTGCTCCGCGCTGCTGTGCACCTGTTACACTTTAGATAGGAATCAGCGCGCGTTATCGTTTGCCGCTATCTATTCAAATTGCAATCGCGACATTTTTACATGCATGTATCAAGTACAACACATAAACATGCGCGCGTGTGTGTGTTTGTGTGCGTCGTCTTATGTTCTTCTCGGGCTTATTATTTTTTCAGCAGAGTCGCAGTCGCCTGATGTTATCTATTTGACGTGCTGCTAGCGAGTATCGCTTGCTCACACGCTGCCGGACTGCATACGCAGCATCTGTGTGTGTATGTGTGTGTGCAGCCCACTGCGTGGGAGAGAAGAAGAGCGCGCGCTGATAACCCAGAGGATCAGCTTGACGCTGGCAATGTGCTGCGCTACTGCTTTAAGCTATTGGCATATTGAATTGCTAAGGAAGTTGAACCACTAAAATAATTATAATTTTATGGGTTGTAGTAGAATATTTAATATTGAAATATTTTAATACTTTTCTTAAACTAAATCTTATAAGTGTAATTTTATAACATTAAAAAAAAAATAGAAATTTGTTTTTAAAGTAAAAGATAAAGAGAAGCTTAGTTACAGGGATGAAACTGTTTTTTTTATCATACAGCTCCACACAAAAAGTTATTTTGAACAAATCTATATGTATTTCGAGCCGTTGTATCCAAATCTGGGGTCAGTTTCTCGTCTTCACGTCAGTTTCTTACAAAAACTCTAAAAAAATTCAAAATCAAGAACATAGAAATTCCTTCGTTGATAAATATATATTTCGCGCAACTGAATTTAAATCTAAAGTCTGTTCATATTGACCAATTTCAACAAAGCATGCTCTAATATCACTGTTTTCTATATTAGAAAAGTTGAAAAGTTACAGTTTTTTTTTTTAGATTCTTGACCTTTCAAATTGTATGAATGGTGTCTTACGGTGTTCGATGGCAGTTTTCTTCATTTGTTGGCTATAAAGAGTTTGTCCGCAAGCGCACTATATTATTATATCATTATTCAGGATGAATTGTAGTTAATGCTAGGCTTTAAATAAAAAGTATAATTATTAACAACAAACATGTTGTATTTATTTTATATTGTTTATATTTGCAATATATTATTTATTTTATTTAGAAAATATATTTCTAAGTACAGAATATCTAAAGAACTTACTACATATATTAAATTCCAAGTGAGTTTAGCTTCAACTGTTTGCAGCGCATGTAAAAGTCGACGCAGGCGACCCTTCAGATAGGCGAATATCGGTTCGTTCGTTATCTCAAATGAAATGAAATGCGAATAAGAAGAACGAACGTCAGCAGAACATAAATAAAGCCTCACTCGAATTTGTTTTTCTCGCCGAGATTCTCTACAATGCCCTACGATCGTCGGGAATCACAGTTGTTGTTGCCGATGGGCTGTAGGCGTGGCTGGGGCTGGCGGCAGTAAAATATCGATACTCACGGAAATTCAATTGAAATTGATTTAAAGGCGAGTCACAAGTTGTTGGAACTTTACGTCGATTTGCATGATGTTCGCAGTCGCAGTTGACGTTGACATTTCCATACCCTGCACAGATAGAGAATGAGGGGAAGTGAATGAGAGGGGGTAGGGTGGAGCGTGGTGAATGATGCTGGTCCGAGCTGACATCGCTTGAACTCGGAGTTCGACTCGGACACTCATGTAAATTAGCTGCGTTGTCAAATAATGCTGATTTGTTGTGCTTGTTGTTGTTGTTGCTGTTGTTGTCGGTTCGCTCGTTGGCAGACTAATAAAAGCAAAGTTACCCATGTCCCACCGCACTGCCCTCGCTCTGTCGCTACACACCGCATAGTGGACACCACTTGACGCATATCTCGAACCGTGCACTGTTCGGCTTTTTGTTTAAAAATCAAATCAAATATTACGAGAAAATTTCGATGCGGTTAAATGCATAGGAAATTTTATGCCCTCCCATGTTCCCTTCTCTTTTTGTCTCTTGGCTCCAAGGCCCCGTCTTCCTGCTCTACCACAACCGCAAAAACGCAAATGTTGACTCGTCACGTCGTGCTGCTGTTGGAGGCATGCTACATCGCAAGCTTTGATATGGGGTAGTTCCTGATTCCACGTTGATTTTCCCAAAAATTGAATTTCTTATAGAAATTAGGTATATTTATTTTGGAGTCATCTTCCATGTAAAGCGGCAGCATCAACAGTCGCGGCGCTCTAGCCATGTCCGTATATTTGTCCGTTTCTCTGTCCGTTGTAATGATTTGAAGCTATTTCGGCGGCTTTGTAAAAAATGCATTTATTCTGTACACTGCCAATAGAACCTATTAATCGATAATAATCAATTTTTAATCATATCAAACAAACTTTGCACAACTTACCTCTGACATTAAAAATATATGTATATCAAAGTTTCATAAAATTATCAAACATTTTTAATAGAAACTATTGGTAAGGTATGTGTTTTAGTATGAAAATATATAAAAATTCTCAGAATATTATGACTAAGCTCACCAAAGCTTGAAGTAACAATGATTAATATCATACGATACGATATCAGGCCTAATGAAATTTAATAACTAAATTTTCCCTAGATTCCAATTAAAATTCGGACAAAATAAAATGTAGTGTGAAAATATTAAAAAATACTCACAGTATTATGACTAAATTCGCAAAAGCTTGGAGTAACGGTTTTAATATTACGTCTGTATTTCAATGAAATTTGATAACTTTCCTCTATTCCCTGTATATTCCCAAAAACGATCGAACAGAAATAAAATTTCTTTTACATATTTATACCTTAAATCCGATATTGGGTTTCACAGAAATAGAAAATATAAAAGTTCTTTGCCATTATTAAAGCTAAATCTTACATACTTTGTAAGTAAGTATGAAATTAATTTTATGCAGAGTATGCACCAAAATAAACACTTTTTTCGTGTATTCAAATTATCTTCGATTCGGAATGTGCCTCCCTGTTTCCTGCTTTTGTTGAAGAGTGTAAACGAGTGCACGAATTGAATTTCATTTAATTCCCGGCGATTGCTGGAACAACCTTGCCGAATGGCAGTCTGCCTGTGTGTGTGTGTGTGTGTGTGTGTGTGGTATGCACGCACACATGTGCAGTTGCGTCTTAAAGTTTTTAAAGCTGCCACGCCCAGCTGCACATGGAAGATCAGATTGTGCGACGTGTCAAGTGTCCGAAATTCAATTAGACTTCATTAGCATTAGCCCAGCCGGTGGCACACTTGTTGTTGTCGTTGTTGTTGCTGTTGTTGCCGCTGCTGCTGCTGCTGCTGGCAATGTCTGGGGCCAGGCTGTGGCTGTGGCGTGCACAGATTTAACCGTTGCAGATTAGCATAAATGAGATCATTAAAATGCGCTTACGTTTGTGTGGGCGGGTCGCTAGCAGCACGAGCAGCGGGGCAGGGTGCTACACTCCGGTGGTGCGCACAGGGTGGTTCGGGTGCAGCCTGCGATTTCCTTTCGCACGTAGCAGACGCAGCCTGCAAATTGCCTGTCTGAAGGTGTCACAACTGCCTGACTGCCTTCTTGCCATCCTGCCCTGCATCCTTCTTCATCTCCTTCCCTCCCGTCCTCATCCGTGCGTGTTGCCTGGGTTCGTGTCTTGGCTGCGTTTCATTTGAAGTGAAATTTGCATAATTATTGCTGCCATCTTTGGCATTAATGTTTAATATAGCAACTACTTTTCAGTAGTTCCAGCTCTTCTCTCTCTCTCTCTCTCTCTCTCTCTCTCTTTGTTCTTTCTCTTGCTCTAGTCTCTTCTATTTTTTTGGCTGGCGCTTAGGTAAATTGCTCATTACATTTTGTTTAACGAGTTGGCAAACAAGCGCTCAGTTTACACTGTCCTACACGGCGTGGGGAAAGTTTGTGAGACTTTTATGTTAAGTTGCCTTGAAATTGCACTATATCTTGTTGATTATATATTGGAAATAGTTGGTAGATTAATTTTATAATTATAATTTAAAGTTTTCTTTAATTTATTATAAATCAAATTCATATTATTCAGAAATGTTATTCATGTGAGTCTTGTTTTTTTTTTTTGTAATTTAATAAAGTTTCAAAGTTTCAGAGCTTCTCCACGAGAGTTGGTTCTTTTCGAGATCGTTGATTAAGAAAAATTGATAACTAAGTTCTTTGATATTTATTGATTATCCAACTTTATGAAACTTAATGCAATTTATAAGATTTTATAGGGTGTTTCTATGCAATAACAAAAGAATATGCTCCAATTCACTAAATTGAGAATAATCCTATAACTTTCTTCCACCTTACTTTATTTTGAAGGTCTTCATCCTTGGCATTGCACTATATAATTTTTATTTATATAGACGAATTTAAAAATAACTGGTAAATTGTGTTGATCTTAATTAAATTCTGTATTCTTATTAGAAAAAGTTCATTTATAAGATAATTAGATAAGCAAATAAATATATATAATTTTGTGGTTTTCCCCATTAAATTAATTCTTTTAACGTTGAAAATTGTAAAATATTAATTCAAAAGTAATAAGAAAGTTTCATAAAATTGAAATAATGGAGTTAATGCTTTATTGGGTCTTTTTAAGCAATATGACTAGAATATTTTCCAGGGTAAAGGTAAATTGGGATTTATCCTTGCAATTGCGCCATATAATTCTTACGTAGTGAGTGGAATTTGTAAATAATTGGTAAAGTGAGTTGATAGTAATTAAATTCTGTATTCCTCAATTTTTTTTTAAGTTGCTTAAGCTTTCATTCGTAAGAAAGAGACAAGCAGAGCATCAAATGGAGCTCTTTTCAGTTCTTACATTGAAAATTTGTATAAATGAGCACAAACTTTAGCTTATACCATGCAGCGGGTTTGATTGACGTTGCAGCGCGCACTTCCCTTGTGCACGTCGCTTTAACTTTGTTGTCTACTGTACCCCCGTGAAGGGGGCTGAGACAGGGAAGCGTAGGATAAACATATCGCATTGTGTGGATTGTATGCATGTGTTCTCGTATGTGTGTGTGTGTGTGTGTGTGTGTATGTGTTTGTAAATATCGAGTGCAGTTAATTGGCCTGTCATAAACCTGTTGCTATTTGAAGTTTTTTCCTCCGCGGTTGCTCGTGCAGCAGTCCCATGGAAATGAATGTAGAGAGAATATGTGTGTATATGTATATGTATATGTATTTACGACTGTAAGTGCCGCACGAGCTTTTGACTGTGCAACGCGTGGGCGGTGGGCGTGGCGAGTTCACAGTACTGCCGCCAAACGAGCTAATTTTGATGATATCCACAGGCGGAGCAGACGAGTTGAGGCGAGTCGAGATGGGACTGGGCATGGGTGTGGTCATGGGCATGGGCTGGTCCTCGAGCTGCACTAAAAGCCTGTCGCAGCCTGCAAATTGAATCACTGTATGTGTGAGTGAGTGTGTCTGTCTGTGTGTGTGTGCGTGTGCCCAGCGGGCGACGTGCGCGCTCTCATGAAATGTGACCGCAATTGCGGTTCGTTAGCTGCATTTCAGCTATGTCCCCGGCAATGGACTCGGCTGCCGGCAGTCCGGCAGTCCTGCTGGGGTGTTCAGGGATCCCGGCTGGAGGTTGCAGGTGCAAAGCGTGCAGAGGCCGCCGAAAACGGACCGAGCATTCGGTTGCATTGTGCTTAAGTGGTCCGCTGACCAAAAGCACTTTGACCAGCCAGCAGAAGGGAGAGAGACAAGAAGTACCAGAGAGAGGGAGAGAGTAAGAGATAGAGGGAAAAGTTACTCTGCGGCATTGCCCTTTAAATCGTCGCCAGCTTTATTATTTATGACAAAATGCGAAATGCCAAGGATTTCCATGGCACTTAGCGGCAATTAGGAGACACACCTGTAGCTGCCCGCAATCACAGTCGGCCAGGAGCTGAGCAGAAGTGGGCCCTGGTCCTGTGTCTGGGATTTGCGCGCCATTGAAGCCAACTTGTAGGTAATTACGACAAAGACGCACATCCCACTCGACACATCCGGCCAGGCACGCACAAAAGCACACAAAACTTGTAGCACCCCTTCTCCTTCCTCTTAACCCCCCGAATCCGTCACCATGCGCTGAGCTGGTTTGACTTTTCAACGCTCAGCCGAAGAACGTGACAGGCATGGCTAAGCAGGCGGCAAGCTGCGAATTTAAAGGTCCAAATCTCGAGCAGAATATGTCGCCTTAACGGCCTGACCTACTCCCGGTGGCCAAATGAGTTGCTCGATAGAAACTACAGACGGCTCTCCAGAGAAGTTGGACCGTACTCCCTAACCCTGTCCTGCCCTACTCCGCACCTTCCTGCCTGTGTGTGTGTGTGCCTGGCTTTGTTGGCCAACTAAATATTGTTAGGTAAAGTAAACGACTTTGTAGACATTGCCTGCTAGCTCCGTACGTCCGCTCGCCCGACCGTGTGCAGCCTGCGGCCAGTGGCGTAGCCCGACGGGGGAACGGCGCAGGGCCGGCCTAAGTGGCTGTTAAACTTCGCAGAACTATTGTGGGAGTCGCCCTAAGCCCGACCAACAGGCCAGAAACCACTTCAACACCAATTGGCCTGCCGCAACAGTAAGTAAGCCTGGCAGCTTGAGTGGAAAATCGCACAGCGAAAATCTCGAAATTTCAAAGCGCCAGAATTATGAATCTTTTCATGTGGATTCCCATAGATCGTATATCTTTGAACAGTTTTATCGCAGAAAAGATTTAACTAAAATATTGGAGATAAAAAGCTATGAAATTTATTATTTGAATTCCCTTAAACTATAGACATAATCTCAAAATTATTTTATTAATATTCTGAATTTTATTTTATATATGCTTAAGGCATTCTTTACTATATGAAATATCAATATATTTTATATATTGACAAAATAGTGCATACGTGGAATATATATATAGGATTTCAAACTAAAAAATTAATTTTTATTTATTTATTTATTTTTTGATTGTAGAATGCCTGCAACAGAAAATATATTTACAACTATAATATACCATTTGGCTTAGTTAAAATCTAGATATATGGGAAAAAGAGCTTTGCAATTTTTCTTGTGAGTTTGTGAGAAGCTTAGAATAAAAATTTAAAAATTTACGATTTGTCTGACTGACAAATAAAATTAATTTGTTAGACTTTTGGCATTGTCTTTATATAAATCACTTGAGAAAGATTTATATAATGTTTTTAAATCAATAAATTTGAGAATTTATTTGAGAATTGTTGAAATTTAATAAATAAATTTATTTTCTTTAAGATTTCTGGGAGTATGTTTGTTTGATTCGCTTGTCTCCCCCGTTTGATAGCTCATTCAAATTGCACTACGCCCCTGTTAACCCTCCCCATGGAGCCTATTATCGTGGCTGACATACAACGCCGGCGTCATTGAAGTCGTCATCCTGCCATGGGTGCTGCTGCTTAGCTGCCGTTTATTAGAAGCTTCCTTTATGCTACCGTTATGACGCTCTACCGTTAGCGCTTGCCTACCATTTTTCTTCGTTCTTCTTGTGTCCGTGTGTCCGTGTAACAGAAGAAGCGTTAAGACGGCGATGTGCAACACACACAGACACAGACACTCACCATGGGTTGTACCTGGTACCTGACTGCGGTTACAGCCATACGGGCTGCATAGGCAGCATGTTTGCTTCCTGTTCCTCGTTTCTCTCCCAGCTCTTCGTGCTCGCTTGCTCGTCCTGCTTGTTGACGCAACGCGCTCATTAATTTTTTACGCTTAATGTGTTGTTCTAATGATTTTTAAATTGCGTCTCAGATTTCCTAAATTTTCGGATTGTACAATATTATTTTTATTATGCTGCTCTCTCGCCTCTTCCGCTCTGGCTGACTCTCCCACTTACGTATCTCCTCTGCAAGTCTTGAAAAGGCAGCTCATTAGCGACCCATATGTATTTGTCTCTCTCTCATCTCGCTTTCTCTCTTTCTCTCTTTTCGACTTTACTCACTGGTTCTGCGTATTGTATTGAATCCATATTAATTTACAGTTGATACAACAAGCAAATGAGCGAAAAAATGCCGAATGCAATAATTAAAATGCAATAAAAGGAACAAATGGCAATGGCGAGAGGCGAGAAGAAGCTGCAGAGGAAGCATCAAGAATCTGTAGGCTTAAAAGGCGCCAACAACAAAATGAACAAAAGCTAAAGAAGGAAATAACAAGCTGTTGACCTGCATACTCTGTGCAGTGGCTCTGACCGAGGTATGCTCAAGTCAAGTGGAGTGTGTGAAGTTTCGAGTTCAGTAATAGTTTAGCTGTATTTTAAAAAAGTATTAGCTACAGTATTATTCATAATAATTAATTACAAGTACAATTTTCGTAATAATATAAAACTTTCCAGTTGATTTTGTGATTATTGCTGGGGATAAAATAAAAATAAAAGTAGTAACTTCAATTAAAATAATAATAATAATAATAATAATTATAATAATAATAATAATAATAATAATAATAATAATAATAATAATAATAATAATAATAATAATAATAATAATAATAATAATAATAATAATAATAATAATAATAATAATAATAATAATAATAATAATAATAATAATAATAATAATAATAATAATAATAATAATAATAATAATAATAATTATAATTATAATAATAATAAGCATAAAAAAAATAAAAGTAATTATTAAAAAATAAATAATTAATAATAATAAATCGTAGAAAAATAAAATGTTGTAGAAAAAAAAAAGTAACGAGTTTGCTTGAAGAGCATTCATTGTCTTGTCTCTTTCTCTCTCTCTCTCTCTCTCTCTCTGGTTACTCAACTGAATTGTAGTTCCAATTGCACTTTCAGCATGCATTCGCCTGCTCCCCAGGCCTGTCTCGATGCTCATTGCACCTAAAAGCAGGCAACACTCGGCATATTTTGCAGCTGGACATCCTCTTCCACCTGCACTCATAACCTGCTTACTTATCCGGCACTGCTGCAGCTGTCTTCCTCTCTTTCTTCGTCCTTCTCCCTGTCTCTCTCTCTCTCTCTCTCTCTCTCTCTCTCTCTGTCTCTTTCCCTGTCTACTCTCTCCGCCCGCACTCACTTTCTCTCGCTCCTGTTCTTCCTCTGGGTCTCTCAACAATTGTTTGCCACTTACACACACACACACGCACGCATGTCACGTATACGCTCTGCTGCGGCGCATCACGCATACGACGCGTTGCACACTTTGCCAGCTTGCCGGCTTGCCACTTCTTTCGGGGCACCGTTTTGTCTGACTGACAAATTTAATTACTGCCCAGCTCCATATCTGTCTCCCACTCGCTCTCTCTCTCCCACTTGCTGTCTCTTACTCTCTTTTTGAGCGTGTGTGCGCCTGTTTGTTCCGGTTGAGGCCGGCTGGGCCTGTTGTTTGCGTCGTTACTGATACGCCAACAGCAGCAGGAGCTGCAGCAGCAGCAGCAGCATCAGCAGGAGAGTGGCTGAGGCTGAGCAGGCGGGGATGCTACTTCGTCCGAGAGGACCCCGAGTGAAGTCACTTCATTTGATGCGTCAATCAGCACAATCAAAAACTGCAGCCATGAAAATCAATTAAAAAGCCGTCGACAAACTGCTGCCCAGGCCAATGTACGTATATGAGTACATGTATGTGTGTGTGTGTGTGTGTGTGTGTGCTGGGGCGTGGCTCAACGGATTGCGCCCCCGGACAGCGCTGTCAACTCTGACCCCCGAACGTTTTGCAATTGACGCGGCCGGGATTAACATTTATATTTCAGCAGGCACAGTGCTATATTTACTTGTCCATCATGTTGTTTTTCCCTCAGCCTTGTTATTGTTGCGCCGCTGCTGCTGTTGTTCATTGCGGAGCTGTGATTCATTTGATATGCAAATTCCTTTTGTAGCGGATGTAACAACACGCTCGCAAAACAAATCAAAGGCCCCGCCGTGATGCAGCACTTCGGAGGAGCAGCTCCAGGTGACGTCAGCTTATTGCATAGTTAATTGCCGAGCCGCTGAGTTGCAAAAAAAGGCGCTGCGGGGAGGCTGGCAGGCAGGGGAGAGGCGCCACTTAATAAATGAAATGTCATCGAGGCGTGCGGCAATCAACAAAACAAAAATCCAAACGGATTTAACACCAGTTCAGCCGGCGCAAATGACGTATGAGCACTTGGCCAAGGGGGAGTTGGCAGCTTGTCTGGGTGGGCGGATAAGTAGAAGCAGGACACATTGACTAACTGACCGAGTGACTGGCTGACTGACGGGATGACTGACTGACTGGCTGTCGGACAGACTGACTGGCTCGTTGACTGTCCCAGCCCTGGGCCTGGGCCTGGCTAACTGACAGCGTCCAACTGAGCGCTGAGCAACGTTTTATCTGCTCTCGAGCCTCGCACTCAAGTACACTCACACACATATGTGCACATTCTCACAGACACAAACCCACACACACACATATGCATGCCACTTGTCATTGACACCCGCTGCGCTACAGCAGTGGCAAAAAAGGCAAGGGCTATGCTCGACTTTGACATGCTCTGCAAAGCGATAAGCAGTCGAAGCGGGTATATGTATATTCGCTTAGTAAGTGAACTTGGCTGAGCTTTTTCCCTAATAATAATACAAGATTTGTGGAAATTTCGATTTGGAACTGTTCAACTTTAACTTCGGTTTTTAAGATAATTTTGTATAGTGAAATATATATTGCATGATCTGTAATTTTAGTGTTCCTACAGACAAAGACACGGACGGATAAATCGATTCGGCTAATGATCAAGAATGGTCTGCCCCGAATTTTTCCGTCTGTTACATTTCCACAATATTTTATTATAGGGAGTAAAGAATATAGTGAAGCTTCTTTCCACAAAATTTTGTTTTAATTCTGGATAAGCAAAAAAAAAACAAAGCAAGTAAAGAAATTAAATTTAAAGAGACCTTGTTCATAGAGTTATAATTTTTCTCAAAATTTTGCGAGGTAGCATATAGTAATTTATGGGAAGTATACGATACAGATGTGTTACTGACTTTTAAGCAATCCACCTAATTTAATTAGGGTGACCATACATCATTTTGAATTATTCGAAAACCCGTTAAACTGTTTACCATATTTCTTGATACGGTTGTTGAGCCTGAGCAAGGAATTACACTGGATTAGGGTTGCGATATGGACATTCCTATATGCCATACGCTTATATTGCACTAAAAACAATGTTTAAAGGTTTGCTTTTTATATAATATGTATTGTTACTTTTAATATTTATTGAAATAAAACAAAATAATGAAAAAATAAGATTTCGGTGATAAAAATAAACATTGTAGCTTATAAGATATGGCCACTTATTTATGGAAACACTACGAACGATTTTGAAAAAATTATAAAACTTTATAAGCTTTAAAAAACGTTTTTATTTTTGTTACATTTAACATAATAAGCAAAAAATAAGAAAATTTCGTTATATTAAAATACATATGTATGTGATATCTCCTAATATATGATTTATTATTAAAAAACTACAAAATCATTTAACGAGTCATAAAATTTCAAAGGCTTAGCGAATAAATGTTTTTTGTTTTAATTCATTTTGTTATAATTAAATAAACATTTGATATATGAGACTTAATTGGTGGCTGTTTATTTATTGAGACAAGAAATGAGAGAAATAAATGAAAAATTCATCGTATTTCAGAAACTTTGAGAAACGCATAAATTGTACTTTTAGTTAACAAAATAACTGAAAAATAATAAAATTTCATTATATTTTAAGAAATATATGATATATGATAACTGTTAATATAGGGCTATTTATTGGAACACTAGAAAATTATTGAAAAAGTAATGCAATTTCAGAAGTTTTGAGAAACGCAGATACCTCATTGCCGCTTTTAAGGTTAAGGCATGCGAGCACACACACACACACTCACAGCTGGAGCTGCAGCTGCAACTGCACGAGTTCCTCTACTCTGGTTGTTGCCACAGTAGTTTCTGCTGTTGCTGCTGCTGCTGCTGCTGCGTCAGCTGCAACTGATGACATTGTCAGACAGCAAGGCGCAGCCAGGACTATAAAAGGACTAACAAGGCTGACAGTCACTCAGCGTCAGTCAGTCAGGCTCCAACCCGGAGCCGCTACCCTACCCCTAGCCACCCTCGCCTGGCTGCGACGCTGTGCAAATTAAAAGTTTGGCCCACACTTGACACGTGCTTAGAGCAGTTGCATGCACCACACATAGCCGCCGCCCAGACCGCAGTACACGGTGCGTTTTTTGCCCGCTCTGCGGCCAGTTTCTGTTTTTCCAGGCGGCGCGGGTAGGTGAGCAAAGTGGGGAGTGCAGGAAATGGTGGCTGGAAGGAGGGGGAGGCGTTAGTTGCGTTGGCTGGAAAATTTATGAGACGACGCCAAACGTCAACTTGCGTGCAGCTGCATAAACTTGTTGCATACTCGTCTTCCTCCTCCCTGTTTTCCCCGCCGCTTATCCCACCTTCATCACGCTCTCTATCTCTCTCTCTCTTTGACTATGCTGACTAAGCGACTGCCTGAAATTTATGTGCATGCCGCCAGGTGGCGCCGTCAGTAGACCAGAAAGGTTGCAAGTCGGTTTTGGGCAATTGTCTGTGCGAGAGTTGCCAAATTTAAGTGGAAATACCTGTAGACTTGCATAGTTAGGGGTTGTCTTGCAGCACTTAGCCAAGAAGGCGTATTCCAACTGAATAAATTTCCCAAGTTTCGGTGACCATACAATAGGAAAATGTAGAGAAGGGCGTCACCAAACTATGATAATTTTTTAAATGATACAAATTAGGATGTTGCATAGAAAAGCTTTCATTGGGCTTACACCACTTAATTAATAACTCGCAACCTAACTGAATTAATTTCTTAGGTTGGGTTGACCATATTATAGGAACAAGTAGAGAAGGGCGTCGCCAAACTATGATCATTTTATAAATTATATAAATTAGGATGTTGTGGCATAGAAAAGCTTAAATTGGGCTTGTGTTACTTATTCAAGAAGGCGTAACCTAACTGAATTCATTTCTTATGTTAGGGTGACCATATTATGTGAACAAGTAAATAGAGAAGTGGGACACTATGAAACTATGAAAACTTCTTAAATTATATCAATAATATGATTAAATAGAGTTAATTGTTGGGATGACTATTTTAGAGTTAGACAACCAGGAATAACTAATATTTAAGAAACACTTTTTGAACTTTCAAGAGTTATAAAAGTTAACTGTTAACTATAGTTATGAGAATCATATTACTGAAGAGTTTTAACTCGGCTTACAATGAAATTAAAATTAGAATATGAGAGCCATTACTTTAAATAAATATCCATATGATTATAGGTATTTAATTAGTATGGAATAACTTTGTCAACACCTCACTATAAATATTAGATTAAATTTATTAACACTCAATATGAACCAAACAGTTAATTATGTAAATATGTAAGCATGAATTATAACTACGTAGAAACATTAGAAGCTATCCTCGTCTGTGATATCTATAGTTTCCATAGCATCACGTGAGTTGGACACAAAAATCACATCATCATTATTTTTATCCTCTTCTTCAATGTTTTTCACAGCAGACAAGGCACGAGATTCATTGTCCTCAGGTGCTATTTGCTGCTTTTGCTTCATTTGCTGTTTCCGTGAAATTTTCTTGACTGGACTGAACAAAACGACTCGATTTCTTAGTGTCATATAGCATGGAGACTCCATTTTTACTAGATATATTGAACCGAATTTTATATACAAATATAAGCTCAAAAAGTAGGATTAAATTATGTGTATAACTAGAATGTGTAGCACTATGTGAACTTGGATTTAGGTTGTCGACCTCTATAAAGTAGTTGTATATATGTAACTGGGTGGCGACAGGAACGACTATGTAAACTATATACTATATATAAGTCAATCGCAACAAAAAATATTTCTTGAGCTTGATATTAATTATTACAAAAAGGTATAGTTTGGAGAATCTTCACAATAAATTGGCGAACTATTTGAGTATCTCAGTGAAAAGCATGGTGCTTTTCCGTGATTTCCCATGTCTATTTGGGGTTTAATATATAAATATTCATCAATCGAGCTATTTATCTTTATTTATGCTGACCTAGCCAACTTGTTGATCTATCTTTTTTGTATGGTATTCTTCTGCACCTACATTTATTTTCAATCTATTCATTTGTAGGTATATTTAGCTATCTATTGGCCCAAATCTCTGACTTTTTCTTTACTTTATTTTACAAAATTTTCTTTTTTCATAGTTAGATAAGTATCGACTTAGAGAGCCGGTTTAACCGATATATCGTACATTCGCCATAGAAACTATCTAATGATCTTTTTACGCCACAAGCTCTATTATTTATTTTGCTCACCTTCTTTTCTTATTCAAATAAGATCAGTTAAGAATCGGGTGTATTTATTTTTCTCAAGCTAATCTAATATATTTTAAGACATGTTCAACTGCAAAGCCAATCATTTCCTACGGTTAAGCCTCTCGAGAAATTGCTGATCCTTAATAATGAATTCGAGGTAGGGCCTCAAGTGAAAGATCATCTGGTTGATGGAGATTGTAGTCGTTCGCAGTAGCGTCCTGGTGCTCTTGCAGAGCTTGAGTTGTCGCTGGGGCTCAGCGACCGAGCTCAGCAGACTCTCCAGGTCCAGAAGTATTTCAAAGATCTGCTGCACATCGCTCTGCAGCCTGCCGCACTTGTCCAGCTTCAGCGATCTAATGCAGATGCAGACGAGTCCCTTGATGAGCCAGCAAAGCGATTCGCCCGCGCAGAGACTATGATCTTGCGCCAGGAGCGAGGGCCACTTCGCAAGTATCAGATGCTCATGAATGCGTTGAAGCAGTCGCTGGCAGCGAGTGGGTTGACAGGCATTTCTGCTTGGCGGCGGATCGTAGCCGTAGCGGTAGCTCGACCCGCCCAACTTCCCACTGGCAGCCGACATAAGATTACGAAGTCCGGCAGAAGGCTGGCCGGGCTTACAAGGTTGCGGCTTGGGTGTGGGCTTCGGTAGAGGAAGCCTTATTAATTGAGGCTTCGCTTGTAGCTTCTGCTGGCTTGCAGTTTTCTGCGGGTCGAGCGCTTGCTCCAACTGTTCGGCAAAGCGGTTGATATGCTTGAAGAGCACATAGCGCAGCTGCGGCCAGCGCTGATCGCCGCGCAGCTGGAAGAGCTGGCTGCAGACGTTATCTTGCCGGCTGGCTACTTGCTCGTAGAAGTCCTTCGCCACCTGCAGCTGGAAGCCGAAAAGGCAGTCTATGTCCAGCGCTAACACCAGTGGCAGCTCCCGCTTGTCAGTCGTTGTGGCAGCTGCTGATCCTGCCGCAAATGGCACCGGCAATAGCATCACATGACCGAAGATGCGCCTCACACCCAGCAACTTGGCGACGAGCAGCGTGTTGCTATACAAGCTGAGGCATATAACGCGACAGCTGAGCGGCAGCTCCTCCTCCAGGTTGGCTTGCAGATACCAGGCCAGCAGAGATGTGGAGATGAGACTGGTCGCCAGTGCCACTTTCAGCTCACAGAGGCGTGGCCAGTAGCAGTGCTTTTGCTCGTAGAGCATAAAGGGTAGCGGCCAGACGGCCTTGTGCTGCAACAGATGATCGTCGAGGAAGTAGAGCGTGCCACAGAGCAGCCCGTTGAGCCGCACAAAGTACCAGCCCAGTTCGACATGGCCGTCCAGAGCGGGCAGCAGCTCGTCCACGTAGCTCGCATAGAAGCAGCTGCTGCAGTAGCTCAGGCAGGCGACCATGAGGAACATGCACAGCTTCAGGGGCAGTTCCAGTACGAAGCGTCGCCTGCCGCAGCCCTGGCAGGCGGGCACCCTGTGCTGCAGGTGGCACAGAAACAAGCCGTACGCAGCAACCTGAGGCAGCAGCACTTGCATAAAGCTGCAGGCGTGCAGCGAGAAGAGCGTCCAGTCGAGCAGCTCCCACAGATTGCCCAATGGATTTAGCAGGTCGAGGCGCAGTAAAAGCACGAACAGCCCCAGCAGCTGGTACTCCAGCAGGCAGCACAAACTGGTGGCCAGCAGGAAGCGCGACACCAGCAGCCGCTGGACGCACACATGCAGGTCCAAGTGTCGTGAGAAGATCCACATGGGGGATTGATCAGAGGCTTTAGGTTTTTAGAATATATTTTTCTTTTTCAATTATTTTAAGTTATTATCAGTTGGCAATTCGATTTTCGACTATATAGAACATAGCATAGTAAAGTAGGCGTGAAAATTGTATATATACTCGGTAGCTCGATCATACATTACGCATACAGCATTAATGAAAATATTTATTTTAAGATAACTTAATAATAATTCAATTTAACTTAACTTACATTTTTAATATTGTCAGTTAAAATATTATTCAATTATTTTATATAAGTTTGTAAGAAACCAGTCCTTCTTTCCTATATAAAGTGGAATGATACCTTACTGAAATTAATTTTTGAAAATGTTTTAGCTAGATAGTGTATTTGTGCATAGAGTTTTCATAAGTATAGCACTAAGAAACATAAAAACTTTTTAAATTAATTTGAAGACTTAGACGATCGCATTGTATAACAGTTACTTTATTGCACCTATTTAATATAGCATAGTATCTGGGATATTTAAATATTTAAAATCATTGAAAATCAATTAAAATATTTAAGATCTTTAGACAATCACTATAAGGGTTTCTACGATAGTATTGTATAGCAGCTTACACCTATATTAATAATATAATATTATTATCATTCGACTGCCTTTCAGATTCTACACCAATAAATTAAGAATATTAAAAAATCCTATAATATTTCTAAATATGCCATTGAATACATAGGTAACTATATTACATTCCGCGTGACAGATATAATAAAACAAAATAACTATAAATATAAGAATAACAAAAAACAAATTTACTATAAATTGTGTGACAGACGATGTTTTAGCCTATTCCTACAATCAGCGAGAATATGGGGAACAACTAGGCTCTAGGTAATATAACGGAAAACTGTATAAAACTGTATAACGAATATTTTTATATAATATATAACAAATTTTTACAGTCAAAATATTGCAAATTGTTTTTCATGCCGCACTTTTACCAATTAATCCGCGATGTAATCTCCAAAATGTGCAACAGTCGCAGAAAATATTTAGCAACTGCGACTATTTTAGTGGGTTGCTTGAACTACGGAAAAAAGTAAACCGTAAACTAACTGTAAGCTGAATCAAATATTATTTATGGCCGCGCTATTTTTGCTGGCGTCGCAAAACAAATTTTTTTCGTACCGGGCAAAGTTTCACACATGGAATTGCATAATTTCCAGGTATAATTTTAAAACCAGCGAGCGAACCTCTAAGTGGGTAGTGGTGGTGGCTGGGCGCGGGGTACAGCAACGCAGAGCTGGGAACTTAGGTTGGGGCTTAGTCAAGCGGGGTATGGGGTGATGGCACTTAACCCACTGGCAGCACATTTGTTGTTGCTTTTCCTCTTGTTTTTTGTTGTCTTTTCAGTGCGTTGGTTTTTTGCAGCGCACATTGAGCGTGAATGTTTGTACCCAGCGAATGGGGCAGAGCAGGCAGCTAAGGCTACATAGTACATGTGAGAGTATATGAGAAGTATGAAGAAGAGATGAGAATTTTCAGAATGTTTGTGCTTTAAATTGACTGGAAGGTTTTGAGGACAGGCTTATAATATCTATATATTAAAAAAGATACAGATAAAGAATATACAGAACATAATTAATTAATTTTTTTTTAAATTATTTATTATAGTTAGTAATGCAATAATACTATATAGACTTTGCTACTTCGATTTTCATTGGGCTTTAAAGTTTATCAATACTTGTACAAATATTTATGCCATTTTATATGGTCTCTAAAGTAGTATGATAGTAAAATAGTATGGTCTCCATTAGTATATTATTTCATTTATACAATGCCAAAGGATATTATAGTATTTTGATTATTGCCAAGGAAGTTAAGCTGTATGAATTAATACCAAGCAAAAATAATACATTACAGCCAGCTATAATGCTGCGTTTTCCATTTATAGATTAACTTGATTTACAGGGTATCTTGTAGTTCAAACCATCTGCAGCTATCAGTGGCTTAGCTTGTTTTTTCCTGTTCTCAGTTGGGGTTTTTAGTTGTCAACAAAAATATCACTTGTTTGCATGGAAATCTCAGCCGTTCGCAGGGATCGGCTTGATACCCGCTGTGAATGGGGTAACACTAGAAGGGGGCCGTGAGTTGGGGTTGAGAGCGCACTACTGCGGGTATGGGCAGCGGGAAGAACAGCGGGGTGAATGCGCCCATCCATCCATCTGTTTGGTGTCATTCACAATGTCGTAGTGGCACGATGATAAAGGAGAAACAAAGCGCGCGCTTGCAACAAAAATAGCAAACGCGTGCGGAATTGAGCAATTTTTATGAATAGCAATCGCAGTGCGAGAGCGAAAGAGAGAGTGAGAAGGAGAAGTAGAGGGTACCCCTCTGTCGTAGGCAGTTAGCCTATGTGGAGGCCCGTTAGTTCATCTGTCAAGCGGCGAGCCGGACTGGGGGTGCTTGACAGTTTGACGCCCCGTAATTCATGGCATGATGAACGCCAACTGCAAACCCTTTTAGCCCTCTTTTTTAGTCAAATCTCCCCACTCACCCCTCTCGTTTTTTAGCCATATTTCGTTTTGTTGTCGAGCTGACATTTAACATGTGCCCAAAGCGGGCTCGAGCATATGCTCCCAGTTAACGGAACGACGACGTTTTCCCGACGCCAAATCAAATTAAACATATTAAAAATGTCGCTAATTTCATTTCGCTTTCGCATCAAATTCAATTTGGGCGTAAGAGAGAGAGAGAGAGAATGACAGATAGAGAGTTGAAGAGGGCAGCGTTACTATTACCGGGTTTCATAATTTATTACCTGCAGTTGGCCAACTTAATTATGCGCTTAACGCAATTATCCGCAGCAAAAATCGAAGCACAAATTGCGCAAATGCCGAGCACAGAGAAAGCCGAGAACAAGGGCGACCCTCGGATGCTACGCTGCGCCGCCTCACCCTGCGATTCTCATGTTGCAATTGCAGGTTCCACTTGCAGTGCAAATGAACGACAATTTTCCCAGCGAAATGCGAGAATACCACAGGAAAGTGCAACCCAATATATCGACGGAATTTGGTACAGTCTGATATTTAACATATCCCCTCGATTGGGATTATCGTATTACATATCTTTGTTATTCGTAGCTCCCTGCAATTGCTTGAAATTATTATAAACCTGGGGGAAAAACTGGTATTTTACGCTGTTCCATTCTCAATCCCAATTTGAAGTTTTTGAGTAGTTTTTTACCTCTTTTAAATTTAAGATTAACTGAATTAAATATTTACCATTTGCTTTTTCAATTCAATTTTTTATATTATTTTATTTGTATTTATATTATTTTTCTATTATTTGTTTTGTTATTATTACTTGTTATTTATTTTTATTTAAAACTTTAATACTTTTTAATTTAATTTTAATACTTAGCGTATTAGTTTTATACATTATTTAATTTTTTTAATTGGAAATTTTTGGTTGTATTTTAATTGTTTTAACTTATTTTGAATGGTATTTCAAGCAGTTCCAGGCGTAGTTTAATTTTTTTTTTTTTGCGATTCTATCTTTTTATATCTTTTTATATATTTTATATTTTTAACGATTAGCGTACTGTTGCCAACATAATCTTACGTGTTTATTGGAGAAATTTTAATTAGGTTTGGGATTAATATTATTCATTCATTCTTTCATTCTTTTTTTTTCCTTTAATAAAAATAATATATTTTATTCTAATACTATACTAATACTTATTACATTATTTACGTACATACAATATCTTAAGACTAGTTTTTAATAACTCTATATTTATCATTTTATGGGTTCTTTAAATTTTAGAAGAATCGAAAAGTTGACGGAAGCAAACCCACTGTCGCCATACCACGCCCCTTTTGCAGGGTACACCACAAAAATTGCAGCCAAGGCAGACGTCGCGACGCTTTGCAAAATTTGCTGGCCATTCATAAAAGCTGATAATTGAGTCGACGGCGGCGTCGCTGCCGACGGCGACTGCGACGGCGACGGCGACTGTGGCGCCGTTGAGCGTTGACCGCAGCGTGCAATTTTTAATTCAGCTGCGTAATGGCCGCGCCGACAACTGCCACGCCTCGGCAGGCCCTGCGGCACCTCCCCTGGTCCCGCAACCGATAATGTCCCGATGCCAAACCGTTCCCTTCACCCCTTTTTCCCCTGGCCCGCAAAGCGGCTGCAGCTGCGAGTTGAACTAATTTAATTAATTGAATTCATTTGGTGACGCCAGCGCTTGCCGCTGTGTGTGTTTCCGCGCGAGTGTGCGGGTGTGTGTGTGTGTGCGGAAGCGTGTGTGCACGTGTATAACATCAAATTAACGGTGCAATTGCCGCCTACCACACCACACCCCCTCTCCACCCACCGTACGATTGTGCTGCGCGTGAAAGAGTGCATTTCTGGTTTCGGCTTTTGAGGTTGGCAACACTTTTTTCTACAATTGACAGCAGCAGCAGGTTGGTAGCAGCAGCCTGCTGCACTGTGGCCAGCTTATAACGGCACACGTACATGTGAGAATGTATGCAGGGCTGGGGCCCGGTTCAAAGTCCGCGTAATTCCTGTGGCCGAGCTTAACGGACGCTCGGCAAAATCACTCTAAAATTTAAATTCTGTTTTCGGGGTTAATATCGGGAGGATTAAGCTGAGCTTCACTGTTAGGCAAATTGAGAATACTTATATAGATAGCATAAAATCTGTACTTTGTATATTTGATATAGCTTAAAACACTTCTGGAGTTACTATTTAGATACTATAAAATATATTCCCTAAATTACGCACATATAAGAACATAGAAAAGGATATGAATATTATAACTATTACTACCGCTACCAAACTACCATATATTATATGCATATATTGGCTAAGAAACTTCCTTTGTGATAAATGAAATACAAATAATAATAATATAAAATTTAATTTATACCAAATATACACAAATGTGTGCAAATATTTCTAATCTGTTACGTTATGTTAAATATTCTTGTGAAAAATATTTATAAATCAAATTATTAAGGAAACATAGAATTAGATTATAAACAATTTCTTTTTTCCACAAAAAAACTTGAACAAAAAACGTGATCATACAACTATATTATTAATTATGTTTATAAACAAAATCATTGAATTAACTTGAAATAAGACTAAAAAAGAGTAAATTATGCACATATATACTTTTCCCAACCTAATATATGATAAATTATATGAAATTTACATGGAATAAAAAATGATTTATTTGAAAAGCAAATATATAAAATATAAATAGAAAATTAAGGTAATATAATAAAAATAATATACTAGTATATAATATACAAAATAATTACAGAAAATGAGGATTTAGGAAATAAGGCTTAAGAAATTTATTTGAAAACTATAAATGAGGATAATGTCATGAAAATTAATTTATAAAATTAATAAAATAAGTAATATAAATAAAAGAAATATACAAAGTGAAGAATTAAAGGAAATATATTTAATAATTATAAATGTATTATCTATTGCAAAATAATATATATAATAAATAAAATAAGTACATACAATAAAAGTAATCTTAAAAATATATTTGATTTTATTTTATATATTTATAACAGGTATTTTTAAGTATTTTTAGCTTTTGAAAACAAACATTTTTCAAATCTTAAATTAGTTAAGGAACGTTTTCAGGAAAATGTACATAAGTTTTTGTGAAGTTTGAGCCTATATAATTTATATTTTTTTTTTTGGAATTAGGGGGCAAACTAAAAATCTTAAAGAGATTTTAAAGAATAAGACCGAGCATGTACTCCAAAGGTAATTGCAATCAATGTTCAGAACTTAACGACCAATTCAAATAGGCGCTGCTCCCTCAACGCCCTCTCTTACTACCACATAATACTGCCCATCATTCAGACCAGCATAGCGTTATTTACTGCAATTTCACTTTCGCAAAGGCTTAAATTGAACTGCATTTTTTGGGGGCCTCACTGAACCGTCAAACTTTTCACGATGGCCGCAAAACAAATTGCACAAATAAAGAGTACCGCGAGTGGCCTGTTGTGGCGACGCCAAATACCCTGTACAGTGTGGATGACAAATATTGAGAGTTGTTTTTTAGTTTGGGGCAAATTGATGTTTCTTTTTGGAATTATTATGAATTATTTGAATTACAGGATATCTCGCAATTAAGAACAAATTTCCTGCTTTTAAATTTCATATAGGTAGATGTTTTGTTGTGGAACTCTTGGAGTCTTATTTGAGTAAAATTCCACTAGAATGTTGATTTCACAACATTTCATTACAGAATATCTTGCAGTCCACCCTAATTAGTGTAGTGCCATTGTTTTGTAATTCTGTTGCATTTCGCAGCAGCAGCAGCAGCTGCAACTGGGCGGCCCCCAGTTTTAATTATCATATTCCCCCAACGTCAACTTGATTAAAATTCAATGCGAAAATTGATGGCATTGTTCTAAACATTGATGAGGCGAGCCTGGATGCAGGGCAGGGGCGGAATGCGGTAGCGAACTATGCAGGTCTCTTATAGGGAACTGCCGGCAATCGGCGCACCGCGGGCATTGATGTGATATCCAACCAGGATGCCATGTCCCTGTCCCTAACCGTGTACGCCGACCGTTCACAGTCCCCTCTCCTGCCTCTTCCATGTAGCGTGTCTGTGTCCTTGTCAATGGAAATGCAATGGTGACGGCAACGGCAACGGCGACGGCGACTGGCAGCTCCATTCCGAGCTCAATTTCAGTTTCAGCTAAAATGATTTCAATGCCCAACTGGCGGCAACAAAAGCGGCCGCGGAAATGTTGTCAATTATGCGTGTGCGTTTGCCAATCCTTCTTCTCTAGCCGGCACCAGCAGCAGCAGCAGCAGCGGCATTGGTCCCCGCACGCTCCGCTATGCCACGCCCCTTTTGTCATGCTGCTGTTAGACATGTGCCGGATGTGTTGGCTCATGTCGATTGACTCAGTCGCGGCGGACTGTCGGCCCAATTGACTGTTTCAACTGCAGCGCGAACTGCTTTATCAGCTGTCCCAGTGCACAAAGACAGCAATACAGAGAAAGAGTGAGAGAGCCGGAGAGAGAGAAAGAGACAACAAATTGCTGCAAAGTTGTTTAAAGTTTTGTGTAGCTCTGAGTTATGCTTTTAATTGAAACAATAAAATGTTTTTTGAAGTCTTTACCAATGACAATTAACCTAGTTGAGCGCTAGCGGTGGGCGTATAAATATGCAGTTGCTATAAAGTAATATGTATTCTTGATCAGCTTCAATAGTTCAGTCGATCTTAGTTAATTTGCGCCATAAGACTAGCCTCGTAGTCATATCTATTTTAATTTTAAGGATGACTTAACTTTATAATTATTATAATTTTTAGCGTAACATTTATATGAAGAATTGAACGACTGTACTTTAAAAATTGCTGTGTGCTGATTGCCCGATCGCATATTAATTTTTATTATTATTATTATTCTTATTATTATTATTATTATTATTATTATTATTATTATTATTATTATTATTATTATTATTATTATTATTATTATTATTATTATTATTATTATTATTATTATTATTATTATTATTATTATTATTATTAGAAAGTTTTCTTAGAAATACAGAATTTGCTGTCTGCATAATATAACCAGAGACTTTACTGCCAAATTTGGTGTTTCTAGCTTTTTTGCTTTACTTATAATACTTGAAAATGGATTTACAGTGGCGCTGGGCGTGGCATCCAAAAGCTAAAAATCCACATTTTGCGTAAAATCACCAGGAACTTTGCCATTTGGTGTTTGTAGCTCTTATATTATACTAGTGACACGGCGAACTTTGTTCCGCCTTAATGGCAATAAATAAGCAGTTTTTTTTTTATTTTATTCGAAAAAATACAAAATAAAACTAAATAACTACATTAATCATTCATTATTATTTCTGTATTTCTGGTCTTCCGGCCCGTGAACATGCCACGTACATATTTTAAACCACAAACTTAGATTTAAACCACAAACTTTTAAGGATTGGCCTTGTGATTTGTTGATTGTCATGGCAAATGCAAGACGTATCGGAAATTGAAGTCTTATAAATTCAAACGGCATATCGGTTGGGATAATCGGGATCCTCGAGTATTTGCAAGAAAGTGGCGTGATTCTTGTGTTTCGCCGCAAAGCAATGAATACAATGGCTCATGTGGCGGAGTAAACACTGGCAATTTCACTTTACCATTAACGCAGCATAATCCAGGCGTTTCTCCGGAAAACTTTAATGCACCACAATACTCGCAAACAACGTCCATTTGCCCATTGCAAACGCTAGGATGCAAGCTGTAATCATTGCTGCAATCGTATCGAAACGCAGCTCGATTCAAATCAGCTAAATATCTTGTTCTGCGTCGCAAATTATCTATTTGTTGACTTCTGTTGTTCGCTCGACGATTCTGCATTGCCAACCGAGCTGTTTCACGGGCTGCTTCACTTTGCTCTCGTGATTGAGAAGCACGAAGTCAAGCCATACTATTGCTGCGCTGTTCACGTGCAATTTCTTGTTCTTCTTCAGTCCTTTCATTTGCAGTATTTTGTATTCTTCTTGCATTACGGCTTTGTCGGGAAAGATTCGATCGTCTTGGTCGCGGCATTATTAATTAAACTTCACTTCACTTCAATCCACTTTTTAATTATTTATTTAATAGAAATAGTTTTAATATTGATTTCTTACAAATATCAAATTGTCATCCATACGTCATTACATAGCTGTCATTTCACGTCAATTACATAGCTGTCATTTGCGTTTTGTTATTCCAAGTCTGATTCTTTTTTGTTATACCACGTTTTATAGTGACTGACGTTTCATGTCAAGTCACAGAGGAACGCTGTCGAACGGGATAAAAAGTATCCTATGTCCGTCTCCTGGCTCTAAGCTACCTCCCTACCAATTTTCAGCCAAATCTGTTCTGCCGTTCTTGAGTTATAAGTGGTGTAACTAACACGACTTTCTTTTATATATATAGATTATATTATTATATATTTTATATTATATTATTTTTTTCATTTGCTGGGACGGTAGACGTGACACCCATAGTTTAAAATCAACTTAATTCGCGTATGGTTCACAAAAATCAACGTGCCAAGTTTGGTAACTCTGGCTTTTGTAATAGCTGTGATGCAGAAGTTCATACAGACAGACGGACAAACGGACAAAAAAACGGTTATGGCTTATAGGTTATTTATTGACTTAAATTGTTTCGCGTTTTATTTTGCTCAAGTTGTATCTACCCCAAGAATTAATCACTGCATTTCTTAGCATACAAATACATTTTACAAACTCTCTCGCTTTTGTCTGAAAACTTGAGTTTTTTGTTTCAGTTGAAACTAAAGTTGACAAGTGGAGGTTTCTATCAGTAATCGATAGCTCTTTCATCATTCGACATGCTCGAAAATCTCGTAACAAGTTTACGAGTTCCCTCCGGAGTCTAGTTGCGGAGTCTTTAGCCTTATCCCTTGGCCTCTTGCACGCGTTCCCACAGACATAATCTCCTTAATTATGCAGCCTTATAGCTCTTGCATTTCTTTAATGAGCTTTGTGCCTTTTGGCTGTGTTTCCCCCTGTGTTTCTGCCGTCCGGCTCCGCTCCGTGGCAGCCTTTGACATGTGCCCGAGCTGTGCTCTTCCGTTTGTAAGCTAAAATTTGCATTTAGCCGGGCTTAAGCCGCAATTGCAATTGGAATGGGCTGGGGAATCGCATGAGAGACAGGGAATTGAACTGGGCGAGTGGGGGTACAGCTCAACTGCTTAGCATGTAAACATTGTAGTCGCTGGCTCTGCGGCTTTTGCCTGCAATTTATGAAGTTGCTGCCGTAATGCGCTTTTAACCTGCAGCTCCAAATGCGCGGAGTGCTGTACGGAGTCGCAGTTGGAGTCGAAGATAGAGTCAGAGTCGGAGTCGCGGTCGTAGCCGGCAGCACTTATTATGCCGGGCACGTGAGCCGAAACTAAACAGCGCTGCACACGCCGGAGGCATAAATAGCTGCACATACATAAGTCTGTTTGGAGGGTGGAGCAGGAGAGGGTGGGGCGGGGGAAGCACCATAAAATGTTACACAAGCTCTGCATGCGCCGTGCACAATAAATACGCGTTTAGTAGGGTGAGCGAATGGGTGGGGGGAGGTAGGGTGGCATCGGCTTTGATGGTCAAGTACTGCACTCACACACAGGCATAAACACATGAGTTTGTGAAAAGTCGGTCAGACACAATTAAAACCAAACAAAAAAGCAGAGAAATCGAAGCCCAAGTGATCCCAACTGAGGCGAGAAAGTGCTGCGAGCAGTTCCCTCTCTGCCTTCCCGGAAGTATGCACAAATATTTTGACAAGCACAAATATTTATCGACTTTATGCTCTTTGGCCTCTGCATGCGATTAAGCAGGGGCAGCGGCAGTGGCGGAGCGTGGGGGGAGCGTGCGAGCGTGTGTAGAGTGCAGGTTGAAGGCAAAGAGTTAGAAAGTCAAAGTCAAAGTTGTTTTCTCTGTTTGTTTGCAGCCTTTTGAGCTGCCAGCACTCTACAGCCAGGGTTGGGCTTATTGGCACCGACTAGCAGTTTGTATAACCATGTTTGATTTACTGTTCTCTGTTACAATGCAGTTTATCGAGTAGTGCAGCTTTCATCATACAAACTATTATGACTGGTAATAGTTTTTGAGAAAATTAATTAAACTTGAAATTCTTCTGTCAAAATTTTATTAAAATCGAAAATTTGACAAAAAACTTCCATAGAAAATTCGTATGTTTTTTTTCAAATTTTTATTTTTATTAAGGTTTACTGCTGTGATAGCTTGATCAAGTTGTATTAACAAAACAAATATTGCATTGTATATCAACCTATTAAAACTAGTATTTTTATTAGAATTTTTGTTTGTCGAGTACTGGTTATCGCCGTCTCCTAGGCCTGTTTCTCAGACATTTCGCGAGATTTTGAAAAGGGATTGAAGGACAACACCAAGAGGCATTGCATATTCGTCTTATGTACGTTTCTATTGATTGATTTTATAAATTTATTCGTGACATTTGTTATTTTTTTCATTACTTATGGTATCATAAATTTACTTGTTATAGTTTTTATTTTTACTCACAAACTACTTATGATATTATACATTTTCTCGTTGTAGCAGTACGACTTCTATATCAGCTCCAAGTATCAGTTGAAAATGCATAATTTTTTAAATATTTCTATAAATAAGAAATTAATACAGCATTCTAGAATATAAAGCTTGATAGCTTCCTCCTTATTAACAACCTTACAACTGTATATACATATATTCTATATTTGGCTATATATTTATTTATATATATATAATGTATATAATAAATATCTGAAAATTAAGCTACTAATATGATACGAGGGTCGTTCAATAAGTCCTTAGAAAAAACGATTGGCAAAGTGTGTAGAGCTAAAAGGGGACTATGTTGAAAAATAAAAAAAATTGTCTGCAAAAAAACATTGTTTTTATATTTATTATTATTATTTATTATACGTATATAGTTATGTCCGTTTTTTATTCTAAAAGAAGCCTTTGTTATGAAGAAATTCATGTTCTTTTCTAGTTCTCACATGTGTTTAATTGGTGTAGCGCACTCAAGCTTCGTTGCGACTAACGTTGCATCTACCTCCGCTGCTGCTGCTCTTGTTTGTTGTTGTTGTTTCTGCTGGCTTTGCTGCTGTTTTTCACACTGCGAGAGCTGCGAGAGTGAAGTGCATGGCACACGCTTGGACGAGTGTGCAAAAACCCAATAACCCAGAGCTCAAGGTGACAATGATGAAGACGTCGGAGACGGAGACGACGTCGAGGTTAAGGATGAGCACGCCCCTAAGAAGGATGCTGGGGACAGTTCAGTCAGTCAGTCACTCAGTCAGTCAGAGGTTATCTGTGCATGTGCAAGTGTGTGCATGTGTGCGAGTGTGCGTCTTGTTTGTTTACCCCTGTTGTTGTTGTTATTGCTGCTGCTGCAGCCTTATTATATTTCAACTCAGAAGTAGTCGCATGAGGCACAAAGCGCTGCCTGCCAGTCTTTTCATTGTTGGACAATGGCACAAGTCGCAAAGCAGGGGCGGGTAGCCGGCAGAGCAGAGTGCGATGGGGGGCAGCTACGGGGCTGTCCTAGCACAGTAAGCTATTCATTTTTGATACACTTGCTTGTTTGCCAAACCCCGCCGGCTGCCGCCCGGGCTACCACTTTTATTCCTTTTACCCTTTCGCTACCCTGTGCAGGACTGTGAGTATATGCGCATGGGGTGACAGCTGGAGATATCCAAATGTCTGTGAAGCTTTATGCAAACTCTGCAAAAATTATTATTATTGGAATATTAGATATTTATTAATTGCGATTTAATACGATTATTTACAGAATTAGTGATTAGTTATTAGTTACAAAAATAGTGAAATTTAAATCTCGCAAAGTTACTTTTTTTTATAGCTATTTCAAGTTAAATTAAATTTTGTCAATACAAATTTAAATCTTGAAGCATTTTGAATAAATATTTAAAAAGAAAAAATTTGTATATGTGCTAAAAAATTAAAACCACAAAACACCCAATAAACAATTTTATTTTTTTTATTATTTTTTTAAACTATTTTTTTATTTATTTACTTTATTTTATTAATGCATTCATCAAGTAGAACTATATAATAAATTGTTATTTAAAACTGTTAACTGTATATAATAAAAATTTCTAGTTTAATGAGTATTTGATTTTCCAAAAGACCTATAAATAATATGTAGATTTTATTACTAGCTTAGAAAAATAATTACTATTGAATTGTTATCTAAAATCATTTTTTAATTGAAACCTATGATACATTAATGGTTTAATGATGGTAGAAATATTCTTCTGATTTTATAAATTAGTAAATTTTATATAAAATCATCCCATTGTTATTATTTTTAATATTATTATATATTAAAATAAATTTAGCAAACCATTATTATTATTATTAATGTTAAAAGAATTGTCTAGAATATATTAAAACTAATTTTAAAAAACTAACTAATTAAAAAAAAATGAGCTAATACTGCCAGCATGAGGCAGATTTAGTTACTCGATTAATTGGCTGATTATTTATTATAAATAAATACCAAGATTCGCTCTACAATGCCACAATTTCAACTACAACCTATCCATTTATAGGGTATTCGGCAGGTGGCTCTGCTCAATCGTTGCCCTTTGCCGCTTGTTTGTCACACACACACACACATGCACACTTGTTTTTCTCGCTGTGCACATTTCGAGGTCACGTTATGCCCACACGGCCGCATGCAGTTGAATAAATTTGTACAATGTCACGGCAATTATGTAAAACAGCGCCATTAGTGCAAAGATTTTCACCTCGAGCGATTCTACACCAGAAGCGGACGGGCGGACGGATGGACGAGAGACAGCTGCCCCAACGGGACGCCAGAGACCCTTGCCTGACGGATGGTTGGTTGGATGGTTGGCTGCGGGGGAGGCAGGGAAGTGTGATGTGCTGCATTTGTTGAAATTTATGAGGCATGCTGTTGCAAGGACAATGCAAATGTGTGTGTGTGCGTGTGTGTGTGCGAGTGTGTTTGCATATGTTGATGATGTTGCCATAGTCGTCGTTGTCGGTGCATTATTTATGCCGAGCTTGACATTTGCTTAGGCGGCGGCGCAGCGCTCTCCTGCGCTCGAGCCTGAACTGCACCAATTTTTGTTGCATACTTTCGAGCGCATTTGCTATTTATTAATTGCGCTCTGCTGCCTCCGCCACCGCCAGCAGCTGCAGCTGCTGCTTTGCTATAGTGTATCTATCTGCTGCTGCTGCTGCTGCTGCTACTACAACATTATATTACATTTCGGATACTCAACGCAACGGTAAAGTGCAGCCGCAATGCTTAAATTCATTTTAAATATTCATAATTCAATTTTGAGTTGGTTTTTCGCACAAGTTTTGCGGGCTTCAGCCTCATCCTCAGCCTGAGCTTCAGCCTCAGCTTCAGTTTCAGCTTCAGTTGGCTTTTGGCTGCAACTTGTGTTGTTGTTGTTGTTGTTGTTGTTGTTGTGTTGTGCTGTGTTGTTTGCCTCTTGGTTTATGTTATTAATGAGCAAAAGTCGAAATGCAGGCCGTCGACAGAAAGCGAGGAGATGCGAGCGGGAAAGCTGAGAGGCAGCAGTAGTTAAGAAGTGACTGAAAAGGCAGTTTAATAGATAGATACATAGCTGCAGGGTGGACTGGGAGTGGCAGTGGGGAGTGGGCAGGCAGGCAGCGACTGCTTAGCCATGGCAGACAGCAGCATGAGCTACAGGCAAATTTGTAAGCTATATACAAGTTAATTGTACTAAGACTGCAAATAGCTGTAATTTATTTGATTTTTCGCTTAATTCCCATCAGCGCTAGCACTTATGCAGCTGCTAATGCAGCAGGCAGTATGACTCTATTATAAGTCCGAATGCCGGCTTGCATCTCTGAGCAGCGGCCGGAATTCTTTTCGCTTTCTGCAGGTGCTTGCGAGTTCCACAACCACAGCCTGTTGCCGGCAGGGAGCAGTGGGCTGGAAGCGCGGGCCTGGCAGCGTTTGCTAAATGCAACGAAAACAAAGCAAAGTAATAATTTCCAAAGTTCTGACGTTGCTTCCACTATCTGCCGCCCTGCCCCTGCCACGCCCAGCGCTGCATACTGTTGCATTGCCTCGGCGATGCACTTAAATATGTATAGTGTATTTTTAATATGGCCGCGCGGCCATTACTTTGCGCTAAATAAAGAACGCGAAATATGAGCAAGAATGGCGCCAACGCGCAAAGCATGGCAAATTGAAAGGCCAACAGCGAACGCTGGATTAAATAGAGCAAACTTGAAACCTGAAAATTATTTTGTCGTTTGCCTCCGACGAACTTTGAACTTTTGTGCTGCGCTCGGATTTTGCGTATGAGCATGTCAGCTCAGCGGGATCAGCAACAGGAAAAGGAGTTCGCCTAAGCCTTTGACTGTCAGCCAGCTGGAGGGGCAGCAAATAATAGCAGCAATAATAAGCATAAGGCATAAGGCATAAGACTCTGCCGTCTCACTTGCCAGAAAGTCGCACAAAGCCGCGCGGCTATCCGAATAAATAGCTCAGCGTTTTATATTTTGCTCGGCGGCTCACTGAAGTTTGCTTAACTTGCAAGTAGCTGTGGCTGTAGCCATGTACCTGTATCTGTATCTCCAGCCATGTATCTGCAGCTACTATATGAGCTGGCTGGGTTAGTTGACTACCTGCAGCTAGGGCTGAGCTGCGTCTGCCTTGGCGGCTCGGGCTGCTGGGGGATTTATGTTGTGAAAAGTGAAACATAAGCGCGCTGGATTGCAGCGACTTTGGCAAGCCAGCAACAACAATAAGGTAAGCAGGCTACAAGCAAGAGCGCACCACTTGTATATACCTTTCACCCAACTTGAGTCTTACGAAAATCATTCTGTACACGAAATACTTTTGTTGAACGAACGCATATGGTGAGAAGCATGTTTTTGTTTAAACATGTTTTATTTGTAAATTATTTCGTCAACTGTTTGCTAAATATTTGTTATATCCAAGATCAACTCAGTAGTTTTTTCTAAAATGGAATGTATTAAAGCAACTATAAAATACAAAAAATAATAAGGTATATACGTAAATAATGTGAATAGTGTTGGTTTAATTAGAACTAAGAAGTGGAATGTAACTTTGGATGTAGAGTTTTCTAAAATTAAATAATGAATAATAAGTTGTTATAAAAAAAAGGCTCATGATTTTTTTTACGTAAATAATGTAATTAGTATTAGTTGAATTATAACTAATTATATTATTATAAAAAAAATGTAGCTTGAAATGTAGTTTCTTCTTTAATTTCATCCTAAATAATAAGTTATTACAAAAATAGTTTTAAGGTTATGAATATATGTATATTTTGTAAATATTACTAGTTTAATTACAACTAATTTTGTTATTATTGAAATTATATAATAAAAATGGAAAATCAAAAAATATAATTTACGTCTAAAATTACATAATAAATAATATTTACCTCATACCCTAAACCTAATAATAATTAAATGAAGCTGTTACACTGGTAACAGCTTCCTTGTGTACAGATACTTCACCTACTAAATCATAAAAAAAATTTAACAGCTGCGAAAAAATAATAGTACCATCACTATAAACATTTTTCAACACTCATCCTGCGCACATATCAATTTTTTCATACTTACGAAATATATTTGTAGGTTTAGAAAACTCTAAATAATATAATACTGAAAACATTCGTAAATTGAAAAAATTAAAATAAAAAATGAAAAATATATAAGCATTAAAAATATATATATATGTATTTGAGCTCAAAAAATACTTTAATTAACATAATTTTGGTACGCGTATTTTTAGGTATATACGATAGTATTTGTTGTGTTGTTTAGCTTTTTTATTTGCAAAAATCCATATAAATCAGCCTCGCTTGCTGCTGCTTATTACACACATTTGCACAAGTTGTGTATACATTTTTCTCACTTTCAATGGCTACAAGGTATCTTATAAGAGCAACAACAACAACAACTACGCACTGAGGTACTTGTACTTATATAAAAGCAACGACACGTGCCATTTCATGAGGCAGCAGCATAAATGCTGAGCATCAGCCAGCTACCAGGCGGCTACCCCAGCCCCAGCCCCATCCGCTACTGCCAACTAGATCTAGCAGATATGTGAAAGTTGAAATGAGTTCAAAAATGTTTATATCCGTTGCAATTGCCGGCAGGGAGCGCGCGCACGGATCATAAATCGCAAAAAATGCGCTGGCAAATATTGCGGAAAGTGCGCAAAAATACGTAAGAAATCGACAATAAGCGCAGGAAATAAGCAGAGCACTTGAGCACATAAATAAGTATGCCATATCCTAGATCCACACACACACACACACACACACACACACACACTACATACACACGCGTGTGAGATATGTATACTGTGTAGTTACGGTTGGCTTCTGCGGCTGCTGTCTGCCACCTGTGTGTGTGTGTGTGTGTGCGAGGCCTGCTGTTTGATCTGGGGCCGCAGCCCGATTCATCTGCTTAAACGCAGGCCAACTACATTTTTAATTGACTTCGAAATTAGTTTTGCTTAACTTGAAACAGAGCACAAATACGAATACAAATACACACAAACAATATAAATACACGTAAAAATAAAACTGTTGCACACTTTTCGGGCGCGGGAACTTCACAAAGGTAAACAGCTCTACGTGGGTAGCTGTTAAAGTTGTAGGTAGTTTTATTTAATTTGTGAAATATTTATTAGAATTTCTAAAGAAAGATAGAGTATAATACCAGCTTTGTTTTCGTTGTGCCTAATACTTTGTTGTATGCTCTCTTGTAGTCTAATGATTGCTTGCTTTCTCTTTTACGCGTTGAGACATTGAGAAATAAGTCAGCTGCTCTCTTAGTTGTTGTTGTTGCTCTCCCAAAAATATGTGCTCGTTACAGTCAACGCTCTCTAATGAGACCTTATAAAAAAAAACTTATCTCATTTGCGTGCTCATATGCTTTACAACTGTTTCAGAGCAGAAAGAAATTATTATTATTAACTGCATCCATTACCACCTCGAGAAAAGCGCTATTTCTATTAGTATTAATTTAATAATTAAATTTTAATTTGTCGAAGAGAAAAGCTTTAGTACTTATGCAGCAAGCAGATAAGCATTAGAGCTGCTTAAGAGCAGAAATCATTTATTTCTCTCTCAGTTGTGCTTATTGCATCCATTATCGTTTTCTTACTCTTAGTATCGCTTTAATTTGTTTAATTAATTTGTTAAAAGTATTTACTTAAGTGTTTTTGTTTTTGCTTTCCCTTTTCGAAATATAAAATTATAATATTAAAAGTAAATTCCCTTCTGATTACAGTGCAATATATACCATTCATATTTTATGTAATTTTTAATTTGTGATTTTTGCTTAAAAAATATGAAATTAAAATTATTTTAATCTGTGATGTAAATGCTATATATGCTTAATATATTTAATATTAATTTCAGTATATATCTCTAACTAATGAGTATAGAATATATTAATAATATAATGTATACATTTTAGTATATTTCCTTTAGTTTTGAGTATAGATAATATTGCCTTAGAAAATACTCAGAAATTATTTTCTGGTGAAAATCTATCTTAAGCCTTGCACTTCATCTTGAAATCGAGCTCAGTTAGCCTCTACTTGATAGGACCAGAACTCTACGAGTGACCCACACCTTTGCGACTACATTCCACATTTTGCACACTCAGATGCCCAACAAATGTAATAAAAATACAACTAAGCGCAAAACATTTAAACTTTTTCTTTTGTGTGCCATGGTCAGGGAACAATGTGTAAATGGGAAAAGGGAAGGGGAAGGGGAGCATGGCAAGGTTCGGCTGCCACAACAGCGAATGCAGCGAATTGGAAAAAGTGTGCGGCCATTTGTCTGGCCGGTCATTCCCCGACCCATTTGTCGGCGAACTCTGCATAGTTATGAAACTTTCATTTGATATTTCATTTGCCAACGGCCTGCACACATACGCAACTTACATATGCACATACAGAGTGTGTATGGGTCTGGTTGTGTGTGTGTGCGGGGACTCCTAATTATGAGCAGGAGGTGCGAGTGGTTCGCGGTTGCCCGAGCTACAGTTTTTGGGTGTGGAATTGCTGTGAAATCCGCACAAGTTAATTGTGCAACTCGCACTCGTTTGCAACTTGTAATTTCGCTTAGTTTATTGAGCAAATAAACAGCCTCAGAATAGAAGCATAGCAGAGCGAACTTGAAACCGAATTCAAGATAAATTCTTATCTCTCATTTGAGTAACTCATTGTTATGCCCAAGATTGATTCGTCTTAAATTTAATGCAACAAAGAAACTATTGTATAAAATAATAAATAAGTAAAGGTAGTCTTAAGATTTTGTATATACGTAAATAATGTAAATAGTATTAGTTTATTACTATTACAAATATCGAATGTAAATTTAGATAGATGTAGATTCTTCTAAAATATCATCTAACAAAGAAAAGATAAAATAATAATTTTGTAAATACGAAAATACTGTAAAAAATATTAGTTTGTTTACGAATAATTACAATCTATTCATAAAAATATAATGTTAATTTATATGGTGATTTTTCTTCAATTTAATTTATCAAAGAAACCATCAAATAATAAATAAGAAGTTATTATAAAAATAATCTTAAGATTTTGTATATAGGTTAATACTGTAAATAGAATTATTTTAATTAGAACTAATTATATTATTTTTGAAAAAAATTGAATGCAACTATAGACGTAGATATTTAAAAAATGTAATGCAACAAAGAATCCATTAAATAGCCTTAAGATTTTCTTTAGATGTAAATAATTTAAATAGTATTTGTTTATTTAGAACTAATTATATAGTTAATAAAAAAATGTAACTATAGATGTAATAATAAATATTAATTCAATACCCCTACAACTTACAATAATTTCGCAAATGAACATAACATATTAGACTAATTTCACACACTGTTAACAGTACGTTAATCTTCAATTAATATATACATTAAAAAAAACAATTCATTGAATTGATATAAATGTACTGTGAATCACCGCTTATCAATTCAGCTTGAACTGCGCTCTCTCTTGATGCTTTGAGTTAGTCTGTTCTAAGGCCGAGCCCAGTGAGGTACAGCGTTATGCATAATTTTATTTGTATTTTACTTGGAGTACTTTTCGTGAAATGGCACTCTCCAGGCATCAACGCTTTCAATTTATCCAGTAGAAATACTGTGAGTATGCCCTGTAAACATATGTAAAATATTAGTAACATTAGTGTATACAATTTTTTTTAGTTACCATAATTAGTCTTCTAACTGCAAGTATGTATCATCAGTGTTTTGTTGTGTGTGTGTTTTTTTTTTCAGTTGGACTAACTACTTATATTTTATACATGAATAATTTATTCAGCTTAAGTTTACACAGTGAGCAACGATCTCAAGTGTTTTATTTATTTACTAAAAGTTTATTTATTTAAAATTGAAATTCGTCAGTCTAACTGACCGTCTGATAGTCCGTAAGACTGGCCGCCTGTCTGTCTATCTGCCTGTCCGTATTTTCGTTTGTCCGTCTATCTGTATGCCCGTATGCTTGTCCGTTTGCCTGTGTAACCACACAGAACTCAGCTATCGTAAAAGCTAGCGACACTAAAAATTAATTCTGACAAAAATAATTGAAATTTTAGGCACTATAAGTTTTCTATATAGTATACCTGTAAAGTGGTATGAAAATGTTCGATGCTTATGGTGCTTTCATGGTTAAAGTGGGTAAATGATTTGTGTAGAGTTCACTCGGCGTAGTATTTGTTTCTTTTCCGATAAAAATCAATCTGAGTTGCAATAATTATATCTAAATAATTTAAAATCGTTCGTATTGCAGTTTACAATTAGGTTGATATTATAGTTAAAGCTAAGCATGTACATATCGGCAATTGATGCTTATCAAGAATATAAATCCTAGTATGCCCTCATGTAGCACATCCTTCCAATTGATACATATACACAAAGCGAATATTATATAGTATTTTTAAAAATTTATACTTCTATTCCTTTCTCCTATTTATTATTATTATTTATTTAAAAACAGAGCTGCAGTCAAAACAAACACTTGGATACACAGTGCGCAACGTACTGCTATGGGGTCGTAAGGCCAATGCTGGAGTTTTTCCGTCAGTGTCGTCAAAAGGATGAAGCATTAGCCGAGCTCAAGGAGCAGGTGGCTAATCTCAAGCAGCAGCTGGCCGTCTACAAGGAGCGCGAGTCCCAGAATCAGGCGTTAGGTGCGATGTCAGCTAGTATAGACGCCCTAAGCAAGCAGCTGCTGCAACTGAGCGACAACACAAACGAAAAGCAGCGAGTGGGCAATGTGGTGGGGCTGAAGCCCGTTGACTGCTCCAGCTGGAAAGTGGTACAGCGACGCTCTGGCAAGGACGACATTGACTTCTATCGCAATTGGGCTGCTTATCGGGAAGGTTTCGGCGACCCCGAGGGATCGTTCTTTATCGGACTGGAAAAGTTGCACCAGCTGACAGCGCAGCAGCCGCACGAGCTGATCGTTCGCATGGAGGATGGCAATGGGATTGTACGCGCTGCTCACTACGACAACTTTAAAGTGGGCAACGAGGGCACCGACTATCAGTTGCTCTCCCTGGGACTCTCTTCTGGAAATGCCACTGATGCAATGCGTGGCAGTGTGGGCATGAAGTTCACCACCTTTGACCGAGATAACGATCAATTATTCGATTTTACTCAATCAACGAACTGTGCCGAGATCAAGCACGATGCCTGGTGGCACAAATCCTGCTCCGATTGGTGCGTATTGGTATATTGTTATATATAATAAAAGTATAATACATTAATCAAATGTGCTAATACTCGCAGCAACCTTAATGGCATCTATGATGACGATTATCACTGCCTCAACTGGTCCAAGTTACACACCAATAACGATTGCCTGAAGACGGTGGAAATGCTTGTAAGACCCCGAAATTATTGTAAATAAAGTGTAAGGATTGAAATTAATGCTTCGAATATTAATGAACATGTAGAATAAAGGGAGTACCAAAATTTAAAATCTTAAAGCAATTGATTAAATAATTTATTTATAGTGTAAGCTTCTTTCAATTATTGTATAATAATATTATAATCACTTGTTGGCAGTAAATAGTCAGTACGTGACAGATCGAATGTATATTTATATCGCACAGTTACCATATAACCTATCGGCCGATTTTCGTTGTCTCTCAAGATATCGTATCGTATTCGCCAAATTTTATTTTCATTGTACCCCTAACATTACTTAAAAATTTCAACAAAATCGGTTTATTTTAACATATAGTTGCTTCAGGAACAATCGGTTGAGGTAGTAGTTTTCGTAGGAGAAAAGAAATAGTTAAGCATGTAATCATAATTATGGGAACCAAAGTTGCTAATAGCAGATTTCGATATTCTTTAAAATCGCATCACTATACACTCTAGCTTCTATAGGAGAAATCGGAGATAAATTAATGTTTTTTTTTTTAATTTTTCTTATTATTATAGTATTATGGTATGATCAGTTTTAGCTTTTATTTTATTATTTATGCATTGCCTTAAGACATTGAAATATATTCGTATCTTATACTTGTGCAGCCGACTTATCGCACACCTTTAATATCAGTTTTCAGTTATGAACAATTTTCATTTGCACTCCACTGATGATAAACCCGTCGCCCTCTCCCCTTTATTGCTCGCCCGGCCGACTCCCTTGGGAGCGTTTCTCTCCCTGTAGCCCCCATTTTCGTTAATTTTTTGCTCGGGCATTTTCTATTTTTTGTAATTTCACAGCAATGCATTTTGGCCGAAAGAGTTTTGGCCCGGTTTTGGGCTTGGTTTGCCTGCTGTTTCGTCGGCCCTGCAGCTTCAGTTGCAGCTCTAAACAGGGCAACGGTCCAAGTGGTAAGAGAGAGAGAAAGAGAGAGAGAGAAAGAGAGAGAGAGAGAGAGAGCGGAGGCAGGCGAGCGGCAGCAAGAAATGCGGTTACAGTGTCCAAAGGCCGCCCTGGAATGCCATAAATAACGCTGTCGGCAAAGCGAGAGCGAGTCCATGCTACGCCGTCCAAAGTCCGAGGCGAGCTGCGGCTGCTGCAAGGACTTGCCCGGCTGCCCGGCTGCCCAGCTGCCTCCTGCCTGTGCTATGTGCAACGGATAGTGGCACGTTGCGTTGCGTTACGTTACGTTTTTGGCTCTAAATTAAATTTTTGCTAACGCCAAAGAAGCTGCAAAATTTTTGTGCTGCGCATTGCACTGATGCGGCGGAAGCCCACAGCCATTAGCAGCGGCACCCCAGGCAGGAGCTGCCGCTGCCCCTGTTCCTGGTGCTGCTACTGCTGCTGCTGCTGCTGCACTTGCTCCCGTTTCCGTTGCTGTTCCATTCCCGATGCCGCTTCCTTTCCCACTCTGGTTTCAGGTTCTGCAACTATTTCTAGTGCTGGCTTTGCTTTGTGGCCACGGCTCATTATGTGTCTGTGTATGTGTGAGTGCGAATGCGAGTGCGCGTATGTGTGCGTGCGCGCAATTAGCAGCGCTTTTTAGTGTCTTGGCCAAAGGCCAAGTGATATGAGCTATCACAGCGTTCATTGAAATTTACTTAGTATACCTAGGAGCAGCTTAAAGAGAGAGAGAGAGAAAGACAACTGCTTGCCACATAATTTCCAAGACAATGGCAGCTTGACATGCCCATAAACTGTTGGACATGACAAGTTACTGCGATATTTGCGACAACCTGCACCCAGCTCGAGTCTCTCCCCCTCTCTCTCCATCTCTCTCTCTCTCTCTCTCTCTCGCTTTGACAAAAAGCCGCACGTTATCCGTGCTAAGTGCAAAAGTGGATTGCAGTCAGTTCTGGCGCTGCAACAAACTGCAGAAGGAGCTAAAGAGTAGAGAAAATAAATAAATGGAAGCCAGACAAGGACACTTGCAAATGAACAGAACGCCACGCGGCAGTATGACAGAGAGGAAAGAGGGGGAGGAGAGCAGGCGGCGGCCGGCGACACAATGGGGCGGCATATAAATGATGCTCGCAGCGCCGCCGCCGTTGCCGTCAGGTGCAACATTATTAAATAGTTGAACAGCAGCTACAAACAACTCTGCGGCCCGACGAGCTCCTGCCTGCCTGACGTGCGACAGGACATGCTGCTCAAGGAGCAGGAGCGGGAGCGGGAGCTGCGCACCATAAAAATGCTCGAAATACACGTAAAGTGTGCGGCAAGCAGCTTAGAGCTAAGGACCAGCAGCTAGTTGCGGGCTAGGGCAAAGGTCGTCGCGGATGGGAGCGTACTGTGATGGGTTAATGTGCGACTCGACTGAGTTATGTTGTGTCAGGGCAAGTCATAATGTGACCGCTAAGAAAGTGCCAAGTGTCAGGAGTTCCGTCCGCGGAATATGATGGAAGTGGCCAAGAGCGGCACTCTTCAGTTCTTTAACGCTGCACATATCTGTTTGCTTATTATCTTTTGTGCCAAAATTTATATAAGCCCCATAAATTGCTTTGCACTGCAAATTTTTTTAGGTAGAGTGATATATATATGATATATATATAAATAAAATAATTTGTTAATGCAAGAAAAAAATGAAATAAACTGTTTTTAAATGTTTAAGAAATACTTTTTTAGGTATACACTTTAATTATTAATTTATATGTAGAATTCTTGAATAATTTTATTGATACACAAAAGCAAGCAGTAATTGCTTTCAACTTAATTAATATTACGAAAAGTAATAGGAATAGTTTTCCAACTTGCATTTGAGAACAATTTTTTTCGACTGAAGACGAAAGAGCAGCTCGTCCTTTTGCTCTCATGATTGATAGACGAAGATCGAATCGTCTTACTGCTCTCGCGATTGAAAGAAAAAAAAACAGCTCGGTCGATGTGTTCACGATTGAAATAGAAAAAGCCTCTTGAGATGCTAAACCCGACGATTGAAAGGAATAAAATACCTCGGGTAGTGCGCTCTCACAGCTTCGAAAGATGCACTAACGATTGAAGGACTTTAAATAGAGCCGTCAGTCAAACATTTTCTTCAGTTGACTTTTAAGTGTAGTGCAGGGCAGACGTGTGTCAAATAACTCCTTTTCTACCTCGAGATCAGATCGGATACCTTCTTAGGACTCTGCTGTAAACGATCTTTATTTTCCTTGATCTCGTTGAAGTAAGTCAAAGTTATTCTCGTTTACATCTTCGACACTGCGTTCGCAAAGTATTAGAAAATGCGCTTATGATTGAAGGAGGAAAACACGACTGAAGCAGGAAGAGCAGCTCGAGCTTTTGCTCTCTTGATTAAAACACGAAGTTTAATTCGTCTCCCAGTTCGCGATTGAGTGAAGAAAAATCTGTTTTTCCGCTCTTGCTCGTGATTGATAGAAGTGAAACTGATGCTGCTGTGCTCACGATTTAAAGAGAAGGAGAGTCTCGAATAGCGATGTCAGGAAATATGTGTTTTTGATTTTTGGAGGAGATGGGCGTGGTAATTAGAGCTTGAAGTGAACATTTTCACAAAGCCAATATACTATTTTTTATCAATTGGTAATGGTATAAAAAGAAAACTGTACATAGAATACAAATTTTTAAGAAAAATCTATTTTTTAGGAAAATAATAAAAAAAAATAAAATACTAAAATTGAATTAAAAAAACTATAAAAAGAATAAAACTATTGTTTTGTCTTTCATTCATGATATATTTTTGTTCTGAAAGTAATAAAATAAACATCATTACAAATTTAGTATCAATTTAAATTTGTTATAATTTATTTTCAAACGTGAGAGTAGGGTATATCCTATGTTCGCCTAAGCTCGAATGCTGCTTTCCTTACTTGTTGAATATCAAATTGCAGCAGGCAGATGCAAAACATGGAAAAAGTATTCGTGGAATGGAAGAACGTAGAATAAAAGGCGTGTGGCTTGCGAAAGTAGGTGTAAAACGTAAACAAGCAATTAGCACGCAATTTTTTAGTTGATTTAAAGGCCAAGAGACTTTGGACTAGCGTTCATTTTAAAGTGCTGCTATAGCTAAGAGCATTTTCTATATGCCAATGTGTATCTTATTAGCTGAAGTCTACGAACATTATTTGCGCTGCAAATAGACCGGGCTAGGCATAGGCCGAAATCCGACTTATAAGGCTCACGTAACCGGGCAACGCTGCCCCGTTCCCCTTGCCGCCACCCAGCCCACGCAGCACACACTCCACAGTGAAATTGAATTTAGAGTAAGGTACCCGGCACGTACTTCTAGATATGGCCAGCAAACTTTTTTTTCACAAATTATTTTTGAAGAAAACTTTTGCTGCGAAAGTTTACTGCATAATAAAGAATGAACGAATGAAAAGAGCGAAGGAGCAGCGAGAATAAAAGCCGAAAAGCCGGAGCATATACTGCCACAGCCCCCAGTGCTGCATTCGGCAAATCAAAATTCTGTGTATGATACACGCTCCGGTAGGGGGCGGGAGTTAAACTTTAAGGAATTTAAGCCTGCCTTCGCCCGACTAATTGGGGGGGCCCGGCATGGCGACATGGCGAATGCGTAATGTATGACAAATCAAGCATACGCCGCGTAAACGACTTTGCATTTGCGGCTGTCGATTTTGTTTGGATTGCTTGGATCGTCGGCCAAAACAAACAGCACGCCAGGCATGCAAAGCATTTCGTAAATGAAAGGACTGTGAAACAATAACGCGGCACTCCCTCCCGCTATTTTCTAACCCCCTTTCCGTACATAAAAATTGTGCATAAATTTTTCACTTATTTGGACTGGCATTGAATTTCATCTCGTTTCATAGAGTCTGCAATGTTGTTGGGAACGCGCGCGCTCACACACACACACCAACACAGTTATACATATTCATCATGCACACAAACACACACAGTCAGGCACATGTAAATACATATATTTAACAAACGGCACGCGTATGAAGCCAACGTCTCGTATGAATTTTAACATTTTCTGCACAAATGAATGAGTTTTAATTTAAGCATAATTGCTTTTTGCGGGCTTTTTTATTTCCCCACATTCGCCTGGAACTCTTTACCGACCGACTCGCATACACACACACACACACACATACATACATATATAGGTTTAACGCCTTTTTATAGCACAAGCCATAGTTACGTAGGGGTATATAAATGTCAGTCCATCCTATTATCAGTGATATTATGAATTAAAATAGCTGAAGGCTTTATTCGTTGATTGATTAAGCAGCCAGGGCTGACGCTATGGGTTAAGGGTTAAGTACGCGTAAATTATTTGCCATACTTAAATTTATTGCATTTTTTAATGCGAACAAATCTGACAAAATTTAACTTGGTAAATATATATACGATATATATATATATATTTTTTTTTTTAAGAATATTTTAAAAGGAGTAGCTTCAGATGGAGCAGGGTGGTACGATTAGGCGAGTAATTTTTGAGAAAAATAATAATAATTTTTTTATTTATTTTATTTTTTTTAATCAATAAATGAAAAGTTAGTTTGTTTACTAATTTTTTAAAACTTAGGGAATATCCCCAAGGCATAGTATTGTGTAGAAGCATGGAAGAATTTTCTCAAAATTATGCAGAAATATTGAAAAAAAAAAACAGCACCATTAGCTAGAACTAATTAACCAATTAGTCACATGATAAACTGTTTAATGCACTTTTTGCCATCCCTGCAAAACAAAGTTAACAAGGCTAGAATCAAAAAGCGCGAATTATTATAGCCAAACATCAGGCATGGGGCATCAAGTCGCGGCTTTAAGCGCCAAACTTTCGTGAAGGGGAAAATTGAAATAAATCCTGTGGCCTGGCAAGCAGACTTCTCTCAGTCTTCTTCATGCTGCAGTCGACGGACATTTGTCTTGCCACCGCAGAATGTGGACGCAATTCCCTGCACGCACTCGGGGCTAAGCTCGTCGCTCGACAGGAGCAGCGCAGAGCGGAGCGGAGCAGAGCAGAGCAGAGCAGAGCGTTGGCTCTGGCTATAACCAAAACAATCATCATTTGGACACTTTTAATACTTTCTGTGCCGCGTCCACAGCGGCTTTGGCTAGCAGAGCTGGCAAGAAGTTGTAGCCATGGCTGAAGCTGATGGTGAAGCCTTTGCCGATCCCGAGGCAACAGCGGTAACAAGTGGCATCAACAGTGACAGCCAACAAGCAACAGCCGGCAGTTGCCACAGTGTCTGTCGTTGCCTAATTTCATGCGACATAAAGTGTCGTCAGAGCCGGAGTCGTCGCCGGAGTCGCAGTCAGTCGGAGTTGTTCCGAGTCCGGCCCGACTCCCGACTCCCAACTCCCTGGCACCGAGGCAGTCAAAAGTTTGCAGGCGAAATTCGTTGCGTCTCTCGCGGGATTGAAATTTATGCGCCGGGGGAAGTTTTAAAGGCGTACACACACACACAGACACACACAGTCACACACACAGCCGAAAGCAATAACCAAAAACTGCGCGTGCTGATTAGTTATGTGACAGTTCAACACACACAATCAAGCGTGAGTGCGGGTGTGTGTGTGCGCATGATTGAGTATGTTGCTGCAACATGTGTTGTGCTTGCGGTGGCAACATGTTGAGCAAGGGCTCTGCGCTCTCATTGGCTGATTATAGTTAAGCTGTAGTAATTACCGTAATTATTTAATAAATATCACAGTTTTTTGGATTTTTAATAATTTATACTTCACAATAAATGAGCAAAGCAAGATTTGGCGCATTGACAACGTGCAGTTGCTCTGCAAATAAAAAAAAAAAAATTAAAACAAAACATTTTAAATTGTATTTGTATTGTTTTATATTATTATTTGCTCTACAAATTGATAAAAAAAGTCTTAAAAAATAATTAATTTTATATTTATATTTGAAAATAGTTTTGGTTATATCATAGCAATTGCTTTGAGCTCGACTTTTCTATATGAAGTGCCACTCACCTGCCCATGCATGAGCTGCTGCCTGGGCCTTCGCCTGTTAAATGGCCCTTGGCTGGTAGTTGGTCTTGCACTTGGCTCTGCACCGGCCCCCATACTCTCTGCTTGCCACACACACATAAACTTCCACACACATTCTAATGGGCGTTGCTTTATTTGAGAGAATTTAGAAGCGTCTTCCCCGCACCGCCATGCGCTCAGCCCAGCTCAACTATTTCTCTAGTCCGTGCAGTCGGTGCAACAACAAAAGTTGTTAATTTTTACGTAATGGGAAAAGTTTTTAATCTGCCGTTTTGTTGTGTTTTCTTTTTTCCTGCCACTGTTGTTTTTTTTTTTGCTCTTGCTTTGTTGCTGTGCCACGCATAGAGCAACGCGCAACAGAGCAAACACAATAAAATCAGGCTTTATGGCAACTCTGGCTAAAACCTCAAAAAAAGGAGAGCAAGTAAACCAAATACAGTTGCCGTTGCAACACTGTAACCGTAGCTGCAACACAATTACAACAACAATAGCAACAGCAAACGGCAGAGGCGAAAACCTCAACGATTTTCGATATAAAAAAGGCATGTGTGTAAAAGAATTTAATTTCCAGCTCAGACTAAACTAAAAGATACTCCTTGTTTTAATTGATGCTCGATTATTTGAATAAAAGAGAAGTAGTGGGAGATTCCAGACGACTTAAAATGCAGAGCTTGCTATTTCTTTCTACTATTTTTTTTTATTATTTACTTATATACTTTCAAAATTAAAAATAAGCTGTTTTAAGACAACAGTAAAATATATAATTGTATAAAAAATTACTTTAGCAGAAAAAACGATAATTCAAATTTTGTAACTACCTTACTGTGCCGCTTACAGCATATTTTACACAGCAATAAAATATATTGCGGCATTTTGCCATTTAGAATTAACGCTACGCGCCCCGAAACTAATTTAGTTGCCGACCTCATAATCAGTTATTCGCCCAAATTCGATTGCCCGGCCATAAATTGTGCAGCTGGCCGAGGCCGAAGCCCTGTAGTAACCGCGACGTCGCTGCGACGCCAACGGCACACTGTCATTATCATCCATAAGTGATAAACTTTAGACAAATTTGTCAAAATTAACTGTCACAACATTGAAATTTGTGGTTGCGGATTGCAGCAGCAGCTGCCGCTGCCGACGTGGTAGCGCTACGCACTGTTCCCAATGTTGCAAGGACTTGGCAGCATGTTGCCAAGCATTAAGCAGGGGATTAAAGCAAATGTAAATGTTTTCAGAGCAGCAAAAAATTACAAAACCAAAGCACTGCAATGTATTTTGCTTAAATTCTTGTTACAACAAAAATATATATACAAAAATTAAATAACTTAATACAATATAAACATATAATAAAAATGTAATTAAATGATTTTATAAAATAAGGGCAACTAAAAATTTAAGAAAACTAATTTAATATACATATAAATATATATTAAAAAATAAATATACAAATAAATTAAAAAAAAATACGATTAGAAAAAACATTATAATTTAAAAATTAATAAAAGAAATAAAAAAATATTTTTATATAATGTAGCATACATGTGAGAGCAACAAAAATTAATCTCTAACAAATTAATAAATAAATATATAAATGTAAACAAATACAGAAATATACATATGTAATGAAACTCTATGATTTTACATTTTGAGAGCAACTAAAAATATTAGTTATATATACAAAAATAATACAAAAATATATAAATGTAATCAAAAACACAAATAAAATTATTTTTTTTCCCCCTAATTAGTAAATGTAGAAACCGCACAGCAAAATAATAACACATTGGACTTACGACATACAGCCTTATGAGTATCAGTTAAATTAATAAAGTCAAATAGTTAAAATATCATTTAAAAAAAAAATTTAGCGAACTTCTGAGAGTAACAAAATGTGTACAAAAATAGAAAAAACAATAAAAAAAATATATATAATTTAATAAAAAAAATAAATATGGCATATAAATAAATATTAATATGTGTAACTAAAAAGAAAATATAATCAAATACATAAATATACATATACTAAAAAACTAGATGAATTCAAATTAATAATTTTTTTTTTTTAATTTTATAAATTGTAGCATACAAAAAATGTAAGAATATGTTTATTTATCTTTTTGTTTATTATATATGAAGGTAGACGTGGATACCTTTAGCTCAGTAATAACTTGCAAAACAATACAAATTTGCTAGAACCGCAGGATAACTCTTCCAGTTTGTAACTGGTGGAATAACAAAAAAAGGGTTAACAGCGTGGTAGGTAATTGATGGAAAAAAGTATATTTAAATGTAGACTATTTTCTTGAGTCAAACATTAAACATTGCTAAACTTAACGTTTGCCTAGCCTTTGCGTAAGAAAACAATGTATAAGAAATAAATAAATAAAATTTAAATATATTAATAATACAGACAATATGACTAAAAATGAGTTCTATTTTGTTTTACCAAATTTATTACATGCATTTCATCTAGATGGAAATACACTTAAAATGTTTCTCATTGTCAAGGAAAAAACTGTCGCCAGTTTAAGCTTTGTTCTCTTAAAGCAGACATCAATTAGTTGGCAAATAGTTTGCCAGTTTCACTAGACCTTTTGTCTAGCATGTGCCCTGCTAATGGATGCACCTGGGGCCACAGCTGGCTCCCTTGACATTGCCGGGCCAGCAGGGACGGGGGTGGCTTCAGGTGGCCGTTGGCCAAGTGTCCCTGCAGGCTTTGCTGGGACTTGACATTGTCTGCACTTAGAGTTGCATTCGGTAGGCAGCGTCTAATTTGCTTGGCGAGCGGACTGCTGCCACTTGGCCGGAAACGATGGCGATGTGTCGCCAATTTGCAGAATTCGCAAGTGTCGCCTCCAAATTGTTATACTAGTGGCAATAAAATGGCAGACAAGCTGCTTGACTCGTTGACTGGCTGAGCAACGAGCTGGAGGGCTGGAGGACTGGAGGAGGGCAGAACTGACTGACTGTCAGAGTCGTTGTAGCATTGTGAAGGCTATAAATGGCTTTTGGCTGCTGCCAGCTCTCTCCAGTCAAGGGGCGTGGCGAGTAGTGGCAAACGACGAGCAGTGTAACGAGGGAGCGGAGAGCGGTAAGAGGGGGAGAAGGGGGCCCTGGCATGTGAGCACACGCTGACTTAAACAAATGACTTCGGGTAACGTCCTTTTGCTTGTTTATGCATAAATTCTAAATAATCCTGAAAAGTGAAATGCGCCAAAATGCGCTGGAATTGCGCTCTGCTCTAATGTTTGCCAGCCGGATTATCTGTCGCTTCGTTCCGTCTCTGCTGCTAGTTGCTTCTCTCCATCTCTTCGCCTGCCCCGACGTTCACTCGGCGCTTCCCGCATGTGGGCTGGCCTGCGCGTCGTATGCGTAATAATGCTGCGTTATCAATTTACATTGGGCCGGGCCGGGCTGGGCCTTAGTGGAAATTCACTTGCAAATTCGAATTACGTCAAAAAATATCATGTGAACCGCAATTTCCATCTTTATTTTCCGTCTGCTGTTAGAGTTATTGTTGTTGTTGCTGCTGTTGGAGTTTGATGCCAGCAGTTGAAGGGGCAGCGGCAGTGGCAGGGGCAGACATGGCGGCAGCTCTCGGCAAATTTTCAATCAATTGCTACTCTTCCAATTTCATGCATGAGAGCTGCTTAAAAGGTAAAATGCCAGTTGACCGGCAGCAGCACTTGCCTCTTGTTGCATGCAACGCACACAGTACATAGACGCATATGTGAATGTTGTCATCTCTGCCAACGTGTGGGTGTGTGTGTGTGTGTGTTTGAGTGTGTGTACCAAAATTGAGGTATTCAAAAGTTTTGGCAGCCTTGCCGATTGCCGTTTGAAGTCTGCCAGGCCGTTTATTGTTTTAATTTTGCACATAGTCCAAAGCATTGGACATTGTTTACCACTTTGCCATTTGGCTTAGGGTGCCACAGCAGCAACAACAACAACAAGAGCTGCTGCAACAACAATGGCAATCGATGTGCGCCTTGAGTGAAATTTCGGTTGAAGCCTTTTGCGTGCTGCAACTGAAAGCTTGTGCGGCGACAGCAAGTGGCAGGAAGGCGGTGAAGGGGCGTGGGGAATATACCGGAAACAGGAAATAAGAATTGACAGTTTGTGTGCGGCAGGTTTAAATGTCCGACTGGATGTTCTCGGAAATAATAACTTGCAAAACAATACAAATTTGCTAGAACCGCAGGATAACTCTTCCAGTTTGTAACTGGTGGAGTAACAAAAACAGGGTTAACAGCGTGGTAGGTAATTGATGGAAAAAAGTATATTTAAATGTAGACTATTTTCTTGAGTCAAACATTAATATTAAGCAAACTAGTAAGATGCATAAGATTAATATTAAGCAAAACATTAATATTAAGCAAACTAATAAGATGCATAAGATTATAGTATTAATATTTTCTTTGATAAAAATCAAGTATTAAATAAAATACAAGTAAAGTCAAGCGAATTCCACTATTAATTTTTGTTCAGCCCTAAAAGAAATTATTTATTTATATGGTCAACCCTCTTTGAAGCCTAAATGCATTTATTTATTTATATGATTGTGAAAATCAAATATACCGTAGAGTGCCTTATAAAATTGGTATTAAGAGTGACTGAGGCCAGAATTAATCAGAATTTTTGGCGAGACTATTGCCTGTTTTAATGCATATTTGTTTGAGTTAAAAAATCCTAAATATAATTTATTTATTTTTTTTTTATCTATTTATTATTTTAAGTGGGTTTCTTAAGATGGGATAACAGATTTTTGGAAGTCTAGCAGACGTGAGTCAAGTCTTCATTACTGAAGTATAAACAAAATATGCATGCAAAATGTATTATTATATTATTATTAGATATTATCCATTTTTATTTATTACTAGCAAACCCGGCGAACTCCGTTTCGCCACCAGATGGCTATATTTCTCCCAGTCGTTCTCCCAGTCCCTCTTCTAGTCCCTTTCCCAGTCCCTCTCCCAGTTGCTCTTACAGTCGCTCTTCCCAGTCCCTCTCCCCAGTCCCTCTCCCCAGTCCCTCTCCTCAGTCCCTCTCCCAGTCCATCTCCCAGTCCCTCTCCCAGTTGCTCTCCCAGTTGCTCTCTCAGTCCCTCTCCAAGTCGCTTTGCCAGTCCTTCTCCCAGTCGCTTTGCCAGTCCTTCTCCCAATCCTTCTCCCAGTCCCTCTCCCAGTCCCTCTTCCAATCCTTCTCCCTCTCCGAGTCCCTCTCCCAGTCCCTCTCCCAATCCCTCTCCGAATTCTTTCCCAGTCCCTCTCCTAGTCCCTCTCCCAGTCCCTCTCCCAGTCCCTCTCCCAGTTGCTCTCCCAGTTGCTCTCTCAGTCCCTCTCCCAGTTGCTCTCTCAGTCCCTCTCCCAGTCCCTCTCCCAGTCGCTTTGCCAGTCCTTCTCCCAGTCGCTTTGCCAGTCCTTCTCCCAATCCTTCTCCCAGTCCCTCTCCCAGTCCCTCTTCCAATCCTTCTCCCTCTCCGAGTCCCTCTCCCAGTCCCTCTCCCAATCCCTCTCCGAATTCTTTCCCAGTCCCTCTCCCAGTCCCTCTCCCAATCCTTCTCCCAGTTGCTCTCTCAATCACTCTCAAAGTTCTTCTCCCAGTCCTTCTCCCAATCCTCCCAGTTGCTCTCCCAGTCGCTTTGCCAGTCCTTCTCCCAATACTTTTCCCAATCCTTCTCCCAGTTGCTATCCCAGCCCCTCTCCCAGCCCCTCTCCCAGCCCCTCTCCCAGCCCCTCTCCCAATCCTTCTCCTAGTCGCTCTCCCAGTCCCTCTCCCGTAAATAACATTTTTGAAAAGAATTTTTTGATAATTTTTTAAGAGATTTTATAATCAAATTTATTGCTTAATAATATTTTATTTATATTATTATTAGATATTATACATTTTTATTTATTATTATTATTATATTAATATTATTATATATTTTTAAAATTTGAAACAAATCATACTAATTTTTTAATTTCCTTGCAGATTTCACTGCTGGCTTTTTGGGAATTTTTAATCCTTTTTTATACCGAGAAACCCATCTTAAATAAGAAGGATTCCTCTATAAATCCATATTTTGTCACTGAAAGATTTCTTTCGACCTCATTCTACTGCTAATTGGTATGATTTGAGCGGCAGCTGTTTTTATTCCTGAGCATTATAACTGGTGCGGCATCGCAACCGCCTGGCCAATAGACTGACAAGAAGGCGCCCACCGAAAAGGTTGTTCAGGAATAAAAAATAAATTAAAAATATACAAAGTAATCTGTGTATACACTGGCATTCTAAAGGTATATTGCCTGATAGCGCTCTTAAATTTTAATTAATTAATTTAATTTAATTTTTACTCTATACGCAGGCTTGAGAATGAGCTTCCTGTCAACCTGATGGAGCAACCTGCTACACTATGCTATGTTAAGAGAAGGAAGGTTAGAGATGCTACTGTTATAAGACTTCAATTATCTTTAAGAGAATTGATAAAAGAATTAAAAATAATAGAAATTTGTGTTAATTATTATTATTATTATTTTTTTCTGGATAAATATTCTTGACCCGCATCAATAGCCGAAACGATTTTTCCATATCTGGTGACACCAGATTTGCCTTAAGGAAATTTTATTTCTGTCACATTTACAGGCATTCCCAAATACTACAAGAATACTATATAAAAGAACTGTGAAAACGAGTTGAACTATTTAATAAACAACTTTCGAGTTGTTGAGCTTTCCATTTTTGGATAATTTGCAACACAATTGAACTGACGCGTATGGGGATCACTTTGAGACATTTGCCGCCTTTCACAAGCGCACTAATTGATGGCCCGAAAGTTGGCTTTAGCCAGCGTAGCATGTGCATCAAACGAATGTGGCCGGGTGGGTGAGAGGATTAGAGGGCGTGCGGGTGCATGTGTGTGTGTGTGTGTGTGTGTGGGTGCATATGTGTGCATGTGTGTGTGTGATAACTCTTTGTGCCGCGCTAGGAAAACTATAAGTGCAATTGAAGTTGCCAGGCAGAGCCTCAAGATTGCGCCACTCGATGTCCTTTACGCTGGGTACTGGCTTCAGCGAGAGAGCGAGAGAGAGAGAGGGAGAGCTGTGAACTCTGTGCTGTCTGTGGAGCACTGTCGACCGAGGCGACTCGACTCGAGTCGACTCGACTTGAGTTGAGTTGAGTTGAGTTGGGCTGAGCTGCTGCTGCCTCTGCTGACAGCAAACTTGCTGCAATTTTCGACTTGACTGGCAAGCAGTTGGACCTGCACAGCGCTCCTGCCGCCTTGTCCTTGTCGCCGACAAGTTATTTTATTGATAAACTTTTTGTGGAGTGCCTGCTGAGTGGGCGGAGGGCGGCATTGGGAGGGACAGGACGACTCTTTGACGGTTGCTCTGCGCTCTGTCTTCACATTGTTTGGCTTAAATGGCATTAAATCCTTTTAATGCTGGGTGCTGGCGACGGGGGAGCGCGCCGGCTGGCCGACTCGCCGACTCGCTGGCACTTTGGGGAAATCAATTGTGCTGATTGTCCTGCAATTGAGCTGTCTGGCCAGGGAAGGGGGGTGAGGGATGAGGGGTGGCTTCTACACAGCCAAAAGGATCCGAATCGGAATCGAGCTAGTTGCATCCCTTCTTGTTGCTGCTTGATTTTGTCTCTTAGCTGAGTATTTATTTTAGCCATGCGCTGGCACTTGCCACTTTTTATTATCCATTCGCCCAATCCCTTCCCTCGTTGCTGTCTCTGTCTCTGTCTCTGTCTCTTTTGCTCTATCGGCTGCTGTCTGCTTTTGGGGCATTATCCCGCACGCAGGCAAATTGAAAGATTTGCGCTGTTGCTTAAAGCGCATTTAGCAAACTGTTGCTGGCATGCCGGCACGCAGGCGAATGACAATGCGAATGCGAATGCGAGTGCCAATGCGAATGGGAATACGTATACGAGTGGGAGTTGCTTTATTATACCCGGCCAGCTGCAGGAGCAGTGGCAGCTCGTGCCGGCATTTGCAGCACATACCTGGCCGCGTTTATTGCCACTTTCGAGTTGCATGAAATTAAACCCGCTTTTACGAGCTGCTATGTGAGAGGCTGGCCCTGCGCTTGGACCGTGCCGGCAGCACGCTGCCGGCTTCAATCTTGAAGACGTCCGTCTGTGCCGCCTTTTAATTATGCAAATGTGCGGGTTATTAATTGCAAGTGCAGCGGCGGCTCAAGGATCGCAGGGATTGCAACTTTAAGGCCACAGTCGTGGCCCATTAGTCAGCATAAATGCAAGAGGCGACAACAAAAGCTTGCGAAACAAAAGCCCAGGCCAAGCCGCAGTCAGAGCCAAAGCCAAAGCCAGAGCCAGAGCCAGAGCCTGAGCCAAAGTCGGCGCCAAAGTCAGCGGCAAAGTGGCCAAAACCGACTGCCGGCCAGCAAATCTTTTAGTGCAATCTGAAAAGCGGCTCTCGCAGCGGTCACGTCGCCGCTTTTCATTCTTTTTTATTTTTTTTTTATTTTCCTCTTCTTCGCCTTTGCCATCATCTCCTCGCGCTTGATAAGGAAAACGCTTAGAAAAGCGTGACCACAGCAGCAGTCGCGGCTGCGGCCGCTTTTCCAGCTGCAGCTGCAGCTGCAGGTGCAGGTGCAACGCCGCAAGGTAAACTCGCGGCTGCGAAACGCAACTTTAGCGCATTTTCGTTTGTGTTAAAAAAGTTTCTGTTTTCATTTCTTTTTTCCCTGCTCCCCTGTCCCCTCCTTCTCTGCGTGTTCTAATGTATTTCTCTCTTGTTCGCGCTGAATAAATCATTTTCGTGCTGCGCTTTTCTATGCCTTTTGTTTTGCCTTCGCTCTGTGATTTTCCCAGTTTGCCAGTTTGCCAGCTTGGGAAGCTTCCCAGCCTCTCGGCTTTTGATATTGTTGTTGCTGCTGATTTTGTGCATTGTTTACGCAGTCATAAAACAATTGCCGCTAAGTGTTGTTAAATGCACGTGAAGCCGGAGCCGGTAAGCGGCACGTAGCCAACTGCAAAGACTTTGCCGGAGTCAAAGAAACTCTCAGACTGCCTCGAAATTGATTTTCCGAGGAAGTTAATAAACCGCTGCATTCTCTTCGCCTGGACAAATATTATCTCTAGGCCGGACTTGGCGTTGGTAAAAATATTCAACGCCATGCTACGATTAGGGCACTTCTCCAAGCTGTGGAAAATTCGACTGATGTCACTCCTGGGGTTATCAAACCAATTTGGCTTTAGGAAAGCACATGACATCGGCGTCTTCCTCGATGTAAGACAAGTCAGTAAGAAGGTCTGGCATGAAAGTCTTTCAGTGTATTATTTTATTGTGGTAAACGGGGTTACCTAGCCACCCATTTATTGAAAATCTGGCTTATTAAATAAATCATTCTATGCGATCCTAAGATCCTTCAAAGCTCATCGGACCTTCGACCTCGCAGTTAGAGACACCAGATGCATGCAGGAATCCCTTAAAGAAGTGTGCCTCATCATATAAATGCATCCCCGGCAAATCTGCTACTGGCCGTGCTTGCATCTCACTTAAGTCTGCCAACCGCAACGGATACAGTGCAGGATTGGCTGCATAGAGATCTGAAGTTGGCAACGGTCTTTGACGAGATAAATAAGCATTCTAGCCGCTATAACGACAGACTGCAGAATCACAGGAATAGATTGGCGAGGATCCTGGCGGCGGAATCCCCTCCAAGAAGACTGAAAAGGCGACAGCCGAGAGATCTGATGACGCGAGCTGCAAGGAGTCGAAGATCTTGATTTATTTTTGTTATTTGTTAAGTTATTAGTTATTAGTTAGTGTAATAATAGCTAAAGCTAGCTTAAGAGCTAGCCGGCGCGCCCTTCGGCTTAATTATAGATATGAAGGATATGAAGAGGTAGACGGTTACCTCGTATGCCTTACTAATAAACAAAAGTAGAAGAGGATTGGCTTGCTGATCCACTATCGCTCCGACAACTAAGGAGGTTATATCCCAACCGTCGAATACTGTAAGCCTTGTAGTATATATTGTAAACAACTAAGTAATTTAGGTGCCTATGTACCATACTCCCTTCCCAAATGTTAACCTCGTATGCCTTACAAATATTTTTTTTTTTTTTTTTTTTTTTTTATTAGTAAGGCATACGAGGTAACCGTTTACCTTCTTACAAATAAACAAAAAAAAAAACAAAAGAAGAGAAACAAAAAAAAGAGTATATTCAACAAAAAATTAGAGTATTTTACGGTGTGGGCTCTCTCTAGACGGCTGAAAGCTATGGGACCGGCAGAATCGTTTGCCAACGAGTACGGAAGCCTGTCGGCCGCTGGGGGAGTTGATTTGATGTCCGACCAGTATCAGCTCAGGTCTCTTTCGCCATAACCGTTGCATACTCATAGGCTGGCACAATAATAGTAGATTTGCAGTAGTGTACAAACTGTTGCATACTTTTGTGCTGAATTTAAATTTCCATAGGATTTGTGGGCCGTGCGTAAATTTAACTCATAAATTTTGTTTTTGCATTGCGAACACTCACACGCACACACACACACACATGTGCAGTGCAAGCAATATGCACTCACTCGGCCAAGTTAGCAGCAGTTAAAGCTGCATTTGCTTGTGATTTACGTCAGCATGTGCAGACCGCTCCAGGCTTCTGTTGCTACCAATAGGCCAAAACCAAGCACACACACACATACACGCACATTAGCCTTTTAATTGGCTTTAATTTTCAACACCAACGGCCAGAGCACGTAAGGCGAAAGTCGCCTGACTTGGCCATTGTTTTGGCGCCTCAAGGCCTCTGCGGGTGTGCTAGAGTCAACACACGCTGCCAACTTAAACACAGTTTCACACACACAAACACACTCTCACACACACACAGAGACACACGCACGCTGGCAAGATGCTCTGGGCTGCTGCGTTGTCTCCGGCGCCATCTTCACTGTCCGTAACGCGCTCCTTGGCGCTGCTCAAATATTTACATTCCATTTAGGCGCCGGGCTGTCTGGGCCAGCTCAGCCGTCGTCGAAGGCGGTGCCTGCGCCTGTGCCTGTGCCTGGGCTGTTGACTAAAGCACTTCATCTTCATTTCACAGTTATTTTCAACTTCATTTGCGTGGTAAATAGGTGAACAAATACGCTCAGCCAGCCCAGTCCCAGCGCCACCACCAACCCGCCCGCCAATCCTACAAGAGGCTGCCTCTACGGGTTGAGCTAGTCCGCCTGCCTGTCTGCCTGACGGGCAGCACGCCGCCTTGGCATTAATATTTGCCCTCGTAACTGTGTCACGGTGTCGTTTAACTTATTAGCCTGGCCAGCTCTGTGGCCTATTTGCATTAGCCCCAACAATTTCGATGCTTTTAAATACACTACGCAGGAAGCTTAGTAGGTCCACAAAGACTGCTATAGGCTTAGCTGTATATATTATTTTTAATTTTAAAAAAATAGCTATATGCAGTAGTTTTAATATTAAACTAAAGCAGGATTTACAAATATGCCTAAACACTTTTTTTTTTTTTTTAAACTCACAGAAATAAAAAAAAAACTAAAAACTTGCTTTGCTGCTGGTAATGCACTTAGAGTATGAGTAGAGATGGACTCAGAAAGGAAGAGAGAGCGATAGTTCAGCCTAGATAAACAGGTCCAGGAAGTAACCTCAAGTGTACTGCGAAGTCGTTGTAGGACCAACTCAAGTTTCCTGCTCATCACAAGATGATGGGGTTGACAAGCCGAGCGCGAAAAATGCTAGATGAAGAGCGCAAAATTCGTTGCCCGGAAAACTGTGGCGGAAGATGATGCAGCGCAGATTAAATAATTCATTAGGAGAACTTGCCGTCCGCTCAGCCGGAATGTTGTCATCAGCGTCATCGCCTCGTAGATGTTTTGATAAGCGCGGGTAATTAAGCGCTGAGTGCTCTGCTCGCGCTGGCCCTAAACCAAGTGCACGCTGTACGGGGTAGACGACATGAATTTAAATAGGAATTAAACTAAAATGAGCAGCGGCAACAACAGGCGGCAGCAGCGTAGGCTTAAATTGTGCAACCAATTTGGCTTTTGGGCCTGGGATATTGCAAATATTAAATACAATTTAATCGCAGCGCGAAATTGGCGCAGTCTGTAAACAACTGAAGGCAACGGCAATTAAAATGGCGGCAGTGCGAGTGTGCGTGTGTATGTGTGTGTGTGTGTGTGTGTGAGTGAGTGTATGGAAGAGGCACTTCATATGCATGACAATGTCATGGCAACTTGTAAGCAGCCACGCCCAGCCGCAGCGGCCCGCCCACTTTCAGATTTATTGCAGGAAAACAGACTCTGCATTTGTATGCTGTGCGCGGCTGTGCCTGTGCTTGAGTGTGCGCCTGTGTGTGCGTGTGTGTGTGTTTACCCTACAGTGCATTTTCAATATATATATTCGGAGATTGGCCATTGTTGGACTTGGCCCGAGTGCAGTTTCTTTGTCGGCGTTAAAACCACTGTAAGTAACTAAGTTGCAGCCAGTTCCACTGTGCACTCTGCCAGTTGCCAGTTGCATTGTTTGCTGCCTGTTTTCAATAACAATTTCCACAGCTTGTTGCACTTCCCTGCCTACGATAAAGTTTCTTATCGCATTAAATTTATCTGTTGAATATTCAGATTTGCTTTCTACTTTCACATCCGATCCGATTCGATCCCATGCGATGCGTTGCGATGCGAAGCAGCACACTCAAAGGGAATAATTAATAAATTGTGAACCCGATTCGCATTGCCAGCTGCTCAAATTTCATTTGTGTACATTTAAATGTGATTTAATAATTGACTTGACTTGGGCCCGGCAGCTGCAAAAAAATGGTTGCAGCATATTGATTTTTATAAAGCACATTTAAGCGCACGAAATGAAACACTTGCATTTCCACAGAGCATAGTCGAAGAGTTTATTTCAATTAAAAGACCATCAACACCTTTTTAATCAACATTTCTGATGGTTCTCCAAGTTCCTGGCGGTCTCCTGTATCCAGTTGTATAAATATGCAACATTGGCATACATGACAGGATATTTGGCGCCGTATCCGCCAGAAACAATTCCGACGAGGTGTCCATTGGCCACTAAAGGTCCGCCCGAGTCTCCAAAGATGGCACCTCTGTCAGAACTGTACGTACATATGATGTCCTCCGGTACTATTATATTCAATCTCGAAAATATTACACCGCACGTTCGGTGATCCAAAATTGGGGTATATGTACCCTGTAATTCCGCTGGTTGAACAGGGCCCTCAAATACGAGCTGTCCCCAGCCACTCACAAAGGCCAAGTCCCCGTGCTTGGGACTTTTTTGGGCCAAGGCAATCGGCTGGACTTTGGTGCCAAATGCAAGCGGTTTGGCCAGAAGTACTACGCCAATATCAAATATGCCAGATATCAAATAGTTTTCATGTATCGTAAAGTTCTCCACTAGCATGAATTGTCCATCGTGGTTCCAGTACCGGGATCCAGCTCGCACTGACAAGTTCTCCGGAAGCAATCCCCAAAGGCAGTGGGCTGCAGTTAGAATGATTCGACTACTCACAATGGCGCCACCACAACCATGTGAGAGATAAGGTCTTTTCAGAAGAGTGATCTGCCAGGGTGCCTGAAGAATATCTATTGAGTCCCCATTGACAACACGCTCACTCCAGGTAGCTTGCCCGGGAACAATCGAGGCAGCAACCGCTGACAACAGACCGAATGATAGAAGAACACACTTGAGTGACATTTCTGTTTTGTCGAAATTCAACTGAAGCTTGCTTTTTATATACCTTCGTCTGGTTCCTGACTTACGTAAGTATTACGTATGCATTCTTCAAATTACAACTTCCTGCTGTGTTATCTATTCCACTTAAAGGCTGCAAATTCTTTGTGTTTCAATCTTACAAAATTACCATTTGCAGTTACCACGCTTCGGTTTAGTTATTATGTAGGTATTCCTGTGACAGCTATATGTTATTGTACGATTTTCATAAAAAGTTGTACAATATGGCAGAAGCAAGATGCGAGATGGATTACACTACAGTGATATGGTATAGTTGCAATATCTTGAAACATAATCGAATTCGGGAGAATGATTGAATTGCTGCTAGGCAATATAATAATATAATGTATAGTATGTTTTCAAAATTGGCCATTAAGTTTTGTAATTGTTCGGGGAAAACATGGCAGAATGGATATGAGGAAGATGAAGATACAGACATATATTTCAGAAAATACTTTCAATTTGCTTATGCCCGGAAACACGATCAATGGAAGTTTATACTGATCATGAGATTGGAATGTTTTTTTCACGCAAAATCTCTTGCTTGACACAAAAGAGACAAAATATTTGAATATGCTTAACCACTTATAGAAATCGGTGGCAGTCCACATATTACAGGAGCGTTACAAAGCTTATGAAACATTATTCGTAACTATTTATTGCAGATTTGTGTATCTGTCTTGAAGCGATCGGAATTAAACAGGAAACACATACTTCGTTTTTCTGCACGGTGCAAAGAAAGTCGGAATGAGTCAGATCGGACCGATGTATGGTATAGATGTCCTAAAACCTATCGGCCAATTTCTAAAAATTTTATAGAATTTTATAACCAAACTTGCCACATCTTATTTAAAAGGTGCAATTTTTATTCAAAATTTCAGCAATCATTATCATTATAAAATATAGCCGCCATAGAAACAATCGTTCGAAAAAATGTGTTTTCGTAAGAAAACACGTTTGCCCGACAATTATAATATTCAATAATATATTTCAATTTGCTTAAAACTGGGTTACTATATCCTATATATGTATAGAAGAAATCTGTCGAAAATAAAGCGTTTGAAATAATTTATATACTACATTCGATACGTCCTCGTTCAAAGACTATTAGTCTGAATATTTATATACATATATTTATTAGTATATATATGAACTTTTTGGTATTCCAAATAAAGTTCTGATTGTGATTTATTGTAAAAATAGTTGTAATACAATAGGAAGTTCTGTGCGATAAACTTAGTTGCATAAGCCTGGAGTATACGAATAACTATAAAAGCTCAAGTTTAAGATGGAGCTCAACAGGAGAACTTTTAATATCAAGATGCCACTCATCTGTTTTATTCTTATATTCATTCTGTTCTCAGTGGCAAGTGCTCTGTGCCACCCTAAGAATTCCTCTTATGGAGAACTATTATCAAAGGAGATCGTACTATTGAATAATTTTGAGAAGTCGAATTATTCTTACTGCAGCAATTATACTGTTCTGCGTTTCTCAGTACATTTTATTGCTTTCATTTTTGAAAATTGATATTTTATTAAACATCGTGACCCCAAAACCCTGTACATCTTGCATAAACTATGTTATTTAAGTAATTATCATAAAGCTTAATGTAGATCCTCTTCAGATTTTATTGAAACCGTAGCGCCCTATTAAAGAAGATTTGCTAGTTACTGAATTTCAATGTCATATCAATTTCTATGTACTTTATACTACAGAACAAATTCAATAAACAAAACTCTCTGTCATTTCGTTATCATACGAAAAATCTTCAATTGCCAGAAGAACAAACTTCTGTGACAACCATTTATTATTTAAATTCAACGTAAAAAGTATGCTTTTTATACCATGGTGCAGTCCGCGAAAGGTCGATTTGTGCTTCTTGGCTCATTAAATATGCGTTTGTCTGTGAAAATATGCGAAGCTATGTTTTTAGTGCGACCAATAAAAGTATTTAATATTAAGAAAAGGTAAATGGTATCTTGCTTTATATATACCTCGTTGAGATTAATCAAATTCAATCCAAGATACATACATAAATATATGTGTATGTCAAATGTTTATTGATAAAACTCATTATGAACATGCCTCACAAGCAAATATATTCACCTAATGGTAACCTCAAAAATCAATGAAAATCGCAGCCAAAATCGGGCACTTCTTTTAAGCGTTCAAAAATTGTAAATCAGTCGCAATTTATTTCTGTATTAATTCAATATTTTCATTGAGAAACTCTTTACTAATTGTTTTTAATTACATTTTCACTACAACAATAATTTTGCATATCTAATCGTTTGTACTTTTCGCACACCTAAAAACAATTCTCTAAGATCGATGGCTGCTTATTGATACCTTGAAATATTAATAAACTTTGTCGAGCAAACAAAATTTGGTGTATAGTGTCACAATGTCCAGATCTTTTATTGAAAGTTAATAATACAAATAGTTTTAACCAAATTATGGTTGATTCTCCAAGTCCTCGATGGTTTTCTGAATCCACTTGTAGAAATTAGCAACATTTGTGTATAAAGTGGGAGTGTTACGCTTTTCACCATATACAACAATACCAGCGAGACGTCCATTGACCACTAAAGGTCCACCCGAATCTTCTTTGCATGCACCCTTGTCTGTACTGTATGTACATATCAAGTTGTCAGTTAAGGTCAAATCAAATGTATGAGAATAAATTACAGCACACGCTTCACGATCCAATATAGAAGTCTCCACGCCGTGTAATCTTGCTGGGTGTACAAAGCCCTCAAATTCAAGACTTCCCCAGCCGCTTACATAGGCGAAGTCTCCGTGCTTGGGACTTTCTAGGGCCAGGGCAATCGGTCGGACCCTTGTGCTTAATATAAGCGGTTGGGCTAGTCTGATAATGCCAATATCAGAATCCAGAGTTCCCGAATAGTTTTCATGTACTGTAAAATTCTCCACGAGCACGAATTGTCCGTCGTGGTTCCAGTACCGAGATCCAGCTCTCACCGATAAGTTTGGAAGAAGATGTCTCTTAAGACAGTGGGCTGCAGTTAGAATGATTCGACTACTCAAAATGGAGCCACCACAGTAGTGTTGAGAATTAAACAAAAGTGAGATCTGCCAGGGTGTCTGGACAATATCTATAGAGTCCCCGTTGACAATGCGTTCTCCGTAAAAGGAATCCATGGAAAGGCTCTGGGCTGCTACCGTTGAGAACAGACCGAGTATAAGAATAAAACAGTTGAGTGTCATTTTAACGGCTTGAAGTTATTCTAAATAAATTCAGCCTGAACTTGCCTTTATATAGCTCCTCATTGAAAACTATTGAGTAACTAGTGAGCTTATCGAAGACCGACTAATTATATATGCAATTTCATTTGCAGTCTTCATTCCATTCATATAGTGTTAGGGAACTTCCATTTGCAGTAACTGTCAAAACGATAGGGACTGCGTTTGATAGCTTTCGCCTCTGCAGTAAAATTTGTCCATTAAAATATATTTAATTATATTATGGTATTTTTACCTAAGAAGTTGCACCTTTCAGCAGGACAGCGGATTTTCTTGATCAAAATTGTTTATTTTGTTGGTTTCCGAAAATAATTGATAAGTATCAATAGCCGAATAGCCGAAATGGCTATTTGTGCGTATTTGGCATGCAAGTTCTCCAAAAGTATTTGCGGATCAAGCTTATTTAGAATACCACTCTTTCAGCCTTCAACAGATCAGATAGTTGAAACAGAAGTAATAGTAATAAAGAAGTGTTTAAAAGAAATACAACGCACCGAACGGTTATTGGCATAACAACATATACATATATAGATCCTATGAAGACAACAACAATGGCCTACTCCACTCACCTCTCGGAACTGCTCCTCCAACCTTCCCCTCACCCTGTTGACGCTGGCGGACTCTGGGCGCACATATCCCACTCCATGCGAGCTGCTGCTGAAACAGCCATTGGGTTCAAGCGCCCTCCCACACGGAACCAATGGTATGACGAGGAGTGTCGCGTCGCAGCTGCGGCAAAAAACGCCGCCTACAGAAAAAAGCTGCAGTCTGGCGCAACGCGAGCCACGTGTGAACGTTACAGGGAGAAAAGGAAGGAAGAGAGGCGACTTTTCAGACGGAAAAAGCGGGAGCAAGAAAAGCGAGAGTGCGAGGAACTTGAGGTGTTGCAAGACAGGAATGATGCTCGAAAATTGTATCAACAAGTCAACCGTCTGACACAAGGTTTCAAGACCGGAGCATCTAACTGTCGAGACGATAATGGAAATCTGGTTACAGATACGCAGTGCACGCTGAGGTTATGGAGGGCGCATTTCTCCAAGCTGCTAGCAGGCGATGACGGCACCAATCCCGCCGATGGAGGAAACAGCCCGATACCACCAATCAACGACAATGTGGATATACCACTACCTAGCCATGACGAGGTCCGAGTTGCGATTACGCGACTCAAAAACAACAAAGCAGCCGGTGCTGATGGACTGCCTGCAGAGTTGTTTAAGGCCGGCGGCGAAGAGCTGATAAGGTGCATGCATCAGCTCTTGTGCAAAATATGGCTAGAAGAAAGCATGCCCAACGATTGGAATCTCAGCGTCCTTTGTCCTGTACTGAAGAAAGGCGACCCGACGATATGTGCCAACTACCGGGGAATCAGCCTGATCACCATCTCATACAAGGTCCTGTCGAGCGTTATATGTGAACGACTGAAGCCGTATGCCAACACACTGATCGGACCTTATCAGTGCGGCTTCAGACCTGGTAAATCCACCATAGACCAGATCTTCACATTGCGCCAAATCCTGGAAAAAACCCACGAAAATGGAATTGACACACACCATCTTTTTGTCGATTACAAAGCTGCATTTGATAGCCCGACGAGGGGAAGCCTATATGCCACCATGTCTGAGTTCGGTATTCCTGCAAAGCTGATACGTCTTTGCAGGATGACATTGAGCAGCACCATCAGCTCTGTCAAGGTAGGAGCGAACCTCTCCGAACCTTTTAATACCGTTCGAGGTTTCAGACAAGGCGACCCTCTGTCGTGCAACCTCTTCAACTTCGTTATGGAAGGGGTTCTGCGGAAAGCCGGTGTTCATCGATCTGGCACTATTTTTTATAAAGGTGTCCAGCTCCTTGCTTACGCCGATGACAATGACATCATTGGCCGTAGCAAGCGTGATGTCACTGCTGCATTCTCCGCTATCGAAAAGGAGTCAGCAAAAGTGGGTTTGGCGGTAAACGAGGGCAAGACGAAGTATATGCTGTCGACAAGCAGGGAGACGCGGCGCCTAGACTCCCATGTGGTAGCCGACAGCTATAACTTCGAAGTGGTCAAGGAGTTCACGTACCTTGGCACCGCCATTAACACCAAAAATGACGTCAGCCTGGAGATCAAGCGAAGAATCACACTTGCCAATAGGTGCTACTTTGGTCTGAGTAGGCAAATGTGCAATAGAGACCTCTCTCGCCGAACAAAACTAACACTCTACAAGACACTCATCCTACCCGTGCTCTTATATGGTGCAGAAGCATGGGTAATTTCACAGACGGATGCAGCAGCGCTTGGAGTGTTCGAGAGAAAGATTCTTCGCAAGATCTTCGGTCTCGTTCAGATTGGGGACGACTTTCGCATTTGAATGAACCACGAGCTGTACGAGTTGTACGATGACGTGGACGTGGTCCGCCGCATCACGATACAACGTCTGCGCTGGCTCGGCCACGTTGTGCGTATGGATGAAGAACCTCCAGCTCAGAAGGTATTCGAAGCGAGGGTCGACTATGGGCGACGACGAAGGGGACGACCAAATCTCCGTTGGAAGGACCAAGTAGAGAAGGACCTTAGTCTACTGGGTATTTCCAATTGGAGGAGGCGCGCGAAGAGCAGAGGCGCCTGGAGGGAGACGCTGAGGTCGGCCAAAACCCGAAATGGGTTGTAGTGCCACCTAATAATAATAATGAAGACAACATATAAATTAAATTTCCAAGCGAATAGAGCGAAGCTTGATAGCCAATATTCTATACATTGAAATTAATATCTTTTGAAACTAAAATTAATAGGAATGTGAATTAAACTACCCACTGTAGCTGTCAACAGATTCATGCTTAAGGAAAGATTCTCCTGGATTCTGCCAACAATGATATTGGCGTTATACGACTGGTCAAATCGCTTGTATTTAATTTAATTTTTATGGAAAACTGAGAAAACATAAGAACTTATACCTGATTTTAATATATGTGAATGAAACAATTATAGACCATTTACCCATTGTAAATGAGTAGAAAATGGTATATTAACTTGCTAAAAATATATGTAAAACGCAGAAGGAGGTGTAGGAGACGGATCGGACCGATGTATAGCTGTCGTAGAACCTACCGGTAAATTCTGTTTATACCATTTACCCATTGAAAATGGGTAAAAAATGGTATAATAACTTTGTGCAAATGTATGTAACAGGCAGAAGGAGGCGTGGCAGACCATACAAAGTATATATATTCTTGATCAGCATCAATAGCCGAGTCGATTTGGTCATGTCCGTCTGTCTGTCCGTCTGTCCGTCTGTCCGTCTGTATGAACACACAGATCTCAGCTATTAAAAGAGCTAGAGGCACCAGACTTGGTGGGAGTGTGCGTGTATTCAATACACACAAGAAGTTTATTTCAAACTTGATGTGCCACGCCCACCGCCTCCGCAAATCGATAAATGCGTATTTCGATTTTTTCCAAATAATTCAATAACGAAAAGAGATAAACGCACCAAATTTGGTAGGAGGGTGTCTTGCAACATTATGCAGAAGTTGGATTTTAGAATTTTGGATGCCACGCCCACCGCCTCTAAAAAACACATTTTTATAGTTTAAAAGAAAACTAGAAAAGCTAGAAGCGCCAAATTTGGAAGTAAGGTGCCTGGTAACATTACGAAGAATGTTTGATTTTCAACTTTTGGATGCCACGCCCACCGCCCCCAAACTATTGAATTTTAAGAAAAGTAGGGAAATAACAAAACATTTTTTTAAACACTCTTGTAGCTTACCATAGTACAGATCTACCCTATAAATTTCAATCCGATCGGACAATAAACAAAGAAGTTATAGGAGTTTGAATCTCCCATATAAAGTTGTGGGCGCTTAGAATTCCAACTAGAATGTTGAACTGACGCAGCAGAAGGCCGGCATCAATAAAAGTCTCATTTGCCGATCGCTCCGCGTAACTGTGTGTGGTCTAGATGGTTGCATGCAAGATTCTGGTGCGTGTGGTCGCGGGTTCGAATCCAGCAACGGGCAATTTTTTTTTTTTTGCCGATCGCACTGCGTAACTGTGTGTGGTCTTGATGGTTGGCTCGCAAGTTTCTGATGCGTGAGGTCGCGGGTTCGAATCCTGCGCTGGGCAATTTTTTTTTTTTTTTTAATTATTTTGCGCTATATGAAAAGAATATTATGCAAAAAAAAAAAATAAAAACAAAAACTTTTTCTAAGCAATACAAAAAAAAGAAGACTGCGCTGGGATTCGAACCGGGGACATTTAGTTATAGAGCTGACAACTCTCACAACAAACCACTGAAGCACATGGTCTGTTCCTAGGCGCGAGAAGTTTTGCATACAGCAGCAGAGACGGAGCAGAGGCTCGGCTTCAATGCAGTCGGCATGTGCCATTAGCGTCAATGCATGTGTATTTAATTTCGGAAATATGCGATGCGTTGTTATTAATTCGAATAAAAGTAATTAATATTAAGAATTATTTTTAGCAGCCAAAGGTAAATTATAACTTACTGTCGAGTGCACTCGACTGTAGCTTTCTTCAATTTTTTTTTTTTAATAACAAAGAAGTTATAGGAGTTCGAATTCCCCATACAAAGTTATGGGCGCTAGCGATTCCTAACCAAAACGTTAAATCGACGCAGTAGAGGGCCCGCGTCAATAAAAGCCTAATTTGCCGATCGCATGGCGTAAACTTGTGTGGTCTAGTGGTTAGAGGTCCGACTCGTAAGTTACAAAGTTCGTGAGAGTTCTTGGGTTCGAATCTGGCGCCGGGCGATTTTTTTTTCTTAATTGTAAATTGCTTTTTTTTTTATTTTTATACCATTTATTTTATTTTGTATTATTTCTTCGAATAGGGTAAATGGTATCTTACAGTCGCGCGCGCTCGACTGTAGCTTTCCTTACTTGTTTTATAATAACATATAGCTGTCATAGGAACAACAACCTGTCGAAAAATGTGTATGCGTATGAAAGCACGTATGCTCGACAAAATCCTTATTCCAATTTTTAAAAAAATTTTGATTAATATACCCAATACTTTGTATAGCTCGAATAGTTGAAAATTTGAAGAATTTCAAAATTACATTGGAAGAAACGTTAGTCTGAATATCATAAAAATGTTTAGTGGAATCTACGAGGGTGTGAAACCTTCAGAGTGTCAATGTTTTCAGCTTTCGTAATAACTGACAATGAACGTTCTTTATTCTTTGAAAGGAATGTGAACTGTAAGTGGAATACGTAATACATGTAGGTAATTAGAAGCTCTGTGCGATAAGCTTAGTTGCGTAAGCCTGGAGTATAAGAATAACTATAAAAGTGCAAGTTTGAGCTGCAGTTCAACAGGAGAACTCTTAATATCAACATGTCACTCAACTTTTTTGTTCTTATATTCAGTCTGTTCTCAGCAGTAGCTGCCCTGGGCCACCCTAAAGAATCCTCTTATGGGGAACGTATTGTCAATGGGGACTCAATAGGTATTCTTCAGACACCCTGGCAGATCGCACTATTGCTTGATTCTAAACTAAATTGTGGTGGCTCCATTTTGAGTAGTCGAATCATTCTAACTGCAGCCCACTGCCTTAAGGGATATCTTCTTGAAACATTGTCGGTGAGAGCTGGATCTCGGTACTGGAACCATGACGGACAATTCCTTCTCGTGGAGAATTTTACAATACATGAAAACTATAACAGAACAACTCTCAACAATGATATTGGCGTTATACGACTGGCCAAATCGCTTGTATTTAACTCAAGAGTGCAGCCAATTGCCTTGGCCCAAGAAAGTCCCAAGCACGGGGACTTTGCCTATGTGAGTGGCTGGGGAAGCCTTGAGTTCGAAGCTATAGTTGGCCCAGTAAGATTGCATGGCTTGGAGACTTCTATAATGGATCGCGAAGCGTGTGCTGTATTTTATTTTTATCTCGTAAGTGACAACATGATATGTACCTACACTCCAGACAAAGGTGTATACAAAGGAGATTCGGGTGGACCCTTGGTTGCCAATGGACGTCTCGTTGGTGTTGTTTCGTGGAGTGCAGGGCGTAATAACCCTAGTGGATACGCGAATGTTGCATATTTCTACAACTGGATACAGACCGCCATCGACGACTTGGAGAATCGACAATAAAAGCATTAATTTTACTGCTCTGTGTTTCTTATGGAATTTAATAAAAATTGTCTAAACAGCTTTAATTATTAAGTATTTGAGTCCCATGCAATATGGGGTTCATATGATAACATAAGTTGATAAGGCGAAAGGTTTCAAATCCCCTCAAAATTTTCATTTTTATTCCTTCCTAAGACTGCAGACTTGAAGTTTTACCTGATATTTTGCCAAGCAGAGGCCGACATTTTGCATTTATTTATTTATTTATTAAAAATATGTATTAATATACTTATAATTATAGACTACTGAACAAATCCAAAAAAATCCTCGCAAAAAAGTCTACCTGTGTATTCAAACTGCGGACGCAGACGCATAATTTTGCTTTGTATCATACGATTGAGGCAATGCAAACATAAATTTCTCTGCGGGAGGTAAATTTGCACTCGGACGTGCATCAATTCATTTTCACATCATGATAAATTGTCCCTAGGTGGGCATGAGTTCTACTACATGGAAGTCGAGGGCAAGCATTAAGATGAAATAAATGCAAAGAGGATATACATAGTTTCTCAAAACTGAGAGATAAGTTCGCTCTTTGACGACTAGTACTGGCTCTGTGCTAATGCTAAGAGCTTGATCTTTGATAGAAGAGGTGTGCCGTTGCAACTAGGGGTATTCTCTCCAATGGCACAGGTGTCCCGTCGCAGTCAGCTGCCAGGGTATTCCGAGAAAGAGCTGCGTAGTAGTTAGGCGCGGTATTAAACTGCCAAGGTTTGAATTTAAAAGCCTCACATCGACTACGAATACAAGTTCGCATTGATTTATTGCCGTGTTGGGGCAATCTCTGTGTCTGTTTTTGCCTCTCTTCCCCTTTCAATCTCTCACTCCCGCTATCCCTTATGCTTTGCCCAAGTGTTCGCCGGTGCATGAATGTCACTGGTGAGGCAAACGGACAAGACAACGAACAGCGAACTGCGCGCTTAGCTGACTGGGGGACTGGACACGGGTTGGAGCCTTGCAGGTTTGCCGGGCAAGGGCGAACAGCAACAAATTACAACAATTGCAACAACAGCAACAACAGGAGCAACAATAACAAGAAGGCAGCGTAAAGAGTGTAGCAAAGAAATCAGCGCACGTTGGCAATTAATAATGGCCAAAAGTAGTGGGAATAAAGCAAACGGACAACGGACAAACATTTTGGCGGCCTGCGTATGGGGACCTAGGCGAGCTAGTAGAAAGAAAAGCAAAAAGAGGAAAATGTGATATGGGTACAGTGACCGGACTGGGCGACAGGGCCACAGCTGCAGTCTGTCTAACTGAAATTGGCCAAGAACAGAGGCTTAAAGTGTTTTTTCGAAATCGGCAGTAATCACTGCAGAAATTCTCTTAGCGATCTGGTAGAAACTAAGTAAAAGGAGGGGTAGCTAGTTAGCCAATAGTGCTCGGAACAGAAGCGTTAATTGTTGCCAAAATTGACAATAATCTCAGAAGAAATGCTTCAAGCTAACGGGAACAATCCATAGGCTAACACGCTTTTCAATAGATCATTGACCAAGCATTTTGTTTGTGTCCTCAGAATAGCTTTACCGTCGATTAGCAGCTATCAAAATAGTTATTTATATTTATCATTCAAGGTACGAATTTTCCGCTAAAAAATAAACCTTTGTCGTTTTAATTCCAGTGCTGACAATAATTCCAATTTTTAGACTCTGCTTGCACAATTGACAATTTTGAGTTGTAACTTTAATTTCCATCAGGCATTTAACAGACTGTGCAATTCAAATGGTCATTATAGTCTTTTGCCCGTTGCATAATATAAAAAATTAAATGCTACGCACGCAGGCACGCCCATTCGCACAGACGCCCATTGGTACACACTCGCACATGCACAGTGCTGTCATATGTAATTATTAATTTCTAAAAAGCCATTCAAAATAATATAATTTTAAAATGCGCGGCGATGCCGATGACGTGCCCGTAAGCCGGATTGCGCAGGGGCTGACACTGCAGCGGGCGGATGTGCAAGTGGGCGTGGCAGTGTGGCCCGTTCAGGCAAACAAATGGTCTGGTTACAAATGTCGCCAGACGCGTGAGCATTAATTTATGTGGCCCAGTGCGAAATCAATATGCCCAAAGTGCAAGGAAAATCGCCTGGCCGTTTTCCATTTTCCGATTTCCCTGATTTCCCCCAATTGCCTAGCATGTGTGCTGCATAAACATTTTGCATATGTTTCACTTTTAATGCAATGCGTACACACACTCAACTAATCCTAATTTAAATGTTTTTCCTCCACATTACGCATACGCCGCGTGCGCCTAAGCGATGCCGCCACACTCACCCTCCGTTCGACACTTTATATGAACCAAAAATGTAATTGTTGTGCGAAAATTAGCAACAAAATCGTTTTGCAACGAAATTCAATTAAATATATATGTGTTTGCATCGCATTCCCATTGAAAATAACGGCAATTGGAAAATTCGGGAAGTTAATATTGAAATGCCAGCCGCAAATATTGCAAAATGATATACAGTTCATATTGTATAAAAGTACTACAGTTTAAACAATATTACGTTTTCGGTAATCCCGATAATTGGGAACCTGGCCATGTCTAAATTGTTTGAGTGTCTGGATTATCAAGCCAAAAAACGTCAAAAATAGAATTATCTTGGGGAAAAAAACTACAATTGGCAATATTATGATAATAAAAATGTATGACTAATAGAAGTAACAATACTAGAAACAATAATAGTAATCCACATATGAATACTTAACATTTTTTTTGCTTAATAATCTTACTACAAAGATTTGATAAAATTTATATTAATTAAATAAAAAATCAAATTTTAATTTTGATATTATTAATTAGTTATTGGTTAAGCATTTTGTGAGTGTTTAAAATTTGATTATATGCAAAATAAAATATTGCATAATAGTCTCATTACAAAGATTTTCACATCACATTCATTTTATTTAAATAAATAATATAAGCATGTAAATTTAAAAAAAATGAATGGTTTTTTTTTAAGATCATAAAACATATGTTGTGACTTTTGTGTATGAAGCGACTTTTCTTAGAAAGAATTGGATTAAGGCATGTCCCCAACAAGTTTCGGGAAAGAAATTAATTAAAGACTAATCAAAGGCTTTGATTTATATTCGAGACTAACTATGTGTTCACCTTGAAACTTAAATAAAATATTTTTAGCCATTTCTTTTAAAGTAGAATTCAATGGATACCGAGATTTTCAATTCCATAAACCCCTCGAAATAATATCGAAATGCCAAACCTAAGTATTAGAAAATCGTACCACATTCTGAATAATAAAAGAATAATGAAATACAGTATAAACATAAACTCAAACAGAGAATCATTTTATATACATATATATTATTTTATATACATATATCATACTTCGCCAGCACATAATCTCAAACTTGAGGTTTCTTTTCGCGTTTTGCTTGGAAAACTTTCAGCAAGTACAAAGTATTCGGAATAACTCGTATCGTGCCATAAATTGAAGCATATTGCATGGCTTTCTGTATTGGTGAGTGTTTGTGTGTGTGTGAACGTGCAATAGTATTTGTGTTTGTATTGCTGCAACAATGTGCGCTACAAATCTCTAAATTCCCACAATAGTTTTTAAAGGGCAAAACAAATTTATTTGCGCGCTGCAACAAATTATTGTGCAAACTTTTAGCGCCAACAAGTTAAATCAAATATATGGCGCACACGCGTCCCCTTGTTGTTGTTGTTGTTGTTAGCTGCTGCTGCAATTGTTGTAATTGCTGTCATTAATGTTGTTGCTGTTGTTCTGGCGCGGCAACACCAAGTTCAACAGCAATTAAAATTGCCAAAAGGAAATAAATGTGCAGAACAAGAAGAAGAGGCAGTGAAAAGGAGCAAGAGAAGTAGGAGGAGTCGAAATGCAGCGCGAAGAAGACCTGAAGAATCGGCCTGCCAATCGCAACTTAACGAACAGCCAGAAGAAGTACTGCAGGGCGCAGAGGTCTTAGCTGGGACAGCAACCCGTGAAACTTTGCTAAAATTTGTTCGCCTGACGAAGTAATAAAAATCTTTCAGCACGCCAATGAAGTTGAGGTTGGGGTTAGCTACTGACGACATTGGTATTGTTTTGTGCATGTGTGTGTGTGTGTGTGTACGTTTTTAACTGTGTGTGGTGTATGTGGAACGTAAATCGTTGTAATAGAAACAATGCATTTTATTGCATTTGTTCTCGTTTCTGGCTTTCTGCCTCTGCCTCTGCTTTCTTTTTGGGCCAATAACATAGAACTGATAAATGGTCGGAAACGGCTTTGTGTCGCCCACGCGCTCTCCCTCATTCTCACTGTCTCTATGTCTCTCTGCCAGCTGCGCCGTATTTGTCTTTGGCCAAGAAACTGCGCGTATGGCCAATGAGAACTTGTCCGAAAAAAAACAAATAAAGCTAAAGTTCAGCTAACTCGGCAGCAAGATACCGTTCACCAGTTTGATCGTTATTAAACTTAAAAAAAAAAAAAAAACAACTGCTCAGCCTGTTATTAAACATCGTCAAGCATACCAAAATTGGTGCACAAGCAGCAGGTTATACAAGCAGAACCCTTTGCTGCTTCGTTGCAATTTTTCTGTGTTTATTATTCCAACGATCTCAAATTTGTTGTGTTTATACAAAACATTGTTAGCTTCAAGTATGCTATATCAGAGTATTGCAGCTGTTGACCTTTGCTTAATATATGGGTTCAAAAACGAAAAAATAGAATTTTGGAAGCGGTAGGTATGAACTTAAGCTAGCTCGATAGTTGAACTCTGTATGTTATTAATGCAGATAAAGAATGTTTATTTAATCTTGAAGTAGAAAAAGAAGGCACTGTCTGTCATAAATAACTGCTAATATACCATTTTATTATTTTCAACGTGTGAATGGTATAAAAATACCATTAAAATTTGCAGCAAGAAGAGCGTGTTCAGCGAGTGGCAAAATTCATGCAACATCTCGCAGGTAACGCTGGCCAAAATCATATGTGCTGCAAGCTGCAACTTCATTACGCCACGCGGTTGCACACAAACGAACGGGACGGGTCTGTGCCCCACCTCAACCCATTCGCTCTATCTGGCTATGCCTGGGCTTACAAATGGTGCCAATCAGCTGGGGCAGCTGCGGCGCTTTGTCTTTGGCTTTCGGTTGACATTTTGGAGCTTGTTGGGCAAAAAACTAGCTTTAATTAACTTAAGTACAGCGCCCGAGGACATGCTGAATCGAACGAGCTGCCAAAATGTCAGCTTCCGGCCAGGAAGCGGTTTTTTATTTTTTTTTCCTTTTTTTTTTGAATCTGTAGCCATAGCGTTGCTAGATGAATAATGCAAAGCAAACTCATGCTGTGGACATTTGCATTGCATTTCTTGTGTGGGCAGGGGCAAGGGGCAGGGGAACTGACCACACTGAGTGCAGAGCCCGAGGGTCATCAGCAAAGGCAAACACATTTGTTTCAGCTGATAATGGCCAAAGAAAGAGACGGCAATCTGAGCAGAAAGACGCCTGAGCAAAGACAGTGCGCTTCAATATAAGTGAATAAAGTCTGCGAGAATTTAGATAAAGCCAGGCAAATTAACTGGCAGACGGAGAACTCAATGCGCAATAAAGAGAAAACTGGCAAAATGATTTTGTATTTTTTCGGTATTTATTACAGTCCATAGATGCCGAAAAAATGCAATGCTTGTTTAATTCATAGGCAAATTATACCGTACAGTTTAAGCCGCAGTCGTGGAATTTTTTCGCTTAGATTTGTCCATTACACTAAGCCGCTTTCAATGCATTTAATCAGCTGCATTCAGTCCACCTACAGCCTACCGCCACACCCACAGCCACGCCTCTCACAATGCATCACAACGTGTAAAAAATGTGTAATGAAAACATTTTTTGACAGCTCTATCAATACTCGTAATCACACGCCATGTACACGAATCGGAATGAGTGAGTGTGCGACTGTTTATGTGTGTATCCGTGTATCTGTGTGTGTGTGCAATGTCGCAGATTTAATTCGCTATGGTGTTTAGCAAAATGACGAAATAAATGCATTCATAGCTCGCTGCATGTGCAAAATGCCAGTAGTCACAACCTGTGCAATACGCTGCCAGCTCTACACGCACCTCCCCTCTTCCATACATGTACCCATGTAAGCTCGCAGGACAGATTAAAATAGATTACATTTGAATTATTTGATAATGCCCACATGTAGCGTATGGCTACACGGCTGTAGGGATGACAAACTTGCCCGTCGCATCGGTCGCATCGTATTTCATCAATGGTGAAAATTATTTTCCATTTACTTCTGGCGTGGCGATGATTGCACTGTGCACTTCTCTGTGATTTGCCGTCCGCTGTGATATTTATTATTTTCTCGATTTCAAAATGTCCTTTCCCCAGCAGTTGCACTAGCAGCACACACAATACTCCCCAATAAAGAGAGCAATAACCGTGACACCTCCAGCTGTAATCTCGAGCTTGGTTTGGGTTGGCCTTACTCCTTGTATAAAAGAGAAATTCTAGGCTGCTTTAAAGGGATGTTCTTCTGGATTATTTTTACGTAAAATAAAAACAAAATTTATAGACAACGAATTAGCAATACGACGTAAACTATTAATTATTTATACCTTACATTGACTTACAGAATTATTTATTTATAATTTTTAAAATAGATCAAAATAAGAAAAGGGACATTTCACCTTTTCGTTCATAGAATCGTTTTATTTTCCATTATTTTCCATTCAATTTCATTTAGACATAGGTATCAGTTATTTAATTATAATAATTTATATAGGCTCCACGCTTGACAAACCAGGATATTTTGCTCTAAAAAAAACGCAATTTAAAATTTTTTTTAAATAAAATTCATTTCGATAAATATCAATTTAAGGATCAATACCAGAAGTTTTCAGATTTCCATAAGCCTGTTGATGGTTCCATACTTGCAAGCTTAAGTAGGTGCTATTATTCCCATTCTCATTATTCCCTATTTCAGTTTCAAAAGATGTTTCTTTTAATATGTAGAAGGATATCAAGTGTTATTAGCTTGGAAATATTATACGTAGGCTGTCTTTTTAGACATTTTTTCTATAAGCCCATATTTTTGTGTATTATGCTCTTTATAACTTCTGTATTACTATCTGAGAGTAATAGAGCATAATTTTAGTTATCTACTACTTTGCCAACTGAGAATATTATTATAAGTAAAGTTGGCTTAATATATAAGTTCAAAATTGATAATATTGTTTGTTGATCTGCAAATGCTATTAGGGAAATACCTGTAAGTACAGCTATTTTCGGATATAGATAATGATGACAAATATAAAATATTTATTTGGCTGGTCACGCATTCATCAGCCCATTAATCAATTTCAACAAAGCCACAAAAAAATCAAGCCAATAGTGCCGTTCTCTTGCTGAAAATAGCATTTTTCTTAGCTTAAGTTACCATTATATAATTCAATATGTTTTTATGGCCAAATCTTGCTGCAGCAGGAAAAGTTAACAAACGTTGCAAGTATTTTAAAACTCAGCCCCTATCGTTTTGGCAGTTATTGCAAATGGAAGTTCTGTAACACTACAAGAAAGGAATGCAGACTGCAAATAGACTTAATTATATAATTAGTCGGTATACGATAAGCCCAATAGTTACTCAATAGTTTTCAATATAAAAGCAAGTTCAAGCTGAATGTATTTAGAATAACTTCAAACCGTAAAATGGCACTCACTCACTCTTTTAATAGCTGAGATCTGTGCGTTCATACAGACGGACAGACGGACAGACAGACGGACATGACCGAATCGGCTCGGCTATTGATGCTGATCAAGAATATATTTATACTTTGTATGGTCTGCACGCTTCCTGCTGCCAGTTACATACATTTTCACAAAGTTAATATACCATTTCTTACCTATTTTCAATGGGTAAACATAAAACAATTTTGATCCATTAGAGGCGCTATGCTGATGAATGGTGCAACTTCCATTACATAGTTCAAAATATTTTATAGACAGTTTGACTGCAGGAACGAAAGTTATTAAACGTTGCTAGAATTTCAAAACGCAGTCTCTATCGTTTGGCACTTACTGCAAATGAAAGTTCTGTAACAATATAAGAAAGGAATGCAGACTGTAAATTGTTTCTTATATAATTAGTCGGTATCCGATAAGCTCAATAGTTACTCAATAGTTTTGAAAGAGGAGCTATATAAAGGCAAGTTTAAGCTGAATGTATTTAGAATAACTTCAAACCGTAAAATGGCACTCAACTGTTTTATTCTTATACTCAGTCTGTTCTCCGTGGTAGCTGCCCTGCGCCTCCCTAAGAATTCCTCTTATGGAGAACGTATTGTCAACGGGGAGTCAATAGATATTGTCCAGACACCCTGGCAGATCGCAATTTTGCTTAACTCTCAATACAATTGTGGTGGCTCCATTTTGAGTAGTCGAATCATTCTAACTGCAGCTCACTGCCTTGAGGGATATCATCTTGCAAGCTTGTCGGTGAGAGCTGGATCTCGGTACTGGAACCACGACGGGCAATTCCTTCTCGTGGAGAATTTTACAATACATGAAAACTATAACAGGAACACTAGCAACAATGATATTGGCCTTATCAGACTAGCCCAGCCACTTGTATTTAGCACGAAGGTCCGGCCGATTGTCTTGGCCCAAGAAAGTCCCAAGCACGGAGACTTCGCTTATGTAAGCGGCTGGGGAAGGATTGAATATGAGGGCTATGTACCCACAGAAAGATTACACAACGTGGATACTTCTATATTGGATCGTGAAGCATGTGCTGTAATTTACTATACATTTGATTTGACTGTAAGTGACAACATGATATGTACATACAGTACAGACAAGGGTGCATTCAAAGGAGACTCGGGTGGACCTTTAGTGGTCAATGGACGTCTCGCTGGTATTGTTTCATGGGGTAAAGGCCGTAATACCCCCGCTGTATACGCAAATGTTGCTTATTTCTATAAGTGGATACAAAAAGCCATCGAGGACTTGGAGAATCAACCATAATTTGCATAAAACTATTTGTATTAACTTTCAATAAAAGATCTGGACATCTGTGACACTCTTCACCAAATAATGTTTGCTCGACTAAGTCTATAAATATTTCATGGTAATCGAACTTTATAAAAATGTGATTAGTTGGTATCAATGTGGCAGGTAAATTAGCTTTTAATAAGAAGCATTCGATCTTTTTAGGTGAGCGAGAAGTACAGACGATTGGATAAGCAAATTTATTATTGTGGTAAAAATACTACTAAATATTAATTATAAAAGAATAGTACAATGAAAATAAAAAATTAATAATGAAAATATAGCCACTGGTTTGTCTGAGGTTGAAACGTATTAGTTTGGATACTTACTTAATAACGACGTAGGTATATGATCTCAGATCAATTAATCGAACTAATCCAATCGAAGTATCTATCGAGAACTAGTTGGCCGTTAATACCTTAAGATAATATACGTATTTCTTCTAAAGATAATATATAAATTTCTTTTTCTACTCGTCTACATTTTTCGTGTTGCTGTTCTCGTTGTATCTGCTGCAATTTTCTTCTTTGAAAGGGCCTAAACAGTCTGATCTTTTATTCCGCTGTAACTGCTGCCAATTTTCAGTAGCGCAGCAATTACTCAACGGCCGGCAAGGTCGACCCGGAGCGCTCTATACAGCTGTTTGCGTGAGTAAAAGAAACAGAGCGAACGAGCAAAGGAATGAGCGAGTGAGAGTCGCCGGGAGGCTGACATTTTGGGGGCAACAAAACAATCGTTGACAACAATATTTGCATGCACTTCGGGGTGCACTTGGCAGCTGCAACATCAACGCATTCAATATGCAACATCCTATGACAGGCGCCCGCTTGACATTTGGCATCGTTCCACTCCACTCGGGGCGCAGCGTCTCAGGGGCTCCGACGAGCTGGCAGTGTTGCATAAAACAGAGCCACAGCTGGCTGGCGGGCCGGGAAGACAAAAGTTAACTGCAAAGTTTACACCTTTGTGTCCGAAATCTGTCAGCAATTTACAGCTGAATTTGTCAGCGCAAAGTCTGGCAAAAATTAGAAAAAATTATGACTTGCGCAATTGTTTGCCGAACAAAAGGATCAGGGATCTTCTGTAGCCAAAGTTCAGAGCCAGGCAACTGTTGCTTTCACCTACACACACACACACACACACACACAGCCGCACGCAGAGCGAAAGTTTTCAAATAGAAAATGTTTAATTTCCCCAAAGACAACGTCGATGCGGAAAACGCAGCGTTTTCAAGCCAAGCTAAGAAAACTTTCTTTCTATTTTACAATGTGTGAGCCGGTGCCTGTGTGTGTGTGTGCGAGTGTAAGTGTGCATGAACGTGAGTGTGAATGTGTGCAAGAGTGCAGCGGAAAGTTTTCGGGTTGCTCGACAGAAAGTCGCCCTCCGCAGCGTCAAAGTCGAACTTGTTAGTTTGCCTCAGCGTTGAAAATTATATTATTTTCAGAACTTTTCAAATGTCGCCAGAGAGTCCAGAAATTCCGCACACCACCACTGACAAATGTTGTTGCCAGTGTATGCGTGTGTGTGTTTGTGTGTGTGTTAATTAAACGTACCGAGCTAATGAACCGTATTACAATTTGAGAGCACAAGTTGTGCATAAATATTTAAACAGGAGTATATCATCCGAACGGTCTCCGAAATTGTTTCGAACAACATTGAGATTATCAAAGTGGCCATAAGCTAAATATATTACGAGTCAATTAGATAACTTTCCCGCCCTGAGACCCGAGACTTTGGCCAAGTTTGTGCTAAGTACGAGAGAGTTACTTTTGGGTGAGGTAGCATAAAAGCGTAATCCAATGAATGGAAATCTTAATCAATAGTCGTACGATTCTGCCGTTAAATCAGAAAGAAACGTTAAATTTGAACTACCGAAAATTGAATACTCTTGTGATACATGCATGTATAATATTGTAGAAAATTATATTTATTAAAATATAATATAATAATAATATATATTATACAGTAGTAGCGTTGCTAATGTATCGATGGTTTCAGACAATTTTCTTTTCGGTTCGCACACAATATTAAATGTAATATTAAAAGCCTTTAGAAAGCTTTATTTCGTTCGATCGCAGCTTTAAGATATGCTAAATCGATCTTATGAAAATTGAAATATGGTATGTATTTATCTATATGTAGCTAGCACAATATTACCCATTGTTTTGCTTTCTGATCGGACAATAAACTCAAAAGTTTTGAGCAATTTGGGGAGCAGGGAAGAAATGAACTTTTGAGCATAAATATTTAAGAAAACAGTAAAGTGTAACATTGCTGTGAGATCGCTAGATAAAAGTATTTTATAGTTGGAATGAATTCCAGCAGGCTAAGTTGGCTTGAAGTTAATTGACTGCAGAAAGTGCAAGATTACTTGTTAAGTATTGTTTTAAATATTAGGTATATTTTCCCATAATTCAGGAAAATGGCAAAACTTATAGTCTCGAGCACAGCTTTGCCTAGATGCAAGTTAGAGTGCAAGTGAATCTCTCTGCAGTGCTTACTGCAACTGCGACTGATTAACAAAGCCAAATCTTCAGCTATTAAGCCAACTCGCTCTTCGTGCGCTCTACTCGTTGCATGCAGAACCCTTTGCAGCTCGTCGTTCCGTTGCGTTTGGCAGCATTTTGATAGTCTGTCATGATATTCACTTTGATATTTTGCTTTCAATTCCAAGTCACTTGGCCAGATTAAATGGCCAACCTGCTGCTGCTGCTGTTGCTGCTGTTGCTGCTGTTGCTGCTGCTAGTGCTGCGGTTGCCGGGCATAACCAGAGAGCGGAGGCAGAGGGGAGCTTTTGGTTTTGGATAAATGGATGGAAGGGCATCGAAGCTGGAGCTCGAGTTGAAGTGCAGGCGGCAACGTCAGCTGTTGGCCATGTGCATTGCGTACATGATAATCACGTTTGGTCATGTGCCGGTTTGCTGTTGCTGCTGCTGTTGTTAGTGTTAGTGTTGCTGCCGTTGTGTGCGTTGCATTTGCATTTGGGCCTGCTCTGGCCTGTCGTGGTGTGGTTTATAGCAACATCTTGTCCAATTTATTACCACTTTCATTTGGTAGCATAATAGGCAATGTCCATACACACACGTGCAAAACACTCACACACACACACATGCACACGCACTGGCATGCACACGTACTGTGACTGTGACGCACTTGCGGTGAATGTGCATATCTATAACACGTTGCACTCAAAAATACTAAAACTGCCGGGGACTGAGACTCGTCTGGAGCATTTCTGCTTCATCAGTTACATGCTTTGAATAATTGAAGCGTATTTAGGCCTCCTTTGGAGCCTGCCACATGTGAGCAGACGCACACAGCCATACACTTAGGTGTTTTTTCCTGCTGCTGCGCACGAAGTTATTAAATTATTTTGCCATAGATGCCATACTTAAGCTATAAAAGTTCAGTGCAATTCGAACGAGTTCCTCTTTGCCAGCCAAATTGCAATTCAAGAAAAAAATGTGCCTGCAACTGCCTGCAACTGCCTGCTGCCTCCCTCTGCTCTGCTTCCTTTGCTGATTGTTGCAAAAACTGCAATTATTGCATATTAAGCGTGTTGCATTAGCATAAGGCAGGCAGAAAGGCGGGCTGCTTATAGATATATATTTGCATGTGAGCGTATGTGGCAAGTTCAACAGCCCGCTCATAAATTACGTATACGCCGCTTGTGCTTAAAATGCCATTTTTACTGCATATCCCCAGGCGCACTTAGAGCATCATTCGTCGACGCCTTTTGATGCAGCGCCATGCGAAAACTGTCACACTGCCTGCTAGAAACTAGTGAACAGATTTTTACCAGCAAGTCAGATGAGCAGGACTTGCAGATACCCTATAATTGAGAAGAGCGCTCATTTCAGGACAAAACTGCTTTTATGCTACACTCTGATTTTTTTGAATAACTTCTGTGCCTATATTTAACGTTATATAGCAAGTCGATTTAAATATCAATATGATATATGATCAATATGATATTTATGAAAAACTTTAATAAATAACTATATTGAAATATAGTACAAATATGAAATATTTATAAAATAAAACATTTTTTTAGAATTTATGAAAATCATTTAAATTCAATTTACGTAGTATTTGTAAGTTGTACATGTAAGTTATATGTGTTACTAGTGACCAGGCGAACTTTGTTGCGCCTTAATGGCAATAAATAAGCTGTTTTTTTTTTTATTTTATTCGAAAAAATACAAAATAAAACTAAATAACTACATTAATCATTCATTATTATTTTATTTATATTTATTATTTTAGTACATAGGTTGCTCTACACTTAAGCACCTTGTGATACACGACATTTTTTGTTTTATTATCAGGCGCAAAAACAAACAACGCAGATGGTCTTCCGACCCGTGAACATGCCACGTATAATTGACCATGGGAAAAACATGAATGTTCTAGATTTAAACCACAAACTTTTAAGGATTGGCCTTGTGATTTGTTGATTGTCATGGCAAATGCAAGACGTATCGGAAATTGAAGTCTTTTAAATTCAAACGGCATATTGGTTGGGATCATCGGGATCCTCGGGATGAGATCTTCCTCACCTTTGAATTTTCCTATCATTATCGTAGCGTAAATGACATTGTTCATCAATTTACTAACCACCAAACGCGTACCGTTGCACAATTTTGGTTGGTTTATGTTTCGAAGCATGGTTACTACGGAGCCAACCTGTGTTTCGCCGCAAAGCAATGAATACAATGGCTCATGTGGCGGAGTCAACACTGGCAATTTCACTTTACCATTAACGCAGCATAATCCAGGCGTTTCTCCGGAAAACTTTAATGCACCACAATACTCGCAAACAACGTCCATTTGCCCATTGCAAACGCTAGGATGCAAGCTGTAATCATTGCTGCAATCGTATCGAAATGCAGCTCGATTCAAATCAGCTAAATATCTTGTTCTGCGTCGAAAATTATCTATTTGTTGACTTCTGTTGTTCGCTCGACGATTCTGCATTGCCAACCGAGCTGTTTCACGGGCTGCTTCACTTTGCTCTCGTGATTGAGAAGCACGAAGTCGAGCCATACTATTGCTGCGCTGTTCACGTGCAATTTCTTGTTCTTCTTCAGTCCTTTCATTTGCAGTATTTTGTATTCTTCTTGCATTACGGCTTTGTCGGGAAAGATTCGATCGTCTTGGTCGCGGCATTATTAATTTAACTTCACTTCAATCCACTTGTTAATTATTTTTTTAATAGAAATAGTTTTAATATTGATTTCTTACAAATATCAAATTGTCATCCATACGTCATTACATAGCTGTCATTTCACGTCAATTACATAGCTGTCATTTGCGTTTTGTTATTCCAAGTCTGATTCTTTTTTGTTATACCACGTTTTATAGTGACTGACGTTTCATGTCAAGTCACAGAGGAACGCTGTCGAACGGGATAAAAAGTATCCTATGTCCGTCTCCTGGCTCTAAGCTACCTCCCTACCAATTTTCAGCCAAATCTGTTCTGCCGTTCTTGAGTTATAAGTGGTGTAACTAACACAACTTTCTTTTATATATATAGATATGTAAATTCAGTCAGGACTTCAACCATTTTTTTACCTCTATTTTAAATTTGTTTATTTATTAGTGATAAACGTACTGTTGTCGGGCAAATTTATCTAATATGTACATTGGAAAAAATGTTATTTGGTTTATTATTACATTTAAAGTTAGATTCTTATTTTTTTTTTTTTAATAATAATAACATAAATATTTCAAATTAAACTAAAACCTAAAGTTAACTTAAATCTTAAATAGATTTCGTTTAATAAGAACCGATATAATTATTATTATTAAAAGAAAAATTTAAAATTAAATTACATTTTTTTCTTTTAATAATACAAATAAAGTTAGTTCTAAAAAAACTAAAACTATTTACGTTATTTACGTATATTCAAAGGTATATTAGGTTTGCAGCTATAGGATTAATATTATTACATCTAAAGTTAGATATTATTTTTTTTCTATTATTAATAATCATATGATTAGTTCTAATTAAACCAAAACTATTAACATTATTCAAGTTCTTAAAACATTTTTATAATAACTTATTATTCATTATTTTAAAGTTTCATTGTGATATTAAATTTTCGAAAAATCTACTCGATTAATTTTGGTTATATTTTAAATTACCAAATTGAGACTTTTCGTACTAATATCCTCTAATTCATAGGATATCAAGTTAGCTAAATTTACTAAATGCAAATTATTATGCATTGCATATACCCGCTTGCTGGAGTTTTTTTTTTGTAGGGTGCGGGTGCACAGCACTCGAGTGTTGGACGCGGCACTTTGAGAGGCTGCCCCCAGTTGTTGGCGAATCTGGTGGCTTTGTGTGCGTCTTTTGTGGCTGTTTGTTGTTGTTGTTAGGTTGTTTGTTTGCTCGCTTGTTTGTCGGCAGCGACAACTGCAACAACTACAACGGCGACAGGGACCGGCTGCGCAGCTGTGCGTTTTAATTGCACTGAAAACAAAATGCTAAACACTTGTTGGCTGCCTCGTTGCCACCGCGGGCTACTTTCCGAGTCGCCCGGCGAGGTGTCAAAGCGGCGAAGCCTGCTAACGCTCCTCCCACTGCTCCTGCTGCTCCTGATGCTCCTTGTGCATCTGCTCCATAGCTTGATTGTGCCATATCTGACGGCAGTTTCCGCTGCAGTTGTGTTCAAGTGTCCGTCGTTTGCTTTGATCGTTTGCGAACATTTTGCGACAGTTCAGCTTTTTAGCACGCCAAGTGCCCGGGCAGGGGAGGGGAGTGACAGCTGGAGAGCGGGCAAAGATCTATTTCAATTAAATGCGAATACAAGTGCAAAAATGCCAGTCGAATTGATTGTGTGAAAACATGAAAAAACTGCAACTGCAAGTGCAATCGAAACTGAAACTGAAACTAGAACTTCAACTGTTTTCAATGGGAGTTCAATGACTTTCCGCAAAGTGGAAGTACGAGTCAAAAATGAGACTTTTGATTGGCTCCAAATGAAAAACATGAGGGGAACGCGAGGAAGCACCTTACTAATTTCCGTGGTTCAAATTGTCTGATATAAAGCCAGTGGAAATATCTACAACGATTTATGCTGGCTTTGGGCATAGCACTCAAAAGCTGAAAATCCACATTCTCCATAATATCACCAGGTGCTGTTCTACCAAATTTGGTTATTCTGACTTTTCTACTTCTAGAGAAAAAATAAATAGGCAGACAGAAATATGGAAATGACCAAATCGACTCTGCTTTTGACGCTGATCAAGAATATATATATTTTGTATGGTCTGCCACGCCTCCTTCTGCAAAAATATTTACCTATAAATTTTAATCCGATCAGACAATTAAGACAGAAGTTTCTCATAGGCGCAGAAGAGGGCCTTTCTAGCCATTCTAGTTAGATCGTCGAATAAAAGTATTTAAAATTAAGACTTATTTCTTAGCTGTAAAAGGTAAACGGTATCTTACTGTCGCACTCTACTGTAGCTTTCTCTACTTTTTATAGGTTAATAAACCTATAAATATGTATGTTTGCCAAATTTTTATTGAGAATATGTTCTCATAATAACATTAACCGTAACCTTACAAATCAATGAAAATCGCAGCCAAAAACGGGCACTTCTTTTAAGCGTACAAAAATTGTAAACCAATCTCTATTTTTTCTGTATTAATTCATTACTTTCATTGAGCAACTCTTTACTAATTGTTTTTATTTTTAAACGCATTTTCAAATCGAATCGTTTGTACTTCGCGCTCACCTAAAAACAATTCCCGAAGATCGATGGCTTCTTATTGATAGCTAATTCAGCTGCCACATTGTATTTAACCTTACAGCCTAATTCCGAAACTACCACACATTTTTGCATATAAAGTTCGAATTACTTATAGATCTAGTCGAATAAACAATATTTGGTGTAGAGTGTCACAGTTTCACAGTTAATCATATAAATTGTTTTATCTACATTATGGTTGATTCTCCAAGTCCTCGATGGCTTTCTGTATCCACTTGTAGAAATAAGCAACATTTGCGTACACATCGGGGGCATTACGCTCTGCACCCCATGAAACAAGACCAGCGAGACGTCCATCGACTACCAAAGGTCCACCTGAATCACCATTGTAAGTACCCTTGTCCGTAGTGTATGTACATATCATGTTTTCACTTATGGTCCTATTATAAGTATGCGAATAAATAACAGCACACGCTTCATGATCCAGTATAGAAGTCTCCACGCCGTGTAATTTTGCTGGGCTTACAACGCCCTCAAATTCAAGTCCTCCCCAGCCGCTTGCATAGGCGTAGTCTCCGTGCTTGGGACTTTCTAGGGCCAAGGCAATCGGCCGAACTCTTGTGCTATATAGAAGGGGTTGGGCCAGTCTGATCACGCCAATATCAGAATCGATAGTAGATCGCAAATAGTTTTCATGTATTGTAAAATTCTTCACAAGCACAAATTGCCCGTCGTGGTTCCAGTACCGCGATCCAGCTCGCACTGTCAAGTTCACAGGAAGCAAATTCTCAAGACAATGAGCTGCAGTTAGAATGATTCGACTACTCAAAATGGAGCCACCACAATTTTGCTTAGAATCTTTCAGTAGTGCGATCTGCCAGGGTGTCTGGACAATATCTATTGATTCCCCGTTGACAATACGTTCTCCATAAGAGGAATCCTTAGGGAGGCACAGGGCAGCTACCACGGAGAACAGACCGAGTATAAGAATAAAACAGTTGAGTGCCATTTTACGGTTTGGAGTTATTCTAAATACATTCAGCTTAAACTTGCCTTTATATAGCTCCTCTTTCAAAACTATTGAGTAACTATTGAGCTTATCGGATACCGACTAATTATATAAGAAACAATTTACAGTCTGCATTCCTTTCTGATAGTGTTACAGAACTTTCATTTGCAGTAAGTGCCAAACGATAAAGACTGCGTTTTGAAATTCTAGCAACGTTTGATAACTTTCGTTCCTGCAGTCAAATTGTCCATAAAATATATTGATCTCTGTAATGGAAATTGCACCTTTCAGCAGCACAGCGTCTCTAATGGGTCAAATATGATTATTTTGCGTCATTATGGAAAACTGAGAATACGAACTTCTAGCATTGATCATTAATTTGTTATTTATTAAGAAAATGAATTTTATTTGTAGAAATAATTTAAAATGGAGAATCGTGTTCCCGCAACATGTCCTGACTTAACAAGTCCGTAAAATAAAATAAAAAAATTGTATAACTTATTAAAATTGATAAAATTTTATTTTTGTATTATTATTTTCGTCGGAATCATTCTGAATATGAGCGGAAGTTTGAAATTTGGGAAGGCAGTATGGTGCAAAGGGACCATAAATGTTAATTGTTTATAAAATATACAATATTTACAATATTTACAAGATGTGACCAGTGGAATGTATTCTCATCAGTCTGCGGTGTAATAGTGGGTCAGCAAGCCTGCTTGCAAGGGGATTTCAATGCTCCTCCAGTGTGTCCACGTATCGGCTGCTGTGTAAGTTAATTTGGTCTCCCACTAGTACAAGTCAGAGATCTCTCTCGATGAAACTATCCGTGACGTACCAGGGGAGTCCTGTGCCTGTACTGTCAGACTGTTGAGGTTGGGCTTGGCATGTCGCTTGTGTACAGAGTGTACAAGAAAGGACCAAGCACATCTTCTTGACGAACTCCCGCATGGATTTGTGCCATGTTTGATCTGGCGTCGCTAACTGCGACGACAAAGGTCCGATCGAAAATGAAGGGCCTCTGGATCGCGTAATATAGTACAGGTACCAGATCTTTAATTTTATTAAGCAGAGCGTCTTGCCAGACCTAGTAAAAGGCTTGTTTCACATCGAGGAAGACGCCGACAGTATAAAGCTTGACCATATTTACCTGGCGATGGACTTGTTCCAGGCAACCATATACTTTCCTGAAGTCAAATTAGTGTTCAGGTAAATGGCTTGATACCTGAGGAAGTGCCATTAGTCAAATTAGCCAGAATTGCTCAAAGACTTTGGCGAAGGTTGCTAGCAGACTTATTGCGTGATATGATTCAACCTGCGTTGGCGGCTTGCCTTCAACTGCAAAGTGACCTCTTCTGGTGTGACGTGTCTAATATGACGGGCTGGTTAGCTTGGGACATCAAGGAATCTTGCAACTTCACCCGGTGCGAAGCGTCATTTCCTTGGAATGGAGTGTAGGTGGAAGAGAGATGGGCAGCAAATTCGTTTGTTTTTTACCCCGTATGTTCTCCTAATGCGACCCTTAAAAATCAATGAAAATCTCATCAAAAAACGGACCCTTTTTTCAAGAGCACAGTAATTCTAAGCCATTCGCTATGTTTTCACTACTAGTTCATTATTTTCATGGCACAACAATTGATTTTAATAGTATTTTCACAACAATTTTATCCAATCGTCTACACTTCTTGCCTAAAACACTTAAAATCAATTCTCGAAAATCAATGGCTTCTTATTGAATGGCTAATTTGTCTGCCAAATTGTATCAAACGTTACCAAATTTATGCATATAAAGTTCGATTACCTTGAAATATTTATAGACTTAGTCGAGCAAACATTATTTGGTGTATAGTGTTACAATGTCCAGATCTTTTATTGAAAGTTAGTCATACAAATAGTTTTATGCAAATTATGGTTGATTCTCCAAGTCCTCGATGGCTTTTTGTATCCACTTGTAGAAATAAGCAACATTTGCGTATACAGCGGGGTTATTACGGCCAAAACCCCATGAAACAATACCAACGAGACGTCCATTGACTACCAATGGTCCACCCGAGTCTCCTTTGAATGCACCCTTGTCTGTACTGTATGTACATATCATGTTGTCACTTACAGTCAAATCAAATGTATGTGAATAAACTACAGCACACGCTTCACGATCCAATATAGAAGTCTCCACGCTGTGTAATCTCGCTGGGGGTATTAAGCCCTCATATTCAAGACTTCCCCAGCCGCTTACATAGGCGAAGTCTCCGTGCTTGGGACTTTCTTGAGCCAAGGCAATCGGCCGGACCTTCGTGCTAAATACAAGTGGCTGGGCTAGTCTGATAAGGCCAATATCATTGTCGACAGTTGTGCTGTTATAATTTTCATGTATTGTAAAATTCGCCACGAGAAGGAATTGCCCGTCGTGGTTCCAGTACCGAGATCCAGCTCTCACTGACAATCTTGCAAGATGATATCCCTTAAGGCAGTGGGCTGCAGTTAGAATGATTCGACTATTCAAAATGGAGCCACCACAATTTTGCTTAGAATCTTTCATTAGTGCGATCTGCCAGGGTGTCTGGACAATATCTATTGACTCCCCGTTGACAATACGTTCTCCATAAGAGGAATCCTTAGGAAGGCGCAGGGCAGCTACCACGGAGAACAGACCGAGTATAAGAATAAAACAGTTGAGTGCCATTTTACGGTTTGAAGTTATTCTAAATACATTCAGCTTAAACTTGCCTTTATATAGCTCCTCTTTCAAAACTATTGAGTAACTATTGAGCTTATCGGAGACCAATTAGTTATATAAGCAAATCTATTACAGTCTGCATTCCTTTCTTATATTGTTACAGAACTTCCATTTGCAGTTACTGCCAAACGGTAGGTACTGCGTTTTGAAATATTTTGTAACGTGGACTTGACTAAGTGCTACGGGTATCTCCTGAACAACCTTTCTCGCTGAGTATAGATCAATATCATAATAAGAAGCAATTACGATTAAAAATTATCATAATCAGCATTTCACAGCCTGACTGCCACACAAGATGACAATAAATAATGAGTTGGTATTTTTTATTGTCATCTTGTAGTTAGTAGTACGTCTGAAGCAATTGAAGAAAACACAAAACGTAGCAAATTCTGAGGAGTTTGTCCTCAAACAACTTCGCAGAGCATCGAGCTAACAATAAGCTGCATGAGGACGCAGTTTTCCGTGGTCTTTTAACGAGTGTTTAAGCAATTCTAAATGCTCCGTTGCAATCGCACAACTTTCGCTGTAAGCCAAAATCGCCTGTAATCGTGTGCCATTCTCTAATTAACTTTGATTTGTGCACGCTGCAAGTGAAACAATGCAAACAGGCAACAGTTTTCACTTGCCATCTCACTCACTCCCACACACACACACACACACACACTCGCACAGACAACTGTGCAGCTGACAGTTGCAGGCTTTCGCTTTGGTAGTTTTCATATTTTGTTTCGCAACAGGCAAGCGGCAACAATCAAACTACTGCAAGAGTGCGAGCTATAAGAGAGACTCTCCCTCTCTCTCTCTCTGTCGCTCACTCTCTCTCTCTCTCTCTCTGTCTCTCACTCTCTGTCCAATAGTCCGACAGTCTAACAAACTCTACAAAACTTTCGCCAAAACTTTTGTTCCTGCTCTGGTTCCGTTTTTATACCCTAACAGAGGGCATATGCTTGCTAAGCAAAGCGTGAAGCGTTTCTGAATGCATACAATATATATATTTCTTATCAGCAGCAATAAATTGGGAGATATAACTTATCTAACTATTTTATCTATCTATTTTAAACTTGCTTAAATAATTTAATAACATTTGCATAGGTAATTAAATTTTTATATATATATGTTCCTAAGCAGCATCAATAGATTAAAAATTAATTCAAGATTTCATAGGCAAATAAATTAGTATATGTATTCCTCATCACCATCAATAGATTTTTATTTAATAAAAATGTTCATAAGAAAATAAATTGGTATATATATATTCCTAAACAGCATTCAAATTTTCATAGGAAATTAATTGGTATATATATTCCTAACCGGCTTCAATTGATTTAAAATTAATTAAAATATGCATAGGAAAATAAATTGGTATATATACTTATATTCCCAATAAGCATCAATAAATTTCTTAAAATTTTCAAAGGAAAATAAATATATATTCCTAATCAGCATAGGCGAATAAATAGATATATATTTATAAGCATAAATTTATATTTTTTTTCGAATTTTTATTAAATTGGTATAATTGTATCAAATGTAACCGACTGTTTGCCCATATATTCCAATTTAGGCTAGTAAAACAATTTTTAAAATGGCTTGAATGCATAATGTAATTTTATATAATATATTTCATGATATCGGATAACAATAAGCTTTAGCTGCCGCAGGAAAAATCTAGTGAAAGTATCAGCAAGGGTATTCAAACTTTTGCATGCCGTAGTTAAGGTTTCTTTCCAGTTGCTATTTGTTGTTGTTGTTTGCCATGGCATGTGATACGATTTTTATGTAAAACATAATTGCAGATTAGTCGCAGCGGAAATGTGCAATGAAAACAAGGCAAAAAGCGCAGAAAAAAACAGCAAAAAAGCAGAGCAAAACAAAACAAATTGTAATCGTTCTGTTGCCGCTTAAAGGGGATTAAAAAAACGTGGATTACTCGACTGACAGCCCGATACGGGGTGAGGGGAGGGGCTCTGCGTGTGAATAGTACACTCATCGGGACTGAGACAGGGGTACATGTGGGGCACACCATTCAGCACTTGGCCAATGACTGAATGAATGCTGGCAAGCCGGCAATTTGCCATAGTTGTCGGGCTTCGAGTATTCATTCGAATATTCGAGTACTCGAGCATTCAGCACTCAAATTGCACGCTCTTTGCCAGAGCCTTTTCCTTTGCCACAGAGATATTTTCAATTAATTAAAAAACGGACAAAAACTATTAGAAATAGCACTGGAGCAACAACAAGTGGCATACACTGTGCCAAAAAGTGTCTATCAATTTGTTTTGGCAACTGCGAGTAGACGCCATGGACTGTGCAACAGATTGTGTGCATTGAGCTGATGATGATAAGGATTTATGTATGCATATCTCTAGCTTATAAGATGCTGCATTTCCTGCCTCCCTTTTCTCGCAGTGCAGTGCCTGCTCTGGCCTCAAGTATGCAGCAGCTCGGGCATTGCTTTGGGCAACCAACATTGCTCAACATTATGGGCTCGCATAGCTCAAGCTGCTGGCAACTCGAGCAGCCAGTCAAAAATATGGCATCAAATTAACAGACACACACACACCCAGGCACACACACACACACCACACGCTCACTAATACCCAGTCATTCAGTCAGTCAGTCGGAGGGCAATGCGTTTCGCCTATTTGCACAACAAATGAAGTTGAAAATGGCTTGGCCAGGCACAAGTATGTGCGGGTGTGTGTGCTTGCGTGTGTGATTGTGTGTGTGTGTGTGTGTGTGAGTTTGTACCTGCTTCAGCACAAAGTTCCGCCTGTTGTTGGTCACTTTAAATGGAACGTAAATATTTGAGCTGCAGTCGAGGACAGTTGCAGCAGTGCCATCTCCTCCGACCAAGCTGCGCCCCTGCCCAGAGCTGCTCTACTCGCTTCTCACAGTTGTTCCCATTGATTCGCCCAAATTGTCGAATAGCTGCACTTGAAGTCCCATGCCAAACGGGCCCCGAATGCAATTGTAGTCGACTCCTTTGAGTGGGTGCGGCCGGCTACGGCTCAAATGATGCTGCTTAGGTGCTTGACCGATGGCATATATAATTCTCGACTTGACTTCTCGCATATATACGCCCCATAATGCATGCCTGCAATTAATCCTCATTTGTTTGGCTGCCTTTTCTGCAGTGCTGCTCGAATTGAGTGGCGTATAGCATGCAGTTCAAGTTAGTTTGCGATAATCGGAAGCTTGAGGTAGATTTTCTCTGATTTTCTCTGATGGGACCCTCAACTCATATGCTTCAATGGCTCTGCCATTGCTATTTAGTTCGCTCGCCGTATACAGTTTCCATATCAATCGGGCCAAAAGCCTGCGCTCTCTGATAATTAGTCTGGCCAACTGTGCAGATGTCATTGAGCCTGCAGGCTCCCCCCTCCCAGTACAGCCTGCTCGGCTTCAGTGCAGTTGCAGGCGCATAAATTAGCCGCTCGGTGACAAGTCAAGGGTTTCACCGGCTCTAATGAACGTACCGCATAAGCATAAATTATGGGCTGCACTGAAGCGGTGCGGGGCGTGGCAGTCGGTCCCGAACCCGGCTGGGTTCTCTTCTGGGCTTATGCTCGCATTTTTGCGCAGCATACTTCTCGGCGCCAACGGGAAGCGCCAGAGCGCTGCATACTTTCGGGCTGCACATGCTTTGGTTAAGCGCCTCTTCGCTGTCCGCTTCACGCTTCATGCCTCCCCCTCCGCCATTTGGAACTCATCCCCTTCCCTTTGCTGCTTTCAGCCTGCGGTGCACGCTGCAGTAAAAAGCATTTCGGCACGGCTTTTCGTGCATTTTTTCTCGCTTCTGTTAATTTATTTTCATTTTATTTTATTGTTTTTCCTTTTTCTTTCTGGTGTGTTTTTGTTTGTTTTTTTTTGGTTGCTTTTGTTTTGTTTTTTTTTTTGTTTTTTGGTGTTTTTTTTTGTGTATGTTTCGCTTGTGTACAGTTTTTACTTAAAATAAATGTTGCTCTTTAATCGTAATATATTCACAGTTTTTAAGTTAAACTAATGTTTGCTCTCCCGATCATAATATCTGCCATCATTTCCGTATTATCTTTCCATTATGTGTGTGTGTGTGTGTGTGTGTGTGCGTGTTTCTGTAACGTTTCATACAGCTCCGCATATTTACAGTAGTGTGTGTGTGTGTGTGTTTTGGTGTCTCTAACTAGCTTTAGTATAAAGTCTGAATAAATAGTTGATTAGCTAAATTAAGAATTCCCTTTCGGAAATCATTGTAAAATTCATTCAAGAAATGCACTTTAATTCATTGCCGATATGTGTGCGTGCGTGCGTGTGTGTGTGTGTACGTGTGCGTGTGTGTGTGTTGGTTTTTTCATTCCTCTAGGGATTATTATTGCTCGTTTGTGTGCGTGTGCGTGTGTATGTGTGTGTTTGTGTGTGTGTATGTGCGCGCATAATCCAGCTGAGAAATATTAGCTAAAATATTTAATTAGGGTTGGCCGGCAACAACCGCAACAACAATGACAACAACAACAACGACGACGACAGCAAGGACACAAACTACAACGACACACACACTCACACAGTAAAAGCAAGGTGTATAGTCCGCCCGCTAATCCCCGTACTGCCCGTCGACAACTCAATTAACATATTATTGCACTCGATAAGGAAGATTCGCTAAACTACAGGAGAACTGGCAACAGAATCGCTGGCAATCGCTAACAGTGGGAGCAACAGAGAGAGAAACACTCGACAGCCGCGCTGACTTAGACTACAATCTATGAAGACTTTGACTTTGACTCTGACTTACACGCGACATACACCTATACAGCTAGATATATGCATATAGATACGCACTTAACACGCTTAACATTTATCATTTTTAAGCAGTATTGCTGCCTCTTCTGCCCTCTCTTCTAACATAACATGCCCAAGTGATGTAGCTCCCCTCTCTCTCTCTCTCTCTCTCTCTCTCTCTTTCTGTAGAAACCTTAACTATTGTTGTTGGCTTTCCTCAACGTAATTCAAACGTAAACTTAGCTCCTTGCAATGGGGTGACAACCTGGTCATTTATCTGGCCAGCAACAGCAGCAACAATGCAGTTAGAATTCCCAAGCTGTTCAGCCTCACGGTGCCAGCACCATCGCCCTCGCCGTCCCGACAGATCGATGGATGCCGTGTGAAGTCCTCGCAATAGATCTGAGGTGGAAGAAAATAGAAAAAGAAGAAGTTTGTGTGGTTATGGAGCCTTAAACCATGGATAATCCTTTTTTAAAATATTGATTTAATTTGTAAATTTAATTTGAAAATTAGAATTTAGGATTGTCGAGTATTTTTCTTTTCTTTCTTTATAGTATTGCTGATAATGTTTCTTTTAATAAAAAAATCGTTCGAAAAGATAATGATAATAATTAAAAATATTATCAGTGAAAACTAACAGATCCACTGTTAATAGATTTAATGTTCAGTCTCTTTACATTTTCGTAATATAGAAAAATGATAATTAAAATATTACTTTAAAATATTGATATACTATATTCAACATTTTTAATATTTTGAATTCCAATAAAACATGATTTCTATGCTGCTAGATGACTACAACTAGCACTGTTGAATTCAATTCAAATATAGAATATAAATAAATAAATTATCGATATATTCAATATTTTTAATATTTTTAATTCCTATTAAAAGCGCATACTCTGCTGCTAGATGGCTACAGCTCAAGTCAAGCCTTGAAAACTTACTTTAAGAGCGTGTAAATTCTATAGACGTTTCAGTTCCCTTAGAAGATACGAGTGAAAAATAAAATAGATTCACTATAATAATATGTACTGTTCATATTCTTTACAACTTTTTTAACATTATGATGGACACAATATTTTATTAAATAAAAGAAAATCCGAAATAAATATAAAATTTTTCCTACCAAAATATCAAAATATATGATAAAATATGACATGATTTGATATAAATATGATATTTTGATTTTATATAAAGATTTTAATATTATTGTAAATAGTAATATTATTGTATATTTATCATATATATGGTATAATCTTTGTTAACAACTTACCTTGGTAAGACTGTTGGCATATTTGTCAACTAATTCCCGAGTGAATTTGGCGGCTTCATTCCCGCAAATCTTGCGAGCGGCATTCTCCGAACAGTCAACCAGCTCATTAATGGAACTACAAAATGATTATTAGGGGTTATGCAAATTAAAATAGCATATATGCAGTAAAATCTCAATTGTTAAAATTCGAAGTTTGACTAAAACAGAAAAATTGAAAGATAAAATAAAAAAAAAGTTGCTAAAAAATTTTGAAAAACAAAAAAAAAATGGTAAAATGTCAAGATTTTTTTATAGTAACAATACTGTTACTGTATATATGAAGTTCAAATTCTCGACGCAATATTCATATTCAATCGGGGTTATGCATGGGAGTATTAACCCCAGAATATATAATATGCGGGCATTGCACAGTTTCACAGTATGGATTTACATATTTACATAAGCCCGAGTATACATTTGTATATGTATTCATTCGTACGCGTATTATCGACTTAGCTTGAACTCAATCTCCATTAAATCTCAATCTGCAAACAAGTTTCACTAAATCAACTTTAGTTAGGCTAAAGTCAAACTCGTTTCTCGGAAAAAAAGTGAACTAAGTGAAATGAATAGTTGTGAAACATAATCGTTACTCAGGAGGAGATAGAAGAGGGAGAGAGAGAAGGAGAGAAGAAGAGGAGGAAAAGGAGAGCAAAACAGTGTTACACACTCACCAACAAATTGTTTTGATATTCTCGTTTAGCGTGCCGTTCTCCTGGTTCTCCTGGTTCTTGTTCGGCTTGAGGAAGACCATTGTCTCCTTGTAGCGATTGGCGCAGACCTCAAAGTCCTTTTTGGCCATTTCCGAGCAGGGCGCGTGCTTCAGGTACTCTGCAATGAGATGTGGAGCTCAGTACGGCCGAGCTGGGAGAAGGATGCAGTTGCGGAATGGCCTCACCCTCCTGGAACTCGCCCTTGTTGCACAGATCCCTGATGAACTGATTGGTGCCGTGGTAGAGCTTGTTGAACTGGTTCCGCTGCTGCAGATCCATGCACCTCCGCGTGTAGCTCTGAATGCAGCGCACGCCCTTGCGTAGCTCACTGCGGGAGAGTCAGAGATGGGAGAGGAAAACGATGGGGAGAGGGAGATGGAGAGGGGGCAACATTAGACATGGATAAGAAACACGACGGCGTTAATGCTGTTGTTTCAATGCTTTGGCTGCCCGTACAACTTACTGACAAAGTTTATCCAGTTCCTCCTTTTTGGCAGCTCCAATCGAGAATTCCGACGTTAAATGCAGCATTTCAAGTGGTTCGGCGCACTTGCTGAACTCCTCCTGGCCGCATTCCTCTGACCTTACGACCGCCATCAGGAGCGCTGTTTGGCACAATGCACATTTTCATTGTGAAATTCGAGTACAAAAATGTAGCGAAAAAAAAGAAAAGGCCAAAGCCAAAGAAGGTGGGCGACTGGCAGGGTGTGTGATGAGCGGACAGCTCTACTAGCAGATACCCTGCAGGTCGTTAATAAACGTATTGCGAGTATATCTGTTTGCCAACTACCTACATTTATAATCGAAGGAACTTTTAATACTCTAAAGTCTATACCAACTGACAGATACCGTGCAGGCAGTTTTATACTACAAGATAATAAACCTAATGCTAATATATCTGTTTCCCAAATGGCTTAATTTTTAATCGAAATAATTTCTAAAATACTAAGGTCTATACCAACTGGCAGATACCGTGCAGCTAGTTTAAAAGAAACAGCAGTTGCAATTTATTTTCCTTACTACGAAATTTGGAAATATTCTAATAAATTTTCATTTGAACTTTCTATCTGCAATTTTCCGACTACGTTTCTCCATTTTCAGAAATGAAGTAGTTTATCTTTCTTACTAATAATTGGAAAAGCTTGGAAATTGAACGGGAATTTTAGGCTATAACCAAATCTACATATTATTATTCCATAACTTGAGCTTCCACAACTTCAGAGATCTCTCAACTGCTGAGTAGCATCTGCCGCCTGAACATACCCCACTCGCAAACAATACAACTTGATTACAGGGTATTCGCAGGGGGACAGCGCAAAGGCAAAAGGAGACAAATAAACAAACTGGCAAACAAACAGTGGATAGTGCTCAAGTTGAAAGCTAAAAGGCAATCTGAGACCTGGCGCCTCGCAGTCTCCCACACTATCTCCGGCAGCGCATTGCGCTCTCTCTCTCTCTCTCTCTGCCTTTCTCTCTCTGTCTGGCATGCACTCGGTCTCTCAGCTGCAACACAAAGTTGCAAATGTGCGTCAGGGGTAATAAAGTTGGGCGTAAGTGAAATTGGCATTTCATAAATTTAAACTTTTCGGTTTTCTCCAGCGTAGACATTCGCTCCAAGCCCCTCCACCCACCCCCCCCCCCTCAAGCCGCGCTTCCATGCATATGGCGCGTATAGCCCCCGCCACTGCCCGGAAGTCGGGCAGCTGCCAATTAAACTGACTGACAGCTCTGCCTGTCTTCCAGCTGATCGCAAGCGATAAGCGAGCGCCTGCTCCGTCAGGCCAGACTTTGACCCAGAGTCAGGCCACATTTTACAGTTATTTACTCACCCGCCACGAGAAGCGTCGCCGCCGTCTTCCAGCTGCAACAGTTTCGCTGCATTCTGGTGCCGTCTCTGTCTTTAGCGCTGTCTCTATCTCTGTCTCTGTCTCTGCGCTTCTCCTTTTGTTTCGCTTGCTGCTGCTTCTCCTTCTCGGATTTGTTCTAAGCTCCAATTCGCACTTCGTTCGCACTCTTTACCTGTGTAATTGCTGCATTCATGCCGAGTGACGTCAGAGCACTGCGGTGGGGGGAGTCGGAGCAGTTGGAAGAGATAGAGCAGAGGGGGAAACGATAAGAAAATCCATGTAGCAGCAGCATGGCTAACAGAGGCGACTAATTGCTGCTAATACGCCCCAAATGCAAAACACAATTACGTCAAGTGCAAGCGAATCGATACCCTACAACTGGCGCGAGCATATCAGTTGGTCGAGCACGCGCAACAATTTCAAAACGCAATTAAGCGAGAGATGCTCGACAGAAATTAACAACAAATTCTATAAATACACCGAAAAAATTAGTCGAAGAAAAGCGAAAGCCCACAGCGGCAGCATCATGTTGTTGTTGCTGCTGTGCTTCTCGATCTCTTGGCAAATATCATTTGTGTGGATCGTGGATGTGGTGAGAGCATTCGGCAGACGGGTGCAAAGTACATTGAGCTGGCGCACAATAAAAACGCCTATAAATATTTATGCTGATTATTCAAATCAAAGTGACGGCCCACTCGCGCGATCGTTATTACCATATATCATTATCGTATACTACTGTTACTATTAGTACTGTTAGTGTGATAATTGCTGTTGACACACTAAATTCAAAACTAATTGTACTCTCACAAGATTAAAGTAACAGTTAAGATCGAAGAGTCTACACGTGTTTGCAGGTAATAGAAGCTTTGAGTACCAATACGCCCCTCTCTTCAGAGAGATTAATTCAATTCTAATTATCGTTATGAAAGCTGTTTTTACCAAATGAAACTGTCAATTAAGTTTTGATGAATTGCAAATGATTATGGAAAATTCTAATTAAACGTAGAAAAACGATTCGAATGGGGCTGAAAATATACTTTCTCATATATAACATAGTATCTCTTTTGCGTTATGTATTAGGTAATATTTGTAACTTGGCATACACATATAGAATATTGTATGTATAATTCTGGGGTTTCAAAAATGAGTTTAATTCTATGTTGTAGATAGAAGCCTATAGGCTTAGAAAGCATCAATTATTTTTTATGTTTTTTAATTGACTTTTTCAAAACTCGTCTATTTTTAAAAAAAATAAAGCTTATTAATAAATTTAAATTTATAACTTTATTTATAGTGTATATCTAGTCATTTATAGTTTACCATTCATACATATACTATATATAAATTTAATAGTTCACTTTTAGGAAACTTTTTTTTATAATTTTAAAAACAGAAAAGTAATTGAAAGTTTGGAGATTATAATTTTATTCATGGGTGTATGTATGGTCATTTATAATAGAGAATACATACATACATGAATATGAATTTAATAATTTACTTTTTGGAAATTTTTCTATATTTAAAAAAAAAAAAAGAATAGTAATTGAATTTGGAAATCATAAATTCATTCATTTCATAGGTGTATGTACGTGTATTCATAATATATCATTCATATATATTTATGAGAATTTAATAATTAAATTTTACAAAACTTTTATATTTTTTGAGAAGAAAAAAAATGTAATTGAGGGCTTAAAGTTTGTAATTTTATTCATATATTTATATGTATGAATATTTTATGCTTTATATTATGTTGTAATCTAGTAATGTTACGCAGCGCTCGCATGCTGATTTCGATAACCAATGTACAACGTGTGAAATACCCTACACTGCAGTTCGCTACGTGGTATTGCGTAGGCGTAAGAATATGCAAAAGAAACAAACAGAAAACGAAGAAGTCGATTCGAAAGCGAAATCAAAAAAGACAATTTTACTTTATGTTTGGTATTCGTGCCAAAAATCTCATTTTTTTTCTCTCTTTTATCATTTGTTATTACAAGCCAGCTGCATGTGTGTGATTGTGTGGGCGTAGCTGTACAGCGCACAGGTAGGTGTGTGCGTGTGTGCGAGTGTGTCATGTTGCACTTATTTATTTATGTTATCTCTTTTAAAGCACTTTTAGTGTTCATAAATAAACAAAAAGCTGGCCAAATAGGCGCATTTGCAATATCTTTGAATAGTTCTTGGAAATGGCTTTTGTTTACTTTCAATTAATTGTATACAAAATACGAGCATAAAAATACTATATGCATATGGTATACGGCGTGCATTGTTGTCGAGGTCAGTGCGATTGTTGTTCTAATAGACCGAGGGCAATTTTTTTCTTTTTTGTTGCGTTTGATGGAAATGCAGTTTCTGTCTAGTTGCGATATTTTCTGGGTCACAGAAATTATCATTGCACTAAAAGTTGATTAACGCGATTGCAGTGCGAAATATTTTAATTAAAAAAAAAAATAAAGCAGGAAGTGCAGTCGCGGCAAACACACGTCAGAGCCGTGAACCTTTGCAACTGCGATGCGACGCCCTCTTCAATGATCTGCCCGGCTCAATTGAACGAAACAACAAAACACTTAACGAAACAAAAGCAGAAGAGCGGAGAGTGAAGAGTGAAGAGCGAAGAGCGCAGCAGAACAACAGATTTTCGATGTCAAAGTAAAATTAATCAAAATGTAAAAACGAAAAGAAAAGAAACGAAAATTGCGCGAATTTTGTTTTTGCGCCTGCGATCGCCGATCTCAGATCGCAGATCGCAGACTGCACTCGCCCGTCGCCTTGAAAGTGGGCGACGACGACGGGGCGGCAGGGCAGGGCAGCACGTGATGCCAGTGCGAGAAGAAGCAGCAGGCGGAATGCAGTCGGACGAGCCTCTCGCCGCAATCGCACAGATCACCGGCATGAGAAATCAGGTTTTATTTATATAGCAGTCTTGCTGCAGCTGTTTGTATTTGTGTGGTTGTATTTGTGTGTTGTGTGTGTTTGGCGTGCAGCAAGCCAAGCTTTCGTTTGTTATTGTTGTCGCAGCAGTGCGTTCACACCTGCGCGGCGCTGGGCCAGTGAATTCCAAGCACTTTCTTAAGTTGGCAGCAAGCAGTTGGGCGACACGAGAGAGACAAGCGCGACGCGTTGTTCGCCGTGCGAGTAACCAAAACGTACTGAAGCAGCGGGCCCAAGCGCACGCCAACGTCCGCGAGTGCAGCAGCAGCAGCCGCAGCAGCAGCAGGCGTCGCTGCGCCAGTCGCTCGGCCCCCTGCGCCCACTCCACGAAGTTGGTTCCGGCAGCCGAGCAGCCGAGCGGGCAGCCGAAGCTTTCTCGGCCGACACTTGTCGTGCATGTTGCTGGCAACATGTTGACAAGGCGCGAACAACAGGTATTCGCAAGTTGCTGTGTTGCTAGCATGTTGCTCGAGTGCTTGTTTATGTTGCTAGACAGCGCAGCTGCATGCCATAGGCCTAGGCAAAGGGGAAGGCCAAGGCGAAGGTGAAGGGGTCATTTTTGCGTAGTTATATTATCTGCGTGCACTCGATTTATTATAAACTGATAGAGTTGTTAATTGCCCGCACCGATTGTCTTAATTAATTGAATAAGTCCAAAGCTATTGGGTTTCCTGTTGGCGCGATAAGCGGGCGGGCTATCTAACCAGCTGATGGCCTCGTCAATAAGCCCGTAAGCCCATAAGCCGGAGACAATTGTTGCCAATAATTTTATTCTGCTTTTCTTCAATATTTGTTGTTTATATTTGCGCAATGCAAACAACAACAACAACAAAAACATAGACAGAAACAGCAATGGGGACAGCAGATGGGAGTGTTGGCAAGTCAGCATTATTTCTGCCAGAACTAGCTTTTAAAGTTCAATTAAAACAGCGAGAAATTCATTCCTTAGCGGTCGTTATTTTATTAATATTAAAATTCAGATACTCTTTTTATTACTCAAAGATGCTTAGATAATATATTAGAATTTACTTCTAGCTTTTTCATACAATTGCAACAAAAACTTTGAATATTGAAAGTTTAAAGAAATAAAGTGCTAATAATAAATTTATTTTCCTTTTTTTACTATTCATATTTATTTCATTTATATAAATTTTAATATTATCCATTTCTGAAAACGCGTTTTTAATTATATGAATATTATTTCATTATTTATTAAAATGCTTTCGTAACATTTAATCACATTAAATATTATTATTTACAAGTAAAACTCTTTAAGTTTTTAATATTTATATAAATCCTGTATAATATTATTTATTACAGGTGTTCTTTAAATTTTTAATACTTTAATACTTGTATTTAACAAAAGCATAAGATTATTAATTAATTAATTATTATTACTAAAAGCTTAAAATACAATAAAATACAATACGTCACAATTCTGAAAACGCGTTTTTACTATATAGATAATTGTATTATTTATTGATTTATTATTTATTTATTATTTTCAATAGCACTTAATACCATATAATAATAATAGTTACAAGTGTAATTCTTTAAATTTGCTTTTATAACATTAAACCTAATTTCAATTAATACTTACCAATGCAATTCTTTGAATTTTGTTATTTATTTAGGTTCAAAATAGATTTTATAACATGATATCTCATAGAATTTTAATATTTCCATTTAAGAAAACGCTAACAAAATGTTTAGCTTACATTAAACACTTGTTTGTAAAATGTCAGCTATTTGTTGGCTTATTTTAATCCAATATAGTTTTTCATAGCTGTAAAAACTGGCAACACTGCAGCAGAGACGTCGGCAGAGACGGGGCAGAGTCGCAGACGTCATACGAAATCAAGTGTCGAAATTTACACGTGTGTCCTTTGTTTTCCTTGTCACGCCTGTCTGATCTCGCTGTCTCGCTCAGACGCGCACTCGCTCGCTCCTGTCAATTGCCAGTGAAGTGGACGCAGGCAGTTGTTATTTCATTATACCCTTTCCCGTCGCATAAATGGGGCGCACATTCCAACTTGTTGAGCTCTATAAAAAGAACTTGTTGAGCTGAAGAGGTTGAGCTCGCTCTGCCAATATATTGGAAGTGTGAATCACAGTTAGCTTTCAGCCACTACTGATTACGATTAGGGTATTCCCGCGTCGTCGAGTGCCCTCTGTTGGCTCACTCTATTGTTTGCATTCCCCTGAAATGCAACATTCGCCGAGTCGAGCTTTGTTTGCTGTATGCCAATTTGGCGTAATGTTTGTCTATTTGTTTGTTGTAAATAATAACTAAATTAGGCTGCGATTTCTTCATAAGTACAGGCAAATATATGTATGCTCGATTTATTTAAGTATGTTTATACAGCGAGTTCAGCGCCAATAATTGAATGCCATGGCAGGCTAAACGGGCGTTACTCAGAAATATGGATTCATAAATAACTGAATCGATTTTGCTCTATCGCTTGGCAATTCCCAGACTAAGACTTCGATTGCTGAAGCATGTAACTCGCAGGTGTCTATTATCTATATTCCTTTGTTGGCAACTCTTCGATTAAAAAAATTAACCGACAATAAGTTTTAATAACTATAAATAACTAGTACAGTTAGTTGCGGTAACTTTGGTTTCGATATTCTGCAAAATAACTAATATAAAAAAATAAAATAGTTTTATGGCGACGATATGCCCAAAGAAGTATGTTTCCTGAAAATAGATAATATTAAAATAAATAATAATAATAATAGAGTTTGCATGAATTACAGAACGACGGACATACTGACAAGCAAACGGACATAGCTAGTTCGACTTTCGTTGGTTGTGGGTACTGATAGACATATAAACTATATATACTCTATATTTTTGTAGCTGTTTGCTTTTCTGCGTTGCAAGAATCTGACTAAAGTTATTATACTCTAGTTTCTGTTGTGACAGACAATGCTAGTTTGACTTTGGTTGCTATTAAAGAATTTATGTACATTATAGTTTTGTAGATGCTCCAAAAATGTATCCAAAATTATTATGCTCTTTGCAAGGTTCAGTTTTCAAACGAATTTGAATGGATTTTTAAAAAATTTGTGCGCAGGCTTTGAGCAATACGAAAAAGAAAGAGGAAAAACACACATAAATGTAATAATTTCAGTAAAAACTGCAAAAACTACAAAGTTTTTTGGTTTTCCGCCTAAATGTATTATAATTTCATTTATGTCTCAAATCTAGTTATTATTCACAGTAGCAAAGCTTCAATAAACAATTTGCTTATACATTATGAATAATTGTGAAATAGATATATTAAATTAATATTATAGAATTTGTAACTCACTATTATAACTATTTTAAAAGTTGTGCGGAATAGATAAACTTCAGGCATAGTCTACAGATAAAAAAAATTTTAGAAATTACTATTAAAGAATATTGCTTTCACGATTCATCTAATGCTTTATTATAGCTAAAATTGACTAGTCATTAGAGACTAGTCACTATCATAGCTGTTGAGTATTAACATAGATTAATATAGCTTATCTGCAGGAAGTTAACTTTGTAGGCGTATTGTATTTGCAATTGTTCAAACTGATATTTATTTATTTGCTCGACAATCTGCATAACAATTTAATATCCGCTAAAGCCTTATCAATTTGCCATAAATAGGCTAAAAACTAGATTTGTTCGAGATCATTGCTATCTAGAAAAAAAACAAAAATTAACTATTATAAATATACTATATATATAAATATATAGTGCACTCGATAGTAAGGGGAACTTTTCGCGCCTATAACTTCTGTGTATATTTTCCGATCGGATTTAAATTTATAGGGTTGTTCAATACTATTAGTATCTACAAGAATATACAAACAAATTCTGCAACTTTTCTACTTTTGCTATAATTCGATTTATCGATTTACAAAATCGATTTCTGGGGGCGGTGGGCATAGCATCCAAAACTTGAAAGTCCGCATTCTGTGTAATGTTACCAGAGATCTTAATACCAAGTTCTAGTGTTCCTATAATTCAAAAAATTCGTTTTATAAGGGCAGTGGGCGTGGCATCCAAAAGTCTAAAATCCAACTTTTGCACAATGTTGCAAGACACCAATTAACCCAATTAATAATGCTTTTATCTTTTTTTGCCCTTTTTTTATCGATTTTCGGTGGCGGTTATGACCAAATCGACTCGGTTATTAATGCTGATCAAGAATATATATACTTTGTATGGTCTGCCACGTTTCCTTCTGCCTGTTACAAACATGTTCACAAAGTTAATACACCATTAAATGGCTTTAAAATTAACATTGAAACATAAACAAAAACATTCCCAAATACTTGCAATACTTGCCATAAACATTTATACTTTAATCAACTTAAACAGGGTCAGCAGGTATAATCTACCTAGTCGCGTGCTACAATTTTCAACAGTTGAATGTGTGTGTGTGTGTATGCGTGTATGTGTCTGTGTGAGCGGGTGCTGCATTTTAGCATCATTATGAACTGGCAGGAAGCTTAAACCGTCGTCGGGCCATAAAGGATCAGAACTAGAACTGGTGCAACAAGCGTTTTTTATTCACTTCATTTGTATGGACAAAGCCGAGAAGGTCAGCCACTGCGTGTGTGTGTAGGTGTGTGTTTGGGTGGCCTGTAGGTGTGTTGGGGTCATTACCATTGCACCCATGCGTAGGGCAGGAGCAGAGCGGAAAGAGCTTAAAGCCATTGCTTATGCGACAAACGAAAACAAAATGAAGTTTATTTTATTTGCGTTGGCTGCGCGGCTAGCAGAGGCAGAGGCAGCGGCAGCAGCAGAGGCAGCGGCAGAGGCAGCGGCAGCCCAAACAGCAACACCTACACACACAAACACACACAGCGTCGTGCATTAAGCGCGACAACAACAACAATAAACACGCTGCTAAAACGGAGAAAGTGGCGCGTGCGAGAGAGAGAGAGAGAGAGGGTGGGCATGAGAGGGTGGTGGTAGTGTGAGCAGGAGAGGTTGCGAGAGCGAGGGACGTTCGCATTGGCGTTGACTCCCTTTTGTTCTGCCGCTGCATTAGTTTGCGTTTGAACTTTGCAAGTTTCGCCCATTGTCGTTGTTGTTGTTGTTGCTGCTGCTGTTGTTGCTGTTGGCCGGCGAGTCGCAAGTTCTCTCGACTGTTGATGTTTACATTTAGCGCTTGGATTTATGAACTCCGCATGCGGAGCACGTAACATTGGACAATTTAAAGTTTAGCTCGTTCCCACACACACCCACACACCCCACCACACACACACTCACACACTTGCATTAAGAGGCGAAGCTAAAGGACAGCAAGCAGAAGGACAATTGCTGCACGACGAGAACAACAATGGGCAAATCTTTTGTCCACTCGCTGCGCATTTGCTGCCAAGTATTTACGCTTAGTTTAGTTTTATTAGTTAAGCAACAATGCCTGGGGAAAAAAGTTTAAAAATTAATGACCACGTGAACTTTTGTTTGTCTTCATGTGGCAAGGGCGCGCAGCGAATTGGACGCGCGCTCGCGAGGCTGCTACACAAACTGAGCTGCATTCGCAGTGTGTCACGACTAAGCTTGGATGCATAACGGCAGTGGTTTGTGTCCCCACTGAGCTTTTTATGGCAGCGAAATGTGCACATAATTTTGACGAAATTCGTTTTTATGCCATTTAAACATTAAAAATGGATGAAATTAGTAACGCTGTGTTAATGTATATGGCAAAGCATATAGATTCTTGATCGGCAGTAATATCCAAGTCGTTTCAATTATGTCCATCTGTATCAACGCACAAATTACAGCTATAACAAGAGCTAAAGCCATGGTGTGTGGCATTCGCAGCTCAAGTTTATTCCAAATTCCAATTCAAAATTCTATATTTTCGACTATAAGCTTCAGAAAATTCAGAAAATCGTTCTTCTATTTTTTTTTTAAATCGTTCAATTGAGACCTTTATTGAGTTTCCTGGAAAATGTACGTACACAGTAAAAAGCTTTCCTTACGTTCAATCGCATCCTTAGCAAATTGTGAAAAGGCGCCGTTAAAAAAAATTTAAGAATTCCCAGAACTCTATCTATCTATTATATAAAAATGAATCGCAAAATGTGTTGGGAAGCGCATAACTCAACAACGCCTGGACCAATTTGGCCAAATCTTCGTTTTTAAATTATTCGTTTTTTTAATTATTCGTTCAAGGATGGTTTCTACGGCGAGAAAAATTAGAATTATTGCTGGGAAAATCGTTAAAATGGCCATTTTCTTTTTCCCATACAAATGATTTGTAACTAAAACTTAGTCAATTTGACGAACACGTCAAAGTATAACACACCTATACACATTATTTGTAATACATAAATAGTCTACTTTTCTTCACCGAGCTGCAATGTACTTTTATTTATTTTAAAATTCCTCGGCCACTAACCTGCGCGTTTCTTTTGTATTAGTTTCGATTATTAAGCATTAAATTTGATTGACAAATCACTAAAAAGTTCATTCTCAAAAAAATAAAAATAAATAAATAAAATATTATTAAGCAATAAATTTGATTATAAAATCTCTTAAAAAAATAATCAAAAAATTATTTTCAAAAATGTTATATATGGGAGAGGGACTGGGAGAGGGACTGGGAAAGCGACTGGGAGGACTGGGAGAGGGACTGGGAGAGCGACTGGGAGAGCTACTGGGAGAACGACTGGGAGAGCGACTGGGAGAGCAACTGGGAAAAGGATTGGGAGAGCAACTGGGAGAAGGACTGGGAGAGCGACTGGGAGAAGGACTGGGAGAGCGACTGGGAGAGCGACTGGGAGAGGGACTGGGAGAGGGACTGGGAGAGGGACTGGGAGAGGGACTGGGAGAGGGACTGGGAGAGGGACTGGGAGAGGGACTGGGAGAGGGACTGGGAGAGGGACTGGGAGAGGGACTGGGAGAGGGACTGGGAGAGGGACTGGGAGAGGGACTGGGAGAGGGACTGGGAGAGGGACTGGGAGAGGGACTGGGAGAGGGACTGGGAGAGGAACTGGGAGAGGAACTGGGAGAGGAACTGGGAGAGGAACTGGGAGAGGAACTGGGAGAGGAACTGGGAGAGGAACTGGGAGAGGAACTGGGAGAGGAACTGGGAGAGGAACTGGGAGAGGAACTGGGAGAGGAACTGGGAGAGGAACTGGGAGAGGAACTGGGAGAGGAACTGGGAGAGGAACTGGGAGAGGAACTGGGAGAGGAACTGGGAGAGGAACTGGGAGAGGAACTGGGAGAGCGACTGGGATAGCGACTGGGATAGCAACTGTGAGAAGGACTGGGAGAGGGACTGGGAGAAGGACTGGGAGAAGGACTGGGAGAAGGATTGGGAGAGCAACTGGGAGAAGGATTGGAAGAGGGACTGGGAGAGCGACTGGGAAAAGAATTGGGAGAGCGACTGGGAGAGCGACTGGGAGAGCGACTGGGAGAGCGACTGGGAGAAATATAGCCATCTGGTGGCGAAACGGAGTTCGCCGGGTTTGCTAGTTTTTAATACTTTGATTAAATGTGCATTGCCAGGTAATAAAGTTATATACTATATTTTTAGACACTTACTATATTCACTACTATTACTATTATTATCTCTAGCACTTTCAATATATGAAATCTGTTTGTTCATACAGAAGGATAAATAGACAGACGGACATGACCAAATCGACTCGGCTATTGATGCTAATCAAGAATATATATACTTTGTATGGTCTGCCAGGCCTAAATTTTCACGAAATTAATATACGATTTTAACTCTTTTTTAATGGGTAAATACCATAAAAAGTAGATTTCTGTTTAGACCTGAACCTGAACTTTTTATCCCTTGCAGTTAGCTAAAATTGAAACTATTGCAATCTTTTATAGTTTGGCAAAATTTTAGAGTAACTAAAGCAACCACTCAAGAGTTTGAGAGATTTAAATACTATATAACATATGAAAAAAACGAATCATACCCGTACGATTTTTAGAGCAATCTTTAAATTCGAGTCTTCAAATAGGAAATTGTGTGCTCAAGTGATTTAGAGAGTAGTCTAGCAATACAATCGCAGCCTTTTCAATTTGTACAAATCCAAAAAAAAACAAAATTTTCATTTGGGGATAAAAAATAGAGAGACTTATTTAAATTTAATTTAAAGTAAATAAATCACCAGACCCTAAAATCAAATCGAATTAACTACAATTGGCATTATCTATTCGCGTTAAATGCGACGCCAGCTCGTGCTGCAGCTCGATTCCCAATCTAATTTTGGGCTCGAAGCGTTTTCGATTTCAATTGAAATGGAGTTGTAGTCTGCGGTCTGATTATCTGCAGTTGGCTTACAAATTGCGATGATTAGAACGTTAATTGTGGCGCGTAAATCTAACGAACAGCCTCTGCTCTACATCGCAACATCCATCAGGTCGTGCTGCGGCCGCGGCAGGGGCTGTGGCAGAGACTGGAGCTGCGACTGCCCAAAGAGGCCCCCAAGTTGGGCCGAGCTGGTCGCTTGGTCGCCTGCTAGCCTGGTCTTGGCCAGGATTTACGAGCCGCATTAGCAGCAACGGCAGCTGCAGCACCAGCAGCAGCACTAGCAGCAGCAACAGCAGCAGCAGCAACAGTTGCTGCTGCTCATAAGCAAATTTTTGTGGCAACTAGCAGCAGGCAATGGGGCAACTTGCAACTGGCAACGGGGCAACTGGCAGCACTTTGGTCAAGTTGGAGCTGGAGTTCCAGTTTTGGCTCGGACTCGGGTCGCTCTCTGACAGTGTTTACGGTCGCGTTGACAGTTTAAATCGCTCTGCGCTCGTATATTTTGACGTTTTACAGCCTTTACTTTAATTTACGTATGTGTGCGAGTGAGTCGCGCTGTGTGTGTGTGCCTCTGGGTGTGTGTATGGAGCACTTGTTGCCTAGGCGCAGGCGCAGGCACCGGCACCGGCTCCGGCTCCGGCCCCGGCACAACGTGAGAAAGTGCCCCGTCGCGATTTGTGGGTTCATTATGCGACCCGTCTATGGGTTAACAATCACTTGAAGCTCCCTCGAGCAGCCTACACAGAGTCAACGCAGTCGCGTCTCCCGCCTACCTCCCTCCCTTCCTCGCGGCGGTGGCCTTGTTTGGGCCGGGTCCGCGCTCCGTGATTTAATCGCCACTGCCCAAAAAAAAAAAAAAAAACTCATAATAAAAGTTATGAGTACTCGTGCGAGTGCGGGGCATACTCGTATTTCTATTCGTTCGATTCGTGCGCGTTAAAGTAGCGTGGAATATGTAGCATATCGTTGTATTTTTTTTTTTTTTTTTTTTTTTTGTTGCTGCTGCTGCTGGTGGTGGAGTGCGTGGAGTGCGTAGCAAGCACTCGATCAAGAAAAGGCATCACTTGGTTGTCGCCTCGAGTGGATACGCGGCGCAAAGTGTTGAAATAAACTACGGCAACAAAAGCAAACTGAAGCGCACTCGCTCGCACAGTATAGCCATCTCTGTCTCGCACTCTCTCCCTCTCTCGCTCTTTCGCTCGGCAATCAAATCAAATAACTGTCAGATTAAAGAGCACTCGCCCCCAGCAGCAGCAGCAGGCAGACTCAGCCCCAACAGCTGTTCTACAGCTGTAGAGCGAAAGAGAAAGATAAAGAATGAGGGAAAGAGAGAGGAAGACTGGCGGCTACTTGCTCGACTAATGTGCGTATCAACTTAGGCCACATCAAGCCGCTTCGCCATGGCTTGTTGTGACATACCAATCTACGCCTCAAATCCCATTGAATGCTACGAGCTGATGCTACGATCTGAAGCTTCGATTCTTCTTTATTCTTGTCGTTCGTTCGATCTTAATAACTATTCAATTCGGCTCGGACTCAACCTCGTTCAACGCTCTGTACGGACTTCATGCCAAGAGATCGACTCATCCGAGTTGGTAGTCTGATAGGCGCCATTTAGATTGCTGCGGGAATGTAGCGAACGTCATTAGGGATAACTTGCAGGATTACTTCTGCAAAGTGCAACTTACGGTGCAGTCGCTCCAGCCCGATGAAGAACACCCTGCGCAGGTCCAACTGCATCCGGCCAGGCGACTGTTGCAGGATACCTGGAAGGCGCGCATGCCGGTCAGTTTCAGCATGTGCAGACTCGAGGAGTTCCCCAAGGGATGGCAGCTGGCTGACTATTATCCTTGAATCCTTGACACCTACTCACGCAAGCGCCAGTACTAGGTACAAAATGGATACGCGAACCATAGCTGAGACGCAACCCTGCTCGTTTCGTTTCGATAAAGAAATGCATCTGAAACATCTCAAATATTATATATAGCCATCCAATATACACGAATATATTGTATCTGACCAGCTAACCGCAAGCATACGTGGAAAAAAGTGAAGCCCTTTCTATGCTGGCCGTTTAGCTATTGTTAGAGTATAACATGAATACGTAGGTAATGCCTTCCTTCATAGAAACAGAAACAAATATTCAAATAGCGAACAAGTAAGCAATGATAAAGCCGAATGTTCTGGAATGTTTTAAACTTTTCACCTTACGCAAGAAAGTTTTGAATTTAAAATATAAATAAATAAATAATAAAAAAATAAATACTAATTTCAGCAAATTTCCTAATAAAATTTTTATTGATAAAGCTGAACACTTTCGACTGCTGTTAAAATTACAATTCAGAATAAATACTACTATAATTTAAGCAAATTTTATATTATTCAAATATCGTTCAAGTAAAAAATGATAAAACTGAACACTATCGACTGCTGTATACTGTGCACTGCTAGAAAAAAAATTTTAAATTCAGTATAAAAAAATTCAATTCATATTATTTAAATTATTAAAAAATTACACATGTAAGCAATGATAAAGTCGAATACTCTCGACGGCTCGACTACAGTTTACTCCTCGAAAAAAATTTAAAATTCAATTTAAATACGAAAATAAGCCAATCTTCCTAAAGAAATTCAACATTATTCAAATTATTAAAATAAATAATAAGAAATGATAAAATAAATCACACTCGACCTTCAAAAACTTTTAAAATGCAACATACATATTAAGAAATTTCAGAAAATTAGGACAGTGGGATTTGTCATAGCGTCAAGTTCCACAATTGCGTAGGTTAGGAATAATTTTTAGACTGATTTCTGACCTCAATCCCGTATCATAAGCTCTAAGCGTATTATTAATAGATTTAAGGCTGTTTTCTGGTATTTCCCGGAGCTATAATAATATATATAAAGATCTCTGCTGCTCTCAAATGAACCAATTAGTTAGCCATGAAATATACATTCTTCGCGAGAGCCGACAAATTGAATACTTTTTAGACCCAAATTTGTCAGATAACGCGTCTGCGTTGTAGCGCGTCTCCCCATAAGGTTCTCAGCCAGCATCTCGAGCAGAACAACAACAATTACGTTGACAAGCAGCTGACAGCGCAGTTGACCCTAAACGCCCAAATGGTCATTGATACTGCGAGCCGGCCGGGTCCATTAATGAGGCGTCGTCGTCGTTGTTGTTGTTGTTGTTGTTGCTGCCGCTTCTGCTTTTGTTCTTCTCTTTATTTTTGTTGTTGCTGTTGCTTCAGCTTCCAGAGGAAAGTTCAGGCAGCAGCAGCAGCGCGCGACAGCGCCAACAACAAGTTCATTATTGCCAACTCATCACGTGGCCAAGACTCTTGTCCACTCGCTAGAAGCCAAGCAGTTGTTGTTGTTGCTCAGGTTGTTGCTGCTGTTGCTGTTGTTGCTGCTGTTCTTGTAGTTATTACTGCTGCCACGCTGCTGCTGCTGTTGCTGCTGCTGTTGTTGTGTGTTCTTGTAGCCAAGAAATGGCAGCAGCAAACGCCACGGCGTCGGCGGCGTTTAACTGACAAGAAGCCGGATTATTAATCGACGTTTAATTAATTTATAACCAATTAAGCAGCAACATAATGCGCCAAGCGAAACAACAAAAACTACAGTGGAAAAGCAAAAAGTGAAAAACAAAACAAGAAACCAAGCGCAGCACAGTGGGCGACGGAAGTAAGTTTCAGGCGCCAATGCTTGCAAATACTTGTGTGCATGTCAATTGATTGTTCCTATAGAGTTAACCGATTTTAACGAAATATGTAAATAACATAGAATTTTTCGGTACACATTAGAATTATATTTTATCTATATTTATATTTTTATATGTTTTATATTTAACGTTAATAACTTTATAGCTTCTCACAGCTAGTGCATATTTTTTTTAAGTAAAACCTTAGAATTTTTTGTTATACTACTGAAATTTTCATATTAGAAATTACTAAAGTTTTTTTACAATCTCAAGTTATTGTGTAAAAACTTAAGTAAATTGTATCGATGTCAGCAATAAGTTATAGTATTCTGATTTTTCCGAAAACGGGCAACAGATTAAATGCCAACTACTCGTCAAATACGGACAGACAGAATTATCTGTTTTATGTTTTATCAAGACAGTTAAAAATCTCAGGCAGAATGACACATAACTCGGAATAGTATACTTTCGTAACACTGATATAGTTTAAATACATTAAAATACATTGAAAATATCTGGCCAAAATTAATATTAACCGTATAGTAAAGAACTTAAATTGGTCAGTGGTAACTATGTTAAAATAATCGTCAAAAATCAAGAAAGAAGCCAGAATGTCATTACCAAACAGCTTAATATATTGTCAACAGGAGAAATAGATATAATACTGTAAAATTTCATAAATATCAATTTATTTAATTAATTAATTAATTCATTATTTGAAGATGTTAGATAGATGATCCACTGCAGATATTGCTTTAAAAGCCAGTTACTTTCCCATGCCACTGCATTATTGCTTTAGATTAAGTTGAAACTTCGCTGTCAGCCGACTGACTTCTCCCACTGTGCGCCGTCCGCTGGCTACCGTTGACTGTTTGACTGTTTGGCGCTCAGTTCTCAGCTCAGTTGGCTTCTACCTGTTGGCGGTTGGCGGTTGCCGGCTGCCGGTTGCCGTTCGGCTTTGGGCTCTGTTGTCCGCTGGCCGTCGGCTTTGTGCTGCTGCAGGCTGCACTGCATCCCACAGATCAGCCGCTGCATCCACTGAGAACCCGCACAGTGAGTGAGTCGTAAATGCCAAAACTCGTTCTAAGCTTTTTTCTTTAATGTGCTTTAATACCCAGTAGCAAGGGAAGCCACTGGGGTGCTGCAGGTTGCAATATGAAAAGACTTGTTTATACTTTTCGACTTGTAACTGCTTACTAAGCTGAAGCTCTGAGATTAATTGACTTATTGCAAGGAAATTTCATATGAAGACTCTTTGAACCTGAGCTGATATCCACACTGTTCGATAAGCCTAAGAATACATAAATATCGGGAATTTTTTATGAGTTGCTGAAGTAAGGAGATGTCATCTCGATTGGTTCTTTTCCATAGCTTTTCTTATGCCTAGGCATGGCAACTAATAAAACCGTATTAATTGTCTGATTAAAGGTCTGATAACAAATTTGACATATTTAACTTAGAGCTTTGACATTGATAAAGTTAATATAAAGAAGCTTACTTACATTCTTCAAAACTAAAAATAGATGTTGCTTTTTAGACTTTTGGCATAAAATTAAAATTTTAAGTGCTCTAATATGACATTTCTATACTTTTTCTTTTCGAACTAGATACTATTAAATTATAATATATTATTTTTATAATAAGTTGATTTTTATTATTCGCATTATTATTATTATTATTATTATTATTATTATTATTATTATTATTATTATTATTATTATTATTATAATTATTATTATTATTATTATTTTTATTATTATTATTATGATTATTATAATTATTACTATTATCGCTATTAATCTTTTATCAGGTTAGTTAGCTAGATCTCTGTGATTGCCAGAATATATATATATTATATATTATAGATTCTTCTAACTCAATTGTGATAATTTTCGAGTATTTTATTACAACCAAAGTTCTCGAAAAAAAGTATTTAAAAAAGTAATTGACAAATCTAGAATAAGGAAATTTAAAATCAAGTCTGTTTTAGCCAAATAACAAATTGATAGTCTATATATTAAAAGGAATTATTGTGAGTTTTGTTGAGCTCATAGTAGCCCCCGTGCCGGCTGCAGGGTATCCCTTGCGTCGCTTCGCTGCTCTTGTCGCTTGTTTTATCTGCTGCTGCCGTTTTGCACTACAAAAAAGAATTAGCTGCAGCTGAAGGGGGAGGCAGTGCCACAAAAAGAAGTAGAGAAAAAACCAATGTCACAATTTATGGCATTGTTGCGGCAACATGCACCTGCAACAATGAAGCCGCCATCCGCGTGTGCAACCTGTGCAATCCGTGTGCAACTTGCGCTGCGCTGGCGGCATGTTTCCACTGATCAGCTTGTGATTTCTTTTTGCTCGGCTGCAGCGGGAAATCCTTATAAGCCAAATATGTTAACGAAGCATGAAAAGCAAAATTAAATTAACAACAACAACAACAACAACTGCTGCAGTTGCAGCAGCAACAACAACAACAAGAGGCAGGCAAAAAAATTAGCCTATTGCGAGCCTTTCTAAAAAGCCAATTGGCCAATAGACTGGCCTATTAACACATTCACTGTGGCACCGCAGGAGTCGAGTGTGGCATGCAACAGCAGCAGCAGCAGCACGCAGCAAAGCATCATTCGCGTCAAGGTTTGCTGCTGTCAATAGAGCAACTCCCGCCGTTTGATCAAGTGTGCCACATGCAGCAGCAAAGGCCCCAAAAATTATTGTGGCACGTTGCAGTCAGGCGACAGCAACAGCAGCAGCAACAGCCACAGCTCAGTAACAACAGCAACAGCAACAGCAACAACGACGTCGACTGCGACAGCGACGCCAACGTCGACAGCGACTGCGCAGTTAGCGTCAAGATTTATGTGATCCTTAAGATTTATTGGTTTACGGCATTGTTGTTGCAATAAAAAACAACAACATTCATAAATTATCATTAAACGTTTAAACGCAGACGCTGCGCCCCCAGAGCGGCAGCACGGCAGCAACCGTTGCTGCTGCTGCTGCTACGCGAGCAACCTCCTGCAGCAACAGTTGCTGTTGCCAGTTCTGGCCAGCGCGCGCTGTTTGCTATCTTTATAATGAGCCAAATGACATATTTATATGTTGTTGTTGTTGTTGCTGCTGCTGCTGTTGCTGCTGTTGTTGCTGCAATCAGCACTCGCCTGCATGCAATTTCTTTTGGCCGCAACAGCAACTGTTGCAGCTGCGTCTAGACATGGCGCACCAGAGGTGACATTTGATTGTCATTGTTGGCATATTAAAACAGGCTCGCAGACTGCACGCGCCGCCAGGCCAGGCCAGGCTAGGCCGCCGCGGAGACGAGCCCAGACGCTAGACGACACTTGGCTCCAGTTGCAACGTGCAACGTGCAGCAGGCCACTCGCGACTTGCCACTTGCAACTGGCGACTTGCAACCTCGTGTCCAAGTCTTGAACTCGCCCCTGCCTCTGCCTCCACCTCTGCTTCAGCTGCTGCCAATTTTGTATGCAACTGTTGGCTTTTGTTTTGTCAGGGGCAGGGCCAAGCGAACAACAAATGCAACAAGCTACCAATAACAACTGCAACTGCTGCAACTTCGACAAGCTTAGACAAGTACGCAGCGCGCAGTGACACTGTCCGCCAAAGGGGGCAATTATTGGCGAGGGGTGGCAGAAAGGTTTGCGCATTGCCAAGCATCGATTTATGTATCCCGTTAAAGTATAGAGAGAGAGAGAGGTAGTAGTAGTAGTAGATAGAGAAAAGTGCGAAAAGGAGTCTCTCCTCTAGGAGTAGGGAAAAATGGTAATACACAAGAAAAGGGGAGGGGAGCAAAGAGGAAAGGCGTGTACCACTGTTTTCTGCTCTTAGAGCAGGCACTCCTTTACCTCTCTTACTCCTTGAGAAACAATTCAAATTTCTGCTGTGATTCTCCATCGGAACTACGACATCAATTGTCAAATTAACATTCTACTTACTATAAATGTGCTATAAATTTATGGCAAATTATGAGAGACTTCAGCTATAGCCAACAGAACTAAAGCGAGAAAGAGAGAAAATGAAGGAGAGATACTCCCAGTAGGAGAACCTAATCGAAAGATGCTTCTTCAGCTTATTAAATTAAAATTCCTGCAGGGATTATGTGTCACAACTGGTTCAGCAATTGGCATATTAACATTCATGTCAGCTTAGCCGACTTTCTATAAATGTGCCATAAATTTATGGCAAATTATGACAGCCTCCAGCTTAAGCCCCCTGCGCGCAAGCGCCACTGCTCGAGCTCAGGACACAGAAGGCACAGCAGACTCGTCTTTGGGTCGAAACAAAAGTGCGTTAAAAGCCACACGCACACACACACACAAGCACAGACACAGAGAAGCTCACACACACTCGCGTACACATACAACAAGCTAACGCGCCTTTTACAAATTTTTATTGAAAAATATTAAATTCTCATTAAGGCAGGCGAGCAGGTCCAGTCCCCAGTTCCCAGTTCCCAAACAGACAGCATCATTATACCATGCCCTCATTGAAAATAGATACCAATGGCATATTAGCTTTGTGCAAATGTATAAAACTGGGCTGCAAAGTTCAAATAAATTATATACTAGTATTGTTTAATAATCAGCATCAAATTCGAGTTTTGATAACAGTAGACTTATCATTAATAAATACATATACAGATCGCCACTTGAATAGGACACATTTAAACTCAATTTTCTGGTTTTTAAGTAAAAAAAATTTTAAATGTAGTAAATGTAGTAAAATTGTAAGTATAGAAAAAAATCTTAAACAATAATTAACAAATTGTGGAGTCTTCATTTTTCACCACTTGAATAGGACATTTTAACTAAAAACCATTATTGAATTTTCTAACTCTTTTTAATTATTAATATTACTTAAAGTAGAATATATTTACATATTTTGTAACAAAATATAGTTTAATTCGTTTGTTTTTCCGTAGAGTTCTTGACTATTACAAGACCCAGAGACCGAAAATTTTCATTGAAGTTCTAGCAAAAAAATCTTTACTTTTAATATTTGATGGCATCAGTGGCTGCATGGTATCTAACAGTCGAGTGCCACCGACTACCGCTTTCTTTGCTTGTTTTCCTCTGTCTGTCTCTATGTGTGTGTGTGAGCCTGTGAGTTTTTCCTGCAAGTTGAATGTTGGCGCGCGCGCGCATGCGCCGATAGACTCGCTTAGATAAAAGATGATTTATGGGTTTTCTGGTGTGATGGGAATTTTAATTTAAGCATTTTTGCCAACAAAATTGAAGAGGAAGTCACTGGGAAGCCAGTGAGCGGAGGGAGGTGGCAAGAGAGAAGAGTTAGCGAGTGAAATGAAGAAACAAAACGTGGACTAGCTGCAGGCTGGCAAGCGTCAGGCTGGGTTGGGAGCAGGTAGCAGGCGGGCTGGATGCAAGCTGCTGTTGCCTCTATTAGGCAATTGCCAATTGTCAAATGAGGCAGCCAACGTGGCCCAGACCATTTTTAATTGAGCCTCAGCCTCGACTCGGGCTCGGGCTCGGGCTTGGGCTTTAGCTCGGGCTCGACGCAGCATGTGTTGCAAGGCCTACATCAAACGAACGACATACGACATACGACATACGACTCGAGACTGGAGACTCGAGAGCTGAGACTGGAGACTTGCGACTTGCGACGGGCAACTGTCCATTATGCTCACTCACCTGTAAAATAAATGGCAAAACTGCCAACACTTTGGCAACGCGCTGACAACTCGGCAACGCGACGGGGCAACAGAGAGAGAGAGAGAGAGAGAGAGAAGGGGGGAGATGGGAGTAGGAGTTTGGTGAGGGGAGGGGAGGGGAGGCAGGTTGGTATCCCTGCCTTCCGCTAACTGTGTTCCAATTTAATGCAGAAGCTAAAAGGCAACTGCGACACGGGGGCGAGCTGATTGTGACTCGCGACGCGGAGTCGAGTCCAAAAGCTGAGAGAAGGCCAAGTAGCAGGCTCTCTGGCAGGCTGGCAGTTACCGTTAGGTGTCAAAGATTTCATGCCCCATGTCGCAAACTAACGACACACAATCGATCACAAATCAAACGGACAGAAGCAGCAGCAGCAGCAGCAGCAGTCGCGCTGCAGAAGGAGACGCTGAAGGAGACTGAGACGGAGATGGAGACCCGCAGTTGCCGCCGTCCAAATGTGTCTCAAAAATCAGGCCGCCAAAAGCCGCGCAGTTTCATAAATTGCACATGACCCGACCGATCCAGCAGCAGCCGTAGCAGCAGCAGCAGCAGCAGCAGCGGCAAAAAGGCATAACAATAAATTAAAAATGGCCAAGTCCAAGCGGCAAGCCGCTGCCTGCTGCACAGTGCGCAGTCGCTCGCTGTCCGCCGCTTTGGCCGGCTCTGCTGGCGGCTCAGCTGGCGATTTGGTTATTGCAGCGTTTTGCTGATGGACAGCTATGCTGCCAGTACAGATGTCCATACAGATACCTATACTGTTGCCCATACAGCTTCCCATACGGCTCCCGATCCACCGCTACCTCCTCGCTGCACCACGATCCCATTCAATTGGCGATCTGCAAGGCTTCATTGATGGACACGTTGCCTGGCAGCATTTTTATTGCTTTTTAATGAGCACAATGTGTGTGTTTATATATGTATGTGTGTGTGTGTGGGTAAGAGTGTGCATTGTGTGTGTGTATGTGTTTGTGCGCCTAATCCACTCGGATGCATGTCAAGGCTGCCATTGACGAATTGAGTGCAGGCTTTATTTACTTAGCCTCTTTGTCTCCCTCCGCTCTCTTCTCCTGCAGCTCATTAATTTTGCGCATAAAACATTTACGTTAATTTTGTTAGCTATTTTAAGCATACTTTTAAGTTTTTATTGCAATTTTTATGTTTTTTTCAACCATTTTTGATGTAATTACATAAGGAAAAATGTTTGCAATAATTTTCGAGCTCTTGCAAAGATAGGGCCACTATATTTGGCCAGCATTTGCTACTCTCTCAGAGCATAAGCTTTCTATATAGAGACTTCTCATTGCCTAATTGGAGCATTATATTATATTATTATAGTATTTAATTTAATTTATTTTAATAATTATTTTTAAATACTCTGCAAATATTTATTTAAATTTCAGACAAATCGGACGGTAGTTTTTGTAACTTATATTAGTATGATAATCTCATAAATAAAAATAATATCATACAATGCATGCCTCGAAAAATTCCATGATATCATAGCTAAGCTCATTGCAGCTTAGTAAAAATATATTTTATCTATCACATCTGTACATCAATGAAATCAGAGCCCTATATACCACGGAAGGCATGAGACTATTGACATCATAAATATATTTTTATTATAAAATATATTTTTTGTCTAAGCTCAAAAAATAATAATTTACATATTTGCTATGTCAAAACTAAACAGCTTATACCTATACTAGTATATATTAGAAATATATATACATATATATATATATACATGTATTAGAAAATAATTTCAATAATCTTGTACACGCATCTGCAAGACTATGTAGTATCAACTTCTTTTCCCTCTGGTTCTCTGCACATAATTGAAATCCCCAAAAATAATTGCAATTACTGAAATTATCGTCTGGCAGCTGAAAATGTTGCAAGCCTTACCCGCCGCTGGTACACACACTTATTGCACTCAATGTGGCCGCGAGACACTGTGATGCTCTCTCGCTGACTTTTACTCATTTGCATGCTGCTGCGGGTCATTAAACCTGGCGGCGAGGCGAGGTTGACCTGACCGCGAGGCTGGCCTGGGCCAAGCGTCTCAAAGAGTCTATATACCATATTCATATTAATTAACCCGAAAACCGGTATGTTATATATCTCTAACCTTTATGCTAAACACACGAGACAGAGCCAAGAGCAACAGCGACAGAGGCAGAGCAGCAGGCAGAGGCAGAGCACTGGAGGCAGTGAAGGCAGCAGCAGCAGCAGCTACTGTCTGTCGGCCGCGTTTGTTATTAATTTGGCAATAAATTGCCGCTGCGTATACGTAATATTTCACAATTTTACCTTAATGACCGGCACGTTATTCATGCACTGATTTCCGCTGCAGGTGTCATCGGCAGAGTGGGAGGGGGATAGAGCAGAGAGAGCGAGACAGACTGTTGAGGGTCTCGAGAGGTTGAAGAGGAACTGGAGTGGGACTACAGAGCATGGAGAGAGACTGGAGAGGCTGGAGAGTGCGCCAACTGGTTGCGCGTATTAGCAAAAAGCCAATCCAAGGCCTCGCGCATTGAAATTACAAATGACGAGAAATTTGTCATCTTTATTATTGCAAACAACGCGCGCGCGGTCGACGACAAACAACGACAACGACAAGAGCAACAACAACAACAACGACTCCCCTGGACAATTGGCGGGTGCGTGCTGCAGCCACAGGCAGAGCCAAACCTGAGCTTAGCTGGACCCCATTGCAATGGGGCCGTGCCGGGCCAGAGGCGCACACAAAGGCCGCGGCTCCGATTGCAACTGCAACTGCAGCTTGTGGCAACTGCTGCCGCTGCTGCTGCTGCTCGTTGCTGTTGACAACTTGCCACACATCTTTGGCTAAGCCTGCCCCACTCGGGGGCCACTTGGCAGCCATTGTGCGCTCAATTGATTTTTCATTTAAATGAAAATCCACAGCGGACTCGGACTGGCACTCGGATTGGGATTCGGACTTAGCCGCGCAGCCTCTTGTCGGGCTTAATGAGCGGCAGTTGCTGCTGCCGATGCTGCCACTGCAACTGCAACTGCTGCTGCTGCTGCTGCTACTGCCGCCGTTTATTGTTCAGGTTCAGCTGCCAGCAGTCCGCCTCCTCCCCCCTTCCAACAGTTCAGTTATGTACAGTGGGAAAAGTTGAGTTTTATTTTTATTTCAGCGAAAAATAGTTAGCTATGTATAAAAAGGTAAATTGGCGTACAAAAATAATACACTTTGTTCGTTTTTGCTCTGTGTGTATGTGTGTGTGTGTGTGAGTGTATGTGTGGATTCTTTAAATCTACTTTTATGTGGCAGTTGCAGTTGCTGCAGTCGTTGCACGAGTCTGTGGCAAGGATTTATCGCCGCGTTTCTAGGCTAACTTCAATTAGGTGCAAGTTCTCAACTGAAGAAGTAGATAAAACTATCGAGTCTACAGTTCAAGTACATATACGGGACCCTTGAGAGATTTCTATATGGAAAAGAATGTTCAGATTCTCAACTTTAATTGCTGATGCTACAGCATGAGTTAATTTATAGTTGCTTTTCTTGTTAAGTGAATTATATTAAATTGATTTACAAATTAAATATTTTTGAATAAATAAAAATAGAAGAAAAATTTAAAAAAAAAATCTAAACTTTTGTAGTTAGATCACTGTATATCAAAATTTCAGAGGGTGAATATCGTAAGGTAAAGTTATCTATTTTTGAAAAATCTAACTCCAAGAGTAATAAAATTTCTCAATTTACCTCACTTTGCTTTAGGAATCATATAAAATATGTTAAAGCTAAGCTACTTAAAAAATTTAAATATTCTCAAAAAATCAAATCGGCAACAGAAATTTGTAAATAGTATATGGTAGTTCTAAGAATAGAAACTTCTAGCTTGATAAGTGATATTATCGATTTTGAATCCACTTTGTTCTCGATTTCTTGAACAACTGCAGCGCTCGCAGCTCAACTGCCATTTCGTATGGTACAAACGTATGGTAAGTTTAAGTATTGTATACTGTATATGTATATATATGTATATATATGAGAATTGTATATTCATTATTGTCTTTTCTATAAATATATTGCTGCCTCTTGTGTCTGTCTCTTTTGTGTTCGATACCGTTTCCGATTTCGCTTCTGTTTCTGTTTTTGTAGCTTTCGCATTTGCTCTCTTTTCGTATAAAATTTTCTACTTAACTTCCGATTTTTGTAAATATATATATATATATATATTTATATAAAAATTTGAGCTAAAATTAGTTAAACCTTACAACTTTATAGCTCTATAGTTATCGATATGTACACACAAGTTGCTAGCACCAATACCATCTATGTATATATGGGCATATGATCTGCCGATAACATATTCCGATTCTCCACGTTGAGTGCAGTAGTAGTAAATTCTTTTCTCTTTCTTCGCCTGGTTACAAATTTAATTTTACGAATTCTCTTCACTTCGGTTACTTATCGCTAGGTTTGGGCTTTGAGCCCGCTTACGGCGCTAAATTGAGCTACTTAAGCGTTACGGCATATTAACTGAAAAACGATCCAATAACTGAACTGATCTGAACGATCCGATGAAACGTGATGTGAAATAAAGAGTTTGATAAATAATAAGAAGAAGAAGATGTTGTCGAACAAAACATGTCGTCCGTCGCGACATCGTGACATGACAGCGGCCTCTTGGGGGCATTTTCCTATATGTACGAGTATGTATGTGTCAACGTGGGCGTAACGTGGCGTGGGCGTGGCATGGGCTATAGTGAGTATTTCCATATGGCCAGCGGCTCAGTGGCGTCGCATGTGCAGCGACAGGTGGTCGGAGCGGCTGAAGCTGCGCGTGCACAGCTGGCAGCGAAAGGGCTTGACGCCCGTGTGCTTCCTGTAGTGGCGGGTCAGCTCGTCGGAGCGGGCAAAGCGCCAGATGCAGCCCTCCCAGGTGCACACATATGGCTTCTCACCTGCAAAGGAGCGAGGAGTAAAGCGATTGTAGTAGAGTAATACCATAAACTTTAACTTCTGTAGTCTATTTACTCCCAAAGCGGCCCGAACTGCTTGCATATAGGAAATAGTCTTCACTCAATACTCTCTATTTTTTCTCTATCAATAGTCCTCCATTTTTTTGGTTTGAGTTGTTAACTTAGGTTAAGTTGTTTCTTATGCTCTTTAATATGGACCTCTTTATTATCTATCTATAACTCTAATACTTCGCATTTCTGCATTTGCTATTAGATTCTTTAGTGCCACTACTCTCCGTTTCGTAGCCCAATTTCAAACTCTTTGCTCTAAACTTATTGTTCATTCTTCCTAGCAATTTTACGCTCTCACTTCGTTGGTTAAACTATACCATACATGCCTTTTTGGAGTTTCACGTTCATTTAAAGAGATACACAAATCTTAAGAGAGAAAGGTCTCGACTCAGTTTTATTTCCACAAGACATTCTTTCAAGTTTCTAAGTGGTTCATCGCTAAGCTTTTTCTCTCAATTTTATTGCTACGCCCTTTTCTCAATTATTCAATATTCACTCTTAACTATGACTTGTATTTCCTTTACCTATTTATAAGTTTTTCGCCTAAGCGACTATTTAGACTATTAATCTCTTCATAAATCTGTTTTGTAAGGCGAACTCTCTATGCTAATTTATTCGCACTTTGCCGTCTGCTTATATACTTCTTTTTACGTCAGTTTTCACATTAACATTCTTCCTACATTCTTCTTGCAATCTTTCGGCCTACTCTCTTTGGTACTCGCCACACTCCTGTCTGATCCTCTCGACAATACCTGAACGCTGCACTAGACTCTATACATTAATCTTCTTGCTCTCCTCCATTCAGACTCGCATTATCTTCACATATTTACAAATGCTTACGCCCCTTTGCTCTCCTTTGTCAAACTCCTTGGTACTACTATTATACTTCTTCACAACTCTTCAGTGATTTGGCCTTCCGTTCTATACTTCCAGTTCACATATATCCAGCATGCTTATACTCATCATTTTGATCATCAACTCCATGTCACTTGGACAGCATTACCATAATAAAATCTTGTTATAATCTCTACTCTATACATAACACTTTTTATTCCGCGATATTCTTGTAATTATTCTGTTCTCCAAACTCTAATAATTTGCACTTTTGTTAATACCTGAATTTTAGTCCTTTTCTGTCTCTTTACTTCAATCACTTTCCTTTTTCTCTTTTTCTCCCTAATGAAACCTACAATTTACCTACCCTTTTTCTTTATCTCTCTCTCTTCTTATATTCGTAGGTGCCTACTCTCCAGTCTTTCCCTACTTACAATTCTCCACTCTCGGTCGAATTTCTTCCAAGTATTTTTTTCACCACACTCTACACTCTGATCATTCATACTCCTGTTAATGCCTCAACACTATTCTATTCTCTTTCTCTCCTTTAATGCTCAGTGGTCTCTTTCTTTCTCCCTGCTTCCTTTCATTCTTTGGTGTCTTCTCTCCAGTCCGACACTCCGTACACTTTGCTTTTTATTCCCAGTTACAGCTCTAGACTCTCCCTTAATCTATTCTTATTACTCTTTTCTCCACATTTAAATTCCACTGTCTATTTACTCAAACCCATATTTTTCATCTCTCTTTCTTGCTCTTCGCCTTCTTACTTACTCTCAGTCTTACTGTCCCCTTAATAAACCTTGCGAAGAATCTCTATTCCACTTTTCTCCACTTTTCTGCGACCTTCTTGATATTATTCTTTACTCCAGACTTTAGACTCTAATCGTGCATACACTTGTTAATATCTGAATTTTAGTCCTCTACTCAAACTAGATTTTTCTTCTCTCTATCTTCCTCTCTGTCTTCTTCCATTCTTCAGTGCCCACTCTTCAGTCTTGCTCTCCCCGTAATAAACTCTGCGTAGAATCTCCATTCTACACATTTTGCTCTTCATTCTCTATTTAGCATTCTTCACTCTACAACGATTTATTTGCTTCCTGCTCTTCACAATGATCGTTAATCCCCTTCTTAATGCCTAGATTGTAGCCTCGACTCTACAGATACTTATGTTATTCTCCCCTTTTGCTCTCCACTCTTCACTCACCTGTGTGCGTGCGTTTGTGCGCCTTGAGATGCGAACTCTTGGTGTAGACCTTGTCGCAACCCTCGGTGTCGCACTTGTGTACCTTGCGGTTCTTGGAGAGATCATTGTAGCCGCCGTTGGACGCGGCGTCGCGACTAAACGAGGCGCCGCTGCCCGCACCGCTGCCGCCGCCGCCGAAGTTGATGCCGCTGAAGCTGCTGCTGTCCTTGCGCATGCCCCCGAAGGCGGGATTGAGTGCTGCATGCGGCGAGCCAGCGCTGGCGTAGCTCTTCCAGCTTGGCGAGCAGACGCCGCCGGCTGTTGCTGCCGCTGTGCTGCCGGCAACTTTGCTGCTGCTGCTGCCGCTGCCACTCGTCGCCGAGCATTTGCGCGGCGCTTGGGCCTCGGCGAACTTGTAGGGATTCTTGAAGAGGCTCAGCAGACTGAACTTGCGGTCGTAGTCCTGCATGAGGGCGCTGCTGCTGCTGCTGCTGCCGCCGGCAACGGCGCCGTTGCTGTTGGCGCTGTGGCTGCTGCTGCTGCCGTTGTTGTAGCTGCAACTGTTGTTGTTGTCCTCCTGCTTGCTGATCCGTCGATACGTGAAGAAGAATGGCGATGCGGCAAAGAATGGCGAGAATGGCAGCTTCGAGACGCCGGAAGCGTACAACTGTTGCTGCTGCTGCTGCTGATGTTGCTGCCGTCCGAAGGCCCCCAACGTGGCAGCTGTTGCGTAGCTCGAGGCGGAGGATGAGCAGCTCGCCTGTTTTCCATTACTATAGTTGTTGTTGCCGCCGCTGCTGCTGCTGCTGCTGTTGTTGATGCTGCTGTAGCTCTTGCTGCTGGCGGCTGCCTTTGTGGCGGACTTGTTGCTGCTGCTGCCGTGCGAGGTGCTCGCTGCAATTGTAAAGGCAATTGAAAGTCAGTTAAACAAAATGGCCAACAGCTGAGAGATTTTATGAACGCAAAAGCTTAATGAGACTCGTTAAATGTGCCGGCTATTGGCATAAAAGTCCGCTGCTGCCCGCCCCGCTGGGAGAGCAGCAAGAGCAGCAGCAGCAGCGGCACTGGCAGCAGTCTCCAAGTCAAGTCAACTCTGCAGTCAACTCTGTGTGGAACACTTTGCCTTGTCAGCTAACAGTTGTACACAATTTCCTAATTTTGCCGGCCCCGTCGGACCCGAAACGTTTGCATGTCGCGTATTTTATGGGCCCAGACAGACCAAGCGACGGACGGAAGGACGGAGCGACCGGCACTGGCGACAGACGGACATCAAATCCGTGCAGTCGTGATCCATTTAACCTGCACTTCAGCGGCGCCGATTGCCAACTGCCAACTGCCAGCGATAGACAGCAGCACAGAGACACGGCGACAAAAGGGGCAGAAGAGCAGAGCGGCTGCGCGACACAGGGGCAGAGGGACAGGCTCAGCCAGAGTCAGAGACGGCGACAGCGCCGACTGAAGCCGCAGTACAGGGACAAGTGTGTCGATTTTGGCGCCCGCGACATCAATTGCCAACAGCAGCAACAGCGGCAACATCAGCAGCAGCAGCAGCAGCAGCAACAGCAGCGAGTGCAACTGCAACAGCAGCGACTGCAGCTGCCTGGTGCCCCTGCCATAGCTCCTGCTGCCGCCAGTCCCAGCGCCTGCTCCCCTCTGGCATTCCCAACTTGCTAGGGTTCTGCCTGAGCCATATGAAAGTGTGCTCAACTCTGGCTCCAAGCACTTGACTCGACTCGCAGCGGAAAAAGTGGAAGATTGCGACTAGAGACTGCAACTGCAACTGCGACTGGTTTTGGCCTGATCAAGTGCAGCTCAGCGCGGAATCTGAATCTGAATATGTTGCTCGCCCGCCAGCGTCTGAATAATGCATATTGATTAAATAGGGTTACGTTGCGGCTCTCTAATAGACTTGGATTAATGTCTAGTAGGTGTCTGCAGTTCCGTTTAGCTGTTTCTCACATTTATTACTGCGAGAGATATTGCATAAGTATTCACAGTGGAAGACGAGAAAGTATGTCTTGAAAACTGTTGATTAAATCCAAAAAAATATATGTAAAATTCGAATTATAAAATAAATATTTATTTCTGTAATATTCTAAACAAAAGTCCTTCAATTTCAGTATATAAAACCTTCAGTTGTAGCCGCAGAAATTAATAAAAAATATATGCAGAAATAACAATAGTAGGAATATTTAAGAAAAAAGTAATTTAAAATTTTAATTAATTTGAAATTAAAATAAAATAGAGTTCTTTGAATGATAAATAAACATGTTAAATCATTGCAAAGTCAACGTATAATCTAAAATTTATGGAAATCTTTTTCCATAATATTTTAAGCTTAAATCCTTTAGCAAAAATAGTTTTAACTTATATAGAGCTTTTTTAAATGCAAATATAAATATATGATTAAACATGTTAAATATATACTAAATCAAAGTATGATCTTACATTTTCTAGCGGTTTTCCGTTATATTCCAAACTTAAATTCTTGAATGACTTAAGTCTCGGGAATATATACAAAATATACAATACTAAATGACATTAGTCCACAAAATTGTTAATTTTTCATCCTTAGTTATAACTTCCAACTTCTCTATAGATTTGCAAATAAATCTTTTCCTGAATTCGGACCATTTTTCACTTAATTCCATTCTATTTTGGTTAACTTAATTATGCAGATTTTTTTTATTTTTATTTTATTGACCTTTTGCTACTGCTTCTTATCGATCGGTGTCTCATCTTCTTCTCTAATTTGTCGCCTCTTCTCCATGTCCGGCCAATTTGTGTGCAATATTCCATTTTTGGCCTTGGCCCGAGCATATTAATTAGCAGCGAATCGAAGGGGAATGGGAGAAGATTTGACATTCCGTTTCGCGATGATCAATATTTTGGAATTTTAATCGATAGTATCGAAAGTCCAGGCGATCATGTTAAAGCAAGTATGTGCATATTTATTGCCCATTCCCGAGCGTGATGTCTATATAAGGGCATTTTATTCGCTGCATAAGCTTTGAATATCTTAGGTGAATGGGTTTGCAAGATTATAAGGCTACACTCTGGTTGTCGGTGTTTTATAGTTTTATAGGAGAAAAATTGCTTGTGTCTTTGGGCTCAATAATCATTTTAATTTAGATACCAGAAAAAACTTAAAGTTTATAAACATGTTTGAAACTTGTGGTAAAATGAAAAAAAGAAATTAATAAATAAAATCTAGTTATATATAATGTTTTTTGCGTTTAAGCTGAGTTCAAACCATACTGAAATAAGTTGACTTAAATTGTCTGGGCTTATTGACTGTTCTAATATTTATTTTAATATTTATTGAATGCTACTTTGTCTTGGCTAAATTAATCATTCATCGTTTGTAGCTTTCATTATTTTATAGTTATAAATATATTTATTTTTATTATCTTTTGCAATTTTTCCACTCTGGTCACTGCAAACTTTAGCCTATCGATATTTTTTCAAAACATTTAAGATAGTTTTATGGAGAAGTACTGGCTATAGGTTTAGTTGAATGATCATCAGAGATCAAGCTTAAGTTAAAGTTCTTATTTAAATAAAAAAAATGTTTGAATGCCTTTATAATTTAGGCTGGGAATTTATAAAAGTCCTGTGATTTAATAATTAAAAAAAAAAGTTGACATCAGTATGCCGATTATTTTTATAAAAAGTTAACTGGTAGATAGTTTCCTTGGGTGGCTCTTTAAAATTTACATAGCTTGAATGAACTTTCCTAGCTTTAAACTCCCTTTTGGTTTAAAGTTTGCTTAAAAGTTCGAGTATGTTTAAAATGTTCAAATGAAATGCTTGAACAATACTCGAAAAATGCGTGAAATTTGCATGCGGCTTTAATAGATTGCGATTATTGTTTCTCATGCTGCTGTTGCTTCTGTTGCTGTTGTTGTTGCTCTTCATGTGTTAGCCGTTGTTATTGTTGCTGTTGCCGTTGTTGTTGTTGTTACAACTTCCCTTCTCTGCGGCTTCTGAGACTGCTTTCAATTTTCACTTGTTGAAGCGCTGCTCGTTTGGCCGCCTGTCGCCGTCGGTGCTGCTGTTGTTGTTGTTGCTGTTGTTCGAGTTGTTGTTAGTGCTCAAACTGTACGAGTGACCCATGCTTAAGTGCTTTGTCTGTGCCTGCACTCCCTACCCCCTCGCGCCCTCGCCTGCAACAACATGACCGAGGGCCACGCAGAGGCAGACCGCAACAACTGACCGGCAGAGCAGACGAATGGTTGGCGGGTTGTCGGGTTACCCGGTTGGCCGGTTGCCTGGTTGCCTCGCTGCCTGGTTGCCCGGTCTCTTGTTTTAGCCTCGAGTGCTTCAAGTGCGTTAGAGTCTTTTTAGACTGTCTGCAGCAGGAGGAGCGAGAGACTGTAGACTCTGATGCATTTGTAATTTCCATGCCAGCTCTTGGCTCAACAGCGCCCAAGGTAGGTCGCTCTCCGACTGTCCGCACGTCCGTCTGCGCGTCTGTCTGCCCGTTCATCTGTCTGTCTGTGTCCGTCTCTCGCTCGCGTGTTATTAAAATTGATGGCATTTAATTGAACTGGCCATCAACGTCAGCCCACAGCCCCGTTTTGGCCGTTTTCAGCCATTTGTTGGCCCGTTTGTCCATTTCGCTCCCATTTGCGATTGCGTCGCTTAGAAGGGAGTGCGAGCTGCAGTGAAGCTTCCAGGCCGTATGCTAATGCGCATTATGTGGCAGCCACTGGTGTCCACCAGTCATACTTCCTCTCTCTTGTTCGCTCTCTCGCAGCGACCTCTCTCAGTGGGCATACGAGTGTAATCACCGCTTTTACCGAAATGCACACGCTGACTTCATATTTCTGCCAATTTAGTGGCCCGCTGCAGCCGGCGACCCAGAGATTTGAAATCACACTTGTGCCTATTGCCAAAGTGGTGCAATAAAAAAAGTGAATGTTGCCCCCGAGTGGCACACAGACAGGCGGACGGCTGCATAGCCAGAGAGAGAGAGAGAGAGGGAGAGGGAGAGAGAGCGAGAGAGTGGCTGAGCGGGGAGAGGCAGGGGAGGAGAGACATCAGTTAGCTGCGCAGCAACTGCAGCGACTCCTTTGGCGCGTCTTCAAAATGGTCGTCTTGGCCATAAACTGCTCATTTGACTTTGGCCAAGTTGGTACGCCTGGTCTGTCGGCCCGGCCTGGCCAGTCGATAATTATGATGAGGCGGCTGTCGGCTGTCGGTTGTCGACTGCGAGCAGGTCGGCCCAGCGTGCAGCTGAATGCGGATCTCGCACCAAATGCGACTTGTTGGCAAAACCAAACAATAAATTACAAAAACAGTTGATAGGGTCTAATGTGCACTTGGTGTGCGATTGGTTATAATTGACAGTTCGCTTGGCTGGCTCTTGGCTGCCAGACGGACAGACGGACAGACAGACATGGCCAGACTACCTGACTGCGCTGCGCTGCGCTGCGACGTGCTTCGCTGCGCTGCGCTGCACTGCGCCGCACTCACTCGGCGCGTCGTTACGTTTCTTGGCAGTTAATTGCCAGGCGAGCGCGAGTGCGAGCACACATTGATTTACTCGTGGATTTTTATATAAAACTGTCGTATTTAAGTTATAATTATGAAACAACATGGCGTATGAGCAACACACACACACACACGCATGCTCTCGCGCGCACACACACACACACACACACACACTAGTTCGCGCGGCCAGATCTGAGCGTATTGCACATCTGAATTTATGGCATTGCGCATACGCCGTGGGGGCAGGCGAAAAGCCAAACAGACAGACAAACAGCCAAAATAAAGCAACAGCCATACACAGACACCTTCCATCTGCTGCTCTCACACCGCCCCCACCTCCCCTCCTACTGCAGCTCTCTTTTCCGCGGCCATTTTTCACACTCTGCGGGCGTCTTTTGAACCTTGAAATAAAAGTTTCCCACACTTGCGATAGTCTCTGGCAAATGCATCGATTTTCCTTTTCTGCCGCTGCCGCTGCCGCTGCCCCTGCCACTGCCGCGGCCTTTTGCTATCTATCTTAGAGCTCCGAGCTGAGCCGAGCTGAGCTCCTAACTCTTAACTCTTGTCGTTGGCCGGCTAATCCAGCGCCTGATTCCCAGCCAGCCCAAAATGGTAACAGACGTAGACTTTGTGGCAGCAAAAAAAACTAATGAGCAACAACAGCAACAGCAACAACTGCAACAAGAACACCAACAACAAATGGCGAATGCAAACTGCACCTGCCAAACGGGCAAGCAAACAAACAGACAACAACAACAGCAACAGCAACAACAACTATTTAGGAGCTGCAACTTTAGCTTGAGCACCACGAATTGCGCAGACTCTCATTAAATTAAGTCTTGCTTGACGACTCGTTCATTTTCGACTTTACTCTTCACTAATTAGCTTAGATACTGATCACATTTCTGCAACTCTTTAAAAAAACTTAAAATTGCATAAGTCTTAGAATATTTATTATTTAATTCGTTATAAATGCAGCTTCATATCAGAGTGTATAGTACTAGTAAACTTTAAATTTTTTTAGGTAATGAAAGAAGTTGGAATGCTATTGATTAAGTGAATACTAAATTGAATGCTAGAATTTGATTAAGTCAAACGATTTCTTAGAATTACTTTAGTATAAGCCAACTTTAGATTTTTCGCTAGTATGTAATAAAATTAATTATTAGCAGTTAACTAATTAAATCATTTGCGTTTTTATTTGAATTTTATTTAGTTTTAATTTTAATTGAATTTTATTATACAATAAGATTTAATTCCTATTTCCCAAAACAGAACATTTTTCCACCCATTCTCATTTTTTTTGTCTTCTACTATCTACCATATAAATAATAATAATAATTAATTTTAATACCATATTAATTAATTGTTCACTTTGTATTATCCTATTTACCATATAAATTAATGTTAAAACTAATAAATCTAATCATTGTAATTCTCCACATGTCCTATATAGCATAAAAATTTACCATATTAATTAATTTTTCACATATCCTATTTAATTTAATATGAAATATTTATATATATTGTGACTATATTTTTTATGTTTTATTTAACTTTAAGCTTTGTTTATTCAATTTAAATTAAAATTCAATTCAATTTAAAATTAAACTAAAAACTTATTTTGTTATCTCTTTTCTTTTTTCTACTGCTGCTACCACTTTATTTTTAGCATTAAATTTTATACTTCATATTCCAATTTTTAAAATTTTTACCATTGAGAGAAATTCTCTTTACATTTAAAAAGGGAGTAATTTTTGCCTCTCTCACTACCTCTACTTCTCTCTCGCTCTCTTTAACTCTCTCCCACTCTCTCTCGCTCTCCCTGTTAGTTTCTCTTTCTGTTTCTGTTTCCAAACAGTGTCACTGCCAGTGTTACCAACTGCTTGAGCAGTCGTGCATACCCCGCACAGCACAGTGCATATTCGCTGCCCACAGCCTCGTCGCGTCGTCATACTCCTTCTCGTCTGTGCGGCGTTGTTGGCGCTTCGTTAGCGGCTGCCGTTTTATTTCCATTTGTATCAGTATGTGTGTGTGTGTGTGTGTGTGTGAGTGTGGGTATATGCATGCAGCTACGTATCTGTCTTTGTATTTACTTTTCGGATTTTTCTCTATTTTTGCTGCCAGGCTGCTGCAGTTGTTGTTGTTGCTGTTGCTGCTGTTGGTTTTCTTAGTGCTCGATTTGCTTTTTACGAGCAAATTGTGCAAATATCTTAAAGCTTAGCAAAACTGACAACTAGATAAATTTAAATGAATTTCTGCGCTCATAAGCTGACAGCAAAATGGGCTGGCAGAGCGCGGCTCCACGTTAGTTAACTGTCCGGACTGTGAGTCCGAGCCAGGCCGACTGTCCGCCTGGCCGTTTGGCTGTCTGTCCGCCTGTCTGTCCACTCGCACTGTCTATTGGCCTGTTGGCTTGGATTTTCACAGAGCAAAAACATTTAATTGTTTGCTACCAATTATGTATTTGTCAAGTTAATTGGTATGTCAACGCAACTTGTTTTTAGTTCGAAGTGCCGCCTGCCCGTCCGCCTGTCCGCCTGTCCGCCCGTCTGCCCCCCTTTCAGACCCCTTTCTGCCCATTCGCCCGGTGGTTGGTGCCATCAAACGACCACCGCCAGAGCCAAAGTCTTTGGCCAGGCCAACGCCAGACGCATTGTCAATAAGCAGCCTCCGTTGCGATGAGATACAAACGCAATGCCAATCATGCAGCCATTTTACACCCGTTGCCAGGCCTGGCCCGATCTGGCTTGGCCAAAACCAAACGCAGCACCAGCAAAAACAAACTCTCATGCCACAAACGGTGGCAGCCTCGCGCGAAGGTGTGAAAAGCAATGCGAGGCAGGCCAAGACTGCAATGCCACGGATCAACGCCTGCAACAGCGAGAGCAGCAGTCTACACTCAGAGAAAGTCTGCATGCAAACCGCACGGCTTGACCGATCGTTGCTGCTGTAACTTATGTTTTAACTAGCAATACGAACTATATAAAATTACAACAGAAGACAGGCAGTATGTTAAAAGTGAGATGTGTCGCGCGACCATATCTCGAGAGCTAACAATAAAAGATATTCTTCTGGATAATTAAGAAGTATCTCATAGAAGTTTTTCAGTTCAAAACTGAAAGACGAGAAGGCATAACAACAGTTGCAGTGAGAGAATAATGCACAGAACTAAAATATCTAGTAATATATATAATTATATATTTATATAATATTAATTTATTATATATTTTTATATGTAATATAAATTTATAGGTACACGAAATATGTTAAAAAAGACACCTTAAAAATTTCGCTGCGAACGTATTTTTGATTATCGATTTATTTGTTGTTTTTTTATATTAATACCTTTTTGCATTTTGCTATCGAAAAATATGGTATTTGCATCAAATTTTGTGTAAAAAATAAAATCAAACGCTGGAAACATTGGCCGCGGCATACGGTGTAACAGCGCTGAGTACAAAAAAATACTTACAAGTGGTACAAACTCTTCCAAGATGGCCGGAAAGATGCCAGTGAGAAGCCTTGTTTTGAACGCGAAATGTGCCCTTACTTCTTAAACACACCTCGTATATTTTCATAGCTACTACTCTCTTAATTCGGCTAAAATTAGAATACCTCCTGCCATAACCAAGTATTCGTATACAGCTTCTTCAAATATTACATAATTTCTACCATATGACATTATTAACTACCAACTGCTGCGACTTTTTGCGCAGTGCAGCTGTAGCTGGACCCGCTTGTCGCCATTGATTGTCAGCGCGTGTTGCACTGCGCCGATTGATGCACTGGCAACGGGCCTGGCGACGGCGTTGATGGATGGATGGGCCCAGGCATGGGTCTGCTTTGCCAGCAACAGATGCGGGCAGCCAGGCAGGCGCGCAGACTGGCAGGCAGAGTCAGAGCCAGAGACAGATCCGCCGAGGCAGGCCAAACTGTGGACTGAGCCTGAGCCCGAGCCGACACCTTCAGAGGCTTATCGCGGCGATCGCAGCGCTTAACAAATGCTCCACGCTAATGACAATTTTGTTATACATTTTATGCATGCACATGGCAAGGCAAGGCATGGCCAAGGCATGGCGTGGCGGACATGGCGTATACGCAATGCCGATTGACGATAGTCGATGGACGATGACGATGCGTGGCGCGATAAGGCGACGTTGGACAAGTCGATAAATAAATTTATGCACAGCCGAAAGAGGCGTAAAATGTGCTATTTGATTTAATGCCCACGAGTGTGTGTGTGTGTGCATGTGTGTGTGTGTGCGAGTGTGTTGCTGCTATGCGTGTGTATTTTTCGCAATGATAATCGATTTATGGTGTGTGAAGTTTGTTTCGTGTGCTGCTTGCTGTGTGTGTGCGCGAGTATCTGTGTGTGAGTGTGTGTGTGTGTGTGTTTCCTCTCTTGTTTCTTTTTGTGTCTCTGCTAATTGTGTACAAATATGGACAAAAGCGTGGACACGAAGCAGAAGGCTTTCCAAATGGTCAGCACACGTAAGTAGGCAGCAGGCGCACCAGCAGCAGCAGCTGCGACGGCAACTGCGACGGCGACGGCGACTGCAGCGCAGCGGAAAGTTGCCCAACAGGCATTTTAAGATGCCTGCGGGAAATAATTTATGCATTTCTTTGTCTGCAACAGATAAACGATGCGACGCTCACTTAAAGTGGTTTCTGCCCGCTTCCTCCTCGCTTTTTCTCTGACTCTCTTCACCCTTCCCCCGCTCTGGCTGTCTGCTGGCAAGTGCATTTCCCGTTCCTTGGGCGTTTATTGCTTAGTGTCTTGATTAATTGATCGCATTTCGCATTGATTCGATTGCACAAACGAGGCAAATAGTCATTGTCAATGGAGTGCGATATCAGGCGATAGATGAGCCATTGCAGCTATCGATAAATTGATTGGGCTAGCTTAAGAGCTTACGGCGACTGTGCAAAGGAATTTAATGGAAGACTTATGTCTAAAATATAATTGACAAACCAATTTACAATTTCTTTTTTAATAAGACTAGAATTGAGCAATACGAGTTATTCATCAATTTATAGGCCTAACAATACAATCGAGCACACATAATGATAAATAGGTAAATTGATAAAATCCATATTTGCACTGTGCTCATCAATAATTTATTATTTTCATTACATACAAATTATTTTTGCTCTTAACTATAGAACACTGTATATACCAAACAGTTTCAGTCAATGGTAAAGATAAAAGAATGCTACACAAGCTTTTGTATCTTTAAAAAAAAATTAAATGATGAACTGAAATTTTCGCTAATTAATGAAAATGTTCTCAAAGTGTTATTCAAAAATAAAATTACGGTTAAGCTGATGAAATCAGACTTAAGATTTCTCAAATAGCTTTGGTATCTATTTTGCTTAAAAGTAAATATTATTGATAAATAATTGATAGAATCATTAAGTTTTTATTTTATAATTTGCTAAATTATTTAATCATTTATAATTTTCATTATTAAGAAGGCTTCAAGCATATTTTATGTATTTAAATATCTTATTTTATTTATTAAATTCATTAAAAACTGTGAATAATTTATAAGTAATAGATAAATAAATGTTTTTCTTTTGTAATTAATCTATTAAATCATTTTATTAAGTTCATTAAGCGCTTTTATCTGTTTATTTTCCTAAGAAAAACAAATACAATTATTTGATCATGCTCAGTGATATATCATACAATGCAAAAATTTCAGTTTTCAATAAGTTTTATATATTATGTTAATAAAAATTGCTTATCGCTCTTAGTGTTAAATCATACATTGCAATAATTGCAATTACCGATGAGTTTTATAGCTTCAGCGCTTATCGAATAGTACTAATCTCGGTTACAACAAGGATTTATGGGCTCTAAAATACCTCGATCTAATCGATAAATAAACTGAACTGAAGTATTTCCTGTATTTCATTTGCTGCTCATCGATAGTTTATGGCTCTCATTATCGAAGAGTGTTTATCGCTCTTATTGATGGGGGCCACATAGGCGAGTTTGATAGACTTCCTTTTCGCATGGAGCTTGCCTCAACGATGATTTTCATATAAATTTTAATTGCCTGCAAAGTGCAGTGCACTTGCCGTGAATCGCTTAATTTCCCTATGAATTTCTCACATCCTTTTGCCATAAAAGTGCGAAGCCTTAATGCCGAATTCAGCAGGCCAGAGAACGTATGTCTTTAGCGCGCCTCGAGATTCCGAAGACTCCCAAAACGCAGTTGGAGCCAAGACTGGGGCAGAGACTGAGACTGAGATGGAGACTACGACTGCGACTGCGACTGAGGCCGGTGAGCGGTAATTGCTGCGTGTTAATTCAAACAAATGTCGGGAATTGCGCATTTAATGTGAAAATGAAGAAACATTGCGCATAGGCCGCAGCGCAGTCTGGGAGAGCCAAAGCCAAAGCCTGAGCCGAAGCCAGAGCCATCGCCATCGCTGCAGTCGGAGTGGGATTCGTACCAGGTGCCCGCTGCCCGGTGGAGGCCCAAACGAGCTAGCGAGTTAGGTGGAGCGAGTGAAATAAATGATCCCAGCTTCATGTTTAATTTATTTGAAAGTTAACACACATATAACAACTGCAACAACAACTGCAGCAACAACTACAACAACAACTACAACAACAGCAAGTCGCGACGCGCCGACGGTGACTGTAAAACAGTAAAAACAAAACACAAAACGCGCGGAGATGCAACATGCGCTGGGGGCGGAAGAGGGAGGGGCTGCTACAGGCAGGGGGTGAGTGGAAATGGGGGCATCTGCCGGCGAACGGGGCATTAATGCGTCGTAATCACACTAAGCAGACATTAAATGCGTTTTCGCTGTTTGAGCAGCAGGCCCCGAAGTCGGGACAGAGCCATAGAGCAGCGCGTGATGCGGAGCAGGGAGAGCGGCAGCGGGAGCGGGAGCGGGAGCGGGAGAGCAGACGGGCAGCCAGGCGAGGAGCCTGCACAGCAACAACAACAGCAACAGCGCCTAAATGATTGATAAAATAATTGCTTGCACGTGATGCGCACTTAGCAAGAGAGAGAGGGAGACAGTGTGTAACCGAGAAAGAGGGAGAGAGAGAGCGAGATCAGGGGCAAGTGGAAAAGAGAAAGGCTGCGTGGAGCTCACGCAATGCGCGCGCAAGTTCGAAGTGTCAACGGAGCTGTTCGCGTTCGCATGCAGCGCGAATTAATCAAGTGCAAATGACACGAGCCGAAAGAGCAGCGCGAGCGAACGAGATGAGAAAGGATGCGGTTATGAGTTGTTCTGGGAAAACAATACTTAATAATCGGGTAAACGGGTCGATTAATTGTGTCTTGCAATATGTACAAACATATTCTTAATAGCATTTATAACTAATAGCATTTATAACTATAAATCAGGCTTATCCTATACAAAGACGAGAAAGATTCGAATGATACTTGTGTACTTATGTATACTTATTATTAGAAATTATTATTATTATTATTGAATTATAAATAATAATATAATATAATATATGTATATTTATTATATGTTTCTCCTATGCGAGTATGTTATGTCTTTACATTAGATTAAATCGGTATATTATTTAATTACCATTAAGAAAATCAGACTTCTCTTAGATTAATACTGCAGGATAAGTCTGATCTTGAGAAATATGTCTATTTATTATTAAATGTATTTATTATTATATTTTCAAAAGAAAATCGCATTTATCTCAATCAATTTCATAAGATAAGTCTTATTTTCTACGTCATACATATCAGCTGATAATAATAAAAATAATTGTTTTTTTATTTATAACAATAGCAATAACAATAACAAAATTAAAAAAAAAAATAATGCCAATATTAATAATAATAACAAAAACAATATCGATAATAAAAGTATAGAAATATCGGAATCAAATTAAATTAATGTAGTGCTGGAAGGATTGGAAAAGTCTATCAACTACACTAGTCGGCATAATTATTTTGACGAAACCTTGTTTTGACTTTTGAACGTTGCTTTGCTTAAGATCATCAAATAACGGTACGAAAATGAGGCGCAAAACCAAGATCATATGTTTAGCTATGTGCATGCCAAATTTTATTTCGTTTAACTTTTGCATTCTCTTTCTGCTGATAAGAATGCATGCAGACAACGGTTTTTTGCCTGGCACAAGTATTTTGACAGCAGCTTTGTGAAAATATTTTCACACTTTTAAGCCCGCTACAATCAAACGACTTCTGTGTTTAATTTTGATCAATATTTAACTTTGTTAATAAAATACAAAGTTATTAATAATTATTAAGTAACATGGGTAAAACGGCTGAGCTATGTGTGGTTACCCGATCTTCAATAATAGTAAAATTTAACGCTGGAATAGCAGTTAAATCATTGCCAATGAGTCTAATGTGTCGCGTCAAACTGTGAACTACCAAATTAAAAAGTTTAAAAGGCATAATGACATGCGTAATTTAAGAAGATCAGGTGCTAAGCGCAAAACAGAGCTCAGTGAAGACCGAGTCCTTGTACGGGAATTTAAAAAAAATGTTCTTCTGCTGCCTCAATCTGCAGCAGATCAATTTAATTTGACAGCTAAGACCCCAATAAGTGAGCGCACAGTCCATCGACGATTAAGAGAACGTGATTTTAAGACTTTAAAGCCAAGGACGTACCATTTATAACAGGAGCAAACAAGCTTAAAAGACTGTCTTTCGCAAAGGAAGCCAAAGGAGTTTTTGGGAAGCGTTCAATGGACAGATGAAAGCTCCTTTAAGTACAATTCATCAAAAAATACATTTTTTGTAAGATTCCAAGGGTACAAAGGCAGAAAAGGCGGCCCGTTTGCCAAAAAGTGAGCCATGGAGGAGACTCTGTCATGCTGTGGGGATGCGTTGCATACAATGGGCTGGGTGACTTGGTTCCTATTGCCGGCTAAATGAATCTAGGGCAATATATGGAAGTCCTAAACGATAATGCCTTTCCTTCCAGTGATAGGCTCATTGGTGAGTCATTTATTCTGCAGCAGGATAATGCCCTCTGCCGCAAAGCCCCAAATGATTACCAATGTTTTGAAGGATGTGGGCGTTTCTGTCTTGAACTAGCCGCTCCAAAGTTGAAATTTTAACATTATTGAGAACGTCTGGTCTCTTTTAAAATGCAAGAGAACAGTTTCGTTGAACAAAACCCGAGAAAAAAAATTTTTTGAGGTCACTTCTCGTTGGGAAGAGATGCCTCCAGAGATCATCCAAAATTTTATAGATTCAGTGCAGCGATGACTGCAAAAAGTTATTGAAACCAAAGAAAATTAAATAATTTACTAAACTATAATTTTTCCTTAATTTTTTTTTGAGTTTAAACTTTGTTATTCATATTAAAATGTACTTGTCAAAATACTTATGCCACCACATAAAAATTACTTTAGCTTATATTTTTTCAAGTTGATATGATAAAATTTTGAATTCATTATTTTTAAGATTGTATTATCACTAAGTAAACCAGAAAAAAAAATCATTGAGTTATATTCATTCATTGAAAAGTTACATGCAAATTTGCACCATTTTTTTTTCGTCAAAATAATTATGCCGACTAGTGTAGATAACTAATAGGTTTGACTTATATAGGGATACATTGGAGAGTACGGATACTAATTTATAGATTTATAGATTTATATTATTTATTTGCTATCATTATATTTATATTTATATATTATATTTATTATTATTTTTTTTTTTACTTTAATAAATTCAAGATTTTATATTTATTATTTATTCGTTATTATTATATTTACACTAGTCGGCATAATTATTTTGACGAAAAAAAAATGGTGCAAATTTGCATGTAACTTTTCAATGAATGAATATAACTCAATGATTTTTTTTTCTGGTTTACTTAGTGATAATACAATCTTAAAAATAATGAATTCAAAATTTTATCATATCAACTTGAAAAAATATAAGCTAAAGTAATTTTTATGTGGTGGCATAAGTATTTTGACAAGTACATTTTAATATGAATAACAAAGTTTAAACTCAAAAAAAAATTAAGGAAAAATTATAGTTTAGTAAATTATTTAATTTTCTTTGGTTTCAATAACTTTTTGCAGTCATCGCTGCACTGAATCTATAAAATTTTGGATGATCTCTGGAGGCATCTCTTCCCAACGAGAAGTGACCTCAAAAAATTTTTTTTCTCGGGTTTTGTTCAACGAAACTGTTCTCTTGCATTTTAAAAGAGACCAGACGTTCTCAATAATGTTAAAATTTCAACTTTGGAGCGGCTAGTTCAAGACAGTAACGCCCACATCCTTCAAAACATTGGTAATCATTTGGGGCTTTGCGGCAGAGGGCATTATCCTGCTGCAGAATAAATGACTCACCAATGAGCCTATCACTGGAAGGAAAGGCATTATCGTTTAGGACTTCCATATATTGCCCTAGATTCATTTAGCCGGCAATAGGAACCAAGTCACCCAGCCCATTGTATGCAACGCATCCCCACAGCATGACAGAGTCTCCTCCATGGCTCACTTTTTGGCAAACGGGCCGCCTTTTCTGCCTTTGTACCCTTGGAATCTTACAAAAAATGTATTTTTTGATGAATTGTACTTAAAGGAGCTTTCATCTGTCCATTGAACGCTTCCCAAAAACTCCTTTGGCTTCCTTTGCGAAAGACAGTCTTTTAAGCTTGTTTGCTCCTGTTATAAATGGTACGTCCTTGGCTTTAAAGTCTTAAAATCACGTTCTCTTAATCGTCGATGGACTGTGCGCTCACTTATTGGGGTCTTAGCTGTCAAATTAAATTGATCTGCTGCAGATTGAGGCAGCAGAAGAACATTTTTTTTAAATTCCCGTACAAGGACTCGGTCTTCACTGAGCTCTGTTTTGCGCTTAGCACCTGATCTTCTTAAATTACGCATGTCATTATGCCTTTTAAACTTTTTAATTTGGTAGTTCACAGTTTGACGCGACACATTAGACTCATTGGCAATGATTTAACTGCTATTCCAGCGTTAAATTTTACTATTATTGAAGATCGGGTAACCACACATAGCTCAGCCGTTTTACCCATGTTACTTAATAATTATTAATAACTTTGTATTTTATTAACAAAGTTAAATATTGATCAAAATTAAACACAGAAGTCGTTTGATTGTAGCGGGCTTAAAAGTGTGAAAATATTTTCACAAAGCTGCTGTCAAAATACTTGTGCCAGGCAAAAAACCGTTGTCTGCATGCATTCTTATCAGCAGAAAGAGAATGCAAAAGTTAAACGAAATAAAATTTGGCATGCACATAGCTAAACATATGATCTTGGTTTTGCGCCTCATTTTCGTACCGTTATTTGATGATCTTAAGCAAAGCAACGTTCAAAAGTCAAAACAAGGTTTCGTCAAAATAATTATGCAGACTAGTGTATTTATTTTATTTTAAATATTTAAATGAGATCGATTTTGAGCTCATCATGAGCTTCCAGGTATTATTATAAATTAAAGCTGCCTGCAAGATGCTCTAAATAAAATTGTTAACAGAAAATACGGTTAATATATATATATATACATATATATAAAAATATATACAAAATTCAATGTCTAAAGATGTCTAAAGATACAAATTATGGCCTAAGGATGATTAAAGGCTTATTAAGGGCTGAATATAACAGTATCTGTTTGCCGACTCAACTTCACACCAAAGTGCTAACTACTCGGCTTACGCGCCTTTTGTGCTCGAAGCGGACAAGTGTAAGCAGCCTATTGGCAGCCACTGTTCTGTTCGGTCCAATTCGGTACTGTTCTGTTCTATGCTGTGCTCCTTAAGTGTGGACAAATGCCTTTGGAGCACATTGTCAGCTGCCGAACGCGACTAATTTCCCGTGCTTAGGCACCATTTTGGGCGAGTGTCATTGCCAGTTGGCGTAAAAAAGAACTGTATCAGGTCGCGCGCAGAGGCAGGCTGGGACAGAGCCAGAGCCAAGGCGAAGCGAAGAAAAACCCCAAACTGCCGTCGAGGGGCATTGAAAATCTAACGAATTATAACGTGGGAAACAAACCGAGGGACGTTGGCAGCACAAATTGCCGCAGTTAACGGTTCCTGTTTCGTCGCAAATTTGGCTAAGACGACGACGACGACGACGACGACGACGGACAACAACAACAGCAACAACAAAGAGGGGAAAAAACGCCGAACCGAAACCGAAACAGAAACCGAAAGACAAGAGCTGAATGAAGCATCCAAGCCGGGCCTGGCTGCCAGGCAATGGCAGCGGCAGTCGACCAGGCAGGCTCGACAACGATTGCCACGACAAGTGGCCCCCCGCACGTCCACGTCCACGTCGCCCCGTTTGGCCCTCGGTCCCGAGCGATCTGCAGCTCCAGCCTTTGCCCGCCCACTCGTGCGCCACATTATTTCATGCAAAATCATGCCATGGGAACCACGACGCGACGTCGCTTCTCCACTCTACTCCCAAATACAGCAGTCTAGAACTATTACCCAGGTACCCGAGTACCCCGAGTTCCCCGACTATCCGAGTGCCCGACCAGAGCCTGCCCGTAGTCGGCCTGCTGACTGCAACTAATGCACAATCATCGCAGATTATTTCATTTAATGTCAATACAGAAACAGCGAGCTCTGCTGCTGCAGCGACAGCATCTTGGTGGCTGCATCCACAGTCGCAGCCGCAGCCACAGCCGCAGCCAAAGCCGCAACCACATCGCCATCCACCATCTCCATCGACATCGCCATCGACATCGGTCGGCGTCCTGGCGTGCTTTGAAAGCTGAAAGTTTGACACTCCAATTCTCAATGCCGCTGGGCAAACAAATTGAGTGGAAGCGATGGCTGCAGGAGGAAGAAATGCTGCAGACGGAGACGGAGAGTGAAGGATGAGGGATGCGGGGTGAGGGGGGCGTGGCCGTTAGTGTTTTGCAAACGAGTTTAAACTGCTGTTGACTTTTGAGAGGTCTAAGGGCCCATAGCTTGGCTCTGCTCTGCTCCGCTTGGCTCTGCTTCTACTCAGCTCTAGCATCGCTCATACGCTCCGTTTGACCTTGCGCAGCGTCGAGATGCGCTACAATGGCCCACAAATCTCTACTCCGCTGCTTCAACTTGTTGTTGTTATTTATTTGCGTCTGTCTGGTCGGACGCGGCGATCGCATCAGTCATGCGCCTTCCCCACTGAAGTGTGCAATCAATTTTAAAGCAGAAATCCCCCCCAAAAAAAAAGAAGAAATTTGCATAAAAAATAAAGAAAAACTGCAAACGGGCTGAACGGGATGGACGGACAGACGGGCAGACGGACTGAAAGACGAACAGAAAAACCGTCAGACTGACTATAAATGAAGTAATCAACTGAGACGAGCGCTGATCGAGTGAAATGTCTACAATTTGGCCAAGGATTGTGAAGGAAGTCGAACTGGGAAACGGTATTCATAGTATTCACGAGCTGCATACGAATTTGGCAACGAGTTTGCCTTGATGGATTTCGTACATATCGTATTTGACTTAACGCTCTCTGCGCCTTTCTATTCTTTGCCTCGCCATTCACTTTCTATTGTGGGGAGTAGGCAGAGGAGTGGAAGACCCAAGCCGCAAGACATGAACGAGTCCATGGAGTGCATATTGATCATGCAAGCGAATATTCTCTCTGAATATATCTGTCAAGCAAATTCTAATATTTTCAGCTGAACTAGCTTTGCTGTAAAAAATAGCTAAAGTGAGCATATGTCTCTTATATCATCAGGTATGTACAAATAAATCGATAGTTGCAGTTGGGAAAACTCAACATTTATAATTAGATTAGGCTAAATATCACTAATTTTTTTTTTATTGTGGGATAGAAATTTGGAATATAGCTTCATTGTGTTGCTAATAATATTAAACTAAAGTTGTTTGATCTATTTCCAGCACGACTGAGCTGAATAGCTGAAAAGAATAGTCAGGCTAGCTACAGAGCATGTGTAGGATTAAATAAAATATTATTTTAAAAAATTATAGAATTCTCAATAAGAACTTTCCTATTTCTAGTTCTAATTCCACTATTGCCAATAGGACTGAGTAGGATATAGTTTTTTAGAAGAGTCAGGCTAGCTAAAGAGAATGTATAGGATTAAATACAATATTATTTTAAAAATTATTGACTTCTCAATAAAAACTATCAAAATTCTAGTCAGACTAATTTTGAATATAGGTTTATTTTATATATATATAATGAATATATATATTATATATTACTAGTAATATTAACTTAAAGGTAATTCCTCTATTTCCAATACGACTGAGTAGGATATACATAGGTAATTGGAAAGTCAGCTACACAAAATGTCTAAATTAAATACCACACTATTTAAAAAAATTTACTGAATTCTCAATAAAAGTTATCCGATTTCTCTATATATATTTTTATATCCTATAATATAAATTAAGTACGAATATAATATATTGTATTTAAATTTAAAATATTATGTATTTGAGTATATATGTAAGTATATATAAAATATTAAGATAAAGAGGTCTATGAAATAAATGCATGGCATATAGGAGATATGTACGATGGAATATATAAATTGGCATATTCCTTATCATATATCTTTTCTATGACGATTTTCTGTTATGTTCCGTAGACAGCGTGAAATTAAATGAAGCCCGAATATGTACTATAGTTTAGGGCCAGTTAAAATGGAGCGCTAAACAATAGAACAAAATTTCAAAAATAATGAATGTTTAGCCACATGCCATACAGCGAGCGAAATTACTTATTGGGAGAGACATTTTCAGATCGAGTATTCTCTCATTTCGATGATTAGAATTGGCCTAAACCTACTGCAAGGGCGTAGTATTCTTAGCTAGTACAGATATCCATCTTGCAAGAGGTGTAACTTGTCAGAGTTTTGTATGGAATATTTTGTAGTATATGTTTGAGTTCTACAGTTAAGAATTAGTGAGCTCTTAACGACTAACGGTACTCGCCACTTCCTGGAAAAGTTCGCCATAGCTGAGTTAACCAGAGCTGTGCTGTACCCCTTCGTTTGGCTCATACTAATCTGCGATGCGAAACAAACAGAGAACAAGACACAATCGACTGTCAAAGCTCTGCAATCTACAGCAAAGAAACCAAACTATTTACACACACACACACACACACACAGCACACTCGCTGGTGTGCTGGGCATATATCTGGCAAATCAGCTAAATTAATTTGTTGTCACCCGTTTGTTGAAATTTTAATCTCTTTGTGGGCTGGGGGCACGCTCGGCTCGCCAGGTGGGTGGCGATACATGCCTAACAGTTGTTGCTTTTGCTGTTGCTGTTGTTGTCGTTGTTGCTGCTGCAACTGTTGCTGTTGTTGGTTGGCTGCCGGGCAAGCAGGCAGGCAGGCAGGCAGGCAGGCAGCCGTCGCAGTCTGAGCCCAACCCAAAATTGTTCACCTGTCAAATCAGCGCGCTGCGATCTTTTATTGGCCACAAAACGACGGCGCAACGGCCAAGCGCCAATTGTTGCCGGCCACAGCAGCCGCAGCAGCAGCAGCAGCAACGCGAGCAACAACAACAGCAACAACAGCGAGATTTATTTATTTAAGCGTCCGAGTTGTGCACCCATTTGAAATTGTGGCCGCTGCCTCGTAAAGACTTAATTAAGCCCCCAATCTCGACTATCGTTCGGGGCAGTCTCCCAGTCTCCCAGCCCGACGACGACCAAGTCCGAGAGCGAGTCTTGCAGACTTTTGCAGCGACTTGCAGTCTGCGGCCCGTTCCGTTTGCAGCGATAAATTTATGCCGCTAATTTGGCAGCGTTAACTCAATTTGTGACCACAAAATGCACAATTTGTCGCGGCTTTTGATTGCCAAACGCCGCGCGGATTGGCCAGAGTCCGACTCGAAATCGGTATCGGAGTGGGAAAGCTCGAAACGTAGTCCAAGTTGGCAACGCCCCAATAAGCTGCGCTTTGTTTATTGTCTAATTATAGCTGGCTCTGGCTCCGGCTCTGGCTCCGATTCCAATTCCAACTGCGACTGCGAGTGCGACTCGACAAGCGCCTCGGGCATCTCCCAAGGAGAAGCACCCATGCTGCGCGACGCTCACGAGTGCATCCAACTGTCTTATCAGAGCTCGCAAATCTGCCCCAGCAGCGGCAACTCCACACAATTGCCTCCAGGCAATTGTTGCTGTTGCTGTTGTTGTTGCTGCTTTTCCTGCTGCTGCTGCTGCTGCTGCTGCTGCTGTTGCCGCTGTTGTTGCCTTGGCAAGTCTATAAAAAAGATTTTCCCATAGTTTGCCGCTTCATATTTTAAACTGATAAAAGTGTGAAGTGCCTGAAATGTGGTTCAGCTTATGCATAAAACCGCCTTATATGGCCAACCGCAGCTCCAGCCGGCAGCTCGGTTAGCCGATATCGCCGCTTGGCCAACTAACTTGGCTTTTAGCTAACTAACGGACTGAGCACGCACTCGCCTGGCACTACGACTCCTTGGCTCGCCGACTGCACGTACTAACTGGGCTCATAAATCTCAGCAATTAATTTTTAAAGTGTTGTCGCCTCGCCAAGTTGCAACTGCAACTGCAACTGCAGCGCGGCGGCTGCCATGTGACAACTGTCAGCCACTACTTGCAACAAGCGTGCGCGCTAAGTGAATGAAATGCGAATGCGCTCGGCCACGCTTTGCGTAATCGCTGAAGACGCTGAAGGCGCGCGCGGAGGCACCGAGCGGGTGGGGCCTAATTAAATAACGCAAGAGAGGGAAAGTCCAAAGCAAAACAAGTAAGGAAAGCTACAGTCGAGCGCGCGCGACTGTAAGATACCATTTACCCTATTCGAAGAAATAATACAAAATAAAATAAATTGTATAAAAATATATAAAAAAAATATAAAAAACAAGTAAGGAAAGCTACAGTCGAGCGCGCGCGACTGTAAGATACCATTTACCCTATTCGAAGAAATAATACAAAATAAAATAAATTGTATAAAAATATATAAAAAAAATATAAAAAAAAAGCAATGGTATAAAAAGCAATTTACATTAAGAAAAAAAAATCGTCCCGCGCCAGATTCGAACCCAAGAACTCTCACGAACTTTGTAACTTACGAATCGGACCTCTAACCACTAGACCACACAAGTTTACGCCATGCGATCGGCAAATTAGGCTTTTATTGACGCGGGCCCTCTACTGCGTCGATTTAACGTTTTGATTAGGAATCGCTAGCGCCCATAACTTTGTATGGGGAATTCGAACTCCTATAACTTCTTTGTTATTAAAAAATAAAAATTGAAGAAAGCTACAGTCGAGTGCACTCGACAGTAAGTTATAATTTACCTTTGGCTGCTAAAAATAATTCTTAATATTAATTACTTTTATTCGAATTAATAACAACGCATCGCATATTTCCGAAATTAAATACACATGCATTGACGCTAATGGCACATGCCGACTGCACGCCGATTGTGCGTGCGCAGTCGGCACAAGCATTGACGCCGAGCCTCTGCTCCGTCTCTGCTGCTGTATGCAAAACTTCTCGCGCCTAGGAACAGACCATGTGCTTCAGTGGTTTGTTGTTAGAGTTGTCAGCTCTTTAACTAAATGTTCCCTGTTCGAATCCAAACGCAGTCTTCTTTTTTTTGTATTGCTTAGAAAAAGTTTTTGGTTTTTTTTATTTTTTTTGCATAATATATTTTTCATATAGCGCAAAATTATTAAAAAAAAAAAAAATTGCCCAGCGCAGGATTTGAACCCGCGACCTCACGCATCAGAAACTTGCGAGCCAACCATCAAGACCACACACAGTTACGCAGTGCGATCGGCAAAAAAAAAAAAAAAATTGCCCGTTGCTGGATTTGAACCCGCGACCACACGCACCAGAATCTTGCATGCAACCATCTAGACCACACACAGTTACGCGGAGCGATCGGCAAATGAGACTTTTATTGATGCCGGCCTTCTGCTGCGTCAGTTCAACATTCTAGTTGGAATTCTAAGCGCCCACAACTTTATATGGGAGATTCAAACTCCTATAACTTCTTTGTTTATTGTCCGATCGGATTGAAATTTATAGGGTAGATCTGTACTATGGTAAGCTACAAGAGTGTTAAAAAAAATGTTTTGTTATTTCCCTACTTTTCTTAAAATTCAATAGTTTGGGGGCGGTGGGCGTGGCATCCAAAAGTTGAAAATCAAACATTCTTCGTAATGTTACCAGGCACCTTACTTTCAAATTTGGCGCTTCTAGCTTTTCTAGTTTTCTTTTAAACTATAAAAATGTGTTTTTTAGAGGCGGTGGGCGTGGCATCCAAAATTCTAAAATCCAACTTCTGCATAATGTTGCAAGACACTCTCCTACCAAATTTGGTGCGTTTATCTCTTTTCGTTATTGAATTATTTAGAAAAAATCGAAATACGCATTTATCGATTTGCGGAGGAGGTGGGCGTGGCACATCAAGTTTGAAATAAACTTCTTGTGTGTATTGAATACACGCACACTCCCACCAAGTCTGGTGCCTCTAGCTCTTTTAATAGCTGAGATCTGTGTGTTCATACAGACGGACAGACGGACAGACGGACAGACGGACAGACAGACGGACATGACCAAATCGACTCGGCTATTGATGCTGATCAAGAATATATATACTTTGTATGGTCTGCCACGCCTCCTTCTGCCTGTTACATACATTTGCACAAAGTTAATATACCATTTTTTACCCATTTTCAATGGGTAAATGGTATAAATATAAAAAAAAAGCAATTTACATTAAGAAAAAAAAATCGTCCCGCGCCAGATTCGAACCCAAGAACTCTCACGAACTTTGTAACTTACGAATCGGACCTCTAACCACTAGACCACACAAGTTTACGCCATGCGATCGGCAAATTAGGCTTTTATTGACGCGGGCTCTCTACTGCGTCGATTTAACGTTTTGATTAGGAATCGCTAGCGCCCATAACTTTGTATGGGGAATTCGAACTCCTATAACTTCTTTGTTATTAAAAAATAAAAATTGAAGAAAGCTACAGTCGAGTGCACTCGACAGTAAGTTATAATTTACCTTTGGCTGCTAAAAATAATTCTTAATATTAATTACTTTTATTCGAATTAATAACAACGCATCGCATATTTCCGAAATTAAATACACATGCATTGACGCTAATGGCACATGCCGACTGCACGCCGATTGTGCGTGCGCAGTCGGCACAAGCATTGACGCCGAGCCTCTGCTCCGTCTCTGCTGCTGTATGCAAAACTTCTCGCGCCTAGGAACAGACCATGTGCTTCAGTGGTTTGTTGTTAGAGTTGTCAGCTCTTTAACTAAATGTTCCCGGTTCGAATCCAAACGCAGTCTTCTTTTTATACCATTTACCCATTGAAAATGGGTAAAAAATGGTATATTAACTTTGTGCAAATGTATGTAACAGGCAGAAGGAGGCGTGGCAGACCATACAAAGTATATATATTCTTGATCAGCATCAATAGCCGAGTCGATTTGGTCATGTCCGTCTGTCTGTCCGTCTGTCCGTCTGTCCGTCTGTCCGTCTGTCCGTCTGTCCGTCTGTCCGTCTGTCCGTCTGTATGAACACACAGATCTCAGCTATTAAAAGAGCTAGAGGCACCAGACTTGGTGGGAGTGTGCGTGTATTCAATACACACAAGAAGTTTATTTCAAACTTGATGTGCCACGCCCACCTCCTCCGCAAATCGATAAATGCGTATTTCGATTTTTTCTAAATAATTCAATAACGAAAAGAGATAAACGCACCAAATTTGGTAGGAGAGTGTCTTGCAACATTATGCAGAAGTTGGATTTTAGAATTTTGGATGCCACGCCCACCGCCTCTAAAAAACACATTTTTATAGTTTAAAAGAAAACTAGAAAAGCTAGAAGCGCCAAATTTGAAAGTAAGGTGCCTGGTAACATTACGAAGAATGTTTGATTTTCAACTTTTGGATGCCACGCCCACCGCCCCCAAACTATTGAATTTTAAGAAAAGTAGGGAAATAACAAAACATTTTTTTTAACACTCTTGTAGCTTACCATAGTACAGATCTACCCTATAAATTTCAATCCGATCGGACAATAAACAAAGAAGTTATAGGAGTTTGAATCTCCCATATAAAGTTGTGGGCGCTTAGAATTCCAACTAGAATGTTGAACTGACGCAGCAGAAGGCCGGCATCAATAAAAGTCTCATTTGCCGATCGCTCCGCGTAACTGTGTGTGGTCTAGATGGTTGCATGCAAGATTCTGGTGCGTGTGGTCGCGGGTTCAAATCCAGCAACGGGCAATTTTTTTTTTTTTTTTTGCCGATCGCACTGCGTAACTGTGTGTGGTCTTGATGGTTGGCTCGCAAGTTTCTGATGCGTGAGGTCGCGGGTTCAAATCCTGCACTGGGCAATTTTTTTTTTTTTTAATAATTTTGCGCTATATGAAAAATATATTATGCAAAAAAAATAAAAAAAACCAAAAACTTTTTCTAAGCAATACAAAAAAAAGAAGACTGCGTTTGGATTCGAACCGGGAACATTTAGTTAAAGAGCTGACAACTCTAACAACAAACCACTGAAGCACATGGTCTGTTCCTAGGCGCGAGAAGTTTTGCATACAGCAGCAGAGACGGAGCAGAGGCTCGGCGTCAATGCTTGTGCCGACTGCGCACGCACAATCGGCGTGCAGTCGGCATGTGCCATTAGCGTCAATGCATGTGTATTTAATTTCGGAAATATGCGATGCGTTGTTATTAATTCGAATAAAAGTAATTAATATTAAGAATTATTTTTAGCAGCCAAAGGTAAATTATAACTTACTGTCGAGTGCACTCGACTGTAGCTTTCTTCAATTTTTATTTTTTAATAACAAAGAAGTTATAGGAGTTCGAATTCCCCATACAAAGTTATGGGCGCTAGCGATTCCTAATCAAAACGTTAAATCGACGCAGTAGAGAGCCCGCGTCAATAAAAGCCTAATTTGCCGATCGCATGGCGTAAACTTGTGTGGTCTAGTGGTTAGAGGTCCGATTCGTAAGTTACAAAGTTCGTGAGAGTTCTTGGGTTCGAATCTGGCGCGGGACGATTTTTTTTTCTTAATGTAAATTGCTTTTTTTTTATATTTATACCATTTACCCATTGAAAATGGGTAAAAAATGGTATATTAACTTTGTGCAAATGTATGTAACAGGCAGAAGGAGGCGTGGCAGACCATACAAAGTATATATATTCTTGATCAGCATCAATAGCCGAGTCGATTTGGTCATGTCCGTCTGTCTGTCCGTCTGTCCGTCTGTCCGTCTGTCCGTCTGTATGAACACACAGATCTCAGCTATTAAAAGAGCTAGAGGCACCAGACTTGGTGGGAGTGTGCGTGTATTCAATACACACAAGAAGTTTATTTCAAACTTGATGTGCCACGCCCACCTCCTCCGCAAATCGATAAATGCGTATTTCGATTTTTTCTAAATAATTCAATAACGAAAAGAGATAAACGCACCAAATTTGGTAGGAGAGTGTCTTGCAACATTATGCAGAAGTTGGATTTTAGAATTTTGGATGCCACGCCCACCGCCTCTAAAAAACACATTTTTATAGTTTAAAAGAAAACTAGAAAAGCTAGAAGCGCCAAATTTGAAAGTAAGGTGCCTGGTAACATTACGAAGAATGTTTGATTTTCAACTTTTGGATGCCACGCCCACCGCCCCCAAACTATTGAATTTTAAGAAAAGTAGGGAAATAACAAAACATTTTTTTTAACACTCTTGTAGCTTACCATAGTACAGATCTACCCTATAAATTTCAATCCGATCGGACAATAAACAAAGAAGTTATAGGAGTTTGAATCTCCCATATAAAGTTGTGGGCGCTTAGAATTCCAACTAGAATGTTGAACTGACGCAGCAGAAGGCCGGCATCAATAAAAGTCTCATTTGCCGATCGCTCCGCGTAACTGTGTGTGGTCTAGATGGTTGCATGCAAGATTCTGGTGCGTGTGGTCGCGGGTTCAAATCCAGCAACGGGCAATTTTTTTTTTTTTTTTGCCGATCGCACTGCGTAACTGTGTGTGGTCTTGATGGTTGGCTCGCAAGTTTCTGATGCGTGAGGTCGCGGGTTCAAATCCTGCGCTGGGCAATTTTTTTTTTTTTTTAATAATTTTGCGCTATATGAAAAATATATTATGCAAAAAAAATAAAAAAAACCAAAAACTTTTTCTAAGCAATACAAAAAAAAGAAGACTGCGTTTGGATTCGAACAGGGAACATTTAGTTAAAGAGCTGACAACTCTAACAACAAACCACTGAAGCACATGGTCTGTTCCTAGGCGCGAGAAGTTTTGCATACAGCAGCAGAGACGGAGCAGAGGCTCGGCGTCAATGCTTGTGCCGACTGCGCACGCACAATCGGCGTGCAGTCGGCATGTGCCATTAGCGTCAATGCATGTGTATTTAATTTCGGAAATATGCGATGCGTTGTTATTAATTCGAATAAAAGTAATTAATATTAAGAATTATTTTTAGCAGCCAAAGGTAAATTATAACTTACTGTCGAGTGCACTCGACTGTAGCTTTCTTCAATTTTTATTTTTTAATAACAAAGAAGTTATAGGAGTTCGAATTCCCCATACAAAGTTATGGGCGCTAGCGATTCCTAATCAAAACGTTAAATCGACGCAGTAGAGGGCCCGCGTCAATAAAAGCCTAATTTGCCGATCGCATGGCGTAAACTTGTGTGGTCTAGTGGTTAGAGGTCCGATTCGTAAGTTACAAAGTTCGTGAGAGTTCTTGGGTTCGAATCTGGCGCGGGACGATTTTTTTTTCTTAATGTAAATTGCTTTTTATACCATTGCTTTTTTTTTATATTTTTTTTATATATTTTTATACAATTTATTTTATTTTGTATTATTTCTTCGAATAGGGTAAATGGTATCTTACAGTCGCGCGCGCTCGACTGTAGCTTTCCTTACTTGTTTTTGTATTGCTTAGAAAAAGTTTTTGGTTTTTTTTATTTTTTTTGCATAATATATTTTTCATATAGCGCAAAATTATTAAAAAAAAAAAAAAATTGCCCAGCGCAGGATTTGAACCCGCGACCTCACGCATCAGAAACTTGCGAGCCAACCATCAAGACCACACACAGTTACGCAGTGCGATCGGCAAAAAAAAAAAAAAATTGCCCGTTGCTGGATTTGAACCCGCGACCACACGCACCAGAATCTTGCATGCAACCATCTAGACCACACACAGTTACGCGGAGCGATCGGCAAATGAGACTTTTATTGATGCCGGCCTTCTGCTGCGTCAGTTCAACATTCTAGTTGGAATTCTAAGCGCCCACAACTTTATATGGGAGATTCAAACTCCTATAACTTCTTTGTTTATTGTCCGATCGGATTGAAATTTATAGGGTAGATCTGTACTATGGTAAGCTACAAGAGTGTTAAAAAAAATGTTTTGTTATTTCCCTACTTTTCTTAAAATTCAATAGTTTGGGGGCGGTGGGCGTGGCATCCAAAAGTTGAAAATCAAACATTCTTCGTAATGTTACCAGGCACCTTACTTTCAAATTTGGCGCTTCTAGCTTTTCTAGTTTTCTTTTAAACTATAAAAATGTGTTTTTTAGAGGCGGTGGGCGTGGCATCCAAAATTCTAAAATCCAACTTCTGCATAATGTTGCAAGACACTCTCCTACCAAATTTGGTGCGTTTATCTCTTTTCGTTATTGAATTATTTAGAAAAAATCGAAATACGCATTTATCGATTTGCGGAGGAGGTGGGCGTGGCACATCAAGTTTGAAATAAACTTCTTGTGTGTATTGAATACACGCACACTCCCACCAAGTCTGGTGCCTCTAGCTCTTTTAATAGCTGAGATCTGTGTGTTCATACAGACGGACAGACGGACAGACGGACAGACGGACAGACGGACAGACGGACAGACAGACGGACATGACCAAATCGACTCGGCTATTGATGCTGATCAAGAATATATATACTTTGTATGGTCTGCCACGCCTCCTTCTGCCTGTTACATACATTTGCACAAAGTTAATATACCATTTTTTACCCATTTTCAATGGGTAAATGGTATAAAAAGCAATGGTATAAAAAGCAATTTACATTAAGAAAAAAAAATCGTCCCGCGCCAGATTCGAACCCAAGAACTCTCACGAACTTTGTAACTTACGAATCGGACCTCTAACCACTAGACCACACAAGTTTACGCCATGCGATCGGCAAATTAGGCTTTTATTGACGCGGGCCCTCTACTGCGTCGATTTAACGTTTTGATTAGGAATCGCTAGCGCCCATAACTTTGTATGGGGAATTCGAACTCCTATAACTTCTTTGTTATTAAAAAATAAAAATTGAAGAAAGCTACAGTCGAGTGCACTCGACAGTAAGTTATAATTTACCTTTGGCTGCTAAAAATAATTCTTAATATTAATTACTTTTATTCGAATTAATAACAACGCATCGCATATTTCCGAAATTAAATACACATGCATTGACGCTAATGGCACATGCCGACTGCACGCCGATTGTGCGTGCGCAGTCGGCACAAGCATTGACGCCGAGCCTCTGCTCCGTCTCTGCTGCTGTATGCAAAACTTCTCGCGCCTAGGAACAGACCATGTGCTTCAGTGGTTTGTTGTTAGAGTTGTCAGCTCTTTAACTAAATGTTCCCTGTTCGAATCCAAACGCAGTCTTCTTTTTTTTGTATTGCTTAGAAAAAGTTTTTGGTTTTTTTTATTTTTTTTGCATAATATATTTTTCATATAGCGCAAAATTATTAAAAAAAAAAAAAATTGCCCAGCGCAGGATTTGAACCCGCGACCTCACGCATCAGAAACTTGCGAGCCAACCATCAAGACCACACACAGTTACGCAGTGCGATCGGCAAAAAAAAAAAAAAAATTGCCCGTTGCTGGATTTGAACCCGCGACCACACGCACCAGAATCTTGCATGCAACCATCTAGACCACACACAGTTACGCGGAGCGATCGGCAAATGAGACTTTTATTGATGCCGGCCTTCTGCTGCGTCAGTTCAACATTCTAGTTGGAATTCTAAGCGCCCACAACTTTATATGGGAGATTCAAACTCCTATAACTTCTTTGTTTATTGTCCGATCGGATTGAAATTTATAGGGTAGATCTGTACTATGGTAAGCTACAAGAGTGTTAAAAAAAATGTTTTGTTATTTCCCTACTTTTCTTAAAATTCAATAGTTTGGGGGCGGTGGGCGTGGCATCCAAAAGTTGAAAATCAAACATTCTTCGTAATGTTACCAGGCACCTTACTTTCAAATTTGGCGCTTCTAGCTTTTCTAGTTTTCTTTTAAACTATAAAAATGTGTTTTTTAGAGGCGGTGGGCGTGGCATCCAAAATTCTAAAATCCAACTTCTGCATAATGTTGCAAGACACTCTCCTACCAAATTTGGTGCGTTTATCTCTTTTCGTTATTGAATTATTTAGAAAAAATCGAAATACGCATTTATCGATTTGCGGAGGAGGTGGGCGTGGCACATCAAGTTTGAAATAAACTTCTTGTGTGTATTGAATACACGCACACTCCCACCAAGTCTGGTGCCTCTAGCTCTTTTAATAGCTGAGATCTGTGTGTTCATACAGACGGACAGACGGACAGACGGACAGACGGACAGACAGACGGACATGACCAAATCGACTCGGCTATTGATGCTGATCAAGAATATATATACTTTGTATGGTCTGCCACGCCTCCTTCTGCCTGTTACATACATTTGCACAAAGTTAATATACCATTTTTTACCCATTTTCAATGGGTAAATGGTATAAATATAAAAAAAAAGCAATTTACATTAAGAAAAAAAAATCGTCCCGCGCCAGATTCGAACCCAAGAACTCTCACGAACTTTGTAACTTACGAATCGGACCTCTAACCACTAGACCACACAAGTTTACGCCATGCGATCGGCAAATTAGGCTTTTATTGACGCGGGCTCTCTACTGCGTCGATTTAACGTTTTGATTAGGAATCGCTAGCGCCCATAACTTTGTATGGGGAATTCGAACTCCTATAACTTCTTTGTTATTAAAAAATAAAAATTGAAGAAAGCTACAGTCGAGTGCACTCGACAGTAAGTTATAATTTACCTTTGGCTGCTAAAAATAATTCTTAATATTAATTACTTTTATTCGAATTAATAACAACGCATCGCATATTTCCGAAATTAAATACACATGCATTGACGCTAATGGCACATGCCGACTGCACGCCGATTGTGCGTGCGCAGTCGGCACAAGCATTGACGCCGAGCCTCTGCTCCGTCTCTGCTGCTGTATGCAAAACTTCTCGCGCCTAGGAACAGACCATGTGCTTCAGTGGTTTGTTGTTAGAGTTGTCAGCTCTTTAACTAAATGTTCCCGGTTCGAATCCAAACGCAGTCTTCTTTTTTTTGTATTGCTTAGAAAAAGTTTTTGGTTTTTTTTATTTTTTTTGCATAATATATTTTTCATATAGCGCAAAATTATTAAAAAAAAAAAAAATTGCCCAGTGCAGGATTTGAACCCGCGACCTCACGCATCAGAAACTTGCGAGCCAACCATCAAGACCACACACAGTTACGCAGTGCGATCGGCAAAAAAAAAAAAAAATTGCCCGTTGCTGGATTTGAACCCGCGACCACACGCACCAGAATCTTGCATGCAACCATCTAGACCACACACAGTTACGCGGAGCGATCGGCAAATGAGACTTTTATTGATGCCGGCCTTCTGCTGCGTCAGTTCAACATTCTAGTTGGAATTCTAAGCGCCCACAACTTTATATGGGAGATTCAAACTCCTATAACTTCTTTGTTTATTGTCCGATCGGATTGAAATTTATAGGGTAGATCTGTACTATGGTAAGCTACAAGAGTGTTAAAAAAAATGTTTTGTTATTTCCCTACTTTTCTTAAAATTCAATAGTTTGGGGGCGGTGGGCGTGGCATCCAAAAGTTGAAAATCAAACATTCTTCGTAATGTTACCAGGCACCTTACTTTCAAATTTGGCGCTTCTAGCTTTTCTAGTTTTCTTTTAAACTATAAAAATGTGTTTTTTAGAGGCGGTGGGCGTGGCATCCAAAATTCTAAAATCCAACTTCTGCATAATGTTGCAAGACACTCTCCTACCAAATTTGGTGCGTTTATCTCTTTTCGTTATTGAATTATTTAGAAAAAATCGAAATACGCATTTATCGATTTGCGGAGGAGGTGGGCGTGGCACATCAAGTTTGAAATAAACTTCTTGTGTGTATTGAATACACGCACACTCCCACCAAGTCTGGTGCCTCTAGCTCTTTTAATAGCTGAGATCTGTGTGTTCATACAGACGGACAGACGGACAGACGGACAGACGGACAGACGGACAGACGGACAGACGGACAGACAGACGGACATGACCAAATCGACTCGGCTATTGATGCTGATCAAGAATATATATACTTTGTATGGTCTGCCACGCCTCCTTCTGCCTGTTACATACATTTGCACAAAGTTAATATACCATTTTTTACCCATTTTCAATGGGTAAATGGTATAAAAAAGAATTCAGGCAGAATTGGGTAGTTGCTCTGCTCTGAATTATATAGACCGAGCATAAAGAAAACTTTTCAGTTGAATGCGTATATTTATTATGGTAAGAAATTCGACCTACTAAACACTGAGAGGGAAAGTCTTCTAAATACATTATGAGCGTCATATGTACATTGTAATAAATAAACTACCATTACAGCTTATACACTTATAATATTTCCCAAAAACCAAAAATATTAAAATATTTTTTGAAACAAAATTTTTAAACTAGAAGAAGAAGAATGCATCATCATCAAACTATTTAAACAAACTTCGTATATAAATATATATACTTTAATTATTACTAGATATCTTCGAAACTTCCTTAAATTTAATCACAATATAGCTTATCCTTTTAAAAATGATTTTATTTGGGGAAAAAAGAAATCTAACATTTTTCAAGAAAAAAGTTCTTCAACTCACAAGAATTTGGGCTTTCAAATATTTTTAAAATATCTTAACTATATTTTCTATATTTCTTAAATGTCATTATCACATTTAAGAAATATAGAAAATATAGTTAACTTAAATACCACATTTAAATATAGGTATATTCGTTGTTTTTGATAGTTTCAATACCTATAAAAAATGCATACTCTGCTCCATAATATCACGAAACTAATAAAATGTAAATAAAATGTATTTAAATATATACTATTTAATTGATATATCAATATTCCTTGATGGCTGACTCTTATCAAATCCAACTAAAAACTTACAGTAAAAGTTCCATACAGATTAAGTTTTAAGATTTAAGTTTCCATAGAAGATATCGGTGAAAACTAAAATTTTCTCACTGTAATTCGATTTATTGCTCATTTCGTTTACATTTTCTTAAATATAATGATGAAAAAATAATAATAATTAGATAGAAAACAACAAATAAATAATTAAATATGAATATGCCAATTTCGATATTAAGCTTTATTTCAATATCAGTATACAAAAATGTCGATATATTGATATATATTATCAACACCCCTACAAAAACATTCTTTAAGCATTTTTTTTTTAGTTGGGTAAAAAGCTTCTCCCTGCCAAAAGGTGACATTTTTCTCTCTTTAATTATTTCAATCAATTGCTAAATTCCTTTTTGGCCCGAAATAGTAACAATCTCTATATAGCGCATATATAGTCAGGTAGTTGGCATTCCGATCAATCCAGGCTCAATATGGCAACTACAATTGCAGCGCATAGTTGTATATCGATTCGGTTCGATCGCACGATAAGTTCCCTACAACTCCGTGGTTTACAAGCACATCACATTCAAATCGTTAGCCAAAACGCGCTCAATTTTTGGTTTTCCAATCGTTCGATTCGATTCGATTTTTTATTTATTTATTTTTTTCTATTTTCCAATAATTTGCGCACAAATATTTTCACGAACGTGGGAAAAGCTCAACTTGTTCGCGTTGTAATGTCGCCCGGCAGTCCGCTGACTTCCCAGTTGTGGTAGTCGCTCTGTCTCCCTCCCTCTCTCTCTCTCTCTCTTTCTCTCTCTCTCATTCTCTCTTGGTCTCCTTGTCTGCCTCGTCAGCTAAGCAGATCAGCTGCAATTCATGTCAAACTGAAAATTCAACAGAATTCGAGCGCCGCCGCTGCCGCTGTCGCCGTCGGTGTTGCAGTTGCAACTGCAATGTTGCACTGTTGCACTGTGGCACTGCTGCAGACGCAGTCAACGCTGCAACCAATTATTTTTATCGATTTGGCTGCAACCACAAAAGACGCAGGCGGCTTTTCATAATCAAATGTTGCCCCAGCTGCCGCAACTCCTGCAACAGTTGCTGCTGCTGCTGCTGCGGCTGCAACTGTTGCTGCTGCGCTTGCCTGGGTAAGTGGCATCACCAACGCAGTTTAGCTGGACATGTCGAAGGCACAAATGCGCGACTTGTTTTACACTCAGAAAAAGAAACTATTTAAAATGTACTGCAGATCGTAGAAGAATTGAAGAAACTAAAGAGATTTCACTAAACGTGAAGTGATGCAAAGAAAAAAGCATTGAAAGAATTGCCTAAGCATGTTACACAACAAAAGCAGATTGACAATACAAAAGAGAAAAGAGGAACAAATGAAAGATACTTAATAAGATCAACCGTAGAGAGAGTTGAGAATACAAAAACAAACAGAGCATGCGATCAAAGACGAAGACGATACCGAACAGAAGAGAAATGGAGAGTGAACGGTAGCAAATTAGCGTGCTGTAGTCGAGCTAAGCATGCCCTGTAAAATTTATGAAGTACACTTTTTAATCTGATAGAATAAAAACGTAGGCGTGATATTAAATTAAAAAATGTTGCACTGTAAAAACGAAGTTAAGACAAATATTTGGGAAATATGAATCCTAATAGTCTTAATAAAATAACTTGGAAATATTATATATTTTGTTATTCCGAATTGCAAGCAAATAATAAGAAAATTAAAAAATCGTAAATATTTCATTAATTTAGAGAAAAGCATAGAATTTCCACTTCGAAATACTTTCTTTACTTTCCTTTTTTACTCTCGTAGAACCAAATTCGTAGGCGTGATTTTAAAAATTTGAAATTTGGCACTTCAAAAAAGAAGTTAAAAGCTTGGTAAATTAATAGAAAACACCACTTAATAGTCATAATAAAATATCATGGAAATGGAATTTAACATTTTGTTTTAGGAAAAATAAAATATTCTCCGTAAATCATAAAATATCCTAAATAAAATAATTTCAAAACCAAATTTGACTTAATCTGTAAGAAACTACTCCAATTGGTTATACGTTCAAAACAATTTGCCACAATTAAAGTTAATTTTCTTCTATTAAAATTCTTCTTAATCGTTTTGCTCAGTGTAGAACTCTGTGTAGCATAAGTATTGGTTGCGGGTATTCGCTGAGCATTCGTATAGCTATTCAATGATTGAATGCATGCATGAATGACTGTCCGGACGCCGGACAGACAGCCGACAGCAGACAGCGGACGACAGACGGACGTACAGGCAGCAGCAGAGTGTGTGAGTGTTGAAAATCCTTTCAATAAATAGCCAAAGACAAGTAGCCGTTAAAACGCATTCAGCCAGCAGTCTGTCTGCACGTCTGTCTCCCAGTCTGTCCGTCTCTCGGTCTGTCTGTCCGCCTGTCTTTCTGTCTGTTGTTGGCTGTTCACTGAGTTGGCTGTTGGCTTTGATTCATGATGCTGCTGGTTGGCAACTTCGTCTCCCAGTTGGCACCGTGTGGCATGTTTCGTTTGTTGCGTTTTTGATCGCAATTTGACAATGCGAACAACAACAACAGCTAGCAGACAGACAGACAAGCAGACTGGCAGACTGGCAGACAAGCAGACAGGCGGACGGACGCACAGACGGAAAGTGGGACGGACAGATGCTAAAACGTACATGCGCCCGCTTGTCATTTAACATTTTTATGATTTTTAACATGCAAACCCTGGCGAAGAAATGACTGCAGTCTACTCGCAGTCTTCTAGAGTCTTTGGGCCAGCTCTGCTCGCTTATGGCTTAATTGAAATGGCCAACTAATGCATCCAATGAGTATCTGCCGCAGGAAGTATTTAATTGTAAATGGAAATTGCATGTATACACACACACACCAACACACACTTTAAAATTGCACACGATAAGCGGTTTCTTCAGCTCAGTTTGATTTTATTAGCTCGTTTATGACCTTGTCAAAATGCTCATATTTATTATTATTATCGTTATCGATATTATATTATATTATATTATGCATGGCATCATAATTGCGCGCATGCTGTTCACACCATTCTTTTATGCAGCGATTTTAGTGTTAATTGAAAAACAGTTTATCGCAGGAAAATGTCGTAGATCACTTTACTAGATAATTATATACGAATATGTGTTATAAAAGTATGTTAACCAAATGGAAATGGAAAGTCAGCTAATAATAACGCCCTCCAATTCCAATGGAGACTCTAAACTCATTTTTTGACCAAATAGTAGTTATGGTATATCGATTTTGAAATTTAAAGGAAATGTTAAGAGCGCTATTAAAATAATAATAATAATAATAATAATAATAATAATAATAATAATAATAATAATAATAATAATAATAATAATAATAATAATAATAATAATAATAATAATAGTAATAATAATAATAATAATAATGATAATAATTATAGTAATAATAATAATAATAATAATAATTATATTAATAATAATAATAATAATAATTATATTAATAATAATAATAATAATAAAATTAATAAAAATAAGTATTTAAAAGTATTTATTAAGATAGCTTCAAAACTAAGAGACAGACAGACATGGCTAGATCGACTCAGAAATTACGCCATTTAATTTTGCTTATATATTCCAATTATATTCGTAGTTTATATATGAAATTAAATTTGTACTAAAGCATTAAATAGTCAGAAATTTTATAATTAACTTGTTCCGTTTATTAACTAAAAGGGGAATTTAGTTACGTCCTTTGTTTTGAGTATTGATTTACTTCCGATTGATTTATCTATCTGCAGCTAAGCAATTTAGTAAGACCTAGGATAAGCTTTGTTCCATTCCACTTATTCCTTTACGTAAAAAATTACTCTTATTGCGATTAATTTTCAAATAGAATTTCATATTAGAGCTTCAGAGCCAAATGTATAAAGATTTACATTAAAGATTTTATTTGGTTCTATTCCATTTGTTCACTTCAGAAGAAAACAACTGTTATTCCGACTTATCTTCAAAAATAATTTTATAGAGTCAAATCTATAGATTTGCAATTAAGCTAAAAAGGTTTTGGTTGATTCCTTGAGGCTCTTAATCAGGCTAAACAATGAACACAACTTCTTCTTCAAGTAAATTACAAAAAACAGTTCGGGTAGAAAAAAACGAAGTATGTTTCTTTATAAATTGACGCCAAGCGTCAGAACATTCTAAAAGCAATTTTAGTTTATCTTCAGGTCTTAATCAATTGAATCTCGCAATTAAGTTAATCACAAAGCCGCAAGCTCTTGTGCCATTCCATTTGTTCCCTGGTCATCAACCAAAGTTCTCTTTAGACTGCAGTAGGAACCTGTTCCGATTCCATGCACATGTGTATCTTCCTATGTTTAAGCGAAGAGGCCAAGTGCAAGCTGAGTTTATCTGCAGTGTCAAAACAATGAAGAGGCAACCAGACACTGTGCCATTCCAGTTGTTCCCGCTGCTCTTCCGTTCGATCAGCCCAAAGTAAAAAGTGCTCCAATAGGAAAAAGGCGCATAATAATAACCAAAGCAATGAGAACTGTCCGCATGATGCTGCAGTCGAGGCGCGTCAATCTCAGTTCCGATGATCAACACAATACAGCGCCAGAAAGATCCCCGAAAACAACAACAACAGCAACAGAAGCAGCAACAGCAACAGCGGCAACAACAACAACAACAACAAAGGGGGCAACAACGGCGACAGCAACAACAAAAAATAGAACGTGAGAAATATTATTCGATGAAGCGCCAAAGTAAACGCTTCAAATGTTGTTAGTTTTTTTCCCTGACCCCCCGCACCCGCACCCACAGCCGTACCCCGCTGCTCGAGTTGCTTCTTCTGCTTCATCAGTTGTCGTTGTTGCTTTGTCGTTGCTGTTGTTGCTGTTGCTGCTGCTGTTGTTGTTGGCATTGTTGTTAGCAGCCCATTTTGCGCCTGGTACACGCTACTCGTTTGTGGCAGCGAAAAACCTTTTGAAGGTTGATTGTGAAAGTCACGATTAACGGAGGAGTCACAATCGAAATCGGAGGAGGCGTCGCTTGCCTTAGTTTCTGTGTGCCCTCTTCGAGTCTGTCTCCGCTGCCGCTTCTTCTACTGCTTGTTCAGGCCTAGCTTTGTGTCTTTTTTTACTGCTCGAACCATTGCGATCTTCAGCATCATTACGAATCATTCAAAATTGAGATTTGAATGCGTCGCGAGTTGACAAATTTGTGCCTTGCTCTCTCGAAATTGGAGTACGTGTGCTCTGCACTCTGCTAATTCTTCTGACTCCACATCAACTTTAACTCTCTGCAGTCTTCGACTCATTGCGATCTTTAGTATCATTTAAAATCGAGATGTGAATGCGTCGCTTTGCATTCAAAAGTTGACAGATTTGTGCCTACCTCCCTTAGGTGCTCTCCCTTTCTCCTGGCATCATTAAAACGCCGACTCGTTTGAAATGCACCGACTACAGTCAGCACACAGTAGAACACACCTAGCATTGCGAAATTGTCGCCAATGTGTTGCGACACACCCGAAGACGGAGCTGGAGGCACAGCCTCAGCCCCAATCGCAGCTTTGTCGCTTTTATTATTATTTCTTTTAAATCACTTGGAGGCAGCTTCCCGTCGTCTGCCTAGCTGTCTGTCTTGCCACATTCTACACCTCCGCATTGGCAGCGGCAATAGCAGCGGCAGCAGCAGCAGCAGCAGCAGCTCCCACACATGTGCGAGACGTTCTTGCCGCACGTATCAGTTACAAAAACGCAGATCCACACCCAAAACCAAAGCCAGAGCCAAAACCAGAGCCTCAGACCCCGCCCCCGCCGTAGCCTGAAGACAGTGAGACTTCCGTAAGCAGTCGACAGTTTAATGACTTTGATGACGCAGCGTGTGCTTTCAATTTACAACCAACAACAGCAACAAGATAGCTACAGTCGTACGCAATCGACGACGAGATACCATTCACCCAACTTAGAACTTGAATCGTAATACTTAAACGCATGTGACTCACACGCACATGCCGTTTACACGCATACAGTCTAGAGCGCAAGAGGAAGCAAAGCTGCTACTTTTGTATGCAACTTCCGTGTTTATCTGATCAGAATGAAATACGCATGTCCGCAAAATATTTAGCTATGATTGCCTTATGATAAATCTTACTTGATAATTATGTTATGTTATAGCCAAATGGAATGTCTGGTAATAATACCAACAACGAACAACACCTATCTGAGTCCTTAGACCTACCTGCGGACTCAACACGCAAAAGACAGCTACAGTCGTACGCAATTGACTATAAGATACCATTTACCCAAGTTAGCCCTTAGAACTTCATGCGGACTCACATGCACAGGCCATTCCTACGCATACAGTCCAGCGCGCAAGAAACATCGACATAGCTGCTTTACTATGGAATTTTCTTTAGAGCTGTAACTTCCTTATTTATCTGTATTGATTTAGATCAAATATGTAGCATATGTCCACAAAATAATTTGCTTTGTTTGTCGAATAATTATGCTGTAGCTCACAAACCTTGCTTAATATTCGAATACAAATCCAAAAATAAAGATTTTTCAAGTTTGAAATAAAGATCATCTGTCAATATTATACAGGCATCTTCATGCCTAATTTGATATTTATAGCTCTAGCAATAGCTGAGATCAGCATTTTCAACTCGGCCATTTTTTGTTGACTAAGAGTATAATATATAAATATATATCTATATGGTCTGTACCGCCTACTTCTGGCTGTTTTTCTACACTTGCACAAAGCTAATAGACCATTTTTAGCCATTTGCAGCAACAACAATAGCAGCGGCAACTGCAACTGCAACTTCTGCTCGGTTTGGGGCTTGGGTGTCGACGCTTTCTGGCGTTCGGTGGGCGTTGCCTTAAGCTGCCTCCGGGCGCTTCACTGCATTCACCTCGCTGCGGGGTCGAGCGCTCGTCATTGGCAACCAGTTGCGATTTGATGAGTTTGTGCTTGGGATTGGGTCTGGCTTGGGCTGCGACTTAGCGTCTGCGTTTGGGTGTAACACACCAGCCGACAGCAGATGCAAAAGCCACAAAACACGCTGCAAAAGAGACTGCACAAGAAAAAAAAGCAGTCTCAAACTACTTAAATAAAGCAATTAAATTCTCAAACTGCAGACTGCTAAACTGCCAAACTGGTTGGCAAAACATCAAACAGAGCTGTCACAGCAATTCAACGGAGTTTATTAGCACAAAAGGAAAGGAAACTAAACGCTGTAGCAGTTTTGAAACTTTTTTCAGAAAATGCTAATGGTTTATCTGCTCGGCATGTGGGAAAAGACAGGGAGTATTCCAAGCTATAAGTCGGGAATCAATGTACTGGATGCTAAGATGTGTTGGAGAGAACATAATCTCCTGTAGACAAACATTTATTTTATTCTTCATTAGCTTTCCAAACTTACTTTAGATGTGAATTCCTACTTTTACCACATTTTCGTTCTCAAAATATTATTGTATATCATATAAACGTGTATCTAAGTTGTATCTAATTTGGGCATAGCTGAGAGGTGTTCTAGAGGTCAACATGTGTTGATTAAATAAAGTCTGAATTAATCTTTAAGTCTTACTTATTTTACTTTACTTTATTGAGAACGTCTTTAAGTATAATTTAGACTGATTATAATTAATTTAATAAATTATTATTTTTTTTTTTAAATTATTTAATGTGTTAATTTATTTATTTATAATTTTTTATAATATAATTAATTAAATAAATTGTAATTACATATGATCTTAACCCTATTAATTCCTGTAAATTCGTTTCTGTTAAAATCATTAAAGTTATTATTATTTTATTATACCATTTACCCATTGAAAATGGGTAAAAAATGGTATATTAACTTTGTGCAAATGTATGTAACAGGCAGAAGGAGGCGTGGCAGACCATACAAAGTATATATATTCTTGATCAGCATCAATAGCCGAGTCGATTTGGTCATGTCCGTCTGTCTGTCCGTCTGTCCGTCTGTCCGTCTGTCCGTCTGTCCGTCTGTCCGTCTGTCCGTCTGTCCGTCTGTATGAACACACAGATCTCAGCTATTAAAAGAGCTAGAGGCACCAGACTTGGTGGGAGTGTGCGTGTATTCAATACACACAAGAAGTTTATTTCAAACTTGATGTGCCACGCCCACCTCCTCCGCAAATCGATAAATGCGTATTTCGATTTTTTCTAAATAATTCAATAACGAAAAGAGATAAACGCACCAAATTTGGTAGGAGAGTGTCTTGCAACATTATGCAGAAGTTGGATTTTAGAATTTTGGATGCCACGCCCACCGCCTCTAAAAAACACATTTTTATAGTTTAAAAGAAAACTAGAAAAGCTAGAAGCGCCAAATTTGAAAGTAAGGTGCCTGGTAACATTACGAAGAATGTTTGATTTTCAACTTTTGGATGCCACGCCCACCGCCCCCAAACTATTGAATTTTAAGAAAAGTAGGGAAATAACAAAACATTTTTTTTAACACTCTTGTAGCTTACCATAGTACAGATCTACCCTATAAATTTCAATCCGATCGGACAATAAACAAAGAAGTTATAGGAGTTTGAATCTCCCATATAAAGTTGTGGGCGCTTAGAATTCCAACTAGAATGTTGAACTGACGCAGCAGAAGGCCGGCATCAATAAAAGTCTCATTTGCCGATCGCTCCGCGTAACTGTGTGTGGTCTAGATGGTTGCATGCAAGATTCTGGTGCGTGTGGTCGCGGGTTCAAATCCAGCAACGGGCAATTTTTTTTTTTTTTTTTGCCGATCGCACTGCGTAACTGTGTGTGGTCTTGATGGTTGGCTCGCAAGTTTCTGATGCGTGAGGTCGCGGGTTCAAATCCTGCACTGGGCAATTTTTTTTTTTTTTAATAATTTTGCGCTATATGAAAAATATATTATGCAAAAAAAATAAAAAAAACCAAAAACTTTTTCTAAGCAATACAAAAAAAAGAAGACTGCGTTTGGATTCGAACCGGGAACATTTAGTTAAAGAGCTGACAACTCTAACAACAAACCACTGAAGCACATGGTCTGTTCCTAGGCGCGAGAAGTTTTGCATACAGCAGCAGAGACGGAGCAGAGGCTCGGCGTCAATGCTTGTGCCGACTGCGCACGCACAATCGGCGTGCAGTCGGCATGTGCCATTAGCGTCAATGCATGTGTATTTAATTTCGGAAATATGCGATGCGTTGTTATTAATTCGAATAAAAGTAATTAATATTAAGAATTATTTTTAGCAGCCAAAGGTAAATTATAACTTACTGTCGAGTGCACTCGACTGTAGCTTTCTTCAATTTTTATTTTTTAATAACAAAGAAGTTATAGGAGTTCGAATTCCCCATACAAAGTTATGGGCGCTAGCGATTCCTAATCAAAACGTTAAATCGACGCAGTAGAGAGCCCGCGTCAATAAAAGCCTAATTTGCCGATCGCATGGCGTAAACTTGTGTGGTCTAGTGGTTAGAGGTCCGATTCGTAAGTTACAAAGTTCGTGAGAGTTCTTGGGTTCGAATCTGGCGCGGGACGATTTTTTTTTCTTAATGTAAATTGCTTTTTTTTTATATTTATACCATTTACCCATTGAAAATGGGTAAAAAATGGTATATTAACTTTGTGCAAATGTATGTAACAGGCAGAAGGAGGCGTGGCAGACCATACAAAGTATATATATTCTTGATCAGCATCAATAGCCGAGTCGATTTGGTCATGTCCGTCTGTCTGTCCGTCTGTCCGTCTGTCCGTCTGTCCGTCTGTATGAACACACAGATCTCAGCTATTAAAAGAGCTAGAGGCACCAGACTTGGTGGGAGTGTGCGTGTATTCAATACACACAAGAAGTTTATTTCAAACTTGATGTGCCACGCCCACCTCCTCCGCAAATCGATAAATGCGTATTTCGATTTTTTCTAAATAATTCAATAACGAAAAGAGATAAACGCACCAAATTTGGTAGGAGAGTGTCTTGCAACATTATGCAGAAGTTGGATTTTAGAATTTTGGATGCCACGCCCACCGCCTCTAAAAAACACATTTTTATAGTTTAAAAGAAAACTAGAAAAGCTAGAAGCGCCAAATTTGAAAGTAAGGTGCCTGGTAACATTACGAAGAATGTTTGATTTTCAACTTTTGGATGCCACGCCCACCGCCCCCAAACTATTGAATTTTAAGAAAAGTAGGGAAATAACAAAACATTTTTTTTAACACTCTTGTAGCTTACCATAGTACAGATCTACCCTATAAATTTCAATCCGATCGGACAATAAACAAAGAAGTTATAGGAGTTTGAATCTCCCATATAAAGTTGTGGGCGCTTAGAATTCCAACTAGAATGTTGAACTGACGCAGCAGAAGGCCGGCATCAATAAAAGTCTCATTTGCCGATCGCTCCGCGTAACTGTGTGTGGTCTAGATGGTTGCATGCAAGATTCTGGTGCGTGTGGTCGCGGGTTCAAATCCAGCAACGGGCAATTTTTTTTTTTTTTTTGCCGATCGCACTGCGTAACTGTGTGTGGTCTTGATGGTTGGCTCGCAAGTTTCTGATGCGTGAGGTCGCGGGTTCAAATCCTGCGCTGGGCAATTTTTTTTTTTTTTAATAATTTTGCGCTATATGAAAAATATATTATGCAAAAAAAATAAAAAAAACCAAAAACTTTTTCTAAGCAATACAAAAAAAAGAAGACTGCGTTTGGATTCGAACAGGGAACATTTAGTTAAAGAGCTGACAACTCTAACAACAAACCACTGAAGCACATGGTCTGTTCCTAGGCGCGAGAAGTTTTGCATACAGCAGCAGAGACGGAGCAGAGGCTCGGCGTCAATGCTTGTGCCGACTGCGCACGCACAATCGGCGTGCAGTCGGCATGTGCCATTAGCGTCAATGCATGTGTATTTAATTTCGGAAATATGCGATGCGTTGTTATTAATTCGAATAAAAGTAATTAATATTAAGAATTATTTTTAGCAGCCAAAGGTAAATTATAACTTACTGTCGAGTGCACTCGACTGTAGCTTTCTTCAATTTTTATTTTTTAATAACAAAGAAGTTATAGGAGTTCGAATTCCCCATACAAAGTTATGGGCGCTAGCGATTCCTAATCAAAACGTTAAATCGACGCAGTAGAGGGCCCGCGTCAATAAAAGCCTAATTTGCCGATCGCATGGCGTAAACTTGTGTGGTCTAGTGGTTAGAGGTCCGATTCGTAAGTTACAAAGTTCGTGAGAGTTCTTGGGTTCGAATCTGGCGCGGGACGATTTTTTTTTCTTAATGTAAATTGCTTTTTATACCATTGCTTTTTTTTTATATTTTTTTTATATATTTTTATACAATTTATTTTATTTTGTATTATTTCTTCGAATAGGGTAAATGGTATCTTACAGTCGCGCGCGCTCGACTGTAGCTTTCCTTACTTGTTTGAATTAAACACAGAGAGTTATTTTTGATATACATTTTTAATATACATAAAAAAATATTAAATATGCTCGTATAATATATTATTTGCTTATTATACATATAATTGTATTTCTCTTTATCTGGTTGCAGCCAAACTAATAAGAGCCAAGCACCATATTCAGATTAAAACCTTATGTATTTAATTGTTACAAGCACAAGCTCAGCTATTTTTGTTGTTTTTTGTTTCAGATTTACTCAAAAGATTTTCTAAAGACTCAAAGAAGTGCTCCAAATTGATCTAGTTTCTCAATCGACTACAATGACACTTGCTTGCCCAATTAAAAGTTCATATTTAGTTCGTACCTAAAGCAGAACATTTTGACTTGTCACCGATAACGAGAACTTCTCGAAGTTCTCACATTTCGGACGCTGTTCGCTGTCCTCACAATTGACAACTGTCCGCTGGCCACGGGGGGGAGATCGACATTAATCATACGCCATGCTGGCCCGCTGCAGTTGATGGCTTCGTCGCGATTGTCGTGCGACTTATGCATTTTCATGGGGTTTTCAATTTTTTCTTTTTTTTTGGTTTATTTTGCTTTTTACATGTGCCGCGAAAATGAGCCAATTAAAGAAATGCAAACAGCAGCAAGATGCAAGAAGCAAGAAGCACAAGCGCAACAACCTTGCGACCAATTCGGCCAAAAAACAACAAACTCAAATTGGCACACACAACTGTCGTTGTTGTTGTTGCCTTTGTTGTTGCTGCTGATGTTGTTCTTGTTGCACAGAAGAAGTAAAACCAATCAAGTGGCGCACAGTGTCACTATTACCACCTGACATTTACACAAATCTTGCTTTATGCCTCAACGAAATGAAACAACAACAGCAACAGCAACAACAACAACAACAACAACACGGCAGAGGCAGAGGCAAAGAAACAAACAAACGGCCGAGCGACGACTTCCTAACAACGCCGCTCGCTGCTCGCCGCGTATCGCCAGGCTGCGATCAAAGTGCTTGGACTTGGACCCAGAGCAGGCTCCAACGTGGGCCACGTCGGGCCAGGCCAGCCAAGACCCCGGCGAGGCCCGGCCAGACCCGGCAGAGCGGCAGCCACACGGCGGCTTATCTTAAGAGTCGACCGACCGACCAGGCGACCGAACAGCAGCTACAACAACAACAACAACGAGAGCTAAACTCTTTTGTATGCGAGGCATGTGGTGCTCCGCTGCACCGCTGCACCACTGCACCACTTGGCATTGCCTGCCTGCCTGCCTTAAACTGATCGCTAACAATCAATTTATTGATTGAGGTCTCAGGTGTAATCGATAAGAATGTTTTTCAGCCTGTTTTTTTTGCCGTTTTTTTTAGCCGCGCTTTTTCGCTGCAGCTTTTGACTTAGTGCTCCAGTTTTTTTTGCTGCTGCCGCAGCTAACATATGACATGGCTACATGACATTATCCGATTCGCATTTGTTTATCTGCTCCTGCATCTAAGTCCAAGTCGGGCCCGGCTACAAAGCTGCAGCGGACGCCAGACGGCGGATAATGGACATGTGCTTGCTCGTAAATCCCATTAGACGAATTAATATGGGAATAAAATTAAGCAAATATCAAACATAAATGAGCAGGTTGAACGCTGAGTGAAGTCTTCTTAATTAAATTCCATTTGCAAGGTTACAGAGATGCATGTACATATATGCAAATTTTTAACATTTCCTGAAAATTACAATATAATGCATAATTTATTTATCTTTAAGCTTTTTTATTAACAGCATGGTATAACAATTCTATAAATTTGTAATAAATAGGTATACAAATTTTCAAGGATTGGGTATAGGATTTCGAATAGTGAAAAATTAATTAATGTATTCATAAATATTCTAAGCTAAATTAAATTAATTAATTAAATTATATAATTCCATAGTTCTTTAATTAATGTAATCGACTTTTCTTCCTGAAATAAATAATAAATCTTTTTAGTTTTATGACCTGTTCGTTTTTCCTGCCCAACACTTTCAATTTAGGATTTTAATATTGCAGATTATTTAATTTCTAGCTTTCTAGTTTATTTTTTTGACTTTTCTTCCTCATAAAATTTAATCTTTTCGACAAAAAGTTTTTTTTCAATTTAACGAACTGATAGTTTTTCCTGCACACTACATATTTTTCTGTAAATTTTTAATTTGTATTTTAATATTTACGGAGTATTTTATTTTTAAATTTTATTAATTCATTTTGTGACTTTTTTTCATATAAAATGAGGAATAAAAAATTTCAAATTTTTGATAACTCTATTTATTTAATAATTCCGTATTGACAATCTTATATTATTGCCGTGTAAAAAAAAAAAACTGTTAGGAGCTTTTTCAATTTTATGAACTTTTAGTTTTTACTATAGTATCTTAAATATTGTAGATTATTTAATTTCTAAAGTTATATATGAAATATGTATTATTACTTTTAATTAAGCTCATTTAGAATTTTTTATTTAAATGACATAGTTAGTATTTCCTCTTTAAATTCATTACATCACACATTAGATAACTTAATCTCTGCTGCAACCGGAACCGAGATTAGCTTCAATTAGGATGCTGTTTACTTTTACCCGCCGTAATCCGTGCATTATCTGCACGATTCACACGCCTCTTACGCCTCTCCCGGCAAACCGAATGTTAATTATCCGCCGGCTTATTGATTATCCCAAGCAAGAGAGTGCACTGCACACACACGGGGCACCAAGGGGGAGGTGAGGGAGCACACATGACGTGGGCGTACTCTCGCGGCTCTTGGCCATTTTTCAGTTGGCTTGCTACAGATTTGGTTAACAGTTAACAAGCTTATCGCGCTGAATACGGCGAACAAAGGTGACGCGACTGCAGCTGTTTTTTATACCATTTACCCATTGAAAATGGGTAAAAAATGGTATATTAACTTTGTGCAAATGTATGTAACAGGCAGAAGGAGGCGTGGCAGACCATACAAAGTATATATATTCTTGATCAGCATCAATAGCCGAGTCGATTTGGTCATGTCCGTCTGTCTGTCCGTCTGTCCGTCTGTCCGTCTGTCCGTCTGTCCGTCTGTCCGTCTGTCCGTCTGTATGAACACACAGATCTCAGCTATTAAAAGAGCTAGAGGCACCAGACTTGGTGGGAGTGTGCGTGTATTCAATACACACAAGAAGTTTATTTCAAACTTGATGTGCCACGCCCACCTCCTCCGCAAATCGATAAATGCGTATTTCGATTTTTTCTAAATAATTCAATAACGAAAAGAGATAAACGCACCAAATTTGGTAGGAGAGTGTCTTGCAACATTATGCAGAAGTTGGATTTTAGAATTTTGGATGCCACGCCCACCGCCTCTAAAAAACACATTTTTATAGTTTAAAAGAAAACTAGAAAAGCTAGAAGCGCCAAATTTGAAAGTAAGGTGCCTGGTAACATTACGAAGAATGTTTGATTTTCAACTTTTGGATGCCACGCCCACCGCCCCCAAACTATTGAATTTTAAGAAAAGTAGGGAAATAACAAAACATTTTTTTTAACACTCTTGTAGCTTACCATAGTACAGATCTACCCTATAAATTTCAATCCGATCGGACAATAAACAAAGAAGTTATAGGAGTTTGAATCTCCCATATAAAGTTGTGGGCGCTTAGAATTCCAACTAGAATGTTGAACTGACGCAGCAGAAGGCCGGCATCAATAAAAGTCTCATTTGCCGATCGCTCCGCGTAACTGTGTGTGGTCTAGATGGTTGCATGCAAGATTCTGGTGCGTGTGGTCGCGGGTTCAAATCCAGCAACGGGCAATTTTTTTTTTTTTTTTGCCGATCGCACTGCGTAACTGTGTGTGGTCTTGATGGTTGGCTCGCAAGTTTCTGATGCGTGAGGTCGCGGGTTCAAATCCTGCACTGGGCAATTTTTTTTTTTTTTAATAATTTTGCGCTATATGAAAAATATATTATGCAAAAAAAATAAAAAAAACCAAAAACTTTTTCTAAGCAATACAAAAAAAAGAAGACTGCGTTTGGATTCGAACCGGGAACATTTAGTTAAAGAGCTGACAACTCTAACAACAAACCACTGAAGCACATGGTCTGTTCCTAGGCGCGAGAAGTTTTGCATACAGCAGCAGAGACGGAGCAGAGGCTCGGCGTCAATGCTTGTGCCGACTGCGCACGCACAATCGGCGTGCAGTCGGCATGTGCCATTAGCGTCAATGCATGTGTATTTAATTTCGGAAATATGCGATGCGTTGTTATTAATTCGAATAAAAGTAATTAATATTAAGAATTATTTTTAGCAGCCAAAGGTAAATTATAACTTACTGTCGAGTGCACTCGACTGTAGCTTTCTTCAATTTTTATTTTTTAATAACAAAGAAGTTATAGGAGTTCGAATTCCCCATACAAAGTTATGGGCGCTAGCGATTCCTAATCAAAACGTTAAATCGACGCAGTAGAGAGCCCGCGTCAATAAAAGCCTAATTTGCCGATCGCATGGCGTAAACTTGTGTGGTCTAGTGGTTAGAGGTCCGATTCGTAAGTTACAAAGTTCGTGAGAGTTCTTGGGTTCGAATCTGGCGCGGGACGATTTTTTTTTCTTAATGTAAATTGCTTTTTTTTTATATTTATACCATTTACCCATTGAAAATGGGTAAAAAATGGTATATTAACTTTGTGCAAATGTATGTAACAGGCAGAAGGAGGCGTGGCAGACCATACAAAGTATATATATTCTTGATCAGCATCAATAGCCGAGTCGATTTGGTCATGTCCGTCTGTCTGTCCGTCTGTCCGTCTGTCCGTCTGTCCGTCTGTATGAACACACAGATCTCAGCTATTAAAAGAGCTAGAGGCACCAGACTTGGTGGGAGTGTGCGTGTATTCAATACACACAAGAAGTTTATTTCAAACTTGATGTGCCACGCCCACCTCCTCCGCAAATCGATAAATGCGTATTTCGATTTTTTCTAAATAATTCAATAACGAAAAGAGATAAACGCACCAAATTTGGTAGGAGAGTGTCTTGCAACATTATGCAGAAGTTGGATTTTAGAATTTTGGATGCCACGCCCACCGCCTCTAAAAAACACATTTTTATAGTTTAAAAGAAAACTAGAAAAGCTAGAAGCGCCAAATTTGAAAGTAAGGTGCCTGGTAACATTACGAAGAATGTTTGATTTTCAACTTTTGGATGCCACGCCCACCGCCCCCAAACTATTGAATTTTAAGAAAAGTAGGGAAATAACAAAACATTTTTTTTAACACTCTTGTAGCTTACCATAGTACAGATCTACCCTATAAATTTCAATCCGATCGGACAATAAACAAAGAAGTTATAGGAGTTTGAATCTCCCATATAAAGTTGTGGGCGCTTAGAATTCCAACTAGAATGTTGAACTGACGCAGCAGAAGGCCGGCATCAATAAAAGTCTCATTTGCCGATCGCTCCGCGTAACTGTGTGTGGTCTAGATGGTTGCATGCAAGATTCTGGTGCGTGTGGTCGCGGGTTCAAATCCAGCAACGGGCAATTTTTTTTTTTTTTTTGCCGATCGCACTGCGTAACTGTGTGTGGTCTTGATGGTTGGCTCGCAAGTTTCTGATGCGTGAGGTCGCGGGTTCAAATCCTGCGCTGGGCAATTTTTTTTTTTTTTAATAATTTTGCGCTATATGAAAAATATATTATGCAAAAAAAATAAAAAAAACCAAAAACTTTTTCTAAGCAATACAAAAAAAAGAAGACTGCGTTTGGATTCGAACAGGGAACATTTAGTTAAAGAGCTGACAACTCTAACAACAAACCACTGAAGCACATGGTCTGTTCCTAGGCGCGAGAAGTTTTGCATACAGCAGCAGAGACGGAGCAGAGGCTCGGCGTCAATGCTTGTGCCGACTGCGCACGCACAATCGGCGTGCAGTCGGCATGTGCCATTAGCGTCAATGCATGTGTATTTAATTTCGGAAATATGCGATGCGTTGTTATTAATTCGAATAAAAGTAATTAATATTAAGAATTATTTTTAGCAGCCAAAGGTAAATTATAACTTACTGTCGAGTGCACTCGACTGTAGCTTTCTTCAATTTTTATTTTTTAATAACAAAGAAGTTATAGGAGTTCGAATTCCCCATACAAAGTTATGGGCGCTAGCGATTCCTAATCAAAACGTTAAATCGACGCAGTAGAGGGCCCGCGTCAATAAAAGCCTAATTTGCCGATCGCATGGCGTAAACTTGTGTGGTCTAGTGGTTAGAGGTCCGATTCGTAAGTTACAAAGTTCGTGAGAGTTCTTGGGTTCGAATCTGGCGCGGGACGATTTTTTTTTCTTAATGTAAATTGCTTTTTATACCATTGCTTTTTTTTTATATTTTTTTTATATATTTTTATACAATTTATTTTATTTTGTATTATTTCTTCGAATAGGGTAAATGGTATCTTACAGTCGCGCGCGCTCGACTGTAGCTTTCCTTACTTGTTTCCTCTTCGCTTTTTTGTTTATACAAAACAATTTAGTATAGTTTTTGCAGTTGTTGTTGTTGTTGTTGCTGTTGCTGTTGTTTTTCTTTTGGCCATGCAGATAATTAAGGCAAGACGTTGCCTGCTAGCAGCTGCGCCTGCCAATTTCGGCTCGCAGGAATCACAGTGCCGCAGCAGCAGCTCACCCACAGGCCCGAGTCGAACTCGCAGTCGGAGTCGGAGTCGAAGACGGAGTCGGAGTCCAAGACCGCGTCCAAGTCGAAGTTCGAGCGCTTTTGGCCGCTTTTGTTGTTGCCTTGTTAGCCGCCAGATAACGATCGGAGCGTGGAGCGGGCAATTTAATGGTAACTATTAATAACGTGATACGAAATTGGCGTTAATTTGTAGAAACACAGCCGCAAAAATCCCGCTGACTAATTTGAGCAAAACTAAAAGTGTAGCACATTGTTGTTGTCGCTCGCGTTGTTGTCCCCCCTTCGGGCCAAAAAAGGATGTGAATGTGCTGTAGCGCAGGCCTTCCCCTCCCCAATCCCCACCGGGTGCCCGCTGCCCGCCTACGCTCGGCAAAGTCATGAGTCAAATTTTTCTGTTTACACGAAGGCTCCATTTAGGAGCATGTGCTGCGCGGCCTGCCTCCGTCTGTGGCACGAATTGTAGGCGGATGCAGCGGCGGCGGCAGCCTGCAGCATTTGGCTGCAGAATTCTTTCACAGCTACGAGGCAGGCTGCAGGCAGCTTCTATTGTTGCCAGGCTTTACTTTGTTTAAGGCCAGTTGGGAAAGGCCAGAAACCAGTGCAGACACCAGACTGTCTCTCTGTCTGCCCGTCTGTCTCACTGTCTGTCTCTCTCTCTCCGATTGCTGCTCTCTTCTCCCCGCAGACTGTCTACCCGTGTGTCTCACTGTCTGTCTGTCTCTCTGTCCGCTAGCTGCTCCCTTTCCCCCGCAGGCTGTCTCTCTGCCTGTCCTACTGTCTGCCTGCCCGTCTGTCTGTCGGCCTGTTCCTCTCGCTCGCCCGGCAAACAATGCAAATTGCGCTAATATGCAAGCCAAAGTTTTGGAGACAAATTTTGTTTGTTTCTGACCAATAAATATGCAGCAGGCGCAACACAGAGCACACAGTGTGTTGCACAGTCGCATGTGGCAGGCGGCAGGCGGCAGGCGGCAGACAGCATTGTCTGGCGCGATGCTTGCGAAATTAGCTGCCAGCCTAATGAGCGCTAACCCAGCGACGACTCATAAAAATTGGCAAAAATAGTACGGCGCAGATTTATCGATCGATTTCTATCGCATCGATAAACCGTTTCGGCTTCGGTTTCGACTGTCGCCAGAGAGGAGCAGCCCCAGCGCTGTCGTGGCATATGATTCGTGTGGGCCGTCGTCACCGTCGCTGTTGCCATCGTCGTCGCATTTGACTCGTATCGATCGTCAGGCGAGATCGGCGCGTCGTTAACATGTTATTGCACAGCACTTTTGTCAGCTTTCGAATTGTTTGCTCACGAAAGCGTGGATCTACTTACCCCTGCCGCTTCCCCTGCTGCTGCTGCTGCTTTTCTTCTCGTCTTCTTTACATGTTCAAATTGTATTTGTGTTGTTTTTGTTGCTTTTGCCTTCGCCTTCGCCTGGGAAGATGCGCACAGCCCGAGAGCGAACACTGTGCAGCAGGTTTTCCTTTTCGCCCATGGGCGTTGATTTATGGCAATCAGTAGGGGGCTGCGAGAAGGGTACTGCAGCTGGGCAGGGGGCGAGTGCAGAGTGCGGAGTGCTGAGTGCGGGCAGTCACTTGTTAGGCGTTAACTGACGCCAAAAGCTACGCATGTCCGCGTTGCGTCTCGGATTGCATTCACTTTGCCCCGAAGGCTCAATAGATTTGCGACTCGCGTCATAAATTTCCATAATATTTATTAGGTAGTTTAGCAGAGTTAATAAATAAATAATAAATAAATGTGAGTGAGAAGCGACAGAATGACTATAAAGAGAGAGGATGAACGCGAGTGCAGCCCGAGGGAATACTTAAAATGTGCTTAGAAAGCACCCTGAACTGACTACTGGAAGATCTATGAAAACTCTATAAAATATTATGGTTTTTGCATAAAGTTAAAACATAAAAAAAATCCCCGAATATCTAAATTTAAAGATGGTTTTACAAGCTCGCATTCTTCTTAATTTCTTGTATAGATATTCGATACTTTGACTAATTATTTGGCTGTTTTAATAATTATTTTAGAAAACTTAAAATTGGACTTTAGCAAATTTACAAAATATTATTGGCGTTTCATATATAAAAACTTCCTCAAAACTGCGACAAACCTAAGATAATTTATTAACGGTTAAGCCTAAAGGATTCAAAATTATGCATAATTTATAAAATATTTTTAATTTTTCATATATTTATAAAGTTCATATTATCTATAAAACATTGTTGACTTTTCTTGCATATTTAAGTAGTTACATAACTATAGGAAAAATCACTCTTTACTCTCTTAATTTATTTGGGAAATCAAATCGCGCCTTCTCAAAATTGCGACAAATAATATAATAATGATCTAAACCTAACCCTAAACTAAAAAAAAAATGCATTTTATCTATAAAATATTGTTGACTTCTCAAAACTATTTAGGCACTTTTATTTCTGTACATAATATCACGAATAACTCGCTCAATATTTTTGGAAAATTAGTATCAGACCTTCTCAACACCGCGACAAATTCAAAAAAAAATTGTGAACACCGCTTATTGATTTTTCATATACTTATTAAATACTTACAATCCATAAAATATAGCTGACGTCTCAAAAATATTAAGACACGATATGAAGTATCACTCATGACTCTTTCATTTTGTTTGGAAAATAAATTTATAGGTTTTCAAAATTTTCTAGAGAAAACAAATTTCCTGATTTTTTTAAGTTCAACAAATTGCAACAAAAAGTTAAAAAAAATCGTAATTTTATAGATTTTTACTAAAACCTTCACAGAAATGTAAGGAATTTTATTTTTATTTATCAATAAACACCGGGCACATTATTAGAAATTAAAAAATTTCCTTGATTCAACTGACAACTAGAATATCTACATGTTTATTAAATACTTATATATTTACTAAGAAAAACCCTCCCATAACTCTGTCAAATTCCTTAGGAAATTATGCCAATTAATTAGAGAAATTCGCACACAATTCTCAGGCTGTTTATAACAATTTACGGCGAAAATTGAGAAATCGCGCGGTATTGGGAAATTGCCTGAGAAATCGCTTGATCCGACGACGACGACATTCAAATCACGCGCTCTTCCTCGCCCCAAAGATGCTTTCAGAGTCGTCGTCGACGTCGTCGCCGTCGTCGTTGCTGTCGCCGGAGATTCGCGATTCCCCACCCAAAGTGCATTGCACGCTCCCCGCCCTGTGCATACCTGCAGCCAGCCGCACCCTGTGTTGTCCAGTGTAATTTTTGGTTCGTGTGGCATATGCTGCTCTAACATTTTGTTGTTGTCGCTGTTGCAGTTGCTGCCGCTGCCGCTGCCGCTGCTGTTGCTGTTGCTGGTGTGTCAGTTGCACGATTGCCAGAGAGACAACGTGTCTCCAGTGTCTTCATCATCTCCATTTTTTCTGTTTCTCTGTGTTTTTTCGGCTGCCTGCCTGCCACCGTCCGCAGTCGCAGTCGCAGTCGGAGTCGGAGTCGCAGCCAGAGCCGGGCCAGGGACTGGCAGGAGCAAGGGGCGAGGGGAGCGGCAGTTGGAGGCGACGCTGCCTGTTGTTATAGTGCAGAAAAATTACTATGACAACGCTGGAAACAAGTAAACCACAGTTTACATTCACTCAATTTGGTGCGACAGGAAAGTGAGGAGGGCGCGGGAGGCCTGGCGACACGAGAGCAGTGGGGCAGGGAAAGGGGGAGGTGGTTGGGCAATGGCAGAATCGTGGCGTGGTGGTGGCACGCTCATCTTCAATTTTTCTACGACGTCTACTCTTTGGCTTGGGCTCAGCCCGGCGCGGCTCTGGCGCGGCTTGGCTTGCCTCTGACTTGGGTCGGGCTCACACTCGTGTGAGGGAGAGCGAGGACAGGTCGGTGCGGGGAATGGCGCAGTGGCAGAGGGGCGGCAGGCGAGCAGAGAGGCAGGCAGGCAGCGCGATCTGCGCAGCAAGATGAGTGGTTGGCAAAAATGTTTGAATGCGATCACGAACTTGACCTTTCACATAACCTCAAAAAGGCAGTCACTCAGTCAAGTCAACTCGACTCGACTCGAGTCGACTCGAGACCGAGTCCGAGTCCAAGTCCAAGTCAAAGCTGCGAAAGGAGCCCAACATACGCGCCATGTTAAGCAGCACAGAATGTAGCACCAGATTGGGGACCTGTACCCTGGTATACCTGATAACTAGTGCTGCTGCTGCTGCTGCTGCAGAGGGTGTCAGCTGCGACTATGAGTCCCGCTGCAGCTCGAGCATAATTAAAAAGCATTCGCACTGTGCGGGCAGCGCAACGGAATGAGGAGCGGCCCGAGCGGTGCCAGCGGTGCCTGCAGTTATGAGATGCTGCATGCGAGATGGCAGATGGGAGAAACGACGCCGGCTCCGATCGACTGCGATGCCAACGGATCTCAACAGCAGCCGGCGACGCCGCAGCATTGATGAAGTGCAGCAACGGTAACAGTGCAACAGCAACATCAACAGCAACAGCAACTGCAATAACAACAACAACAACAACGACAGCACAAACTAAAACAAAACTTGCATATCATTCAATGGAGAGGTGCCTGCTGCCCCAAGTTGCCCCAAGTTGCCTGTTGCCTGTTGCCTGCTGCCTGCTGCCCGTTTGCCTGTTGCCTCGTCTTAAGGTCGTTCGCTTTGGCAGCGACCCGCGTGTCGCCGCATCTACTTAACCTGAAAGCCTATGCCCCCAAGTGCCGTGCCAGCCGAAGAGGACTGCAGCCTGCGACGGATAAGGAGTGCGGAAGAGGCAGACCAAGTCGCAGACTCTCTGAGTAAGGCACCATCAGCAACACCTTACACCCTGCGCCTCGCCCTGTTCTATCTGCCTCTCCCTCTCTGCCTCGCTGTCTCTCTCTATCTCTGCTCTGCTCTGCACTCCTCTCCTACTCCCCCCCCCCCCCCCCCTCTTGCTCCTCACGCTCTGCGGCTAGTTCAACAGCTTTATTTATGGGCTGTTTGGGTAGCTTAAATAAATCAAGTTGTAGTTGTAGTTCGTTTGAGGCTACAACGCTTCCCAGCCTGCAATTAGACTTGGTGGGAATTTGCACTCAGCCTGTGTGGATTCCACAGACGGAGCTAAGCTTCGACTGCCCAAATACCCTGTATGCGAACGTGTAAATTAAATTGCAATGTGTAATGAAAGAAGGCTGGTTGTAAATACATTTCTATCTATCGAACGTTTGGAAAGGTAGGCATATAAATTGTGTACAGATCAAATAAATATTTTATATCATAACTATAATTTTAAAAATCGTTCCAATCGTTTCACAAGACTTTTATGAACTTAAGAAACGTGTAAGTTTTAAAAAGAATTAAATATAAATAAAGTAAAATTATTAAACTTAAGGATTGTATGGTTGGATCTAATGAGAATGCCAGGAATATGGCTTATACATTTTTAACTGAACTAAAAACAGCTTGATTATTTATAAATTCGGTAATGGTCATTTTTATTCTCTTATATTGACTTTAAATTTAACACTACTAACTAAACAAAAATAAAAAATTCAAATAAAGTTGACATATTTCAAGACTTTTGAAAATAAAAGAAACTAATAACTGACTAGGCCGCGTCTCTTAGTTTAATATAGTATCGTAAAACTAACAGCTTGGATCTAAGTAACGATTAGAGTTTAGTTTCTAAAATTCAATTTCGTAAAAAGTGCATTTTTTAATTGCTTTAGATTATTGTAAGCTAAAGATATATACTTGCACTTGATGTATCTTTTTACGCAGTACTCTTTAGTCTAAGCTTTAGTTTTGCTATATATTTTCCTCCAGTTTTTTATAAGCCGCTCTACAGGGTATTTACTGATGCAGCAACTGTAACTGCTTTCGTTTTATGCATATTTAGTGTTATATATTTTCTGTAGCTTTCATGATGAGGAGTTTGGGGCTATCGGCAATCGGCCATCGGCCACCGGCTATCGTGGCCGCTGCCTAATTGCATAATTATTTAAGAGGCATAATTTATCTGGCCCAATAGACAAGTAAGCGTAAGTGTGTAATGCCCATATATGGACATGGGGCAGATGTGTGGCACGCAAAGATGTGCCGGATGACCGTTAAGGCCAGGGGTCGGGCCATTATGTGCCGTTTGTTTAACAAATTTTAACGCTATTTAACACATTTGCCACAGATCCGCAGACAAGTCGCGCGCTCTGGTAGCACGCCATAAACATAGCATAAACACAAACCATTAACATGCTGCGACGCGCTCTCTGCCTCTCTAAGCGCTTCTCAAGCGCTGGCACATACCGTACCGTACCGTACCGCATTGACAAAATTAATGATGCCCTCACTAATATCATGCCTAATTGATTAATATGCGCATCGGTTCGACTGAAACTCAGACTGCGACTGCGACTGGAACTGGGACTGAGACTGAGACTGAGACGCAGACTCAGCTTAGTTGGCTTTTTGGCTATTTTTTAATGAACCCAGCGCGTTTCGGCTCTTAGCTGTTAATCTTACTGTATAGCCATTTAGAGGCGACTGGAGCGGAGCTCTGCTTCTTAATTAAATTATGTGTACCGCTGGGCACCCCACGGCCAGCTACCTTAACAAACCTATAACGTCCCATAACTATCTATCTACGTATCCAGCTATCAGCTATCTATCTGTCCGACCATCCATCTAAAAGTGGGCCCAAGTCGCTGATGAGTTGAAGTTGAAGTTGAGCTGGTGCTGATGCTGATGCTGAAGCTCAAGTTGATGCTGACGCCGAGATTGAGGTCCGGGACTGGACGCAGTTTGGGGCGTTGCTGTGAACTTCACACACAAAGAGAAAGGCTGCCAAAAGGTCAAATGGTCAACAGCTGGTGGTCGGTCAAGTGGTAAAAACCAACAAGAACCCAACCGAACCGAACCGAAAGCCGAACACCGAACAGCGAATACCAACAAACGCGGAACAGCAACAACAGCAGCAAGAGAACGACACACGCTCTCTATGGGCTTGTTAGTTGCGCTAGATCGTAAGCAGACCCATCCCTCTCTCCCCACATTGGACTCTCTCGACCCTCATCCCGATGCCGCCCCGGGTTCAGCTGTGGGGTTCTGGCTCAGTGGGCAACAGCTGTGAGCTGCGAGCTGCGAGCTGCGAGCTGCGCTGCATTAGAAATGGAGCTGCGTTTAGTGAGAATCAGCGTGAATCGCTTTTTACGAGCGTACAAGTGATTTCACGATGATTGCGGGCCCAAATGGAGGAGTGCGGGAAGCATCGGTAAATGGGCAACAAGTTGCATGAGGAGCACTCGCATTAAATCAAAGTGGAATAATTATGCGCTTGTTTTTCATTAACCAAATGGGCTTAAACGTTAACTACTACCAACTCGAGCGGCGCATTCCGAACTTCACTTTCGCCCGTTCGACGCGCGAATTCACTTGGCCTCAGTTGAAAAGCAGGTCACCGAAGTTCTACGCAAGATGCCATCAAATTAAGCAGCATTTGAATGAACTCTCATTTTTATTCATTAAAAGATCGCGCTGTGACAATGAATTATTCACCCGGAACACAGACACGGACCGAGAGACTCTGACTAAGATTAGACGAAAGTGAAACTGGAACCGGCTCCAAATGCAAAAACAGATATGAACGATCGTTAAATGAAAACGCATAAAAACGCACTTGAATTTAACTAATTTCAATAATGAAACTATAAACCTGATTGCCAATTTAAAGGAAAGGCCTGGGAGCAAAGTAATTAATTGAAAAAAACACTCTAAAAAAAGATTCTACAATTATCGAATTTTATTCTGAATTTAATTATTTGCAATAATTAAACTGAACTTATTGCCAAGTGCCCGAAAGGGTAAGAAAACGATAAGGAAGAGAGTTCTCCCAATTTCCGAGCTCTTAAATAACTAATTGGAAAAAGACTTCAACTTTTTTTATTTATATTCTTCAATAAGTTTTAGTACTATATATTTTAGCGCCAACATGGCATATCTACTAAGTCTGAGAACAAAGTAAAAGCTCTCCAAAATCTTAAAAAATGTACTATAATTTAAAGAAAATACTCGATCTGCTTCGACTTTCGACTTTCCTCGAATTATGTTCCATTTTAAAACGATAATTTGGGGTTTGCCGCCGCTTCGTGCGTTCTGCTTATCAATTACGAATATTTCACGAACCACCCACAAAAGAAGATCTATGGGAGCTGGCAAGCTTCGATAATTAAAATAAATCTCTAGCGTTTAGTTTTCACTCCAAATGCAAATTGGTAACCTTTTTTTCTGTTGGTTTTAGTTTTTTTTGTTTTTTTTAATTTTTTGGTTCGATGTGACCTGCTTTACGGAGTCAACTCTTCCTCCGCCATTGATTAATTACTCGGAACCGAAAACGCTATGCTTAGGTTAATAATGATAGGGCGCTCGGAGATGCGGTTAGGCAAATGGTAGGTGTTGTTAGCCACGCTCTGCACAGGGCGCAAATACGATATACGATATACGATACGATGCGATAGGTAACAAGAGATAATAGAGTGCTGAGCGATCACAGATATAAATAGGACAAATATAATACAATACTGTCAAATACGATATTGTACTATACTATACGACTCAAAATCTAATACAATATAGACGGATGCAAAATATTATAATAATATTAAAAATTAAATTAAATAATATTCCTTGCGGAAAATAAAGATTCAATTTTAACATTAGGATAGAAACAAATGGTAAAATCAATACTATGTAATATTATACAATATTGCACAGAAGAATACCACAGTTTTGAAAACAATACTTTGCAGTATGGCACAACACAGTATAGTAAAATACGATATAAAACTTAAAAGAGACATGTGCTACTTTTATCTGAAAGCATACAAAATACGATATAAGTTGGCTGCTTTTTAAACCCTACGTGAAGTAATACACAATACAAAATTATACATTGATTGAACAATATATGCCTTACAATCTCTCGAAAAATACAAGAAACGATACACGATATTGCATGATACAATGAAGCACATTTAATACTAATTTAGGCCTATTCATACATAAAGATGCGATATGCGTACACCCAACCACAATGCATTACATTTTACGATATAACACTTACGATATTCAATTGGGAACTTACCGCGCGGCGAGCGTAGACTCAAATCAACTGGTTCAACCTGAACCGGAGGGCCCTCTGCCTGCAAAGAAGAACGAGAGGAAAGTCAGAGCGAGCGAGACAGCGAGAATGGGGGGGGGGGGGGAGGAGAGAATAAGTATGATCAGCATCGTCATAAGCTACACCATGATCATCGTTATCGACTTCATTATCTGCCGCTGCGGGGCTTATTAGCTATGCAAGTAAACAATAAGGCCATAAGCTACGGCTCTGGCTAATCAAGTTTGACAAAATGCTGCGAGAACTGTTCGGCGGGGGGCTGAGTGTGTCTGTGTGTACGTGAGTGTGTGTGAGTGAGCTTATCTTTATCTATAACGCTGCGTGTTTGGTAGCTGTTTGGCTTATTGAATTCAACTGCGTGGAACCGCAAATGACTTCCGTCGATGAGGGAGACGGCGGCGGCTTCTGCCACTTCTTCTTCTGCTTCTTCGTTGTCTTTGGCTTTGTCTTCTTCTTCTTCTGCTACTGCTGCTGCCCCATATGAAAACCGCAATTGTTGCGCATTATGCGCTTACGAAATCTTGACCAATAAACTAACGGCAATAAAACGAAATGAACAAACCAAAAAAAAAAAAAGAAAAATACAAGAAAAAAACGAAATCCAAAGAAAACTATATGAAAATAATAAAACTTCACAAAGCATACAAAAAGTGGGTATAAAAAATAAAAAAAAAAAACAGTTATCGGCTGCCCGCAGCGCCATAAAACGGATAAATTTTAATTTAGCACCGCATATGCATCTACCCCGACCACATGAGGCCGACTGCTGCGACTCGAGGTGCGAAAGCGCCAACACTTCCAACACTTCTTTTTGGCCAAACGGATGCAGCGAGCGGCTGCTGCTGCTGCTGCTGTTGCTGTTGCTGCTGCTGCTGCTACAAGCTGCCAACACAACAGCAACAACAGCAACAGCAACAGCGCCGGCAATGCCCAGTGGGCAACAACGACAATTGTCAAGCTTGTAGCGCAAATTATGAAAAAATGTCAGCGTCGAGTGGGCGATTTACAAGCTGGCCAACTTCTAGATGCTGAGATTTTTACACTTACGACGGCCACGCGATGTGACATACCCCGTAGTCAGCATCATTCAGAACGGGGTATAATATGAAGCGAGTTTAAGTAATCTGATTTTCTAATTTGTTTGAAGTGCTTACAAAAATACATTAAGTAGTCTCAACTAGAAGAGTATGAATTTTTCATTAGTTTTTCACAGTTTATAAATCCACAAAACACTACTGTAAAATTAATTAAAATTAATTATAGAATTATTTACTTAATTAAAAGTACAATTTAGCAAATATTCTGTTGAGTAAAGTTAAGTTTGCTTAAACTACATTTCATTTAAATTTCATTTTTCATTACACTGAATCCTTAAATTATATTTTATTCTAGTAATAGTTTAATGAATGTAAAATAATCTAATAAGATAATATAAAAAGCTTGAAACTTATTTGGCGATAATTCCCATAATAATGATTAAATGATTCAGTTTAATTGCAATAATGAACAGAAATACATTATATTATGAGCAAATGTGCATAACGTGTCTAACATAATCAAAGCTTCCAGTGTATCACAAAATGCTTTTCTTTCGTGTTTTATTTCTCTAAGCCAGGACAATTAAAAAAATAATTAAATCATTCACTTTTTTCTTTTATCTCTTCTCTTTAATCATTTCATCGTTAGTATCGTTTCATCATGTATCAGAAAATCCTTTTAATTTATGTTGTTTTTCTCCAAACCAGATTCTTTCATGAAAAAGTTTAATTATTCATATGTTTTTTATATCTGCTGTTCCATGCTTTAAAATTCTATATTTTTTCGAAAGGAAATAAATTTGTTTTTTATTAACTGCTTTCTAAATTTCAGCTTATTTAAAAAACTCGTACAATGTTTATGTCTTTAGTTTTATGTTTCATTCCATCATTCTAAATTATTTCTATTTATATTTAAAGTAAAGCTAATTTTAAGTTCACTACTGACTTGGTCTCTTTTGTAAAAACACTTCTTGTTATAGAAATGTTCCATTATAATGTTCCGGATTATATAAAGATGTAAATCTATGTTTCATTCCATCTTTCGGAATTATTTCAATTAAAGTAAAAACTAAGTTATTCTCTTATATTTCATTCTACCAAAATTTATACATACTCTCTTAATTTTTGTTTTTTTTTTTTTTTTGTTATAATTTCAAGTTGCTATTAGAAATGAATTGCTGATTGCATCATTTGCTTTTTGTAGCTCTTTTTTTAAGTCAGAAAATTTAAGCAAAATGGCGCAGTGTAGCATTACATAACTTGTTCAGTAGGTAAAATAAATTTCAGCTTCTTTCGCTGTTGTTGTCTTGTAGTTCTAATGGTTATACTTATTGCTGTCGCGCAGTTGCTTTTGTTGTTGTTGCTACTGTTGTTACTCTTTTTGTCGGCGTTTTATCAAGAGTAATTAAATACGAGTGACTTTTATTGCACCAGCACATTTCGAACTAATTACAAGGTATCGCTCTAGTCGAGCCCCCACAAGCTGCAGTTCCTGTTGCTGCTGCACTGCCGCTGCGAGGCTGCGGCTGCTGCTGCCGCTGCTGCATTTATTTAAACAAACAAATGCTCATTGCCTTCGAGAACAACATTAGATTAGATATGTTAGTTTGTCTTCGATCGAGCGAGCGATCGTCCCGGGTTTCGCCGGTCCGTCCCACTGTCCGTCTGCTCGACTGTGTCCGGGCTGGGGGCATGCGATGCTTGACTTTTGGCTGTGCGACTGCTCGACTGCGCGACTGCGCGACTGTGCGACTGATCGCCGCTGGTCGGGTTTATCTTATGGATTGCATTGACAACAACGACAACTTCATTGAATATCGAGACACGAAACGCTTGGCAATTGCCATTGATATGCGACCCTAGCAACTGTCCGGCCATTTTATCTAATTGCCTCGCTCAAGCGAGCTGATTTATTGTCAGCGTTCGCGATCGCGTTCTCGTTCTCTATCGAGATCTCTCTCCGAGATCTGCGAAAGCAGGCCCCTCCCCTCCCTCTCAAAATCCCCCCTGATGCCCTTCTTTATGATATTGTTATTGGCGTTGCAATCGCTGCGCTAATTTGTGTGAGACGTGCGGAAATTTCTCATAGGCGCCGATCGCGAGGAGACCTGACCATTAGCCGGCCTCTCTCCCCCCCCCCGGCTTCAGGCCCCTCTGCCCCAGCTAATGGCCAGTTTTATGGATTGTTTTCCGGGCTGGCATGCGAGCTGGCAAATGATATTTGCTGCAGGAATTTTTCGGCCTACAGAAAAAGTTGAAGCGCGGCTTTTGCTTTTGCCTTTGCTTTGAGGCGGCGCGCGCAATTTGCGGCGATTGATGCGTTTTATAAGGCGACCAATTGCAGAACTGGGAATCGTTTCGGCTTGTCATTTGTGTTATGACGCGACGCTACGCACCAGTCCAGCCCGTCCCGGCCTCACTGTATCACTTACTCCGGGTGAAAAGTCTATGGGTATGATTGTCGTAAAAGAATGATTCGCTGACAAAGTGGAACATTCCAAGCGCAAGAATAAGTTGGGAATTCCAATAGAACATTTTTGCAGCAAATATTCATATATGATAAATGTAAGTGCCTACAGTTATGTATCAATCAATATTATTTTCAATATACCTTATATTTCTATATTTTTGAGTAATTCGCTGGCATGTTAGAAAAAAGGAGAAAACTTTGTCCCCATTTGATAAGGCAAAGCGCTTAGAAAAAGTGGGGAATCCCTATAGAAAAATGTTAATTTTTATATATGTGCAATATCCATTATATTACTATATAAAAGTCTTAAATTACATATATAAAGTCTACAATTTGAGTAATTCGATGACATAGTAGAACAATATAGAAAACGTTGTTTTAATTTGATAGGGAAATGTTCTACATATTTGAACAATTTAAACAGCATACATTTTTATATTAAAAAAGTTTTAATTATATACGCTTAAATGACTGATGAAAACGGGAGTTTTAGCAGACTTATATATTGTTTTCAAAAGCAAACTTCCAATTGATAAAACATATTTCAGGACTTGGTACAGGCTGAGTTTGTTTCAATTTATATTTTGATTATTTTTAATTCTTGCGCAAGGAACTGCATTCGCTTCAGAAATATACCATGTTTATAATGTACTTTCCAAAATATTTATGTGTATGCACGATATACATTCATAAGTCAATAAAAAATAAAAACGTTTCTTTACATTTAAATTAAAAATTCGTGCTTTTATTCAATTTATTCGGCGCAAAAAAATGGAATATATTATTGGAAATATTAAATATTTGAAAAAGATTTGTGTATTATTCATGTTTATAGGTTAGACTCTTAAATAATTTCGAATAAATATGCTGATGTTCGTTTACATTAAAATTAAAAACTCGTGGGCTTATGCAATTTATTTAGCTCAGAAAAAAAGTAATAATACATCTTATTCGAAATGGGAAACTTTTGAAAAATATTAGAAAAGTGTACAGCTTAATTCTACAAATAATTTCGATTATATATGCTGATATTTTATTTCTTTATTTTTTTCCCAATGATTCGTGGACAACATAGTATATTTCAGTAGGAGTTGCTATGAATATGAATTTGAATATATACCTATATGAATATACTCATATTTTATATAGAAATTTTAATGTAGATATTTAATATTTATTTATTTATATTTAATAATTAAAATACTTTCCACTGAATCAGAACAATGTAAAACAAAAATTTTCAAATATTTTTCCGTACTTTTATATATTCCATTATATAGTCAAAGCTTAATTCCTTTGAGTTAATGTTCTGATAAATATATATGCCAGTAAATAATTGAATCCAATTCCCTTACAATATTAAACTTACACATAAATCGTAAGCTACGACCATAAATCTATAGATCATTGATTCTAATCAATCACTTTAATACGCAGAGTAATCCCCTCTATGCCCCTTTGTGTATGACTATCGATTGTCTGTTAACTCACCTCCTTTGCTGACAGAGGGTCGGATCCCAGTCCATTCTGCAAATGAGAAACAACAAGAAAACGTGAAAAATGTGTAGCCTAATTATGCGACGGGCGGGTCAAGCGGAAACGCGATTTGGGCACGGCCAAGTGAATTGAGTGCAGCGAAAAGGGGAACTACGCGAGAATTAAGGGTGAGGAGTGCGGGCTGGAAAGGTGACGGGACTGGGGAATGAGATGGGAAGAGATACTGAAATGGGAATGGGGAATGGAACTAGGAAGTGCAGTGGGACAGGGGCGATGGCACTGCAATATGGCGGGCAAAGGGAACAGACGCTGAGACGAGGAGGGTGTCGGGGCCTGGTACTGTTACGGGATTGCCTTGATGACTGAGCCGGCGCGCGGGGACTGTGGCTGAGACCAGAAGGTAATCGGGGCCTATGGCTGAGGGAAAGTGGCTGAGAACGGGGGCACATGGCATATGGCGTTGGCGTCGGCGTCGGCAAAATCGCCCGCGTGGTGCTTACCATGAAAACCATTAAATTGTAAAACGTCTTGCAAAATAATAATTGCCCGGCAACGTTCTGGCCACGTTGCGGAACTGCAGCGACGACGACGTCGCGGACGCGGACGCGGAGGATGGTGCTTGAAATAATCGCTGCAACTATTGTAGTTAGTCTCTATTGTCGCAGCAGCTGTTGCCGGTTGCCGCTGCTGCATGCTACCCGCCAAATCAATGACAACGAAGGCAACAGCAACAGCAACAACAACACGAACCGACACACTGCGCGGCACACACGCACACCCGCACGCACGCACACGCACACGCACACACACAAGCGCACGCAGCTGCAGTTGTATGCGGCTCTAGCAGCGTCGCAAGCGGCGCAGCCAGCGCGGCGACGGCAGCGACGGCAGCGACGTCGCCTGCCGCATTGTGCAAAGCTCTGCAGACGAACCGAAAAGCTACGCGGTGCGTGACGCGAGCGAGACGGCGACAGGAAGGCACGCGCGCGCGAGAGGGAGACAGCGAGAGAGGGTGAGAGGCAGCGCGGCTCAGTTGGCCATAGGCAAATGCGTGCAGTGTTCCACTATGCCAGTATTCCGCTACGGCAGGGGCGTGAGCGTGCGAGGGGGCGTGTGACGGGGCGAATTCATAGGCACATCCGGCGGCGGCGCACTTATTGGCACTTGTTGCAGCGCTTCCTGGGTGGGGGGCGGGGGCGTTGGCGTTGGTGTTGGTGTTGTTACACTTTTTCTTGCATATCCGCTCAATTGCCGGACACGCAGCCGCGGGCGCAGCGGCAACAGCAATCAACGCACACAGACACACACACACACACACACGCGCGAGCGAATGATGCACACTTAATTCGATCAGCGGCTGTGGCTGTTGTTGTTGTTGTTGTTTTTATTTTTATTTATTTTTTTTTTTTTTTGTTATTTTTGTTGTTGCTGCTGTGGCGTTGTAATCGCGCGTGTTTGTAGTTGTAGCTGCTGCTGTCTGTGTAGTTCTAGTTGTAGTTGTTGTTGTAGTTGTAGTTGTTGTTGCTGCAGTTGCCTGGGCGTGTTGAAATTTATTGGCACTCGACTGAGCTGGCTGTGTGCGTGTGTATGTGTGTGTGCAAATTACAGCACATCCGTCACTTTAATTCGCACTTAAAACGCACGCGCGCGCGCTCGCGCAGCGAAACGCAATGGAATGAAACGCAGCAAACGCCGGCTGCAGCGAACGTAAACAAGGCGAAGGCGAAGTCAAAGGCGAAGGCGAACGCAGGCGCAGGCGCAGGCGCAGGCACAGGCGCAGGCGCAACGCATGGAATGAAACGCCAAGGAAGCAGCGCAGCGTAGCGCAGGCGCACAAGAACGCAGCGAGAATGCAGCGAAAACGAAACGCAGCGAAAATGAAACGCAGCGAAAACGCAGCGAAAACGAAACGACGACGAAGCGCGCCACACGACCGACTAGCGCCACGTTCGCTGATGGAATGAAACTCGCGCGCTCGGCACCAACATGTTGCGACTCGCTGGGAGCAGCCTCTGCCGAGAGAGTGGCTGTGTCTCTGTGTGCGTGCGTCTGTGTGTGCCTGTGCGCTGGTCTGCGTGCGCCAGTTTGTTTGTTTTGTTAAGGTGGAGCTAGGCTAAATGACAAGTTGGCGCGCATATTATTGGGTGGCCAGCTGTTTACATTGTCTGTGTGTGTGTGTGTGTGTGCGCGCTCGTGTGCTGCCTGCCTGGCTGCCTGTCTGTGTGTGTGTTGTTAATTAACATGCATTGCCACACACAGACGCGTGACAAGCGCAGCGTAGGTGTTGGCGCCGGCGTTTCCCATTGGCTGTCGGCGCTCGCCGCAAGGCAATTAATACAGACAGACGGCGCGAGAGCGAGCGAGAGCAAGTGCTGCTTGTGTGAGCAGGCGAGCGTGTGCGTGTATGTGTGTGTGTGCTGAGAGTTGTGACAGACAGCTTTTCAGATGGTTACACGTCCGTCAGGCTTGTTATGTGCGCTGGGCTTAATCGTCAACTGCATCAGCAAAACGCAAACGAGGCGACAGACGGACAGACAGACGGACAGACAGACATACAGACGGACAGACAAACACATGAGCACAAATCGCAGGCATTTGCAGCAGCCTGGCAGACAGCTCGCTGGTGGGAGTCTGTCGCCCCGTCTCGCTCGCACGTACCGTTAGACGACGCTGATCCACTTTTCCACGCGCTTTGACAACCATTTTTGGTAACAATAAATCGTGATACATCATCAAAAGTCAATTCAAATATGTAGACAACGTAGCGGCTGCTGTTGCTGCTGTTGTTGTTGTTGTTGCTGCTGCTGCTGCTGCTTTTGTTTTTGCCTTTGCCGCTGTGGCGAGACACAAAAAATATTTTAATTTTAATTGATTGTCGAGCGAGATTTACGTGCAGCAAAAGTTGCTTCTCACGCTCTCGCACACTCTCACACACACACACACACACTCGCACACACACACACAATCTGAGATGACAGGATTAGGATTGGGAATTGTCAAAATGGAAAGCGCTGTCCGTTGCTAGCACGCAAAATGCTCGCACACACACACAACACACACACACAACACGCACACACTTGCACCCTAGGCTCACGTTACGTTTTTGCCCGCCTGCGAATCAACATAAACGCAATTGAAATCAATATACTACGTGACTTAAGCGTGGCCAATGCGTGCGATCTGCAAATCGCACAATGCCAAAAACAATAGTAAGCGGCAGCAACAACAACAACAACAATAACAACACGACGACACAACAACGCGGCAAATGACGTGCAATAAAGCAAGGCAACTCAAGCTATTGCATACTTTCGAGCGCACACGCCATAAAACTACGCTCGCATTAGCAAAGACAAGCACCCAGCATATGCGCATGCCGCTTAAAAGTATGCAATGCTTTATTTACTGCACTTCAAATCTAATTTAATTTAATTTTGTATAGAAAACAATACACAAAATCGTAATTCATTATAAATAAATATAAATATGATTTTTAATTTTTCCATGTGGAATTTACCATTTTTATGGCCACCGTTGGAGTTACCAGCGCGTGCAGGTAACCAGGCCAAAAACCCGTCAGCAAAAAAAACCCTCATCGTGGTTTTTCTACGTCACCCTCGCGTTCCCGGTTAGGTAAGTCCAATGGGACTCGCGGGTCCCTTTCGCTCTGTGTTTTCCAGCGGAAGTTCGCGCATCGCATTAATCGGGTATTTTGCCGGCGCGCAGGCAGGCAGCCCGATAATTATATCCGGAAATTTGACTTTTCGCTCGTATTTTTGGATTTTTGTGGATTTGCGTGTTTTCTCGATCAGGCTTAGGGGTTTTCGCGTGTCTCTCTCTCGCTCTCTCTATGTGTGTGTGTGTTTGTGTGCGCGTGTGTGTGGGAATTTACTAATTACGCATAATGAAACCTTTTTGCGGAGTTTCCTTATTTGCTGAGGGATTTGACAAATGATAAGAAAATTACAGCCTGGATGCAAATGCAAGTGAAGTGGGCGCATCAATAGCTTTGTATATTTATTTTTACAATTAAAACTATAATATTTTAATTTTTTATTATAATATTATATAATATAATTATATTATTTGGTAACAACTTAATATTTATAGTTTTTTAAAAATAAGCTATATATAATTAAAACTATTAAAAACTTCTTTACCTTGCTTATTTGTAGCATCAATAAACAATTTAATATTTGTAATTAAAAAAAAGACAACGTATAAAATTGTTAATTAATGTTAATACAAATTATACGTACTAGTGACAATTAATGACAATTTATTTTAATAAAATAAAAGAAAAATAATCAAATATAAAATTGTTTATTTATGCCAATAAAAATCTTTATTCCTTTGCTTTTCATTTGCATTAATAAGCAACTTTATATTTTTAAATTAAAAAAATTAAAAAAAAAACATAAATAGAATATAAAATATTTAATGCTAAAAAATTTCTTAATTGATTTGCTTTTTATTTCCATTAATTACCAATTTTATATTTTTAATTTATAAAAAAAACTTAAATACTTAATATTCATAAAATTGTTTATTTTTTAAAAATTTTATTTGCTTTACCAAATTGTTTATAAATTTTACTAAAAACTTAATTTCTTTGCTTTTGGTTCGCAATATATTATATTTTATATTTTAATTTTGTTGTTTGGTAATACCAATAAAAATTTCATTGCTTTGCTTTTTATACACACTAATATATAAATATATAATATATAAATATAATATATAACATATTTATATTTTTAATATACAAAAAAACGCTTGAGTCGCGCACTCTCGCTTATAAAATAACATTCACTGTTAATTGTGCTTTAAACTAAATACTTTTTCTTTATAAATTTCATGCTATGACTCGATCGATCATTATAGTCATTACATAAGCAAAAGCAAAACATTTGAACTCGCTAACTTTGCCTAATATTTGAGTTTAAAATCAAAAATATAAATTTTCGCAGGCGCAAATAAAATGCATTTCAAACTTCAAGTACTTTTCAAACTGTTATTGTGTCCAGACATATTAATGTCGAATTTTATGGGTCTAGTTCTAGTGATAGCTTGGATCAAAGTATTTTTACTGACTTACAGATAGGTATTATAGATTATTGATTTTTAAAAAGTACATATTTAATTTAAACTATTTTGGCTATAAATTTAAAATTTATATATTATTTATTTAGAATTTATTTATTACGTTAATTTGTATTTTATAATTAATTATTTTCTTTTTAACTTTAATAAGCATACATAATTCTATGGTCTGCCAAGCCTCCCACTGCCTACTACAAGGTTGAACAATGGTAAATATTAAGCCAATTTTTCGATACAATCTGGTAATTTCTTTTGTTACTCCTACCACATTAAACCGAGAATAACCCAAGTCCTGCTCAAATTGCCAACTCTGCCGCTGCCCTCTGCTCTCTCGCGCTCTCTGCTGGGCCAAAACCCGAGAGCGCAGTGCAGCCGACTGCGAGCCGAGCCGAGCCGAGCTGACGTCATACCTGCGCTGCAGCCGCCATAGGCATGACGCTGCGGCAGAGCGTGGCGTAGGCGACAAGCGCATGCGCCAGAGCGAGACAACTAGTGCTGCGCGCAGAGCGAAGAGCGTGCAGCGAATGGCAAGCGAGCAGCGCGCAGAGCTGCAAAACATCGATCTGAGCAATGGCCGGCAGGATCGGAGTGTCAGTTGCGTTTCGTCATTGCCGCCGCGCGCACTACTCCCAACTCTCGCTACACACTCCGGGCGTGAATCAGCCGACAATATACGTTCGAAACTGCAAACTATATATTATACTATATTAACTGTAAATAAGCCGAAAGACCGGACGCAAGTGTGCAAATTGTGTGCTAGGCCAAAGCCCTCGAAACTCGATTACGAAAACGATGAGCGCACGCTCGGTGTCGCCCAAAGTGTTGCTGGACATAAGCTACAAGCCAACGCTGCCGAACATCATGGAGCTGCCGCACAACGTGATCAAACTGATCCAGGTGGAGCAGCAGGCCTACATGCAGTCGCTCGAGCAGCCCGCGCCGCTCTACATGCAGCACCAGCAGCAGCAGCAGCAGCAGCAACATCAACAGCAGCAACAGCAACAGCAGCAGCAGCAATATGCACCGCTGCCTTCGCTGGCGCCAAATGCGGCGGATTATGCGGCCTATGGCATTACGGAACTGGAGGACACCGACTACAACATACCCAGCAACGAGGTGCTCAGCACCAGCAGCAATCACAGCGCCCAGAGCAGCCTGGAGCTGAACAACAACAACAACCAGAACAACAACTTCGAGCAGCAGCAGCAGCAGGCGACGGCTGCCACAGCAACAGTCATCACGACGGCGACAACAGCAACTGTTGCTGCTGGGTACATGCTGAACGAGCATGGCAAGCGGGCGCGCAGCAGCAGCGACTACGACTGCCAGACGGATGCGCTCTCCATGCAGCCGGAGCACAAGAAACTGCTGCAACAGCAGCAGCAGCAGCAGCAACAGCAGCAGCAACAGATCTATGTGGATTACCTGCCCACCACGGTGGACGAGGTTGCCGCTGCGCAGACGCTCACGCAGACACAGGCGCCAACAACACAGCACCAACAGCAGCAGCAGCAGCAGAGCGCCTGCGTCTCGCCCCTCTCCCACTCCCACTCGCACTTCGACTTTGCCGCCGACGAGGAGCTGCAGGAGCACAAGTCGCACGTCTTCAAATACGGCGGATATGCGCAGACAATCGCACACCAGCAACAGCAGCAGCAGCAGCAACAGTTGCACTTCCAGAGCAGTTACAGACCGGGGTAAGTCTTTAGAAACAGGCTAAGACCTAAAGTTGCAAAAAGTTACTTCACATGGGCAATTTCTAGCATTTCCTTTGTAAATCCAAGTTTTTATACCATAACCTCAAATGAAAACTGCTAAAAAAGCATACAAGTTTTGTGAAAATGTGGCAGCGCACACTTAAGCTATATATTCCTGATCAGCCTCTGTCCAACTGGCCTAATATCTATCTGCTTCGATTTCAACTACATTAATAGTTGGAAGAAACCAAATTTGACGCCAGGCTTTCCGCATTGCTGACGCAAATCAGTTTTCTGTTTTTATTATTGAATATTACGCAAAGTATACAATTTTCCATGCTCTAATTTTGCATACACGTAGTATAATTTATTTTTTACTAACACTGCAAATTTCGATTCTATTGACTAATTATGGTAGAAGCTATTCAAAAAACAGTGAATATATATTAACAAAAAAATATTGCACTGCTCATCGCTCTCTATATATATTGGTAAATTTATAATATCAGAAAATTGTACATCAATAGAATAGAAGATGGTTTCTTTATTTATTTATAAGTTACGGCTTTCTCTTCTTATAATCCTTAAAGCAAATCACTTTTCTATTTTCATTATTGAATATTGCGCAAAGTTGACAAGTTGTAAAGCTCTAACTTGGCATACTAGTAGCAAATTCTATTTTTTACTAATGCTATAAATTTCAATTTCTTTGAATAATTAACGTAGAAATTATTTGAAAAACATGTTGATAATAAATAATTTTAAAAATTTAAGTTTAATGCATGAAACTAGAATCTTTAGTATCTATTGAATAAAATATGTAGTTTCTCTGCCTATAAATTATATCTTTTCCGCCCTGTAATCCTCAATTAAAATTAACCAAACTTTCCCCTCGCCCTTGCAGCCAGAACTACGAGGCATACGAGCCGGCGAATAGCCTCAATGGCAGCGCCTACTCCAGCTCCGACCGCGATGACATGGAGTATGCCCGCCAGACGGCGCTCAACTCGGTGGGCGGCGCCTATGCCAAGGAGGACGAACTGGAGGGCATGTCGCCGACCTGCCTGGGCGACGACAGCAGCCTGCTGGACGGAAACGATGCGACCGGCAAGGCGTTCCGCAAGCCGCGCCGCCGCCTGAAACGCAAGCCCAGCAAGACGGAGGAGTCGGACGAGTTCAGCAATCAGCGGGTCATGGCCAATGTGAGGGAGCGCCAGCGCACGCAGAGCCTCAACGATGCGTTCAAGGCGCTGCAGCAGATAATCCCCACGCTGCCCAGCGACAAGCTGAGCAAGATACAGACGCTCAAGCTGGCCACAAGGTGAGTTACAGCTTGATAAGCTCAGCTCAGCGCAACAGTAGCTGCAATACCTAACTAAACCTTTCTCTCTTGCTCTCTCTCTCTCACCTGCAGATACATTGACTTTCTCTGCCGCATGCTCAGCTCCAGCGACATCTCGCTGCTGAAGGCGCTGGAGGGGCAATCCTCGCCAGTCTCGCCGGGCTATGGCAATGCCAGCTGCCTGCTGAGCGCCGCCAATGGAGCCGAGGCCGATCTCAAGTGCCTGCGCAAGGCGAACGGAGCACCCATTATTCCGCCCGAGAAGCTCAGCTATCTGTTCGGCGTGTGGCGCATGGAGGGCGACGCGCAGCACCAGAAGGCATAGAAGAAGGAGACTACTACAACCAGGCGGGAGATTGCCATTGGGGCTTCCAGTTACTGCATAAGCGCACACACACAGCGTGAATAATTCCAATGCGAGTGCGGATGCGCGCTCGCAGCTCTTTCCATATCTTATAGATGCCTAAGTTAAAGAACAAAACAAGAACTATTTAAAAAGAAAATTAAATATATATTATATTAAGATTAGAAATAGCTTCGGCCTGCTGAATATTACGTATTCTTGCAGTAGCTTAATTAATTATAATAATTAAAATTAAATTTAAGTTTTTTATGCATAAGCGCACAAGTGAGGGCTTGTTTCTATATGTTACTATAGTACGATTTTGTTGAAATTTGGTGTGAATGTAGCAAGCAGGTTGAAAGTCAGATATGCCAAGTTTGGTTGCCATACCTTGAGAACCAACAAAGTGTGGCCAAAACAAAAAGATACACGCTGCAAGGGTATAACGTAGAAAGCAAAAACCAACTGTATTCTAGTTTTAAGTTTATCTCTAGCGCTAACTAAATTAAATTGTATAAATTAAACAAAAGCAAATACAAAATACACACACACACACAAAGCAAAACGCCATTTTTTATTTCCTTCTCGTTCTTGTTCTCATTGTTCTTGATTCTTGTTCTTCTTCCCCATTAAATTAGGCGCGAAAATGCTGTCGTTGTCGTCGTCGTCGTTGGGGGGGTCCAACTTTATATGCCATATAGCGGCGCATATAGCCCATAAATTGCCATATACGACGACATACTTAGAGCGTAACGTCATGCTGCCGGCGACAGACGGACATTTGTGTATCTCAAAGATACTTGTGCGTATCTTTCGCTCGCCTCGCCATGGGAAGCAGCAAAAGCAGCTCAAAATGGCAACCAGCAAGAGCGAGGAAGCAAGAGAAGGCAGCAGCGGGGAGAGAGAGAGGGAAAGAGGGAGACAGAGAGAGAGAGAGAGAGAGAGACAGAGAGAGAGAACAGTACACAGAGATGTGAACACATCCACATCCGGTGATTTATGTGCATTTGTTTAATTCTCGCTCTTTCCCTCTCTCTGCCAGTCTCTATACCTCTCACTCACCATCTCTTTCTTTCTTTCCCTCTTCCTCTCTCTCTTTCTCCCGCTCTCGCAGTTTATGTGCGTTTTGTCGTTTGGGCACGGAGTTTCGCCTGTGGGGCGCATAAAACTGTGTTTACAATGTATTCCGAAAAGTATTTATGTCGCCAAAAATGCGTATTTAAAATACACAAAATGCACATAATTAGCTCAGTCAGTTGATTTAGTCGCCGCCTGCTGCCCCTCCCCCTCTCGTTGTCTCTTTCCCGCTTCAAAGGCGCAGCGCATTTCGTTTTTAGTTGCTGCGCTTAATTGCTTTTTAAATGACAGCTGGCATAAGCGTTTTGAATGCCATACAAAGTACGATCCCTGGCCATATAAGTCTGTCCGTATCGCGTCTATATATAGCCGCTGCATGGACTAGTGCGAGCCTGCCCCGTTGACAGGTTGTTGTAGATACTCGCGAACACACACACACACACACACATAACACACACAGATCGCGCATAAGTGGGCTAGATCTGGCACATGAAAGGCTAAAGACGATCGCATACTTGTACAGATTTTCTCTAACATCTAAATCTGTATTATCTGAAGTGCAGCCAATGTGGGGGCACTTCTGCCTACGCTACTCGAGGTGCGAACTAATGATTAACAATATCTTTGGAGAGTTCAAGAGGGAATACTAAGTTTCTTTATTGATATCCAAGTTTTTATCCAATCAAGCTCCTATTTAGGTTCGAGTCTAATAGCATCATAAAAGGATTTTTGAGATTTAAAGAGGCAAATTATTTTGCAAAATTTTTTTTAAAAAGTTATAGCTAAATAACATTAATAAAATAACATAATAATAAATTGAAATTAAATAAATCTAAGGTCAATATAAGAACAAATTTTTATGTAATTGAAAAAAAATATATTTTGAAATTATTATTATTATAGTATATAAGCTTTGTAAAAATGTATTTAACATGCAGAAGGAGGCGTGGGAGACCATACAAAGTATATAACATACATATATTCCTGATCAGCACTAATTTGATCATTTGACCGTCTGTCTGTCCGCCTGTCTGTCCGTCTGTCCTTCTTCGTCTACACTATAATTGCAACCCGATTGGACAAGAAACACAGAAATTATACTCTTTATTAATTTTATTTTTGGAAAGTTAACAATCAATTAATCACTTTATCTTTATAAAGATATTAAATCGATATACTATTAAGTACTGTAGTAAATCTGAAATGCAACCAAAGCCTTAGGAGATATCTACGCTTGTTCATGCATGTTAACATAATATAAATCTAAGGAGGAAAATTATGATACTAAACTCAACGCGACTACAAATATATCGCAAAGATAATTACAGATAGTGAAACATAGTTTCGTGAACCTAAATTAATACCAAGTCAAAAGCAGAATTATTTGTTTTTTATTTAAAGGTATTTTATTATTTATTTATTATTTATAGAATTTTAAATAACTTAATGATAGCATTGATCAAATAAATAAAATGAGAGTTACAGTTTGGTATAATTTGAAAATTGTATATTTTCAATATACAAATTGTGTAAAAAGACTAAAAGAATTAAGAGTTTAAAATTGCGTTATTTAAAAACTTGACAAGTCATTAATTTATAAATTAAGAATATATAGGGAATAGCATTTAGAATATATAGGGAATTTATATCTATAGAGTATCGTGAAAATGAAAATGACATAAGTATTTACAAAACCTTAATTTCATATATATATATATATATATTTCATATCTTTTCAATAAATGGAATCATAGCTTAACATTAATATACCTTCAAAGCTAAAATAAGTTAAATAAGTTTTTTTTCTTATTTTTCTTAAGAATAAAGCTGTTTCAACTTTTTTTTTATTTTAAAAACTATACATTATGTTAATCAAAACTAAAATTAACAAGTAATTCTTGAAAGCCTCTTTTTAAGTATTTCAATGTAAATTACAGAAACCATAGGATAAATACATATTCGAGTTCTATAACCAAACATGTTTCTATATTTGAAAGCAACCCGTTTATAAATGAAAAATTCCGATATTAGGCTTACTTATTTAAAGAATTTTATTTATAATACCCGATATACTTTTGTTGAAATTACAGAAAAACTAAAACCCTTTGAGCGAAGCAAAAACAAATTCTGACAGTTATTCAATACCTTTTGTTATTGGAAACCTCTGAAAACACTTTTTAGTTCCACTTCAGGCCGACAAGGGCTAGAGTTTCGTTAAAATCAGACTTCTGTTTCTTCTTCTTCTGCTGCTGCTACTTCCAATGCAAGAGCAGGGAAAGCACCTTGAGAGCCTTGAGATGCGACTACCCCAACTCAGAACTGTCAACGCCCCCGCAGTCCGATCACTTGCGATGTTTGCGTTGAACTCCCAAAATTCAATTCGAGAGCAGCTCAAATAACACGCTCATAAATTGTGTAACTAATTTTAGAAACACTCACACACACACACGGACACACACACAGCAAGGACAGACCATTTTGAGTTTTCCCTTATTGTTTCTTTTTTTCTTTTTTTTGCATGCCAAATTCACATGGCAGTTAAGGACAATCGCCGCACATGGTCATCAATGGCATGTGCTATGCGCCTGCGAATCACAGCGAGGATCGCCGACCAGACCAGACCCGGCCTAGTCCGGGGACCTCATGCCGCTGGCCATCAAGTTTTCCCAACATATGTGTGCTCGACTCGTAAATGAAAGGAAAACAATGTGTGTGTGCGTGTGTGTCTGGCAGTAGGCTAGTAGGAGTAGAATGCCCGTTGTGTTTTCCTTTCATCTCTACAATTCAAATCCCTGCGCTGCAGTGCGGCTCTGACTTGAAGTAGGCGCCGCCTAACTTACAATAAATACCCACACTCACTCACACACTCAAACTCATGGTAATACTCACATGTACTCACATTCAGTAATTCAGCGCCTGTTTCCTAATTCCGGCAAGAGGGCGTTTAACTGCGCAAAGGGCACATAAATCATGTTCCTTTTTTTAATTAGATGCAGTTTTTCTCCGGAATCGAGAGATTCCACAAAAAACCAACAACTTCACGTCCTTCCATTTTTGGTATTTCCAGAATACTTTCTATTCAGCGAGAGATATCTGAATTAATTTATATAAAACCTAGGAAGAAGCGTTAACTCCAAGTACCCAAGCATATGCCTGCATAGATTTCGTACCATCGTCCCTACCAAAAGTATATATTTATATAGCTTTTTTGTTTATTGTGGAAAACTCAATTAATTTAATATGGAAATGGGTTAAAAAGATTATTTCTTTCTGTTGCTAAGGTTAATTATAGCTGTACCGAGTTTAGCTATTATATTTTCAGAAACTTAGAAATTTTCATTAAAATTTATTAAAAAAAAAATTATTAAAATATTTTTCCGAGTTTAACTAATACATATCTTGTTATATATATAAAATATTATTTTTTTTAAATACAGAACGACAGTTAAAATTCCTACTTTATGTATTTTATCATAAGAAAACATTAAATTTTCCTGCAAATATTTTTTGCGAATTTAGTTATTTATATTTAGAAAAAATGAAAGTTTTTATACAAATATATCCAGAACAAAAGTTAAAGTTCCCACGAAGAGTACATTTCATCGCTGTTGAAGTTCCCACGAATGATACATTTTATTGCTGTCCCATTTATGAAATTTAGACAAAATTTAGAAAGCAAATTTTGAAATTCAAAAACTAAAATAATAAACTATGATTGGACTACATTTAAAGTTGAAGTTGCCTCCATTTTTTATTAAGATCTTTAATTGCAAAATTATATACTTCGATTTTAAAAACTTATATCCTTCAGTTTTTTCATTTTTTTCATATTTTCTTGTAAATAAGAAATATTTCTGAATCATCTTTTATACCAAAAAAAATCATTATTTTTCATATTTGTTGAGAAACGCAAAAAACCGCTAAAACTCGCATAAAAAGATTTACGATAAAAATATTTCGTACACGGACGAGCAAAAAATATTCAACCGAAATCGGTACATGTAAAATGTTATGTCTAATATTTATGATTTCCCTGAATATTTCTATTTATTGGCAGAGCCATTAAAACAAAAAGAATCAAAAACAATTGCAGTCTGTCCCTCTCCCCGCGCCGTATTTCTCTTTAGGGGGCACAGACACAGGCCCCCATGTAGCACGGGCAACACGGTGTGTCCAAAAACTATACGAGGCGTTTCGGATTTCAAAGTACGCCAGAGAAAGAGAGAGAGAGAGAGAGAAGCAGCGAGTGAGTGAGAGAGAGGGAAGTGAAACGGAAGCCCGAGACGTAGACTCTGACCCAGAAGGCACGTCGGGGACGGCATCGGCTCTGGGATTGGGCTCGGGCTCGGGCTCATTTGTGGCCTGCTGATTGATTTCTGGTGGGAAGCAGAAGTGCTCCCTTCTCGCCCCTATCTAGCTCGGCGCCCCCAACCCCCTCTCTGTCTCTTGTTCTCTCTCTCCCTCTCTCTTCAAGCAAAACATCTGCTTCACGCAACGCTGGCAGCGACAAAATATGCACAGTCTGCGTAATTAAAATCAATATTCTCGAGGTGTTCAGCCGCTTGTCGAACTGGACCAACAATCGAAAGCGAACGTGGAGGCTGCAGCAGTTGTTGTTCGTGTTGTTGTCGTGTTGTTGTTGCTGCTGCTGCAGCTCCGCCTGCATCTCGAGTGCATTTCGCCGATCAATCAACGATCAAAGTTCATAAAGTTGCGCCAGCTGACTAATGGCAACCGCCAGAGTTGCCTGCGCGCGCCAACAATAACAATAACAACAACAAAAGGCTGCGCTAATGCACAACTAGGCGAACAACTGTAACACACACACACACACATATTCACGCACTCGCAATGCAGTGTATTTGATTGTGCGTAAAAAGGCATAAAAAAGGCAAGTAAAATTGTAGTTGCGTTGAACGACTAACAGTTGCCCTGTAAAATTAATTTTACTCTATTTAAATATTATAAATAATTAAATAATATTATAATATATAAATTAAACATTATTATAACAAATAAATAATTAAGCCATTTAGATTATTTTTCCTCGCCCAAAAGTATGCAAAAATTTGTATTTTTTTGGCTATTATTTATTATCTGATTGTTTATTTACTTTACTTTATTTTTATTTATTAAAATTAAAAGTAGACAAAATAAATATTAATTAAAGACAAAAGTAAAAATTAAGCTAAAAATAAAAAAAAAACAGAGTTGTAATTTTAAAATTCTTATGATTTTTTTGTTGTTAAAAAAAACTAGGCGTGTTTGAATCAAATTTTATAATTTTTCATAATGCATTTCATATTTAAGTGCATTTAAAAAAATTATTGTAAATTACTCAAATATTGTAAATAAGAAAATGCAATTTTATACCACAAAATTATTTGAAATAAATTGAGATACCAAACTGTTACTTACAAACAAAAATTTAAAACAAACTGTATAATAAATTGAGATTTTAAGATGTTACTTACATACATTAAATAATATATTAAATTTAAAAAAAAAATTTTATTTTTCTTAGGAACTTTTCAAACATTTTATACAAAATAGTATACAATTTTTAACAAATAGTTCAACTGAGTATTTATACTCTGCACTTTCGCAACGCTGCCTTTGACACAGATATACCCCTTGTAAATTTGAGTTTTTCCCGGCATACATACTATATGACTGGTGTATAAAAATCGAGTAATCACACACACTGGCGCGAAAGGGGAAAAGAGCCTAAGAAAACGGAACACCCGCCTTCCGTCCGTCCATCTGTCTGTCCGTCCGCCTGTTTGCCTGCCTGCCTGTTTGTCCGTCTGTCGGTGCTCGTGTTGGGCGCATAAATATTTTGCTTTTATGTTTTTTCAGCCGAAGATGCGCAGCACATAAACCCCTGTGTAGTTGTTGTCTATAAACAAAAAAAGCGTCCATAAAAAAGCACGACGCGGGCAGCGACGTCAACGTCGCGTCAGCGTTGGCGGTCGCAAAAGAAATAACAGCAGCAGCGGCAGCAACGCCAATCGGCGATTGCCTTTTGTTTATTTACACAAAAAGATTTTAGTGACTCGGAGGAAGGCAGCCGGCAGCAGGAAGTAACTAAGTAAAGGCCCGTTTGAACTCCCCCTGCCCCCCTCCCCGCTTCCCCCTGCCCCCTGCCCCGTCGGGCCCCTCTGCACGCAGCCAACGAGCAAGTGAAAGGCAAATGAAAAAACCGTTTACAAAACTGTCTTGGCAAAATGGTTGCCTTTTTCTTCCATTGGTAGTTCTTTTGTATATACCCTGTAGAGCATTTGTTGGTGGTAGGGTATGGTAGTTTATAATTTAAAAAACTGGCTACCCTATAAGTACATAAGGTATGGGTATAGCCACCTGTTTGGAATCGCTTGCTAGCTCACAGACACCTACAGTCCTCATCTCTATCTATCTATAGGTCTCTTTGGCGACATACCAGAAAAGTTCCATTGCTACTTAATTTTTATATACCCTGTAAGCAGTTGAAGGGTGGATATAACCACCTGTCTACAGTGTCTACATTGAGTAGATAAATCTACATATATCTTTATCTAAATTAATGTCTTTTGCGACATTCCAGGATAACTCCATTGCTACGTCTATTGCATATATCCTGCACGCAATTGAGTATAGAGCATAACCAACTGCTTGGTAAAGCATAAGTTTACGCAGTATTTACTGCGTATGGAGAGCTGCTTAGCCTGATAAACATACATCTCAATCTGCATTGGCATTGCTTGCGACATCCCAGGGTGTTTGCCCATCAGGCACTCTGCCTCCCGCCAGCGCTTGATCTCTCTGCATCTCCGCTGGGTTCTGGGAAGACTGGCCGAGCGACTGCATCATTTGATGTAAACGCTTGACACTTTGCGCCTGCGGAACCCCCGAAAGCGACCGCAGCAACAGGCAACATCTGGCGCGAAGCCGAAAAGATTAATTTCTGACAGCGCGGGAGCAGCCCCAACAAGCAGCGAGACACACAGACATATACATCTGTGCATATAGTATACATGTATGTATATATATATATAAATAATGATGGCCTGAGCTGCTGACGGACGCTGATGCGCGTTTTCCACGCCGCGCTTTTCACGGTCGCATCCATCAATCCGGCAGAGAATCGAATTCGGATTACACTCGCCGCTGGCCTGGAACCAGAGGCGTCATTGGGTCTCTACGACTAATCATATGCCAGGGAGGGGCACGGAGACGCAGTCGGAGACATTAAACATGTAGCAGGCACTTGACAAAAATGCAGTTTTCGGGATTTGGCGTTTAGTACTTCATTATGGGACGCACTAACGATGTTGCTTTAATGATCTCGACCCGAGGAATCCACTTGACAAACTGCAGCAACAACAACAACAAGAACTATGGAGGCAGCAGCGGCAGCCACACTCAAGTGTTTCACACAGTAGGGCAGATAGCGAAAGAGGGAGATGGCGCGCCTGAAGGGTAACTCACACCAGACTCGCTATATATATACTACATAAGTACACATACATACATATATCTATATAGTATACGCACACACTGCATTTACTTTTTTGCACAGCCAGGGCGACAGGGAGGTACGCGCCGAGGCACTGAGGGACATTTATGCCCCGGCAATGTGTGAAAAAGTCCATCGAATGTCGAGCATATCTCTCTCGTGCCTTGTTATAAGTTGTACGATCCCACTCGATGGCATATATGAGTATTGAGTACGAGTACGAGTACGACTATGAGTACTATGTGGTCGGGGTACTGTTGATTGCCGGAGCTATAAAAATTCCTAGCGCCCGTGCGCGAGTTGCCATTGAAAGTTGTTGTTGAAAGGCGCTGACACTGCGAGGATGCAGGTATCTGTTCATGTGGCGAAAATAGACCTAACATAATAGTTTGTATTTAAATATTTATTTCAAAAATATCTTAAAGATCGTATTAGCTTTAGCTGGCAAGTGTGATTCATAGAACGATGATGATCCCGTGCCCTTTAAATATTATTCGTTTAATCATCCACAGTCTAGAAAACTTGTTATTTTTTGCGGCTTGTTGTTGTTTTTGCTTTTTATAGATGTTACTTAATACAAAGTAACATAAGGCAATTTACGCAAGACAGATTATAAGAAAATACCATACGAATGAAAATAAGAGGATAATGCTACCTCACGAAAATATTTACCTCGCCTCGGCCAATCAGAGAAAAATGCAATCAATCTCTATATTTAATTTTAAACCGTTTAATTCTCTTAACATTTTCAATCAGAAAATTAACTCCAGCTTGAATTTTATTTAAATTAAAGCTTTTGCAAAATTGTCTTAAAAGTATATACCTATGTATTTCGTCAAATCTTTCTTAATCTTGAATTATAAACAAATAAAAATATTAACTTATTGCCAAATGAGTTGCTTTAGATAATGAATAATTAATGTGCATACCCTTCTATCAGAATGAAATTCACAGAATGATTTTCCAATTATCGACATATCTATTTAACTATTAATATCTATATTTGCTTTTATTTATTTATATATTTACTGTTCTACATATTTATCTCTCAATCTACCTTTCTATCTTTGTATTTATCTAACTATTGTATCTATATAGCTATCTATCAATCTTTCTACCTACATACCTATCTACAACTCTATCTTTCAATATTTTTATATTCATATCTATACTTTTACCTATATATCTATCAATATATCAAACAATCTATATTAAGAAGAAATGGTCTTTTTGGTCTTTGTTCACTCTTCCATCAGAATGGAATTCACAGAATATGGTATCTTTATATTATATTTGACTACACGACAATAAAAGCTTCAACTTTGAAACTTTGACTAAAATATTTGTCGAGAATTGAAAAAATTGCAATACAGAAGATTTAATGACCCAATACGGTCATTAAGATAGAGAGACCGACCATGCCAAATTGAAACATATGTAACTATGTGTAACTTCTTTTCCCTGCTAAATACTTTTGTTAAAAAAACATATGACTTTTTTTCAATAGTTTCTAAAAAACACCAAAAGAAATTCAAGACAAGAAGCGCAGCTTTACTTTTTGTTTGAAATTAATCAACCAATAACGCAAATGATTTTTCGCAAAGAAATCTGCTGATTTCCAATCAAATTAATCTAACTTAAACACAAGCTTCTCGATATTGCAATCTTTTGTCTACGCGAATGCAGATCCAATGCAAATTATGCTCTGATATCGTTTACTCAAAACTCCAAAAATCATTTCGCAATCGCAATTAACCCCATTCCGAAAACCAAATCCACCCATAAGTGCGCTTACGATCGGCTGTGTGCCCTCGTGCTCTCGAGTCGATTAAGCCAAGTCATGCCAGTCTCTAAATACATATATGCAGATATATGTGGATGTACGATCTCAAACATATATCTGATCTGCAATTGTATCTGTTGCTGTATCTGCTTCCGTATCTGTGTGTACATAATTGTGTGGGTATTGGGTGAACAGGCATGTAAATACCAAGCTATGCTGCATGCTCTTGCACTTGTCTGCAGCACAGCAGGCAGGAGGAGGGCGGTGGCTCGACCCCCTTCTGGGGCAGGCAGCGACAAACGTAACGCATGAATTGTTTGTATAGTAGGCAGAGAAGAATAGAGAGAGAGAGAGAGAGTGTGTGTGAGAGAGCGAGAGAGTACCCAAGAGAAACACGTGTTTCGAATTAATGAAACTCTCCTCGCGCTCCTCGCGTTCGGTCAGAATTTCTAATAGACATTTCTTGGACTCTTTCTCTCTGAATGGCGACATTGTCGATGGGGCGCACCACACGCCCCCTCGCTGAAATGTGCAACTGCAATTCCACAGCAATATGCTCAAGCCGGGTATGATCAACGAGCATGAGCTATTTATGAATCGATTTATATATTTAACTACTATCTGTCTAACAATCTTTCAACCTATCTATCTTTTTATCAATATGTCTGTCTGTCTATATATCTATCTATTTGTCTATATTTATTTATATATCTACCTACTTGTCTATAATAATTTTCTCTATATCTAAATATTTATCTATGTATTTATAGATATGTAATATTTATCATTTCATCTATCTAACTTTCTATCTATATCTATCTATCCATCAATCTATCTCTCTTTTTATTTATCTATTTATATATATATTTATTTATCAATTTACTATCTATCTATCTGCCTATCAAAAAGTCTGTACAACAAGTCTATATATATATTTATCAATCGATATGTCTACCTTTCTATCTATATATTTTTCTAACTATCTATAGTATATCTGCTTATCTATATATCAATATATCTTTCTATCTACTTTTATGATTATCTATATCTATTTTTCTCTATCTATTTATTGATTTTTTATTTTATTTGTATTTACAACTATCTTTTAATCTTTCTATCTATATGGTATATACCTGTATATTTATATAATCATCTATCAAAATATAATTTTATCTAGTTATCAATTCATTTCTTTATCTTTAAATTTCAATACATTTACATATCTATACATTTACTTATATATCTATTAATCTGTTAACCAATCTATCTGTCCATCTATCTAGCTATATACATATACATAGCTATATATAACTATTAATTATATAGAAAAACAACTCAATTGATTGCAACCACCCGATCCACCCACACCCACTGATTACAGGGTATACCGGCAGTCGGCAAATTGCACGTGCGTGCAACAATACAGTGAACTCGCAGCGACTGCAGGCAAAAAGTAAACTTCAATCAAAATGTATCTGTGAGATACTTATAATAACAATGAAATTACACACACGCCATCGCACACGCACACAGGTGCAGCCGTGTGGCCGAGTTAACGTTCGTATCAACCTGTTGGCGTTGCCGTTGCCGACGCCGACGTCGTCGTCGCCGCCGACTGTGAGCGTCAAGCTCCAAGCGCTTCAAGTGCGGCTCTGGCAGCGACTGCTGGGCGCAGTCGACGAACCGAGCTCTTGGCCTAAAGACGCGCAACCGGCAACAATTGAGTGCAAAAGATGCACCTACGTGCAACAGGAGTTCTAAGTGCGTGCAACGCGAAAAAGCAACAAAAACATCGATCGATCATCTCTCTCTCTCTCTCTTTCTCTCTCGGCTCATCAGTCTCTTTCTGGAGCTGTTGTTACCCCATTGATTTGTCCAAGGCAAAGAAACAAGGGAAAAGCTCAGTGAAAGTGACGGATGCCCCATCACGGGCAGCGTAATGATGATTAGCTTGCAACTGCAACAGGGAAACAAACAGCAGCCTGCAAATTGCGGCAGCAAGAAAAGCGTTTATGTGCGCAAGTTTCGCGATCTTTGGAGAAAAGACTTGTAGATTACAACTTGATGTGGAAAAGTTTGAGAGCAGAGGTCGATAGTTTGTATATCTCTATCCTGTGAGAGAGAAGTGTGTGACTTGTAAATGTGAAATTGTGGGAAGAGAGATTTGAACTTAAGATTTTAATCATCAAAAGTTTGCAATTCTTTAAAAATAAAGATTTTTATAAAAATTCAGAATTCATTTGCAAAGACTTTATGGTAATTAGAAAATCAGAAAAATTTGAGAAAAAATGCGGTATTCGCATTTATTCCGCGAAAATCTCTTAATCTTTTAAGCGAAAATCTTCATTTAAGAAAGTTCCAAATTTGAGAAAAGAGTCGAACCAACATATTTGTATAGTTTTCAGTGGGATTTCCATTGAATCAAAATAGATTAAGCTAAACCTAGTTCAAAGCTCAACTATTTGCCCTGCCAGTAACGAGCTTTATGGCCCTTTTACACGCTTGGAATTACACGAATTAGCCGAGAGAGAGGGAGACTCATAAACCGCGTAATGACCCACTAAAACTGCATCCGCTAATGCGAAATAGACGACTTCCCCATTGCAGGCACGAAGAGATCTGAGATCCAACCGCAGCCGTCGAACCCGACGAAATAAAAGTACAACTCACCTTGGACCAGACAAAAGACGAACAAAGCACCAAGTGCCAAGTGAAAAGTGAAAAAGTAATGCCAATTTTTCTTAGAGGCGATTGCAATTCACATCTCGTCAACGGCTAATTACGGAAATTTCATTTTGAAAGTACACAAGGAAAAAGTGACAACTCTCGAGCTAATTAGTTGCTGCTAACAGCACTGTTAACCCACTGTTAGTCGTCTGTTAAGTGACTGTTACGCGTGGCTACGCAAAATGAACGATGCTGTCGCCCCTGGCCACAGCGCGTCAACCTTGAACTCCGCTCAGGTAAGCCCCAAGCCGAAAGTCCCATGCATTATACTATTCCTATCTCAGACACCGCGCATACTGATTATCAACCTTTTCGGCTCTGTGCTTGATTTGAGACCGACGAACTGACATTCGGACAGACGGCCAACTCGACGCTGTGCTACAAAAGAAATAAAACCAAAACTACGAAACCAGTTTGCCAGTTTGGATGCGCCAAGTGTACCCCGAGCACAGCTCAAGCTGCATGGAGGGTCTCTTAAAGCGTTGTGCGGCTAAGAGATAAGGAGAAGAAAGACCAAAAGCTAAGGTCACTCTTCTTGTATTTCTTTTTCTTACTTTTCAAGCTCACTTTTCGCTGATTATTCCTTCCAAAACTGTGTCATAAAGTTTTATAGCTCAAAAGGTATTTGGTCCGACCGCGTGTAGAGCTATATAATTTCGATTTAATATCGTTTTTACTAACATTAATATAGAACTATTAAAAGAAACTTAATTTTCTACTGATCGCGTCTAAGTCATTAACATGATAGTGTTATTTATAAATTTATATTTATAAATCTTTTTTTTTCAAACTTATTAGCAGGGCATTATTTATATATTATATATTATTATATGAGTTATATAATATTCAACCGTTTTTATCAAAATAAGGAAAAGTTGGGGAAAAAATGTGGGACAATATTGTAGAATGTAGAATATTTCCGATAAGAAATTTAAAATATGTAAAGAAACCTAAAGTCGAGTGCACTGCAGTTAGATGCCATTCACCCACTTCGGTCATAGTCTGCTATGTCTCATTTTGCCTGTAACTTACATTTTCACAAACTTAATATGTTATTTTTTACTCACTTTCAATGAGTAAAGGGTTAAAGATATATAATGTGCCATAGTAAGTGCACGGTGAGGCATAAGTCGAAAGAATAATGCACGGCATATTCAAAGATATAAATTATAAAGATACGACTAATTTGGATCTCGTTGGACAAAAGCTACTGAGCTAAGAATCAGAAAATTTACTATTAAGTTAGTTTGACCTACTCTTCAACTCCCAATAATAATTTACTGTGCAGAGTCAACTCCAAAATGATCATACCAACCCTCGTAGACTTGTTTTGATTTTTGGGTTCGCTTTGTTTTGGTTTTTTTTACCTTTTTGAGCTATAGAATACACACGTATTTAACAATCCATCAGACACGGCGGCTTTGTTGTCGTTTGCTATGGCGCTGCGATCGCATCTCGATTCAAATTTCACATATATAGTATATACCTCAAATAGGTATAATGCTCGAATGGGTTTGAGAGTCAAGTCCATGGCGTAGGTCAACACGCAACGTGTTGACAGAACGGAGCTCTGCGGTAACGGTCGAAAGTTGACACTCGAGAGTGTAATAATCTCGAAAACTCAAAGACTTTGGATCGCTAACTGGGAGTCGGAGAGTCGAGATCGAGCGATAGAATGATTTACGCGGAAGCATTAATGTTCTTTATTTTTAGAGCTCAAAAAAAAAAAAACTCGAATAAGCTTCGAATTGCCGAATACTCGTCTGTCCGGCTTTGCCTCCAGACTTTGCGTTTAATTGAATGTTAATAGAAGCTTATATAATAATTAGAAAAGGCGCTAAGCACGTCTTTTAGTGGTCTTCAAATATAAAACCTGGTTGAGGAAGTTGTAGTATAATTTTATAGAGTTCTATGTGAGTAATACTACTTCCTGGTAGCCTCCCGTTAGCCTGGACTTTGGAGTCAAACTCAAATTCAAATCACTAAACAAATGCCGGCAAATCATTAAAGCTGACAGAAGTCGAAAGGTCTGACAAATATTGGAGAAGAAAACATGATGCAAAGCACCGACAATGTGCCACTGGTCGAGGAGGGGGGCTGCGAGCCGTGCGTGAATCGGCTAACTATTTGGCACAAGGTAGGGGCAAAATGTCATGCAGAACGTACCACACACTCTCGCACTCACGGATACCTCCACCAGATACTCTTCTATATGCTCGGCCTGACATCGGCCGTGACGATTTGTGTGCTCATCCGGCTGTCCAATAAGCTGGCAGCCGATGCCGAGCACAAGGCGTTCATGCACTTCAAGGAGATCTCGCAGCGCATCGGCCACAAATTTGATAATTAGACGCCGCCGATTTTACAGACAGACAGATGCAGGCACAGATACAGATACCGAAAGAGATACAGATACAGATGTAGTCTGTCCGAGTTGCAATCGCGCGCTAATTGTATAATCTCTCGGATTACACACGATTTTAACATATTTATTTTCGTAATAAATCCAATTACTACGGTTCGGTCTTCTGCCTCACCTCCCAACTATAATTCGTTTCAATTGGTGTCAACGACTTTTCGTTGGTAAATCTCGCGATCTTGAACCCGCCATAAAAACTTGTTTATCGTATGGCTAATGGGGGCTAAAGATCACCGATGTTAACAGCACCATGGTCTGGCAGCAATGCCTGACCGAAAGATACCACATAGCTAGAGAAAAGTCCTTAGCTAAATCTTGTCCGGGGTTGAGAAAAGTAGGCGTGTGTCACCAGGCACTATTTAATCCAGTTCTTAATGTCCCAACCGAAAGTGCGTTTAAAGCGTTGTAAGTGTGTCACATCTACAAATACCACAAAAACAGCTCTGATAACTAAAGGTGCCAACTTGAACGTGTGGTAAGTAAGGTGTGTGTCAGACTGATAGATAATAAAAGCTAGCGACTATACCTAGTTTATCTAGTCCCTCTATCTATCTAGCTTACCGATCAGTCTCATAGAGAACGTACGATTAGTATTTTATGTGCTATATATACCATACACACATAGGACACATCGTTTCTAATCCATAGTTAACTTAGTCCTTCCATTTTCAATGAAAGCATGGACGTGTGCTTGACCTATAGAAGCAATATATGCACACCGGGACCCTTTTCTAGTCTACGTAGCCCTAAACGAAAAATGAAAGCGAGTACGGCATATGCCAGACCTATAAATAACCTGCCACAAACATCAAAACTCAAATTTACCTAGCTCAACCATACACATAAATCCGACTCTAACCACGCCCCACTAAATTTCAGAGGGACGTTGAGAAGGATGCACTGCGTAAGCGTGGCAACAACTATCGCTGGTGGCTGCTCGGCCTGCTGACGCCAGCTCTGGCGACAGGCACAGCGCTGCTCTGGTACTTCCAGGGCGCCTGGTATGGCCTGGCGGCGCTCTACGGCAGTTTTCTGCTACTGCTGCTGGTGAAGCCGGGCTGGCGCTGGTTCTACATTGCGGCCGTGACGGGACCACGCGACACCATGTAAGTCTCCCGAGTCGAACTCCAGGCAGTCGTCTAATCTGCGTTCTCTTTCCAGCGCGCTATTTGCCTACATACGCGTGCTGCTGTTCGTGAAGCGACAGGAGCGCAAGAACCTCAATGTGGGCGACATCTTCGAGGCCAACGTGGCACAACATCCGGATAAGTTGGCGATCGTCAGCGAGACACAGCAGTGGACCTTCCGGCAGCTGAACGAACACGCCAACCGCGTGGCCAACGTCTTCCACAGCCATGGCTACAAGAAGGGCGATGTGGTGGGGCTGCTGCTCGAGAATCGCGCCGAGTTCGTGGCCACTTGGCTGGGTCTCTCGAAGATCGGCGTCATTACCCCGCTGATAAACACCAATCTTCGCGGCGCTTCACTGCAGCATAGCATCAAGGTGGGCCAGTGCACGGCCCTGATTTACGGCCTCAGTTTCAGGTCGGCCGTCATGGATATAGCTAAGGATCTGCCTGCACATGTGGCGCTCTATCAGTTCAACGACGACAATTCCACTGGCTGCGAAGCCGGCGACGGCCTCAGCCAGGGCCTGGCTCAGCAGCTCAATGCGCTGCTCGAGGCGGCGCCCAAGGACAAGGTGGCTGCAGGCGCCAGTCGCGCCGATCACCAGGACAAGCTGATCTACATCTACACGTCGGGTACAACGGGACTGCCCAAGGCTGCGGTCATCACGCATGCACGGTGAGGAAACCTTTTTATATCAATAACCCATTAAAAATGGCCAAGATGGAGGCGTGGCTGATCATACAAAGAATATTTTCTTGATCTGCCATAATAGCTAAGTAGATGTGGTCATGTCCGTCTGTCTGTTTGTCTGTGTGGACACACAGGATCCAGCTATTACAAATGCTTGAAACGCCAACTTTGTCCTGAAGGCATAAGATCTAGTTTATTTCAAATTTGGACTGCCACTCCCACCGCCTTCGATTATCGATAATTTTGATTTTGAGCTTCAATAATAAGCAATTAAAATAGCTACAATATTGCAAAAAGCAGCAGAAGTCTATAACTATAGTTTTGAAATGCGCTTCAATCTTTACTTGTTCCAAACTTAATTTTTTAGAACCATTCTTCTCATTACTCAATTCACCTATTGAGGATGTGTAAAAAAGCTATGGCAAGTTTATGAAAATATATGTAATAGGCCTGCCTGGTTAAATCAAATCGATTTAATCATGTATCCCCGTCTATATTTATAAGCACACAAAACTTGGCTATTAAAATAGATACAGACTAGGTGTACACTCGCATTCTGTTTAATGTTACCAGGGATCTTAATACCAAATTTGGAATTTCTAGCTTTTCCTGTGTATAATTAAAAGAACTAGCGTTATAGGGGCGGTGGGCGAGTCACCCAAAAGTTTGAAATCTCTTATTTTGATTGAATTGTTTGCAAAAAATCGAAGAACGCATTTATCAATTTGCGGAGGCGGTGGGCGTGGCACATAAAGTTAGAAATAAACTTCTTGTGTTTATGGTATTATATTCACGAACACTTCCACCAAGTCTGGTATCTTTAGCTCTTTTAATAGCTGAGATCTGTGTGTTCATACAGACGGAAAGACGGACGGACAGACAGACGGACATGACAAAATCGACTCGGCTATTGATGCTGATCAAGAATATATATATTTTGTATGGTCTGCCATACTCCTCCTCCTCCTTCTGTCTGTTACATACATTTTCACAAAGTTAATATACCCTTTTTACCCATTTTCAATGGGTAAATGGTATAAAAATATTGGTATCCATTCCATTTCATTTATTTTCCACATCCATCATATGCCAAGTCCAATTACTTAGATCAATACTTGGAACCTTTTGGTCTAATGAGCATGGTAACAGATTGCACCGTTTGAGTTGACCAAAACACATGTTCCTCTGGCTTATCGGTTATATATTTCCCGTTCAGGTTGCTGTATAAGGAAAAGTATTTCTATTTAGTTAGGGAATTACTCGAATCCGATGGACTTACCTTTCTGAGCAGCACGCGTGCCACCAGCCCCCGCCAGAGATCTCTCCACAGTGTAGTGAACATGCGCGATGATCGTTATCGTACGTAGAGAAGGGCTTCGTCTCGCTGACACGCAGACTGTCATCGGAGTAGCCCGAGTGACTGCCCAGCGAGAGCAGTTGGTAGTTAGTCTCCTTGCCTCCAATAGAAAAATCGCTGTAGTAGGCATTGCGCACTTGATGGAAGGTGTCATTCATGTAGATGTAAAGCTCGTACGGCCCGAGCGCAGTCAGACGATGCAGTTTCTCTAGGCCTAAGAAGAACTCCGAGTTCCAGTTACCGAATCCTTCCAGATAATCAGACCAATTGCGATTGAAATTCACAATGCCAGTCGAGCGATGCTGCACAACAATCCAGCTGGATCCGGCTATGTTTTCGCACTTCACCTGAAAAGGTTGCATGTCCGGCAGCTTTATTATCCCATGATTCGCAGTACATTTCCCAGCCGAAGCTTGAATTCCGTCCAGTATTTTGATTTGTCTCTCTTTGGGTATCTCAATTTGCTTTTGTTTCTTTGAGGCATCGGACTCGCACTTTTGTATCCTCTTGTTGATCTCCTCCAGCGTATGCTGCATCTTTACTGCTGAGACTTCGTGTGCGAAATCTACTCTCATTTTACACTGGTTCTCCTTTTCTCTCAGTGTGGTCTCTAGTGTGGCCACTTTAATCTGCAACTCCGTTAGCTGAGTTTGCAGCTCGTCGAACTGCGCCTCCTTCTGCTGACACACTTTGGCTATTTGCAGCATGGGCTTCACGATGTCGTAGCAATACAATGAGCACTGATTATCCAGTTTTTTATTTCCGACACAGAGCTGTGCATCGAGGGCAATCGGAAAAACTTGTAACACCAACTTTAAACATCTAGTTTAATGTAATACTATATTCATGAATATATTTGGGTATTATTCTGTCTGATACATACATTTTCTGCATAATACCTCTATTAATAACAAAAAAGGAATAATGCGAACGGGCCAAACGAATTTGAAATGAATCCCGATAATATCAATATTTAAAAAAAAAAACTTATAATTTGACTTTTCTTATGATTTAAAAAAAATCTATAATTCGATTTATTATCCACAATTTGAAAGTCCGCATTCTTTGTAATGTTATCAGAAACCTTCCGACCAATTTTGAGGCTTGTAGTTTTTTTTTTGTATTCTTATAATTCGAAAATCTCGTTTAGTAAAAGCATTCAATGTTTAAAAATCCACTTTCTGTGTAAATGTACATGGGACCTTCCTACTAAATTTAATGATTTTAGCTAGTAATTGTGATTGCTTTATTTGCATTAAATTTAAAAACGATTTTTATTCGATTTGCATCAAAGGGACCTTCCTGCTAAATTTGATGCTTTTAGCGCTCATTTAATTGCGTTGTTTGCAATAAATCGAAAAGCACACAAAAGCATTAAATTTGCTGGGACGGGCTCTTGCAGCATAACGCAGAATACGGAAATTAAAAGGGTTTTCTGAATTATAAGAAAATCGAAAAAGTTAGAAACACCAAATTTTGCGTTATTGTCCCTTGTAATTTTAGATAACGTTCGGCATGTGTAGTCAAAATATGCAATGCGTTGTTGCTATTCATAAAGAAGTATTAAATTTTAAGAATTATTTTGTAACAGCCAAATTTAAATGGTATATTATTGCCGAGTGCACTCGACTGTAGCTTTGTCTACTTGTTTTCTTTAAGAGTTTATCGCTTTAAAAAATCTTCAAAGCACTACAATTCTGCCTGAGTTCTATTTTCGCTTGTTTAGTTTACATATTTAAATAATTAAAAAAATACTGAAAATCACTTTTTTGGGTTTTAGGGAAAGACGCAATAAAACAACAAGCAACGCTTTAAGTTTTCCTTATTCTTAGTGATACATAATCGCCCGAAACAACTGAATATAGCTGTATGTAACTTGCCAGTAACTAGAAAATTTATATGGTAGATTACCCATAATCATATGCTATTAATATGAGCATCTATACTTCGTATCTTTCACTCTACTTACCGGTTGCTGAAAACTCCCTGATAAGCCTTCGCCCACGGATAAACTCAAAGCCAATGTCACAATGCACAGTTCTGGCTTCATTTTAATGTAGAATTGAGAATCCCTTTTGCTCTTCTATATGTTTTCTATCCCAACTGTTTCACTATGAAGCAAAGCTTAGACTGACGATTGCTCGAGAGAAGCGACTGATAAGAGCATTTCGCGCTGAATCTACAGCGTATATAGCATTATCTTGAAATCCATTATTAAGTTTTTGAGCACAATTATAGATTGTACAATTATTGCGCTCAGTTAGGTGAATTCCAAGGGATCAAGCCATGTCCGTCTGCTGCAACGCAAACTACTCTCACAGCTATAAGAATATATATAGTTTGGCAATACGCTTCAGGCTCTCTAGTAATTAAGTGCACCTTACTGTAGTCCTCTGCACTTGGCTATCTGCAATCCTATACTATGTTATCTAATCGAACCGAATCTATTTTGGCCCTGTCGCAGGTACTTCTTCATTGCCGCCGGCATACACTATGCGCTGGGCTTCCGGGACAATGATGTGTTCTACACGCCGCTGCCGCTCTACCACACCGCGGGCGGCGTGATGAGCATGGGCCAGGCGCTGCTCTTCGGCTCCACGGTGGTCATTCGCAAGAAGTTCAGCGCCTCGGGCTACTTTGCCGACTGCGCGCGCTTCAAGTGCACGGTAAGCGGCGTAGCAACTGCCCAAGTGGAAGCTCATGCGAAACTCATCCTCCATTGCAGATTGGTCAATACATTGGTGAGATGGCGCGTTACATACTGGCCACGCCGCCGACGCCACACGACAGGCAGCACCAGGTGCGCATGGTCTTTGGCAATGGGTTGCGGCCGCAGATCTGGACGCAGTTCATCGAGCGCTTCGGCATTGGCAAGGTGGGCGAGTTCTATGGCGCCACCGAGGGCAATGCGAACATCATGAACAACGACAGCACAGTGGGCGCCATTGGCTTTGTCTCGCGCATACTGCCCCAGGTGTACCCCATTTCCGTGATACGCGCCGATCCGCACACCGGCGAGCCGCTGCGCAACGAGCGGGGTCTCTGCGAGCTCTGCGAGCCGCACGAGCCGGGCGTCTTCATCGGCAAGATAGTCAAGGGCAATCCCTGCCGCGAGTTTCTCGGCTACGTGGACGCCAAGGCCTCGTCCAAGAAGGTGGTGCACGATGTCTTCTGCAAGGGCGACATGGCCTTCATCTCCGGCGACCTGCTGGTGGCCGATGAGCGCGGCTATCTCTACTTCAGGGATCGCACCGGCGACACCTTCCGCTGGAAGGGCGAGAACGTCTCCACCAGCGAGGTGGAGGCGCAGCTGAGCAACCTGTTCGGCTACAAGGACACCATAGTCTACGGCGTCTGCATACCCCAGACGGAGGGACGCGCCGGCATGGCCGCCATCTACGATCCCACGCGCGAGTTGGATGTCGCGGCGCTGGGCACACGCCTTGCCGCGACGCTGCCCAACTACGCGCGTCCCGTCTTCCTGCGCTTCCTGCGACGCATCGACCTGACCGGCACCTTCAAGCTGCGCAAGGTGGAGCTGCAGCAGCAGGGCTACAACCCGGCTGTCGTCGAGGACGAGTTGTTCTACGCGCAGCCCGACGGCAGCTACGCGCCGCTGACGCCGGATATCTACGCGCGGATCGAGCGCAGCGAGCTGCGCTTCTGAGACGCGCTGAACCCGCTCTGGTTAGCTCTGGCCTAGACCTACCTAAGTCGAAGTCGTCGTAGGTTTAGTTTAGTATATAGATTCGTGTATTGTGCTAGCGTATTAAATAGAAATCTTACAGGCGAACAGTGGAACAATGTCGGGGGTTGAATACTTTCTCTAGCCCTGCTGGGGCACATCCTTGGTCAGGTCGGAGAGCCTCTTCTGCTCCATGCGCTGCTCGACCTGGTCGAGGCGTTCGCTCATCGCGTCCAGCGAGCTGAGCAGCCCGGCCTGAATCTCGCCATACCGCTTCATGGCCAGAATCAGACTTTCCTCGATGAGCTCGCTCTGCTGCGCATACTCGCCGTTGTTCTCGGTGATCTGCTTCAGCTTGTCCAGGCACTCGCTGGGTATGCTGCGGAAGTACTCCGCGCCCAGCGCCGGCTCCAGCTGCTTGACGCGCTCCAGCTGTTCGCTCTGTGCGTACAGCTCGGGCGCCACGGCGTTCAGGTAGACCTCCTTGGAGCGCACCTGCTGCTGCTCCTCCAGAAAGTTGGGGTCCAGGTACTTCTCCAGCTCCGCTGAGCGGCTCACGCACTGCTGCAGCTGTGTGCGCCCCGTGGTCGCTTCGCTCAGCAACGCGTTGGCGGAGCACAGCGAGTCGACGATGCTGGCTGTGTGGACCGAGCTGGCGGCTTCGGACTGCTCCTCATGGGCATCCGGCAGGGGGCCGAGCACGCGCGTCAGTGCATCTATTCTCTTCTCCAATATGTCGAGTGCTTCCATTGTTTTTTGTAGATTTTCTTCGAAGAAAGCGGAATGATGTCAGTGCAGTCAGCGAAACAAAAACTAGTGATGGCACGATTAATCATATGATACACAATAATCGATTATTTGGACTCAATTTACGATTTAATTGTATCGAAAAAACAGTTGCAATTAATTGAATCTATAATCGATTACTTACTAAAATAATCACGTCACTACTTTTTGCGGCAAAATACAAATTGGCAAACAAATTATAATGGCAACAACTTATAGTAAAGTTTGGAAATATTTTTGCAATTGCACATTGCGGACGCCAACAAATATTGAAAGTCGGCTACAGCAAGCCACCTGAAATCAACTATACTGGGACAGTTTGAACGTAGATTTGGAGCTATAGAGCGCTCTTTTTTATTGGTGCATCAACGTTGCTGGACCCGCGTTTTAAAAAAAAATCATTTCCATGATCCAATGGCCTTGGCCATAACCATGAAGAATATTCGGAAAGAAATAGCGGATCTTTCACAACGGAATGAGAGTCTGGAAAGCGCAAGTGATGCATCATCCACTGGTGAAATTGAGTTTGATCCATGAGCACACCAAAAGTCGTTGGCGCACAAACGCCGCAAAGTAGGCGATGACCCATCACTTGTTCAGGACGAGCTCAGTTTTTTCCTGACCGCTCCAGTCCTTGAACTAAAATGCAACGTCGTCAATGCCTGGGATGACATGTGTGTAGTATAACCAAAGCTTTATATTATAGCTCGTCGGTATTGTTTTCTCATAGGTACTTCAGTACCAGCAGAACGTCTGTTTTCAAAGGCGGGAGCAACTGCCACCGAAAAGAGGAACAGATTGACCACCCCGCGTCTGTGTAAATTATTATTTTTGAGTTCTATACTAAATAAATAAAAGAGTTATGTATTTATAATTTTCTTCTGTAATCCCGGCATTTGGATTAAAGATTTAAATTACAAGACTTAGTGCAAAAAATCATATGATTTATCGATTATTTTCATTTTTTTCGATTAATTGCAATTAAAAATCGGATTGGCTAAAATTAATCATATGATTCAATAATCGATTAATGAATTTTTTTTGACATCACTAACAAAAACACACAAAAATACCAAAAACGCGTTGCACTTGTTCTTTGTACGCTATACAGCATTGCAGCGTAGTGTTGGAAGTAGCCATATAAAGGGTTGCCACCTCTTCTGCTCTATTAGTTAATTTTTTCAATTATGCTCATTTTCCAGATTTTAGTGCAGCTTTGCTCGTTAAATATTAATACATTTTATTTAATAAATTAATACAATTTAATGTTCAAATATATCTGTTATATTATTATTATTGTAATATATATATATAATTATTTTTATAGTTGATCAATTAACAGATTTAAATATCTATGTATTGTATTAATATTATTATTATGAAAAGCTTTCTTTTTGTGCACATTTTTAATAAGTATTTTTTTTATAAATTGTTGCAACTTAAAACATAGGTAAGTATCTAAATATTATATTTATATTATTATATGTAATACGCAATGTTAATGATACATGAGCAATTTATATGTATTTGTTTTATATTATTATTATTAATAAATGTATAATTATATATAAAAAGAAAACATTTGACCACGTTTTATTAATATTTTTTATTTGATTAATTAATACGATTTATATATAATTATTCATGTGGAATAAACAGTGAAGAAGTGAGCAGTATGAGTGCATTGAACATGTTCACCCAATTGAGCAGCAGTTACCCAACACTACTGCAGCCCTGCAACGAGATACGCATATGACACTAGTATTTTTGTTGGTATTTTATTATCAGACCTTCACAATTTGAAATTCTCCAGCGACAAGCGCTCCGCATCCTTATTGATCTGTGCCACGCTATCCTCCGATATAATTCGCACCACATCCGCCTCCAGGTCATCGCCCGCTGAGTCGTCCAGCACGCACAGCAGGCCATCGTTCTCCATATACGGAAAGAAGAACTCCGGCTTGTCCCACTTGGCGCGCTCCCCGATGCCGCAGTGCGACTCCTGCTCCATGTGCTCGCCCAGCAGCTCCAGGTCGTCGAACTGCAGGTCGCAGCAGACGCAGCGCAGGAGGCACAGCTGCCGGCGCACATAGTTAACCACCTTGATCTTCTGATAGAAGTTCAGGGCGCCCGTCACCCCGTCGAAGTCCACGCGATGCGCCTCGAGCATGTGCAGCTTCAGCGCGGGGAACTGAGATTCCTCCTGCGCACAGTAGAGGCACTTGATGGCGTGCGGCTCGCCGTCGGCCGCCCAATCCGACCAGTCCGAGTCGTGCTCCCCCTCCGAATCCTGTCGAGCGAAATGCCTGTCGAAGTCCACGCTGGCGCTGTCCTCCCCCTGGGATTTGCGTTTCTTGCGGTGCTGCTGCTGCTGTTGCTGCTTGCGCTGCGTCGGCGGCGGCGTGGCGCGGTTGTAGTTGACCAGGAAGAACCTGTCGTACTCGCGCCGATTGGGATTGATGCGCTTGTGGCCCTTCTTGCGCATGTGCTCCTTCAGCGTGGGTCGATCCTGGAACAGGGAAAATGAGTACCAGGAGCTGCTGCAATTGGGAGGAGGTAGACCCACCTTGAACACCTTGTCGCAGTACAGGCAGAGCAGCCCGTTCAGATTCTGCTCCAGCAGCTCGAGCAGCTCGTCCACGTAGACCAGCTTCTCGGGCTTGCCCACGAGCAGGAAGTGCTTGTCGAACAGGTGGTCCAAGTAGTCGGCGCGCAGGCCGCGGATGACGGTGCGGCAGAAGAGGCACTCCTTGCTGAAGCCGCGGTCCGTCAGCTCGAACTGGTGGCGCTCCAGGGCGGCGCTCAGGCGCTGCTGCTGCAGCCGGCGGCGCAGCTCGAAGTCCTGCGGCAGGATATCACAGAGCAGGTAGTACTTCTCGTTCTTGGCGTAGCTCCCGTCCGGCAGCTGGTCCAGGTACATCGTGGTGCAGTACTGCTCGAACTCGTGCGCTGCCAATGGGTTCTTCAATGAAAATGAATGGATCGTGCTGGATCGTGGCATGCTCACCCTGGAACTCCTTCTCCCAGTACTGCAGGTAATCCTCCAGCAGCGCAATGTCATCCACATCCGCGATGACCAGGCGGTGCTCCAGGTAGAGATGCGCCAGGCAGTCGTCGCGGTCCGCGGGGAATATGTACACCTTGTCGCACTTCAGGCATTTGATGGCCGTGTTCTGGGTGGGCCTCAGCACATGGGGCTGTTTACTGTCCTCGGCTGTGGCCACCACATCGCCAGGAGCAGCACATGCAGGCGATTGGTCCATTTGTTGTCAATGGCAGTGTGACCGCATATCCGCAATCCAAACAAAATACTGCAGCAGTGTTCAGTGCAACACTGCTTTCGTGAGTGTTGCACAGCAGAGCCAATGCTATCGATATGTTATCTATAGCAATAGTCGCAGCTCTTGCAACACGTGTGTTCCTCGGCCATTTTCCCTAACCTGCCGCCGCGTGCGAACGTCTTGGAGCATCGCGTGCCTTGTGTTAAATTAAAACTAATCAAAATGACTGACGTTGGTAAGCAATAATGCTCGGAATGCCAACACTGCGTCGCAGTTACAATGCAGCAAATGGATTCTTGCAGATTCGCGGAAGAAAAAGAAGAAGATCAAGGAGGAGCCCGTCGATGCCGAAGATCTTGGCACTCTGCAGAAGCAGAACCAATTTCAGATAAAGCCATCGTCGAAAATCGCCGAGCTGGACACGTCGCAGTGGCCGCTGCTGCTCAAGAACTTCGACAAGCTGAACATACGCTCCAATCACTACACGCCGCTGGCGCATGGCTCCTCGCCGTTGAACCGCGACATCAAGGAGTACATGAAAACGGGCTTCATCAATCTCGATAAGCCCTCGAACCCGAGTTCTCACGAGGTCGTCGCATGGATCAAAAAGATATTGAAGGTCGAGAAGACTGGCCACTCGGGCACATTGGATCCTAAGGTCACAGGTATGTAGGCGTACGAGCGACCATGTGTTTCGATATCCAACACGTGCGTGTGTGTGCGTGTGCTAGAGATGAGACTTGCCGTGATACATATGCTAAGCGTAATTTAAATTTAAAATGCTGCTTACCTCTAGCGCGCGAGTTTCGATCTAACCTCAAACAGACTGTACTAACACACACGTGCATAATTTTTTCGACGCTTTCCAACACAGGCTGTTTGATTGTCTGCATCGACCGCGCCACTCGCCTGGTCAAGTCACAGCAAAGCGCCGGCAAGGAGTATGTGGCTATATTTAAGCTGCACGGAGCCGTCGAGTCGGTGGCCAAGGTGCGCCAGGGCCTGGAGAAGCTGCGCGGCGCCCTCTTCCAGCGACCTCCACTCATCTCGGCCGTGAAGCGCCAGCTTCGCGTGCGCACAGTCTACGACAGCAAATTGTTGGACTACGACGAGACACGCAACATGGGTAAGTTCTGCACGTCCAGTTGGTGCCGCCAGTGCATCGCTGCCCGGCATAAGGCAGAGGTGTGCGGGCTGCTTGCATGACCAGAAATACAGCAAAATTTCAGTATTTGCGTAGGCAAATGCACAGTTTTATTGGTAACACGTCCCTTCTCTTTCTCTCTTGATACTCACGTGCTTAGGCGTTTTTTGGGTTAGCTGCGAGGCCGGTTCCTACATCCGTACCATGTGCGTCCATCTGGGTCTAGTGCTGGGCGTCGGTGGCCAGATGTTGGAGCTGCGCCGCGTTCGCTCCGGTATCCAGTCCGAGCGGGACGGCATGGTCACCATGCATGACGTGCTCGATGCCATGTGGCTGTACGAGAACCACAAGGACGAGTCCATGCTGAGGCGCGTCATCAAGCCCTTGGAGGGCCTGCTGATCAACCACAAACGCATCATCATGAAGGACAGCTCGGTGAGTGTAGATAATCTCGCAACGCAAACACCCCATGATATTAAGCCGGCAGACGATCGTAGTTTAACCAGCGACGTCTGTGACTATGACTGGGAACAGTAAAGCTGCTGATGTGTGTATGTTGGAGTTGCGCGCCATACTGCGCGTCCGACAAAGAAATTGTCAGACTACAATTCATTCAGATGAAAAGAGAATTTCTTCGCCTTTGCCATATTGAGGTTATCATAGACTAATCACTTGATTTATTCTCATTTCCAGGTGAACGCCGTCTGCTATGGTGCCAAGATCATGTTGCCAGGCGTGCTGCGCTATGAGGATGGAATTGAGATCAATCAGGAGATTGTCATTTGTACCACAAAGGGCGAGGCCATCTGCTTGGCCATTGCACTGATGACGACGGCAACCATGTCCTCGTGCGATCACGGTGTCGTGGCCAAGATCAAGCGCGTCATCATGGAGCGTGACACCTACCCACGCAAGTGGGGCTTGGGCCCGAAAGCGTCGGCCAAGAAGGCACTGATTGCCGCCGGCAAGTTGGACAAATTTGGCAGGCCCAATGAGAATACGCCAAAGGAGTGGCTCACCGGTTTCGTGGACTACAATGCCAAGAAGCCAGCGGCGGCGCCAGAGACACCAACGAATGGCAACAGCGAGATCAGCAAGGTAGACGGAGGACTTGGTGTGACTGATAAGTATTTTGTAATAACAATTAATTTTGCTTTGCAGCGCAAGCTGAGCACCTCGAGCGTTGAGGAGCAGGCTGCGCCACAGGCGGAGGAGACGCCGGGCAAGTCAGACAAGAAGAAAAAGAAGAAGAAGCACAAGGGTGATGAGGAGGCGCCAGCTGAGCAGGAGGAATCGATTGTGGCCGATGAGGCTCCCGTTGAGAAGGAGAAGAAAAAGAAGAAGAAGAAGGACAAAGATAGAGATAGAGAAGAGGCTCAGGAATAGAATTAGAACGTTAGGCGTTAGGATCATTTATGTCCTCCACTATTTTGGGCGCATTTTCCTAGTTGTTAAGTTTAATAACAAACTGTAAAAATGCAAATTTTAATGCATTTATAAGTGACATTCGCAATGCAATAAATTGTATATTTTTATTGTAAATCATTGTGTGCTGCTCCCCATTCAGATTTCAGCCAGCACTTCTCTACTCTATCCATTTCTAAGGTGAGTCTCGTAATACACTGTAACTTAATTATTGTATACAATTTAAGAATGTCGCGCTGTCAGCTGATGAGCTTTAACTTTCGCCCCTATCTGAAAAACAAAGTGAAACTTCTCCTGTTGAATGCGAGATTGGTCTTACTGACTTGACAGCAAGCAAATACATTTGAAATTGTCTAATAAAAAAATTAATTAATTATTTTTTTAGTAGATAATTTATATATATATTATAAATTAAATTATATTTTATAATATAATTTTCAATATTAATAATAAAATTCTTTAACTTTACAGCTACCAGCGAAGAATCAAACTCCTTTGGTGACCCTCAAGGTAAGCTATCAATAAAAATACCCTTTTTTACTTCGGTATATCGTGATGAGCTTTAAGCTTTCGCCCCTATCTGAAATCTTAAGAGAAACTTCTCATGTTGAACGCGTGATTGGTCTTACTGATATATCGTATTAATAGAAAAATATCTATAGTTTTTTAGCAGTTTCTAATAGGGATTTTTTTTTATTTTTAGGTGAATTCGAAAAGCTAGTAGGCGCCTTTATCAGACGTCAGCATCATCTACTAATTAACGGTACGTATTACTTTACTATCTACCTGTTTTTTTAACCCCACTCTATTCCCTGATGAGCAATAACTTTCGCCCCTAGCTGAAAACTAAGTGAAACTTCTCATGTTGAATGCGAGATTGGTCTTACTGACACAATACTAGGCTTAACATTAGTCGAACTGTTTATATTGACTTACTAACGTGGTATTATCTTTTACAGACACAAATCTTCCACCGTTTGGACAATCTTTGACAATATTTTAATGTAAGCTTCAAAAAAACCGTTTTAATAATTAGTTTAATTCAATATGATGAGCTTTAAGCTTTCGCCCCTATCTGAACATCAAAGAGAAACTTCTCATGTTGAATGCGTGATTGGTCTTACTGAACAATAAACAGCTTTAAATATATATAGTTAGTAAATTAATCGGCATCTTATTAATTTAACTATTTTCTCTTATTACAGTTGCTACACTGTCCACAAATTGATCTAGTGCTAATGTCTACGATCGTAAGGTAAGCTTTATTGCCAAGTCTTTAAATTGATTTCTACGTGATGAGCTTTAAGCTTTCGCCCCTATCTGAAAACTAAAGAGAAACTTCTCATGTTGAACGCGTGATTGGTCTTACTGAAATAAGCCAAAAAGCAGTCAAAATCCTTATTTAGTACACTTGAAATTAATGCTTTTTCTTTTCCGCATTACAGCTCCCCAGACTGAAGTCTCAAATGGAAGATATAGCTCAAGCACGAGGTAAATATTTGATCAAGCTTTATTAAAAGTAGCTGAAAATAATCCTCAAAATGATGAGAAAGGAAAGCTGATCTGTGGCATGATTCACAATACCGCAACAAAACAATCCTCTAAAATAGGTCCTGCTGAACATAAAAGAATTCTACCAAGCTTAAGAAAAGTCTAAATAAACTATAAATCTAATAAAATTATTTTTTTATCTTGCAGTTTTCCATTTTTCCTGGGAGCTACAAATGTTGGCTACGAAGAAAGGTAAATTGAGGTGTACTAAATACTAAATACCAGAAACTTCGCTTCGAATGATGTGAAAGGAAATATGATTTGTGGCATGATTCACAATACCGCAACAAAACAATCCTTTAAAATTGGTCCTACTGAATGTATTTAATGCACAAAAAATCGTTCACTAAAGAAATGGCCAAATTTTAATCAGTAGTATTTCCTTTTCGTTTAATTGCAGGTACAGTACAGCTCGAGTATTTGCATGACTTTTATGTTCCTATGTATGCATTTTTTCATTCATTAAATACACAAAGAACAAATAAAGCTACAGAAAACAGGAAAAAAACATGTGTTTAATTTTTTTTGACGAGGGGAGGTGGCTCGCACATGTGCATAACCTCAAAACGTAGAGTTGTGCTGTGTTGACAGCGCTTTTGGTGGGAAACAGCTGCCAGAGTTGCCACGTGGCCGCCGTTAAACGATATCGATGTGAATTGTGGCAACGTGTCAGAATTCGGTCAAGGCGAATAAAGCGTAAAAGGAAAAGTGCGGTCAAAACCGGCACTAGCCACATGTTCGCAGAATCCTGGCCACATTGTCAAGCACGGCGCTGCAATAAGCCACATATTTGTCTACACTGCAACACGACAGCAGAGCTTTATAATTTTTAAAAGTGAAAAAAAAAATAAAGAAAAGTGTTCCGACAGACAGGTAAATAACAGCAAACGCACACAAAAGGAAATTCGTTGCGAGAAAAGCTCTCTGCGCTTTTTCCCAGCATCGAATATCACAAGGCTACAGTTTTGTCGATAACTACAACCCTGTGTTTCATTCCCAGTATCTGGGTATCTACCTTGGCGCGCTGTTATCGGTCACCATATTGAAATTCATCAGCAGTCGCCGATAACTAAATACGAGTGTGTGTGTGTGACAATTGTGTGTGTATTCGTGTGTGCTACGCTTTTTCGGCGCGTCGTCAAGTAATTGCTCGCTTGAGCGAAAGAATTGTGAATATCGGAAATTCGTGTGGATTTTCCAGCAGCAAACAAAGGCTTTGCACTCCGCGTGCTCGGCTGTGTGTATGCGTGTGTATGTGTGCAGGTAGGTGCAGTCGATACTTTTCCCGGGGCATTACGTGTGCAGGACATTTGCAGCCATAGCGAAAATGCTCGTACGGTACTTCGTGCAGCTCAATTAGAGCGAGAGAGACAGAGAGAGAGAGAGCGAGCGAGCGCAGAGTGCGGTGCTTTACATGCTGACGCATGCGATCGACGGCATTGTGTGTATGTATCTAACGTCGCCATTTTGGATTTCGTTTGAGGTTATCGATTTATTTCAGCGCTGACGTTTCACGAACTTGTCAATATTATTCGTGCAAAATAGCAAAAAAATATTGTGAATTACTTTGATTTATAAAGTGTTTGCAACGGCATGCAAGATTTATCAAAAATACCAACAGCTTAAATTGCATACGTAAGTGCAGATCGCAAAGTGCTGCCAATTATCCTGCCGGCTGAAAGGGTTTGTGCCGCCAGGCGCAGGAAATGTGCATAAAATTAATCATTTATTAGCGGGAAACACGTGCGCACGCACACACACACGCGCATGTTTACCTGCGAATGTACATAGTAAATATATGCACACACGCATACATGTATGCATGTATGTGTATGTATTTATACATGACATAAGCATGGCAATTGCTTTTGTTCCACTTCCAATGCAGTCCGTTGGAACGCCTGAGAATGGGCACACGCACACGCTCGCCCTCTCTCGCACACACACACACCCAGGCAGGCAGGCAGCAGCAGCAGTCATAGGGAGAGCTCTTTGCGATCGCAATTCGCACGCGTTCTTTTCGGCACGAACTTCAAAGTTTTAATAATTGAAAATGTTTCGAATTCAATAAGTGCGCACATGCGCAGTGCCTGCAATAATTCCACATTGTTGGCATTGCTTAAAAGAACACAAAACCTCAAATTAAGCAGTGTGTAAAAATGTTTTAGTTGTCGCTGTCGCTGTTGCTGCCGCTGTGGTGTCTCGGTATCTGTGTGCGTCTCTCTCTTGCTGCCTGTGCGTGTGTGTGCGTGCGTGGGCTGCTCGAAGGCGCTTGGCAAGCGACAAGCATAACAACAACCACAACAACAACAAGCGAAATTACTTGTGCTGTTTACCGTTTTGAAAAGTGCGTAGCAATTTTGTGTATCACTCGCAATTGCGTTAGCGATGGCACTGCTGCAACGTGGATTTCGATAGGCGTTCGATAACACGCGCAAATGTCCTTTGCGTACGCGTTGCACATCTCGTTCGCTGCGCTTTGTTATTGCAATTTTTACAGTTAGCTCTTGCTATATACACATACATATACATACAAACATACATACATACATACTTACATATATTCCCAACTCGAGCACAAGCCTCGTTTGTGTATGTATCTGGTGCAGCAGTGCTACCCATTCGCCGCAGTGCATGGGCCACACTTTCGCTTTGAAGACTTGCGCTGCGCGCAGAGCGAAATTGTTTTTAAGATTTGGAAAGAATTGCAAATTATTTTGGTTAAGTTAGTACTCCAGATTGGTGACTAATTGCTTTCCTCTTGCAGCATGTTGCGGGAACTGCCACCAATCATACTGAAGGGCAATGAGCTGAGAAAGTACCGTTACCTGAAGCGTAAATATCCCGTTACGTCGCAGTTTATACGCCGCAACTGGGAGAATGCGAAGCGCTTCATCATCTACGCACTGACGCCGCGCTGCGTGCTGCGTACGTATGCCTGGCGGAAGCGCAACCGCGTGCTCCTCCGCAAGCGGCCGCGCTTGCTGCTCTTCGATCCGCGCCTCAAGGACATGATCAAGCGGCGCCGGGCGAACCTCAAGCAGTGGTCGCCCGGCATCGTGCGCTACTACAGGCGCCAGGGGCACATCCAGGTGTTCGAGGAGACGGAGCTCTACGGCGAGGAGCTGTCCAAGCAGATGAAGCAGCAGCTGGAGCTGCTGAAGCATGTGAAGCGCGGCCTCTCGCTGATCGAGGATGCCGGCAAGAGTGCGGAGAGAGCGAGTGGGGAGGGGGAGGACACAGTGAAAGCGGAGGAGTCGCAGCAGGTTGAACAAATGGCGCAACCGCTGGAGGAGCAGTTGGAGGCTGCGTCAGAGCAGCCGTTGGAAGAGCAACAGCCAAATAGCGTTCCACCAGCGCTGCCACCCGTTGCGGAACCGTTGCCCACAGCTGTGGTTGCACCCATTGAAACGGCGGCGGCAAAGTCACCAGAGAAATCCGCCGGCGGTGGTAGCAAATTTCTGGACATGCTCATGCACAAGGTGCGCGTGAAGAACTTCGCCAAGGAGTCAAACTTCTCCATGCCCACCCACGAGCTAATCCACAGCGAATGCTTGAGCCTGGGCGAGCCAAAAGCTCCAGCAGCGCCAGCCACAACAACAGATGAAGGTTTCCACGACGAGGCTAGCGAGGATTTCGTGGGCTTCGACGAGAGCGCCCATCAGCCGGGCATGCTGCTGACTCCGCTGGTGCCGCAAAGCTGCAAGACGCTGGCGGGCAACGCGGCATTCGTCAGCGACGCCCTAGAGGCCTACATGAAGAAGAACAATCTGCGCGAGGATCACGAGCGCCTGCTGGAGCCGATGTACCAGGACGGACGCGTGACGGCGCACAGCATGCCGCCGCACATGGACATGCCGGCGGTGCCGGACAGCCTGCAGCGGTTGCGCACCGTGGCCGATCGGCGACTCTATCTGCAGCGCTCCAAGAACCAGAAGATGGCCATCATCAACAACGAGGCGAACGTCTACCGCGAGCTGCAGCGCAAGCAGCGCCAGCGCAAGGTGAAGATCGCGGCCATGCAGCACCTGCAGTCCGCCGGCAGCCCGATGCCCTTCACGCGCCAGGGCTGGCAGGCGGCCAGCTATGTGGCCACGGAGCTGGACAAGTACTACTACCAGGTCATGCGTATCGACGGCGAGATGGTGCGTCTGCCCGGTAGTCGGGGCAACAATGCGCAGCGCGAGAAGCAGCCCCACTGTAGCCGGCTGACGGGCAAGGAGCTCGCGCGGCTCCACTGCTCGGGGGAGGATCGCTGCCCGGACGCTGTTCTGCAGCGCGAACTGAAGGTGCAGCCCACGCGACTCGTCAAGGTCAGCCACAAGCTGCAGAAGCTCAACCAGTATCCACTGCCCGCCATCTTCCGTCCCTGCCCGCTCTCCCAGAAGCCCTTCCAGAAGCCCCTGGATGACGATACGGCCGCCCTCCTGCTGGCCGGTGGCAGCATGGCCGTCGTCAGCATGCCCACGGTGCAGCTGGACGTGAAGCCGCAGCTGGGCCGTCCGCTGGACGAGATCGCCAAGCGGTATCTGCAATACATCCTGCCGCACCACGACATTACTCGCGAGTGGGCCGAGTTCAGTGTATCCACGCTGCGGGAATCGCCCAACAGCATGCGCGAGGCCGAGCAGCAGGTCGCCCAGACGCCCGCCGGCAGGCGTAAGAGCTTCACCTTTGTGATACCCTACCTGAACGATCGCAACCACATCCTGGTGCGTCGCGTCGTCGATCGCTCCGAGCAACTGGACGACAGCTTCAGTGCCGCACAGCCGTCCGAGAGGCTGCAGCAGTTTGAGTTCCGCAAGGCCCTGCCCGAGGAGCCGGACGCCATTGGCTTGGAGTGCGCCGACATGATTGGCGACATGATCAACACCGTGGCCATCAGCTGCAGCGAGAACTCCTTCATCACTCCGGATCCCGATGCGGCCAATGCGACCGCTGCGGCCGAGGCATATCCCGTCAAGGAGGAGGCCGCTGCCAGTAAGACGGACAAGGCCAAAGCCAAGCAGCAGGGCCAGCAGCAGAAGCGTCCCAACAAGCAGCAGCGCCTGGCCAAGGAGCTGCGCCGCCTCAACGCTACCATCATAGACGCAGCGGCCATGGCCAAGGATGGTGAGCTGGCAATAGTGTATAGCTAATCCGACAGGAGACTAATCCATTACCTTTCAGCCAACAAGCCTTGCGTGAAAGAGCACTGCCAGCTGGGCTGCCTCTGCGAGAGTTTGGCCGGGGAGCTGCCGGCACGCGAGCACTGCGGCCGGGCGGACTGCGTGTTGGAGTGCCGCTGCACGGGCGCCGAGCTGACGCGCATTATGCGAGTGGAGACGGACGTAAGTTCTGCGAACACAGTTTGTATTGTTTGGTTGTATGTGTGAGAACGGCCTGTGCGTGTGATAAAATATCAAATACAGTTGTAGTTGCAACTAAATTGGGAGTACGGTGAATGGTAGCTTTCTTTAAGTTTATGGTAGTGGTAGTAATATAGTGCATAATTAACCATGCCTTCCTTGTGCAGGGTCGCGGCCTGTCCAACGAGGATGCCTTCAATCTGCGGAGGCAGGCGACGGCACGCCTGGCCAAAATGGAGAAGGACTTCACGTCGACACTGGTACTGACGGACAACGAGACGCTGCTGATCAACGAGACGCAGTGCGACAAGAAGCGTCGCTGCACCAAGGCGCCCAAGCGTTACGAGGACTTTGACGACTCCATCGAAGACGAGGAGGATCAGCCGACGACGCGATCCAGCAAGACTATGGCAGCCAAGCGTGAAGCCAGCCTCAAGCGGACACGTGCCAGCCTGACTCAGCCGGGGCAGAGCGAGCCGCGTTATGTCCGGGACACGGATTTCATGCAGCTCAAGCACTGCCAGGTGGCTCTGCGTCGCCTGCCCGACGTGGCCAACTTGGCCACCTTCTGCATGACCCACCAGTTGTACAAGTGCTTCTGCGGCGGCCTTGCCGTCGATGGCAAGCCCGTCGTCATCGAGAAGGAGCAGTCCGAGCCGGCCATACCGCACTATGTGCCCGAGCTTGCCACGCGTGCTCACTACAGCTTCGAGCGAGCGCAGGAAGAGCCTGCGCAGCCACAGTCGAAGAAGCGACGCAAGGAGAAGCCGCCGACGCCGGCGCAGCAGCAGCAGGTAAAACTGCTGAAAATTGCTGCACTGGCTCCAACGCTGGCGCCAGCGCCATCACCTGCCGTCAAGGCACAGCCGCAAGCTGCACCCGCATCAAAGTCACAACCGCAGCCTTTGCCATCCAATATCGGGATTAGCCGAGCCAACGAGGTGGACTCCATGTGCAACTACTTCCGCTCGCAGCCCACGGTCTGCCGGCGAGCCGTGCCAGTGCCCAATACCTGCTATCAGCGCTTCAATCGCAAGCGCGCGAAAAGCGCCCGCCTGGAAGCGGCCAAGATGGAGACGAAGCAGACGCAGGAGCTGCTCGACAAGCGCATCTTCAATGCGGTGCGTTTCTATCGCATCGAGCTGGACCAGCAGCGACGTCTGGAGGAGCAGCAGAGAAAGCAGCAGGAAGAGCTGCAGCAGCAGCAGGAGCAGCAGCAGCAGCAAGCGACTGCACAGCCAGAAGAGCCTGCAGTCATCGAGGTGGGCGACGATTCCGATGACGGTGGGCAAGAAGCGGAAGTGGAACCAGCTTGTCCCGTTCCCATCGAGCAGCCGCCGCCGGCGTTGCTTAAGCGTAGGAGACAGCTACTGCCGCCAGCCGAGGAACCTAAAGAAAAGAAGCACAAACATAAGCAGCAGCAGCAACAGCAACAGCAACCGAAGCTAGAGATACAAATGCCAAAGATAGCGTCGTGCTTCTCGCTGAATACCGGCGCAGCTGGCGTGATGGACTTCGGCGAGACTGCCGTGCTGTCCACGACATCGTCGCCGGCCACTTCGCTGGACGACTCCGCGTCCAATGCGCTGACGAATCGCGACCACTTCAACGACGTCATTCAGAAGATGAACACACACGTCAGCAAGAAGATGCACGACATCGATCTGGCTCTGCAGCGCGAGAGCAAGATCATTCCGGCGCCGAACGAGGAGATCCTCTGCATCATCAAGTGGACGAACTTCCTGGGCGCCTTCGAGTCGGAGTACGTGTTCATTTGGGATGTGCAGATGAAGAACTACAGCTTTCTGGCGGCTACGGTCAACAACATGATGCCGGCCGTTTGCGGCGCCATTGCTGTGGTCAACACGCGCTTTGCGCCCGATCCCAGCGCCCTGCCCCTGATGGCCCGCATGCTGCTGGAGAACAAGTGCAACGAGAACACCGGCAGACTCGCCGTCGTCATGCAGGGCCGACAGCAGTACTGGCTGGTCAAGGGCTTCCTGCGCTACATGGAGGGCAATGCGTGCACCAAGCCCACGCCGCAGACACACCCCATTCTCACCAAGAAGATCAACGTCCTGTGCACGCTAATGATGAAGCAGCGGGAGAGGGAATCCAGCCGCAGGAGTGAGACCTCCTCCTCCGTGTCGTCTACGAGTGTAGCTCCAGTTCCATCTGCAGTCCAAGCTCCAACTCTAACTCCAGCTTTAGCTGGTTCTGTGCCTGCTTTGGCTCCTGCTCTGGCTCCCGCTGCCGCACCTATTCCCGCAGTCGCTCCCGCGCCGCTGCCCACTGTTGCGCCTGCCCAGAGCAAAGACGCCTGCTTGAACATTCGCAGCAACATCGAGTTCCGCAAGGTCTACCAGTCGGACGTGGGCGAGCTGCAGATACCGGAGCTCAACAAGTTCGACCATCGCTGGGTCGTGCTCAATCTCTTCGACGACTTCTCGCACATCTTCGTGCCGGCCTTCAGGGACATGATCTCGCTGGACCGCATCCACAATGTGGTGCGCGTGGCGCACGAGAGCAACAAGGTGGTCAAGCTGCAGTTCTTCCAGGACGCGCCCTACGACGCCTTCGTGACGCCCTCGTCCCGCCGCAAGATCTACTTCGGCCCACTGCGCCTGGACATGCAGCCGCCGGTGCTTGTGCTGCTGCAGAGTGTCGATGGCAAGATGATGCTGCGCGAGGTCTACCAGCGGGAGCACAACATCCCCGTGCAGAGCGACAGGCGCACCATGGCCTTCTGGGTGCTGCAGATCAACAACCAGGTGCAGTTCGAGATTGATCTTAGCGGGGACAAGCCCAAGAAGAAGCCACAGCAGGCGCTGCCAAAGAGGGCAAAGAAGGATCAAGTGCAGCAACAGGTGCAACCGGCGCCGCCGGTGGCCGACGACGATGATGACGACGACGACGATTGTATGATTATTGATGATGACGAACAGGATGAACAGCAGCAGCAGGCAGAACAGCAGCCGGAGAAGGAGCACGTGAACTTAATCATTCAATCGACGTCCAACAAAGCAGGCCTGCAGGTCACATCGGGTGCTACCTCGACGACGACGCTGCCTGGCGGCTTTGTGCCCTTCATAGCCAATGTCCCGGCCACAGGCAGCACACCGCCGGCCACGCAGTTCCTCACGCCGCAGGTGCAGCTCACCCAGACCACTGTGACCAGCAGCAGCAGCTGCGGCAATGAGACGCCAGTACAAGTACCGCCGGTTAAGTTCAGTCGCATATCTGTGCAGCGCTGTCCGACAGGAGCAGGAACAGGAGCTGTGGGTTCAGCAGCTGCTGTTAAGAAAGCACCCGCAACCCTGCCCGCTTCGCGGATCAACGAGTCACTGCAGCAGCTGCTGAGCGACAGCAATGGAAATCTCAAAATAGGTACCAGTTCCACAGGTGTGACCATAACAAAGGTGAGCGCCGCCAAGGATACGCAGGCAACGACTGCAGCGACGAGTGCGCCCGCGGAGTCCCTTCGGGTCGGCAGCAAGCGCAAGGCACAAGGCCAAACAGATGGGGCAACAAGTGTCAAGCAATCGGCGACTACGATTTCCCTTGTAAATCTGCCGCTGCGTCCAATCCGCCCGAAGCCCGAGAAGCCGCAGCAGATGGCAACAGCACGTACACCGCTGCCGTCCGTCGTAGCAGCAGAGTCCAAGCAATCGCTGCCACTGACCCTTGAGCCTGGCGCAAAGCCCTTGCCGTCAGAGGTGACCAACAAGGCGTTTGTCGGGAAGGTGCGAGACGGTTTCCTGGTGGCCAAGAACTTACCTCGCTACCGGGGCAGGCAGGTGAACACCAAGTTCATGGTTAAGATGCCCGAGATGGGTGTGGTTGCTTTCAAGAATCAGGCAACAGCCATTGGCTACCTAAACCGGTGAGTTGTCCCCTACTGCTTCCCCCACTCTCGCCTACAATATTTAACATGCTAATCGCAAATTTTTCTGCAGCACCTTGATTCGTAATCCGGACTACAAACCCTTTCTGCCAGCCGAATGGAAGTTCTTCCCCTTTGAAAACAATAGCCAGAAGACCACGTCCCCGCAACAACAACAGCAACAGCAGAAACAGGCAGCTACAGACAAGTCAGAAAAGACCCTCCCAGCAAGTCCGTCTACAACGCCAATTGTGATCGAGGATTGAGGAGCAATCGCAACCGGAACCTGAGATATTCCGCACACAACAAGAGAAAATACCCGCGCAACAGTTAAAATATAGATTAGAATAACTCGGTTACATATTTGATACTATGTAGACAAATCAATTTAGGTCCTCAGGTTAAGTTGTATGAATCCTCGTTGTTTCCTACCGAATTCATCGTCTCCTCTGTATTAATAAAAATATATGCACTATATAATGTAAATAAATATATTATAGTATCAGGAATATGCAACTGCGTTTTTTTACAACTTTGGAAATTTATTTAAAAAAAATTGTGACAATTTCAATCTTCAAAGTATGGCCCTTCAGAAGCCACACATTTTGCCCATCTTTCGGGCAATTTATGAATTCCTCGCCAGAAGAATTCCTTTTCCTTGGACCTAAACTAGTCTTCTAGCCAATCCTTAAGGTAGGAATCCATTGGAATCGAAGCGCTGGTTGGCTATTCGTGTCTCAAACTGGCGAACAAATGGTAATCTGGTGGAGCCAAGTCAGGTGAATAAGCCGCATGGCGTAAGGACTCCCAGCCAAACGTGGCTACCAATTCCTTGGTGCCTCCTGCCCGGTGTGATGGCGCGTTGTCGTCCAGAAGAATTGCTTTGTTCTGCCTTTTTGCGTAATCTGGGCGTTTTTGGAGTAGAGATTCTTTCAATTCTGGTAGCGTTCGCCATCAACAGTTTCACCCAGTTTTAGAAGCTCATACCAAACGATTCCGGCCTGATCCCAAAAAACCCACTTCTTGTGTGTATTGAATACACGCACATTCCCACCAAGTCTGGTGCCTCTAGCTCTTTTAATAGTTATAAGATCTGTGTGTTCATACAGACGGACGGACCAAATCTACTCGGCTATTGATGATGATCAAGAACATATATACTTTGTATGTTCTGTCACGCCTCCTGCTGCCTGTTACATACATTTTCACAAAGTTAATATACCATTTTTTACCCATTTTCAATGGGTATAATAAGCGCAAGAAAGAAAAAAACCCCCCAGAGCGGAGAGAAAATAATAGAAAATAAATCCAATCTAGCATATAAATAAAGAATTATGTCATAATAAATGTAAATAAATAAGTATAATACGATGAAGTTATAAAAAAATCTAAGTAATTAACCTAAATAAATAATAATTAATATTGTAAATAGATGAATATAAAATAATGATTAAAAAGCAAAAATAACAACACTAAATAGAAACTATCGAGAATTGGGCAGCTGATGCCGTTCTCTGGTAAAAAATAAACAAACTTATAACTATAACTAATTAAAAAATATAAATACCACATTAATGCGGAAATGAAAATCTATACAGAGCGGTGTAGCAATTTTTTTCCCGGTGGCATGAGTATAAAAAATAAATAAAATAATGATAATAAATACAAATTTAAGACTAATAAACATAAATTAGTAAAAAACAATAAATTTCACTGAAAAAGTATAAAATAATAAATATACAAATTAATACATCTGAATAACTATAAATAAATAAATGCATATTAGGTAAAATAATGCGAGCGAAAATTTACCTGGAGGTGAGAATCCAAAAAAAGCAAAATATATAAATAAATGCATAATGATAATTATTAGGCAAAATAAGGCGTCAGAGCGAAAATATACCGGGAAGTGTGAACCCAAAAATAGTAACTATAAATAAGTGATAAACACTATAAAAAACCAGGGCAAGAATAAAATCTATTCACAGCGATGGAAAACTTTGTTTCCCGGTGGCAAACGCATAACCAAATAATTAAAAATAATGATAATAAATAAAAAAGTAAGAAATAAAAAAAATAATTTAATAAAAAGTATAAAATAATTTATTAATCAACAACTATTCGTAAACAAATAATTATTAAATAAAATCAAGCGCGAGAGCGATAATCTATCGAGAGCGGAGAGCCACTTCCCTCTGCCCAACCACTTCCGTTCACCGCCTCTGACGGGATGCGAGCACAGCAAATAAACAAAATAAAACAAGCGCATTCGATTGCCCGCACACTGGTCCACTTCCACATCGTTCCGCTCAGCTGTTTTGCCGCCACCGAGTTGCAATAGTGTGCTTCGGTGCGAGTGTGCAGAAAGCAGCAGCAGCAGCAGCAACAAAGCAAAATGTAAATAAACGATTACCAGCGCAGACTTTAGTGTTAATATCAAAGAGTGAACACAAATTCGAAAAGCTTCGATCAACACAATTGGCTGATAAGCGCGACGGCCCAGAGAAAGCCACAAGGGAACAAAAACAAAACGGCCGAAGCAGACCGCAAAGGAAATTTGGCAACAACGATCCAAGGTCAACACTTGTGCAAAAGCCAGAGCGCGTTAGAGATGAGCGCTAGCGCTTCACAGTGACAGGTGTTAATTGCAATACTTGCACGCTAAAAAAAGAAACTGGAAAAAGTGTATGCACTCTTGTCATGTGCTGCAATCACGCGCCAAATAGGGTTGTCGATAATATATCAAAATGTAAATGTATCGATATTTTTGCATTAGAATGCTATATTTATGTGGAAATATTATATGTGCCTATAATATTTAAAAATCATTTGTAAGGCAAATTTAAAGAAAATTAGCATGATATATAATTACAGTGTGTCACTTTTAGTTTTCACTGGTATCTATTTCAGCTCAAATAAGGCTCTATGAAATCCACAAGGTCTGCTAGTAAGCTTTCAGTTGGTTTTAATTTGACTAGGAATATTCATTAAAATAATGATATACTAATAATATGGTATATATTTAAATACATTTTATTTGTTTAAAATAGAAAATTTCTTTGTTTTAAGGGAGAGAGTACTCATTTTAAATGGAAATTTAAAAATTGTGAATATACGTATATATATTAAATAAGATTATCATATTTTTCAAAATAGGAAATATCATCGATGCTATATTTAAAAATTATGTGATACCCATTAAATGGTGTACATTTAATTTTTATACTACAGATAAATTGCTTTCTGTTAAGAGATAGTATAGGCATTTTTAGTGGAAGTTGAAAAATATCAAATATGCATATATTTTAAATAAGATTATCATATTTCAAAATAGGAAATATCATAGATACAATTTTTGAAAATTATCTGACAAGCCTAGCGCCAAATATACCAGCTCAGTACGTGATCACAGTCCAAATCACCGACACCCGATCACGATTATTGCTCATCCCTGTTTGCGTTTGTATACTTGCTAGGCGGAACCAAATGCAAGTGCAAATTCGTTAATTCGCTCGTATCTTATTCTATATGTTTCAGTCACCTATTAGAAGTCACGCCAAGCATACGTACAGCTATTCCATAACAAAAAAAAAAAAAAACCCTAGTACTCCAATATGGGCAATGACGCATGCAATAAGGTGGGCTATGTGTCCATCCATGATATTCCAGCGCTGAACCAGAGCCACTGCAAGATGCGCGACCCGGCGCTCGTGGAGCGGATCATCAATGAGTTCATTTGCGGCGGATCGGAGCGGATGCAGTTCGTCTCCGACTTCGACTACACGATCACAAAGCAGCGCACCGATGACAACGTCGCGGTGCTCTCGAGCTTCGGCATTTTCAACGAGTGCAAGTCGCTGCCGGCGCACTTCAAGGAGGAGTCGGCCAAACTCTTCCACAAGTACCGCCCCATCGAGATCGATCCGCACATCCCCATCAAGGAGAAGGTGCAGTACATGATCGAATGGTGGACACAGTCGGCCAAGCTGGTCAGCGGGTTCGCCTTCGACCAGTCCGAGATCGACCAGGTGGCCAGCCAGTTCAAGCGGGCGCTACGTGACCGGACGCATGAGCTTTTCGCCGCACTGCTGCGCCTGCAGATACCGGTGCTGGTCTTCTCCGCGGGACTTGGCAACTCTGTTGTCTCGGTGCTGCAGCAGGCGAACATCATGCACCCGAACGTCAAGGTCATCTCGAACTTCCTGCAGTATCGCGACGGCCTGCTGGACGGGTTCCAGCAGCCGATGATTCACACGTTCAACAAGAACGAAACCGTGCTCAATGGCAGCGAGTACTACGAACTGGTTCACACGCGTGACCACATCATCGTCATGGGCGATTCGCTGGGGGATGCGGACATGGCCAACGGCGTGCCCGCCTCCTCGCACATACTGAAGATCGGCTTCCTCTTCGATCACGTGGAGGCGAACATGCAGCGCTACATGGACACCTTCGACATTGTGCTCGTCGATGACCAGACCATGGACGTGCCGCGCGCCCTGCTCGCCCTCATCGAGAACCGCCATGAGCTGCGCCATCCGCACCACGACAGCAACGGTGCCTCCCTGTGAACTGCTGCCGGTTCGGGGAGCAGTTCCGGCTCCTTGCCGATTGCATATAAGCAATGGTAATAAACAAACAGAAGCTACTAATTAGACGGCTTAGATGTAAATCCTTATCCATGCTCCGCATTATTTATGTATGTATGTGACTTACGTAAACCATCTCAATAAATGACATAAATGAATAGAATCGCACTTGTTCCAAAAAAAAAACAAGCAAAAACTCTAAACCGTGACTGCGTGACAGTGACAATGAAAGTAGTGTTGTTGCCATGCCTGTCTGTCTGTCACAGTGACTTAGCGCTGATGCGCTTATCGGCTCTGCAGGTTGCAGTTATGAATCAGCTGATCTGATTAAGGCCAGCTGGGTAAATATAGATTGAGAAAGCAAAAACTAAATATAGTCAATATAGTCAGAGTATATACTCTGTGTGCGTAAATAATCTGCTTGTTTATCAAAGTTTATAGCTCGGCTATATATATGCATATGGTATATTGTCCCGTGATCAGTTTCAAGACATTTCCCACGTAAACAAAGTTAAAAAAAAAAAAGAAAAACAAATATGCCTTTAGTAATATAGTTGTAAATATTTAGAATATCAATCAATTGCCAAACTTTCTGCTGACACGCGAGGAATTTAAAAATTCGATATTTTTTTTTTGTAATTTATATTTTCCAGCAAATCGAACGTTAACGTACGCAAATAGTTTGGGCAAATTTCGCTGTTTAACAATACTGTAGTTTTGAAGTACACACACTCAGTGTTTGATAGTGCCGAACAGCTGGACACATCGTTTTTGTCATTTTTTAGCGCTTTTATGCCACACCAAGAAAATATACAAATCATTCGTTTTAGCAGGTTTTTTTACGCAGCCAGAAAATTTAACGTAGTCAACTGAAAAGTCGCGCATACGTTGCACTCAACAGCTAAAATCTAAGCCAAAACAATAACAAACGAAATTGGAGCAGCTGCTGTCTGCTGCACCGTCGCTTTTCACAGTTTTCATAAACAACAAGAAATGATGTGCTGAGTGTTGGAGAGCGATTCAATCAGCTGGGGGAAAACACAACAACAACAACAGCGCCAGCCCTAGCAGCAGCAGCAGCAGCAGAGGCATCAACACAACTGCAGCGTCATGTTCGGCTTCGACGGCGAGTACCGTCGCCGTCCAGTGCAAAGTCTTGGCGGCGCCTCGCACACCTGCGACCGAGACACAGCCATACGCAAGGCGGCGCTCGAGCGGCAGAAGCGCAACGAGCTGCGCCAGAAGGCCAACGGCGCCGTGGTGCTCCAATCGTATGCGCGCTCCTTCATCTACCGCCAGCGCAGGAAGCGCGCCGAGCGCGAAGCCTTCGATGCCTACCTGCATGCGCACAGGGATCGCGTCACCGAGGACGAGAGCCTCTGCTTCCTGCTGCGCCGCCTGAGCTTCTTCTACAGCAGCCGCGTGGCCAAGGACGGCGAGCGACTGGTGAGTCACCTGTAGCACTCAGCAGGGCACCGAACCTCATGCATATGAATCACGTGTTGTTCCTCAGATCGAAATCTGCCAGCAAATCTTACGCAATCCGGCACGCCTGTTGCAGCACTCGGTGCAGGACTCCGTCTGGCTGCTGCGCGTCTGCAAGCTGCTGGACGCGTGTCTGGTGCAGCTGACGCTGCCACAGAGCGCCCAGGCCATACCGCTGCGCATGCTGGAGACCTTTACCACGGTGGCGGCCGTGGAGCGCTATGTGGAGGACGAGGCGCTGCTCTACAAGTACTTGGAGCGCGTGTTCGGCTTCCTCATCGCGCGCAACTACTTCGTGCGATTGCGCCAGCTGCTCGATGAGAAGTGCCCGCCGCTGGACGGCGAGACACTGCACGCGCCCAGTCCACTGGCGGAGGCGCTGCTGCAGCTGCTCCTGCGCCCGCTGACGGTGGCCAGACGTCTGCCCGCCGGCGAGCAGTCCCAGCTCTTCTGTCGCAACTTCATTTGCGAAATCCTGGCCACGCCACACACAGAGCCGCTGCGCTATTTCGTGCTGCCGTGCCTGGCCGAGAATGCGGACTTTCCCTTTGCCCTGCTCATGCACTCGCTGCACGGCATGCTGGAGCGGAGCGTAGAAGCCTCAGCGCCGGACCCACTGGCGATGGATGAGAGCAATAACCGCAGCGCTTTGTTCTACGGCGTCATCCAATCCAGTGAGCTGAAGCAGTCCAAGTCGCAGCCACGCGAACCCCACTTCAGCTCGTTTCTGCTCAACTCGCTGCTCGTGCTCGATCGCAGGCAGTTGGGTGAGTGCCACTTGCGCTCTGCCAGAGCTGTACAGTTGATTCATTGTTCCCCTTGTTGCAGCTACCCTGGAGCAGAGCAGCCTGCTCATTGTCTACGTGCGCGTCATTGCGCAGATGATGCCCAACATACTGCAGCTGCCCAAGTCGACGCTGCGCACACAGTTCGTGGTGCCGCATCGGCACACGGACTCCGACGACGAGGACGACGAGACGGACGAGTCCGACGAGGAGCAGGATCAGATCAGCGGTCAAACGGTCGACTACGACATGGAGCAGCCCAGTCGCACCACGCGGGAACTGAGCGTCAAGGAGCGCAATTGCCTGCTGGAATCGATAGCCATACTCAACGAGACGAAGCGCGTGGACTTCATTGTGCAGCAGATGGAGCCGCACATCGAGCACACGCAGCTGATCTACGCGCTCTGCGAGATCTGCCACAATCTGATGATATACAACAAGCATGCGGTCTACGAGTACAAGTGGGTTGCCCTTGAGTTCTATGCCCCGCCATTCCATCTAATCCTTATCCTCTGCAGACTGCTCTACACGCTGGCCTTTACGCCCAAGTTCATTCGCGCTGTCTGGTTCAAGCTGGCCGCAGAGTCGACCCAGTTGGGCTTCTCTGCGCCGCTAACACTCATCTCCAAAGGAGTAGTGCGTAAGTACAGAATGCAGCAAGGCATCTGCAAGCATGCCCGGTACTTATATTATATATTGCCTTTCTGCAGCCAAGCAGCAGGGCGTGGATCGCACGATACCTCTGCTGGCCACGTTCTGCATGCTGTTTGGACGCCTGCTGCCCACGCTGCACGACGTCGAGTTCGTGGAGAAGAAACTGCTGGTCACACCCGCTCAGACGGCCATACAACATGTGCGACTGATGCCCTTCTCCATAGCGGAGATCGTGCAAATGTCCAAGACGCTGAAGGACATCAGCCTGGGCCTGGTGGAGCTGGCCTTCCGCAGTGTGCTCAGCCACACGGACGCCGACGACAAGAAGCTGCGCCAGCAGAAGCAAATCTGGGCCAATCTGCTGAACGTCGTCGTCTTCGTGCTCAATCAGATACACACGCGTGATCTGCGTCTAGGCTTCTGCCCGGAGGGTCATTGGACGGTCAGTCGGTTGGACCTGCCGCTGGACAGGCCGACGGATCTGCCGCTGACACACAGCAGTCGGATGCGCGGCATACGGCCCTTCCAGCCCATACGCGACTTTACGCGCGAGGACTTCGAGAGCGGACCGCCGATGTCCACCAAGCAGAAGCGCTCCATAACAATTCTGCGCGAGATTCCCTTTGTGGTGGCCTTCAACAAGCGCGTGAGCATCCTGCAGGGCCTCGTGGCGGCCAACAAAATGCGTGTGCAGGGACATTTGCAGGCCTTTCTGCAGGGACCCTCGATCATGATAACTGTGCGGCGCTCACATCTCTACGAGGATGCCTACGACAAGCTGCGACCGGAGAATGGTGTGTGGCAGCTTGAGCAGACTGGATTTCTGGTACTTATTGTTTTCTCTACTTGCAGAGCCGGACCTGCGCCTGAAGTTCCGCATACAGTTCGTCTCCTCGCTGGGCTTGGACGAGGCGGGCATTGATGGCGGCGGCGTCTTTCGTGAGTTTCTCTCGGAGCTCATCAAGACGGCCTTCGATCCGAATCGCGGATTCTTTATGTAACCATAGATTGAACTGTTTTTAAGTGATTTATACTTAATTGTATATCCTCCCCGCAGGGTAACGACTGACAACAAACTGTATCCCAATCCGAACGTGGCCGATCTGTTCAGTGACTTCGAGAAGCACTACTACTTCATTGGCCGCATCCTGGGCAAGGCGATCTACGAGAATCTGTTGGTGGAGCTGCCGCTGGCCGAGTTTTTTCTGACCAAACTGGCTGGCAAGTACTCCGACGTGGACATACACCAGCTGGCCTCCCTGGACCCGGAGCTCTATCGCAATCTGCTGTATCTCAAGGACTACGCGGGGGACGTGAGCGAATTAAATCTGGACTTCACGGTGGCCAGTAGCTCGTTGGGACAGACGCAGATTGTGGAGCTGAAGCCGCAGGGCCAGAGCACGCCGGTGACCAATTCGAATCGCATTGAGTACCTGCAGCTGATCGCCAACTACAAACTGAACGTGCAGATCAAGCGCCACTGCAAGGCCTTCCGCAAGGGACTGTCCAACGTGCTGCCCATCGAGTGGCTCTACATGTTCAGCAACAAGGAGCTGCAGATACTCATCTCGGGCGCCGAGATACCCATCGATCTGGAGGATCTGAAGAAGCACTGCAAGTACGGGGGCGAGTACACGCCGGAGCATCCGTCGATCGTGGCATTCTGGGCGGCCGTCGAGGGCTTCGATGACCTGCAGCGCCGGCAGCTGCTCAAGTTCGTCACGAGCTGCTCGCGGCCGCCGTTGCTCGGCTTCAAGGTAAGGCTCAGCGTTTAAATACCAATTGTAGCTACAGTTTGTCTGTTTTCCTGCAGGATCTGGATCCGCCGTTCTTCATACAGAACGCCGGGGATATGGAGCGCCTGCCCACGGCGAGCACCTGCACGAATCTGCTGAAGCTGCCGCCGTTCAACAGCGTCGAGCAGATGCGGGAAAAGCTCCTCTACGCCATACAGTCCGGTGTGGGATTCGAACTCAGCTAAGCTCCAGTGCTCCAGCTGCGAGGGAGCCTCACTAAGACGCCCATACAGATAACCCATACACCTAAACAAACACAAACACACACAGACACAACACACATATCGAATGCAATAAACCAACAGATCGATACGGACGCCCAGCGGAGAGATGCCAGCTAATTCCAGTTCCAATTCAGTTCAGATTTAGAGATATGTACATTATGATTACGATAATTAATTGTATAATGTAAAGTACGAAGCTTATGAGGTCTGTTTTCCAAGTTTTCCTTTTAGTTCACTTTGTGTTCTTTCCTAAAACACAATATAAATGTAATTGAAGAAAAAAATCAAGCGAAAATTGAAACTTTTAAATTTACAGCCACATTTACAGCTCACGCTGTGTGTGTGCTTGTGTGTTCATGTGTGTGTGTGTACGTGCAGGCTGCTATTTCCGTTTCATTGTGACACAAAGCAGACGGAAGTGCGCGTACATGCGTACATACATACACACGCACACAAACACAAACACAAACAAACCGAAGCGGGTCCTGTGCAGTCCTTGACTTGATTTAAACTCGGCCTCCAGTTGCGAGTGCTCAGTCTGATAACAAAACATTTGAAGTTCGCTTTGTCAATTAGTTGAGAGAAAGCGAAGGCGCATTTAGGGGGGGAAGTTTGCACTTTAAGTTAGGAATTCATTTAGGTCGAGGTTTCTATACCATAAAGAAGCGTTTTGCGCATAAGATTGTTCCTATACTAACAACACATTATATAGTATAAGGAAAGTGCAGAGTTGTTAGCTAAGTGTAAGCGGGAAGAAAGTGAAGTTTTCGGCAGCTATGGCAAAGTTTGTGCTGCTAGCATATCACTTTAATTACTCGGATGCTTCAGTGAGACTATTTTAGACGACAGACTGACAGACTGAAAAACTGAAAAGTGCAGCTCAACAGACTTAGAGTCTGAAAGACGTTAGTTCCAATGATAGCTATATGTCTTACAAGGTCTACAATAAAATTTATCAGATACCCAAAGTAACTATATATATACTATAGCTGTCATTGCTTTTTATATCTTACAAACTATCTTAAGTTGTCATACTTAGGTACTACACCTTCGCACGATCGTTTCAATGGCCGCAATATGTTTTATATGTCTGGTTATAGTGAAATCTGTCAGATAAGCAATGTTACTATATTGTTAAGACAATTTAATTGAAACTGTTTTTGAAAGATCGCGCCAGGGGTTAAGTACCTGTGTATGACAACTCTAAACACTTTGTAAGATATAAACAAGTAGGTTCTAAAACTGTGCACGATCTTTCCAACCAGCTAAAGGTTTATGGTTGCGATTTTAATGAAATTGAACTATATAACTTTGCCGATTTAAATGTATCCTTATTATTTTTTTATATTTTAAAAAACACCTAACGCTTTCTTACTAAAACTTAGCACGATCTGTCGTATGCTAGCCAGCTATAAGATAAGTCAGTTTTTAATGAAATTTGACTAAATTTCTTAGCCGATTTAAATGTATTTTTGACTTAATCATATATTTATATATTTATGTTATTAAATTATTACTATTATATATACACAGCTCTATGGTTTAGAAATTAGATTAGAGCCGATTGTTCTTTAATTTGGACAGAATATAGCTCTCATCGATTAAAAAATCTTTTAGAGAGTTAAGGTGATCTTGCACGATCGTTGCTATGGCAGCTTTATGTGATGGAAGTACGATTGTAATGATAACTATACAGAATTTAATTAGTATGACTTCAGGAATTTTATTTTATAGCTTCAAACTCTGTAAGATCGATCGCTATATTGGTTCGATCTCGATACATATAATACTTATACAGTACAGTAGATGCTTTCTTTTGTGACTTGTAAATTTTCGGCATAAATTTTTAAGCTCTCTGCCAGCATATATGGTAGTTATACGTTATAAACTCATTTATGTACATATATCATATGTACTAACTTAAAGATCTATATTTAAGTAATATTTCTAGCAGCTTCTTAAATTATGCTCACAGTAGGTTTTTCGAAACAGTTGCTACGCAGACTTCTTTCAGTCTAGCCGCCTAGCCTGCTCTATGATCTTCTCGTATATTAGCTGCGGCGCAGATTCGGCGTACAGGAAGTCGATGTGGTTGTAGCCGCGCACCTGGTAGAGCTTCACGTGACTGTTGCTCAAGTCTTGTGCTAGGCGAAGCACGTCCTCGCGACTGGCGAGTGCATCCCGATCACCGTAGAAGAGCTGCATATTGAGGCGGACATGCTGCAGCGCATACACCGGCGGACTGGGCTGGCCGTAGTGCTGCAGATTGAGCCGTCGCGAGTGGAAATCGAATTGCTGAAACTTGCCTGGAGTACAGGGATATGGAAAGAGGAAAGTGTAAGGCTTTTAGCTGCGGGCAATGCGCGCGTCAGGGTCACTTACCGCTGTTGATGAGCTGGCCAAAGTGCAGCAGTTGACCACGCGAAATGCCTGCCGGAGTCGTCTGCAGAATGCGCGGAAATAATCCCTGGAAAATGTATGGAAATTTTGCGAATTGATGAGGCGCAAAAGCCAAGCCAAACATGTGAATTTACGAGCTGCCCACGACACTTGACTGTCGGCCCATGTGGAAGGGGAAACACACGTTTATGTGTGGGTGAATCTGATGTAATGTGTGTGTGCGTGTGTGTGTGTCTGATTGTGTGCAGGCTGGCACTATATCCGCTTCATTGTGGCGCATAACACACGGAAGTGCAAGCAGATACACACAGCAGCGGGAGAGTGAGTCGTTGAGGGGCACTTCGAGGTGAGATTTCTGAAGATCTTAAATTGCATTAGATTTAATGTTTTCATTTGAAAAGACTTGCTAAGGAAATGGAGAAGATTGCAAGACAACTATAGTTTATAACTTTCTTTAGTTTTTTGAAAGCAACATTATAAATATTCAAAAATATTTTGTTTAATGCGGAAATCGACTGAAATACTGCTGTTAAACCAACGGGCAATATTATGATTTTAAATCTTAGTATACCGAAATCTACAGTTTGGGAGATTTTAAGATTAACTCGAGATTAACCGAGAAATAATTGCATACTGGGATACTTTTCGAACAGTTGTATAAGTTAAGAAAAAAATATTAATATTGCAATTTGGTTTAACAGAAGTGTTTAATATTTTTAATACATTTGTAAAGGCCATGGCATTTAACAGTCGAATACTACAAGATAAAAAAAAATATAAATATTGCAACCTTAAGCCCACAAAATCTTTTTTGCCACTGATGATGAAGTCTTTTTTATCTACCTATAAACTTTAACTGCTGAATGCTAATTTAAATAGACATTGCACCTATTATATTTTTACCAATCTTGCATAATAAACTTTAATGAGTGAGTCTACAAATAACAATTATTTTATGATATTGTAATATGTAGATATACTCAATAAAGTTTATGATGAAAGCTTAGTGAGACAATAAAAATATTTTTTCAATGTCTTAATTAAATTTTAGAAATTTTTTTTTAAATTGCAAAATTGTTTAAAAAAGTGTCTTTAATTCTCAGTTCTGTTACAACTGCTATATGTCAATGGAATAACTTTCATAGATCCGAAATAGATCTAATATATGTATAAGTAATGATTTTGATCGAAAACAATTGAAATAGGTATTATCATATTTTTCAAAACATACCATGGCTTCTACTATTTCCTAATCCTTTATAGACTTCAAAATCCTCTACCTTATATTTAAGCAACAATTTGTTGTTCAATTTGTACAAAAAGTACTAAAGCGCTTCCTTAAATCGCCTTGACAGCGCGTGCTGCATATTTCGTGCTGTTTTGATGCTTATTTGATTCTTTTCTTTGGCTTCCGCTGGCTTGTTTCTTTTCAATTGCCGTTGCAACTTGTGGCAAATAGTTTTGCTCTTTGTTTTGCCTCAAATCATGTTGTGCTGCAGTTGGCCCCACAGTTGCATTGGCAGTTGCCCCCGCAGTTGCAAAGTGTGTTGAACTTTATGTGGCGTGAAGCGGGCGCTCGGCTAAATATGCACAAATATTTATTTGCGCGGGCAGCGCGTGGGCCACGGCTGTCGGAGTACGGGGTATCAGCCAGGCAGCTGTAGCTTAGGGTAGGGTAGGGTATCACAGTGTGGCGTAGTTGCCGAGCAACGCCCGGCGGTAAGTCCTTGCCTTTTGCTATTTGCTTAGCAATTTTGGTGCCTCGGCTGCGTCTCGTATTTGCCAGCTTGTTTGTTGACAGTCTCGCTCTGTCTCTATCTCTCTTCTCCCAGTTCTCTTCTGGCTTCCTACTCTCTTCTTCCTACTTCCTCCCCAGCTTCATGCTGTTTCTTTGTGTAAGCTATGATGTTGTCGGAGATACGGCACGCGGTTGCACTTGACTGTCGCCAGAGGCAGGAGCTGGCGCTCTGTTGATGCGACTTTAAATTCGGAAAACAAGCGAGTTTTATTGTTATTTTATTGATGGATTCAGTTGGCGAAGTTCCGAGGCGATTGCGATAAGGGAATTTATTTGAATAACTGTGCAACTATGCAATACGAATATGTTTTAAAGAATGTGCAGTAAAACTTGTTACGAGCGAAAAACAATTTATATCGCTTCGGTTTGGCACTTAAGATACAAGCCAAAGTTATGTCGAAGTGCAAAACAAGTGGGGGAAATTTAACTGAGACTAGTCCCGACTACAAGATACCTAGTATGCTAGACCTATACTGAAATGTGTGACGTCAGCTTACCACTACACTAGAATTTATTTAGTTCTTTTTTCCATAAAACCATCATACTCGGTATCTCTGCAGGGCCAATCAGATCTCTATGCTTTCACAAACTCAGCATACTCGTATTCTTAAGAGACTGCCCTGCAATTACCGAAGTGTTTTTGGCACATTGATCTATCTGTAAAGTCTCATGTTAATTTATTAAAGAATCATATATTCCCACTTTCCACAAACTCATCATACCCGTTTTTTAAATGACTTATTGTATTTCTAAGAAATTATTCTGTTTTCAGCACTAAAACATCTACGATACACACATTCTACTGTTTATTAAGGCTAATGATTGCTAAAAGCCTTATAAAGCCATCCAGTTCTGCCTTCCACAAACCCAGCATACCCGTATGCCTAGGAGGGTAGTTGCTAAAGAATTTAAATATGTAATTAATACTGAAATTTCCAATGCTGACCTCGTGCGGCACCTCAAAAATTTAATTATATGTGATAATTTTTACAAATTCCATATAGTCCTGCTTTCCACAAACTCAGCATACCCATATGCAATGTAGAGTAGTTATAAAATTAATTTAGGCTTATTATTATTGTTAAAGCAGATGTGCGGTACCTCAAAGAGCTAACTATGCCGCTTCTTTTTCACAAATTGCGCATACCCCTTGGCTTGCCAATACCGCGCGGTATGCAAAAGAGATTCGGCAACTATCTATTGCTTGTCAAAGTTTGCCACCTGCTTCGCTCGTGCAAAAAATAAGTTTAAATCCGCACAAGCTGCTGCTGCTGCTGCTGCGTTTATGCATAGTTCTCGACCCGGCCAAAAGGCCCTTAGCCTAATAACTAACAAGCACTTGGCACCAGCTTTGCTCGCACTCCCTGTTGCCAGCCTCTTCTCTCCTTTCTGCTCCTCTTTCCCCTTCTGATGGCTAAGCCTTTGGAGCACGCGCCCCGCACAGATAAGCCATAAAGTTTGGTAAAAATAACACGAGCGCGATTTATTTGCCATATTTCATGGCAAAACAAAATTTAAATGTGCCGTGTGCGGAAACAAAAAGTGTTTAAGGCAACCCGGCGTATACGTAACGAATGGTTGCGCGTGTGTGTGCTGTACAAACGGACGGGCCCCAAATGGTTGAGTGGGGCAGGGGACATAGCGGGGTGGCAGGCAAAAGTTTAGCGCACCTTTTGCTGCACATTACGGCAAAAAATCCAGTAGAAGGGTTGCCAGACCTAGTGAACGACTAGGGAATACCCTGCAATTGTGGGAGATCCTCTAAAGCTGTCCATTCGCTCCACTGTACGTATAGTGTAAAGGGTTGGCCACTTCTGTACCTTGCAGCCTCTACTGTTTCGTGTGTATACTGTCTACACTACCAAATACCTTGCACGAGCGGAATCGCTTGCTGTGCCCCACTGTGCATATACTTTCAGCGAGCGCTGTGCGAGGCGAACGTGCCACAATAGTTGGCCGGGCGGGCAGCTCGTTTACGCATTTAAATTCAAATAACTTTTATTACCAAACTAAAGCCGTCTCTGCCATGTGTGTCTGTGCGTTTGTGTGCTATGGAGGTGGGCTGAGGGGCGTGGCACACTCCTGAGTGCAATAAAAACTTTTGCATACAACAAAACTTTGGGGCCGCTTTGTTGGCTAAATTATAGCTGCATATATAATCGAGGGGAGTTGGGGGTATGGTCTTTCGGTACTCACTCGATCCAGCGGCTGCTCGCTGAAGCCCACGTAGAGCGAGGCGAGCAGCGTGCACAGCGCGGCGGTGGGCAGGGCTGCGTGGCAGACAAGTTGGCCGCCCAGCTGGGCGAGCGAGCGGGCCGGCAGCAGCTCGTTTAGGCCCAGCTGCTGCAGCAGCAGCTGCAACACACAAAGGAACAAACGAGCAGGGTTTAACGCGGCGCATACGCAACATTAAGTATACGCACCATGACGCCGCTCAGGTCACGCGCCAGCAGGCGCAGCGGCAGGCTGCTCAAGTGCTGCAGGTAGGCAACCGGCGCCAGCAGCGTGACGCTTGCGAAGCACGCATTGAACTGCGGCCGCTGCGCGACCAGTACCAGCAACACGGTGGTGCCCTGCGAATGGCCCACATAATGCAGCCGGCGCTGGTGCGTCACGCGCAGCACATGCTCCACAATGGCGGGCAGATCGTAGACGCCGATCTGATGCCAGCTGAACTGCCAGAAGCGCGCGTCGCTGGCCTTCAGTCGCCGGTGGCGTCGTGTCTCGGTGGTGCCGCGTGCGTTCGGCAGCCACACGTCAAAGCAGCGCGCGTGCAGCCGGAAGGCAAGGGCGCCCGCTTGCCGGCCTGCCGCCACGAAGTCCGCCGCCGAGCCGATCAGACCGTGCATCAGCACGAACGGCAGCAGCGTGGGGCAGCTCTGGTTGCGCGGCGGCGGAATACGCTGCAGCGTCAGCAGATACCCGTCCGCCGTCTGCACGCGATGCACCTGACACTCGACGCGCTCGCGCTCCACCAGGCTGCAGATGGTGTCGTTGGCGGGGCTGACACCGACGCCGGTACCGACACTCAGGCCGAGGCAAACTAGCACAAAGAACGCACGCATTTCTTGTAGCACAGTGTAACGCGTTCAAGACATGGCAAAGCGTCCTCGCTTTCTCTCACGTTCGCGTCGAGCTGCTGCGTGCGACGTGCGCGCGGCGACTGTGGCGCGCTGGGCGGCTGTGGGCTGGTTTTGTGTGCGTATACGCAATGCAAATACACAGAGGGGGCGTGATTGTGGAGGGGGTTCCGCACTCACACTCATCTGCAGGGCCGCAGCTAATGCTACTGTAAACAAACACGGGCTGAGCTCTGTTTGCGCGTCGTTTGTTATGGCCTGCAATTGATCGATTGCCTGGGAGCGGGAAAGGGCAAGTTGGGGTATATCGACTAAAGTGTGTGCTGCATATACGAATAAGTCTTTTATTAAAAAAAAAAATCTTGCAGTTAACTCACAAAGTTTATTTAGTTAGGGTATCTGTCAGTCGTATATGCCCTCTAATTGTCGTCATTGCACTGAGCGTAAGCTGTGGTCATAGTTACGGCTTGCAAATGATCTGTTCGAAGCGAGCAAAAACGCTAAGGCTATCAATATGCATGGGTACATCGGGTATGAGCGACCTATGTTGACGGGCCTAAGTTAAGGTGGCTTTATGCTTCTTAAAACTGTGAGTGAAATTAACATAATTGAAGCTTTACTTCAGCATTAGTTATGGTATTTGCAAGTCGGATATTGCCTTCAATGCTCTGGGCATATCTCAGCTCTGTTTGCACGTTTTCTCCGCCAACTGTTACGGCTTGCACTGATCAATGCGATGAGAGCGAACAAAATGAAAGGGTATATTGCTTGAGTGAGGTACGCCTATAAAGTGTTTAAGATACGTGTTAAGGTTTCTTTAATCTGGTCCACCAAGCAATAAAAGAAAGACGTTCCACTGACACGTTGCTTAGTGAAGGTATCTGTCAGTCGGATACTTTCATGAAATGGTAATATGTCAAATGTTGGGTGCATAGTAGTTAGTTTCTGTTAAAAATGCAAGCTTAAGCAATTACTGTTTTTTAATGTTGGTAGTGGTATCTGCAGTCGGTCATTCCCGGGTCTATCGGTTGAAGAGATAAGCTTGAGGAGAACAGACATTAGAGGAGATGGTTTGGTTCTACATGAAAATGCATGCAAACTTATTTAACACTTTTGCTTTTGGTAGGGGTATTCGGTAGTCGGATACGCTTCAGCTAATTCAGCTAAAAGGCATGTTTGCTTAGGAGAATAATTTGTTCTTGATGACTCCACAGTATCAAACTTTGCTAACTTGGTTGGGGTATTCATCAGTCGGATACTCCCTGTCATACTTGTGCCTGTCCATCTTTCCCAAGTTGTTAGATTTATGTCAAGCGGCGGCGGCGACGTGTTAATTGTCGAGCCACATCGAACGGTTCGACACAAAATAACTCTGCGCCCGATTGGATCAGTTGGTGGTGCGTCCCCTGCCCGCCGGCATGTAGGGTATGCGGCTGCGGCCTTGTCGGCCTAATTAACAATATTAATTTACTGCAAAATTTCTGTGTGTTGCGGTGCGAAACTGAAACGGAATCAAATTCAGCTGCAATTCCGATTTCGACTGCATTATAAATGTCGCACATGGTCCAAACGAGGGCTAAGTGTGTGTGTGTGTGTGTGTGTGTGTGTGTGTGTGTGTGTGTAGATAGGGTATATAGTGTGACCAGTGTGTGTGCGTGTGTGGATGTATGCCTACATGTTTAACTGCCTATGTGATTTACAATTTGAATTGCGACTACGTGTTGAAAATGCAATCGTGCTAATTAAAATGACCGCGATGGAGCGTGTGAAATTATTACATAGCGCCAATGCGACGCGACGTCACTTCAACGGCGAGGGCGATGGCGAGGGCGATGGCGATGGCGATGGCGAGAGGCTTAGGCTGCATGTACTGACGTCATCATCATCATCAGCAGCAAAATCACAAGTAACAACCACAACAACATGCCGAATTCCGAGGTTGGTCCATGGCTCTGGGGTCCATTTGACGCTGACTGTGCAACTAATTTGCGGCGCGGCGCATCGAATTGCCGGCTTTGATGCGACTTTTATGCAAATCTAATGTTGGCCCTCACACTACAGACAAGTCGTTTGCGACAAACGAGTCGTTCGAATGTGCTGGTGCGAATATGCCACCTATTAAATAGATAAAATTGTTGATAAAGATATTATAAAGATAGTAATTTTTCCTCCGAATTATTGGAAAAATTATTTCAATGAGAGAATTTCGGCTAAAAAATTTAATTGTAATTTTTTTTTCAGGCGAATGTCGCTTGAATGTCGTTATAACAAATTGACAAAGAATACCAGAAAAAAAGGGAAACTAGAATCCCTTTGCATACATTTGCGTTTAGTTAAAAATATATATACATATATAAAGTTAAACACTTAAAACATAGCTAATGCGTTAAAGGTTCAATACTAGTATTACCCAATTATCTGTTATAAGCTTAAAATTCTCAAAAAAAGGCAGTATTTTTCTCGGACTGCTTCTATAGAAGCCTTAGAATATAGTAATACGATTTTATGAACATTTTAATATATTGTTGAAAAAATTTGTTGCCTTTAGATATGTATAACTTGCCTAATTATTTATGTTTTCATACGAAAATGTACATCTCAGGAGATTGTTGCAATATATACTATACATTAGCTGCTATATAATTGCAGATCGATTTTGATGAAATTTCCAGTGAATGTTATGGAAAATAAAATTAAATAAGTGAAGTGAAGAAAGCTACAGTCCAGTGCACTTGACAGTAGGATACCATTTACTTTTGGCTGTTAAAATATAATTCTTTATATTAATTACTTTTATTCGGCGAACTAATTACAACGCATCGCATATTTTCGAAGTCAAATATAGTAAACATGCATAGACTCGTCTGTTAATACTGATCAATAGATATATATTTATAATTAAGAATAATGCTCACGGACTCTGTCAATGCAATGATTAAAACTGCATTATACAGATGGCGGAATTATGTTTGGTTTTAAATTTATTTAAAATTAATAAAATTAATAATATGTAATTTAAAATAATATTTGGAAGCACAATACTAATACGTTATATTTTATACCATTCGCCTTAAAATGGATTAAAATTGTATATTTAGTGAAAGAGCTAGAGACAATAAAATTGGTAGGAGAGTTCGTGTATATCATACACATAAGAAGTTTATTTCAAACTTTAAGCGCCCATTACTCATGAAAATATAGAAATCGATTTATTGCAAATAATAAAATAATAAAGGACCTCTATATAGGTTATTATACTATTGCCCCTTTTTTGCGTCGTACTTTTGTATAAAAAATTCCTTATCACTATAACTCTTGTATTTACTATCTAATCGTAGAGGGCTACATTTGGGTTATTTACGACTTTTCTAAAATGAGAATATTATTACATGCCAAATTGGCTTAATATTTAAGTTTAAAACAGATAATAAGTGATATTCTTATTAAACTTAATCTGCAAATGGAATTGCAGATTTTTTATGCCAAATACGCACAAACGGCTTTTGATACTGATCATGAATATATAACGTTTATATTTTTGCAAAGACATAAAATAAACAATTTGTATCCATTAGAGTTATTATGGACAAATTTGTCTGCAGAAGGGAAAGTTACCAAACAATTCCAATATTGCAAAACTCAGTCAATATCGCTTTTGCAATAACTGCAAATAGAAAGTCTGCAGCATTTTAAGAAAGGAATGTGGACTGCAAATGGAATTGCCTATATAATTAGTAAGACTCCGATAAGCTCTTACTCAATACTCAAGTAGAGCTATATAAAGGCACGTTTCAACTTAATGTCGTCAGAAGAACTTCAAACCGTAAGATGGCACTCAACTGTTTTATTTTAATATTCGGTCTGCTCTCAGCGGTAGCTGCCCTGGGCCTCCAAAAGGATACCTCTTATGGAGAACGCGTTGTCAACGGGGAGTCAATAGATATTGTTCAGACACCCTGGCAGATCTCACTTTTGCTTAATTCTCAACACAATTGTGGTGGCTCCATTTTAAGTAGTCGAATCATTCTAACTGCAGCTCACTGCCTTAAGGGATATCTTCTTGCAAGCTTGACAGTGAGAGCTGGATCGCGGTACTGGAACCACGACGGACAATTCCTTCTCGTGGAGAATTTTACAATACATGAAAACTATAACAGCACAACTACCGACAATGATATTGGCCTTATCAGACTAGCCCAGCCACTTGTATTTAGCACAAGAGTACGGCCGATTGCCTTGGCCCAGGAAAGTCCCAAGCACGGAGACTTCGCCTATGTAAGCGGCTGGGGAAGGATTGAATATGAGGGTTTTGTACCCCCAGTAAAATTACACGGCGTGGATACTTCTATAATGGATCGTGAAGCGTGTGCTGTATTTTATAAAAGATTTGGTAGGACCATCAGTGACAACATGATATGTACATACAGTACAGACAAGGGTGCATTCAAAGGAGACTCGGGTGGACCTTTGGTAGTCGATGGACGTCTGGTTGGTAGTGTTTCATGGGGTTTTGGCCGTAATAACCCCGCTGTTTACGCAAATGTTGCTTATTTCTATAAGTGGATACAGAAAGCCATCGAGGACTTGGAAGATTAACCATAATTTGGATAAAACTATTTGTGTGTTTAACTTTCAATAAAAGAACTATATATTGTGACACTCTACACCAAATATTGTTGGTTCGCCTAGATCTATAAGTATTTCAAGGTTATCGAATTTTGTAATTATTTATGTTTTCATACAAAAAATTACATATCAAACGATTGTTCCCATAGCAGCTATATACGTTAGCAGCTATATAATAGCAGATCGATTTTGATGAAATTTCAAGTGAATGTTTTGGACAATTGTAAAATAAAATAATGTTCCGAGTTTGGTAACTATACCATGAAGAATAATATTATAAATATCGGTCGATAAGTTCTATGACAGCTATACAATGTATCGGCTTGATCTTGAACTATCACCCCTGAAAATCAAAAAATCATTTTTTCGATTTATTGCAAATGGTGCAATTTATTTAACAGCTAGAAGCATTAAATTAGGTAGGAATATTCCTTGTAAAATTATGCAGAATGCGGATTATTATCTTTTCAATGCCACGCCCACCACCCCTAAAAATCTAATTATAAGAAATTTGTTCGAATTATAAGACATGTAAGGAAAGTTACAGTCGATCGCGCGCAACTATGATATAAGATATCATTTACCCAATTCGAAACGAGGAATTCCATTAATTCGTTAAAAAAGACAAAAAATAATAATACGGGTACAAAAGATTGTACTGTCAATGAGTAGAATAAAAGCTATCAAACTTCGATCTATTAGCTTGGAAATTTTATTTAAAGATCGTCTCTATAGCAATATAATCTTAGCAAACCCACAAAATAAACATGATCTATTAAAGCCGTTATCCTGCCGAAAGACGCAATTTCCTTAGCTGAAGATACCATTATACAATTCAATATGTTTTTATGGACAAAGTTGTCTGCACAAGGGAAAGTTATCAAACAATGCAAATATTTCAAAACTCAGTCGCTATCGCTTTTGCAATAACTGCAAATGGAAATTCTGTAACACTATGATATAAGAAAGGAATGCGGACTGCAAATGGAATTGCCTATAGAATTAGTAGGTCTCCGATAAGCTCTTACTCAATAGTTTTCAAAGAAGAGCTATATAAAAGTATGCTTAAGCTGAATGTCGTCAGAAGAACTTCAAACCGTAAGATGGCACTCAACTGTTTTATTTTAATATTCGGTCTGCTCTCAGCGGTAGCTGCCCTGGGCCTCCAAAAGGATACCTCTTATGGAGAACGCGTTGTCAACGGGGAGTCAATAGATATTGTTCAGACACCCTGGCAGATCTCACTTTTGGTTAATTCTCAACACAATTGTGGTGGCTCCATTTTAAGTAGTCGAATCATTCTAACTGCAGCTCACTGCCTTGATAAATATCTTCTTGCAAGTTTGACGGTGAGAGCTGGATCGCGATACTGGAACCACGATGGACAGTTCCTAGACGTGGATAATTTTACAATACAGCAATGATATTGGCCTTATCAGACTAGCCCAACCACTTGTATTTAGCGCAAGAGTCCGGCCGATTGCCTTGGCCCAGGAAAGTCCCAAGCACGGAGACTTCGCCTATGTAAGCGGCTGGGGAAGGATTGAATATGAGGGTTTTGTACCCACACTAAAATTACACGGCGTGGATACTTCTATAATGGATCGTGAAGCGTGTGCTGTATTTTATAAAAGATTTGGTGGGACCTTAAGTGACAACATAATATGTACATACAGTACAGACAAGGGTGCATTCAAAGGAGACTCGGGTGGACCTTTGGTAGTCGATGGACGTCTCGTTGGTATTGTTTCATGGGGTAAAGGCCGTAATTACCCCGCTGTATACGCAAATGTTGCTTATTTCTATAAGTGGATACAGAAAGCCATCGAGGACTTGGAAGATAACCCATAATTTGGATAAAACTATTTGTGTGTTTAACTTTCAATAAAAGATCTACATATTTTGACACTCTACACCAAATATTGTTGGTTTGCCTAGATCTATAAATATTTTAAGGTTATCGATTTTGCATACAGAAATGTATGGTAATTTCGGAGTGTGCCAGATCAGGTGAATATTTGTAGTTTATGTCCTTTCTCGACTTCTTAATCAAATCCTTGCAATGTTGAATTCAAAGCAATTTTTGCTCTTCAGTCAATTTGTGCGGAACAATCGCCATCTGGCGGTGTAGGCACTGATCACCATACACTTTTTTCATCATTTTCAGTGAACATTCTCCCAAGTTTAAAATAAAATTTAATATTTGCTCTTCGTTCAAAATACATTTTACGACCGATGACCAAAAGCTGCTGTCACTTTTTGGTCGATAATTTCGATCGTCGTTGTCCAATTGTGTTAACAATTTTCGGAATGTCAATAAGAGATCAAACTTTTTATTTTATATAGCCACCAATAGGTGCCGCCACCAGAAACAGATATATTAAAAACCCCTTTTTTTGCGACAGACCTTGTAAAGCGACTGTTTTGTGATTGTTTTCCGTTTGGCATTCAAAAATTAAAAATGATCATATTGCTTAATATTAAAAGGAACCTTTTAGCCAAGTTTTTTTTTAGGCATTCAATAATTTTCATTAATATTTTGAAAAAATCGAAAAACGCATTTTTCGATTTGTGGGGGCGATAAACATGCCACCTAAAATTTGAAATAATCATGATCTACGTATACTATACAGCAATCATAGTTTTCTTTTTGGTTTCCCTAGAATTATTAGCTGTGATCCTTTATCGTTTATACCGATAGACGAACAGGCTAATTCGACTTGATTATGGATACTAATCGATTTATCTTCTTTGTATGACCTGCATTGCCTTTCTTATGCATAGTTATTAAATGTTTTTATTCGTCGATTTAAAATAATCGCATTGCATATTTTCACAGCCATATTGATGCCGGCCATCTGCAATTTATAGAGTAGATCAATTTTATAAATATAATCATTGTTCTAAAAACGGACAAAATCTTCTATAGAGCTGCCCATCGGCCTATCACCAGCTGTTGGCCTGTTTTAGTGTTAGTGCCTCGTTTATTGCTCGAGTTCTTTCTCCGGGCAGGCAAGCACCTCGTTGTTGTTAATCGACATAATTATCTCGGCAACTTATCTTCTATCTGCCAATCTGCCAATCGACCAGCCTTTGCGCTCGTCCGTCCAGCCAGCCGTCCGTGCATACCGAACTGACTTAATTAAAAACGTAGCGCTCATTAAATCGAATGCAGTTTCTCAAGCAAAATGCCAGACACGAGGCGAACGCGCTGCACCTGCTCCGGCAGACGGGGACGGAGACAGAGACAAAGACACGCTCCAAAGGATGATGAAGCACTTGCAGCGGGTGGCCGTTGGCTGCAGCGAGGGCAGACTGGCAAGGGGTGCGGGCTGCTGTATGATGGGGACGTTGATGATGACATTATCTCATGCTCATTGAACGCAAATGTGGCGTTTTGTCGCACACCATATACGAAGCAGCAGCAGGAGCAGAAGAAGCAGCAGCAGCAGAACGTCAAAACAAACAAAAGCAACAAAACGGGGAAAAACTACAATGAGAAGTAAAAAAGACGAGACGAAACTACAAAACATAAATTTTTTAACGACAGTTTTGCAGCCAGACATGCCAAGAAACTTCCTCTACCTGTGCACCCGCTCCTATGCTCCCTCTCCACCCCGCAACAGTTCTCATTTCCCCGCTCTAGCGCTCAATTCTGTTGTGCAACTGCCTTTGTTTGAAGGAAGCAATCGGAGCTGCGGTCTCCATTTGTTCACTAAAATGTGGAAAACAAAACGGAAATTCCCGAAATGAGAAAACTTAAATACGCCCCGGGAAAATTGGTTTTCAATGAGAATTTCTTTGGGATTGTCATTCTTTTTTGTTTTTGAGCGGAAACAACAGTTGTAGAGTTGTAAATATTGCTTCAAAGATCACAATCTCTCTTAAGTGAAAAGTATGCTAAACTTAGTGCTAGGGCTAAGGCAGTATCTACCATTATTTTGATTTAATCCACTTGCATGTAGTTTGTATTGAGTTATGTAATACATATATACTACTCTCTAAATAATCTTAGATTAGAGCATTAATAATAAATAGTAAATAATAAATAATCATAAGTAATAATCATTTTTAATTATTTAATGAATTAATTTTACCTGTAACTTACTAGCAAAAAAATATTCAAACAAAAATTTCTCGTAATATCGCTGCACTGAGAAATTTGGAGTCTTGTGATTTGTTTAAAACTATTTTGCAATTTAATATTATTAACTAATGTAATACATTTTACTTTCAAAAATCCGTTTTTAATAATAATTGAAATTAATCACTCAAGTATTGTCGTATTTTAAAAATTTTTAACAAAATAGACCCGATTGAATTATTTTTAAAATTTTCTTTGGCACTACTATATTTCTGACTGGCTTAAACAATTGGCTGATGGCAAAAAATGCAAAAAATGAAGAATGAAGCAGACGAAATAAAAGCATATGACTTTAGATTCTCATTTAGAAAGTCTTAATAGTTTTTAGCGGGGAGAAATGAATTTGATATTTCAAAGCATGGATATACAAATTAAAATTGGTCATGAGCCATAGTGACAGTATTTTTATTTTGACCGCAGCTGTATGTGCGCTGAAGCCGCTTGTTACATTTTTTTTAACACTACCGTATACGCCAAAATTGATAGGTCAAAAAATGCGTGTTTTTTAAACTTTATTTTTCAGCCTATAATTACTTTATCTTTGAACAATTTAGTTTATAACAAAAGGATGTTAGGTTGATCTTTAATTCTGTTTATGCATGCAATATCATAATTTGTTTTTAGTTATAAAATAGTCTAAGCTTTTTACGAAAATTTTACAAAGTCGTTTAAAAATCAGCCCCAATTACATAAAAAAATTCAAGTTGTTATTATTATTTTTTCTCTCTTTAATTACTATTCGTATAAACTGTTTTGTTTATAATATATAATAATAATAATAACTAGCTTATTAAAATATCTAAGCTTGGTTTTAAAAATGCACATAGGTTTTAAAAAATTAGACCAAATTTAAGTTCATTTTACCATTATCGTTGGCTATGATTGTGCTAAAAATGAATGTTAATAATTGCAAATTATGCCCAGTATTTGAATTCACAATAATTTGAGTAGGCAATACCAATTTTGAATACGCTCTACAGTAATATTCATATTAGTTTTGGTGTCTCCAGTTCTTGTTAAACTTGCATTGTCAGAGGCTCATGATCAAATCGTCTCAGTTATATGTATGTGCTGATCAAGAATATATATGCATTATCACAAGGGCTGCCGGGCCCACTTGTGCTTGTTAAAAAATTTGCTAATAATTTTTGCGCATTTTCTCGAATTATTTTTGTACTGCACTAACAATTTAAAGAGTTGTAAATATTGCCAAAAGTTGCTTAAAGCCTGCACAAACATCGCACAATTAGAGCAAGTAAAAGAGGGTTTACTTTCTCACCCTCTCTCTCTCTCACTCCTTTCTCCACCCCCTTTCCGACGACTTGTTTGCTGACATAATTCGGGCAACTGCGCAAGTTTTCTTTTCATTTCTTTGTTAACGAATTAAGTTAGCGCGCTTCGGGCTCATTTAAATTGACTTTAATCGCCCCGGCCACGCCCACCGTCCTACTGTTGGCCGCGCACTTAACAACTTTAATGAGCGGCAGCCGAGCACGCGGACTCGTCTCGAGGAGGAGGCGCGGAAAAAGTGCCGAGCACCCAAAGTAGCCGACGCGCACTTAATACTAATGGCTGTCATTATCCCTTATCCTCCATGCCTTATCCCTTGCCTGTCGCTACAACTGTCCGACTGTCTGTCTGTCTGTCTCCGTCTCTCTCGCTCGCTCGCTCTCGCGCCCATTGTGGCCGGCTGTTTATCTGGCCTTTTGTGTGCACGCACATTTATTAGGCAAACCAAAGTTGGCCAAAAGCGAAAAATAAAAAAAAACAACAAAAAATTAACTTAACTCAATTTAAAAAAGTTTCCCTCACATTTCGTTTCCCACTTTATTGTCTTTCTCTCTCTGTCTCTCTCGCACTGTCTGTCTGCCTGTTTGCTGTTTGTTGTTTCCCGTTGTTTGACAAAAAACGAATTAAGCCAGAAAGCAAAACTTTAAGTAGCTTTTGTGCGAGCGAAAGCATTAAAATCGCTTCCCGAATGCAACTGAACGAGACAGCAGCACGCCCCTCCCTCCCGCTACGCCCACTGCGTGCACAAAAGTAAGTGGCCAAAAGGATTCCATGCGCCAAGTGTCCTTGAGTCATATTTACTTAACTTTGGCTCAAGGGCCTGACAGCCGCGCTCCATGCACAGCCTCCAGCTTCCACCGCCTTTCCACATAGTCACTCACACTTTCTCACTCCCTCTCTCTCTCTCTCACTCTCTCCCACTTCCGCGCTGAGAGTCCGGCTGGCACGCAAAATTTTTGATTTCCAGCTGGAGAAATGAATTTGCACGAACTCAGACCCTCGAGTCGAGTAAACCAAATTCTTGTGAAATTACAGCATGCTTCAGGCTACTCAACTGCGAGCGCAAAACAAAGAAAGAGAGAGAGAGTATAGAATTAGAATAAGCCGAGAGCAGAAGATAGAAAACACGCAGCTACTACGAGTGAAATGTGTATTGACTGAGTTGAGTTCTGTCGCTTATCACTTACTTGCAGCTCTTTGAGTGTGTTCAAACTGTTGCTTGTGCTTATGTGCGATCGCATCTCTCCCTCTCTCAAGATGGCGGCTGAGCGTTTAAAATACTCTCTCTCTGTGAACTGATTGGGGACGCTTAGTTAGAGCGGGACAGAAAGAGAATTGAGTGCTGCACTTAGGCTTAGCTGCGAGAGCGTATTTTCTGAGTACTTTTATTGACAGCATATAGCTTATTACTCAAATGCGCTCACCCACAACTGTTTGATGCCTATTAGTTAGAGAGTGAGAATTGAGTGAGCGGGAGAATTGAGTGCTTAGTGCTAGCTTAGGCTTAGCTCAGTGAACGTTTGTACTGAGCGTTTTATTGGCAACAGGTACTTTATTACTCAAAAGCGCTCTTACACCACTGATTGGTAACGAAATGTTAGAGAGTATCAGAGAGAGAATTTAGTGCTTAGTGCTTTCTTAGGCTTAGCTCATTAAGCTTATGAACTGAGTAGGACTGTTGATAGGGTTGTCAAATATTTTTTTAAATTTTTTTAAAAAAAGATAATTCCATTTAAAATATTACTTTAAAACATCGACTTATTCGATATTTTTGATATTCTTAATTGTCATAAAAAAATACATACTCTTCTTCTTCTTGATGACTGCAACTCAAATCAAACCCACTGAAAACTTTCTATAAGAGTAAACAGATGTTAGATGTTAGTTGTCATGAAATTTACTAGTGAAAATTTAAATTAATTCACTGTAATTAGTATTAATGATAATTTTCTTTACGTTTTTATACCATAATGATCAGCAAAATATATCAGTAAATATCAAATAAAAATATGGTATCGTATTTCCAAATTTGTGGCCCAAAAAAATATTACAAAATTATTCTTGAAAAATATCAATATATCGAAAATAATGTATACGGAATAAGTTTTTATTTATTCAGAAGACTTAAAAAAAAGATCATTAATTCTAATTATACCAAAATCTTTATGCAGCGTACTCGTTTTTATAGTAAGTTTTTCAGTTATGCTCGATTTGAGTTGCCGCCATCTAAATTGTTTTTTTTTTATAGGAATTAAACAACAAAAATATCAAATATATCAATATTTTATAGTGATGTTTAAAATATTATTTTATATATATTTTTTTTTAATAAATTATCAACGAAAAATATCGTATTTTTTTTAATATTCGACAGCCCTAGCTATAATTGCGAGTACTAAAAAGACATACTCAGTCTCAATTTTGCATTTTATAAAGCTAAATATAATTTAAAAATTGCTTAAAATTATTTAATTATTTGCACATTTGTTGAACTTCCATTTCCGTATAGCTGACAATTCTGCGCACTGCTGATTACGTCTAATGCCATGAAATAAGCTGGCATTCTGCGGCTTCTTTCGGCTTCCGCTGGCATCCTGTCGCTTAGTGCATGCAACGTCTTGGGGCGCCGCGCAGCTGCTTGCACAATTTGCCACAGAATCAGTGCTAGATCTAACCTTTCGAGTGAGTTGGTAGAACGGGTAGAACGGGCTCAACCATTAGGTCTTATCCAGCTATCTCTCTTCCTCTGGCTCTATCTGGTTGCAGCTGCTCACCCGCATCCGCATATCCGCGCATCCGCCAACGCCGACACCGGCGGCATAAATCGCGCCATGAGTTTCAACTTTCAACAAAGATGTAAGCCAAGTTAATTGCTTTTTGTTGCCTCTGCTACCTTTTTTCGCTGCAATGTCAACAATGAAACTAACGGTTGCCGCTGCTCCTCCACCTCTGCTAGCCCCTCCCCTTGCTGCCCGCCCATGCAGCTGCTCCTTCTGTTGCTGCTTCTCTTCGCGACGCTCCCGCTCTGCTGCCCCCCTCTACCCCTTCGCCTGCTGTTGTTGTTGCTGCTGCCGCGCCGCTTGCTGCTATTTGAGCAGCTCTTCACAAAGCAAAACTTGGCTACAACTTGGCAATGGCACAAGGTTGCAGGCTGCGGGGCGGTGGGGCGTGGTGGGTGTGTTGAGTACGGCCAACTATGAAAGGTAAAAGCGTTTAGCTATGGAAGTGCGCGCAGCCATTTTGTTGCCGGCGCTCGAAAGGCTCTTGAAAAGTCGCAGCCTAACCTTAGGCGCAACGCAGCGCAGTCGGCGTCGCAGTCGGCAATGTCTGTATGCTCTGCCACTGCAGTGTCTCTGTGCGAGCCTCAGCTTGGCTGTCGGCCAAAAGACAAGCCCACTCTAGACCCGGCTGCCTCTTCCCCCTTCGTACTCTTCCCCTGTTATTAATGATTAAAATCGACAACGGACGAAGACGTCGAAAGCAACGACAACGCCGACGACGACGACAACGACAACGACTTTGGCTTCAATCAATTTACAATTCATGGGGCCAGGCTTGGCAGCCCGGCGCCAAAGCAAAAAGTCGCTAGAAATCAGTCAACTGTGAATATTGCGAAATGAGCTTCCGCCTTCGCATACACTTCCGGCAGCAATTTCCGTTTCCTCATTACCTTTTGCGCATACCCTGCAAAGGCCGGAATGAAAAATTGACCTGGCATGGGGCTGCACACTGGACAAGTGAAGTGTTTGAGCGCATAAGATAAGATAACATCTATATTGTATTATGTATAGGATAACTTTGATGAGCTTTTCAACATATTCCACTGCACATATCTAAGGAAAGGCTTGGTAACTCAGAAGGGTATATTAATTAAAAATCTATGTTTAATATATGAAAATACTACAATATGTTTTATAAGGGTATTTTAATTGTCAGTCAATTTAAATCAAAATACAACCATCTTCTTTATAATATTAAAATAATAATAATTTTTCTGATAAATATATAAATGTGTAAAATCAAAATATTTACTAAGGCATATTGCTCTATATATTATATATATATATATTATATATATATAATAGCATATATATATTATATATATATAATAGCACAGTAGATACTCTAGAACATAGCGACGGGCTTAGTTGATTTACCCAATATCTTTATAAACCCATGTATACCGTCGATTAAATTATTTTTTACTTAAATGTACACATTTATATTTCACATTTCTTAAATTTAAACATTAAGAATGTAGAAAATAATATTTATATACATTATAAATATATAAATAGGATGAGTACAGTAGGTACAGTACAGTACACTACAGTAGTATTAAATAGTCTGCTAAAAAAAAACAAGTAAAGCGTATAATACTCAAAATATACTTAAACATTCCTGCTGGACGAGTCAAGTCAATTTTCTCTGCACATAGGGTATCTGGCCGTCAGGCTTGCAAAATGAAAACGTGTTGCTTTTTGCCAACTTCTCAGCTGGCCACGGGGCAACGGCGTGAGTGGTGGTCGTAGGGAGGTTTGGCGTGTGGCGCGCGCCTCCACATGACAATTTATTATGTGCTCGCAGCTTGGATTTAAACTGCTCGACAATTATTACACAATGAAGGAGGACAACAACGCGCGACATCATCGCATTTCGCTCGACTTGAATGCAGAATGCGAATTCGACAATTTATAGCAGGGGGGCGTGGCGTGCCGGGGGGTGGGGGGGCAGGGCGTAGAGAGGCAGAGCCCAGAATTAATGATGGCAAATTTGCAAAGTTCACAAATTTCTTATTAGTTGTGCCCGTGCTAGGGCTCAGTTGCCACTTCTCTTATTCCCTCTCTCGCTCTCTTTCTCATGCTCTCTCTGTCTTTCTCACTTTCTCTTGATTTCGCTCTGTGCTGACACTGGCTCTGCCTGCGAGTCCCTGGCTTCATATTTCATTTTAGGCAGTTAGTTTGCGAAGTGGGAAATGGGAACTGCGAGGAGGGAACTGGCAAATGGGAAATGGGAACTGGGAACCGCCTCCGCTCGGTTCCGTCGTACTGCGGTTTTAAGTTTTCGCACTTTGGCCGCCAGCGTGAAAATTTCCCAAGCGTTCTAATTTGAATTTTAATTGAGGTCTCTTTGTGGTTTTTTAATGCCCTTCACTTCTTAACAATCCACCACAGCCCCCTCCCCCTATTTAGTTTGTGCCACCTCTTCGTTCTGCTGTTGTTTTTCCCATTTGCCTGTTTTGAAAATTAACAATAATTATAAATAATTATTATGCTGTTCAGGTTTTGGGGCTACGTGACTGCGATTGCTTCGCGCAGGGGCGGTTGAGGGTCTGCTTCAATGGCCAAATCAAAGTCTCTAAACTCTACGAAGATCCCTAATTGGAAAATTAAGTATGTGATATTATTATAGCTTTCATTTAAACAGTTGCAAGGTTTTTCAGAGTTTTTAAAATTCCTCAAAGTGTTTGAGCTTTTTTTAGTACAGATGCTCTTTATGTTGAAGCTCGTTTGTTTGGTTTATGTGTAGGGAATCAGACCAGTTTCAAAATGGAAAAAAGTGTACAATAAAATATCATACTTACTTTTTTATTAAAAATGACTTTTTGAACGATGCACTTGGGCAAATGGTTAGAAACTGCATGTTTGCTGTGTCAAAATGTACGCAATAAACAGAAAAAAGTATGGCTAAGTATATACATATTTTCTTGATCGTCACCAAAAGCCGAACCGATTTGTCTCTTTCTGTATGTCCGTCTTTAAGAAGTTTTACTGAATATGGTCGAAAATCAAGCAAGATTTGGGAATTTACGAAATTCCGGTTTTACCCATTTATTTCTTATTTAAAAATAATTTGAATATGATGTTTATTTAAAAAAAAATGCAAAGTATCGGATCTCCTCAGCGTCTACGCACAAAACATTGACTTGCTTTGTCAAGCATAAGACTTCTCGTAGTAAAGTTAAACAATAAATAGTTGTAACTTATTAAAGTTAATAAAATTTCATATGGCCTTTAGCCTATTCCACAAAATGTTGATGAACAATAAATCAATTCTATAAACTTTGAAAAAAAATATAATTTATTATTTTGCTTTAAAATTACAAAAAAATATAATTTCTCATGCAAGTTTTAGGTACATCGTATTGAAAATTTCACAAATTCTTTATAAATCTCATTTAAAAGAAAAATATTTTTGAAAATAAATTCTAGAGAAAATATGCAGATCTCTCTATTGAAGGAAGACCCCAAAACATGGCATTTATTTATTTACGTCAAGATTTGCCAAGCTTCTTATATCCCATGCAATTTTGAACCTTAAGCGAAAATGTATATTTCTATTTACAATGCAATTATTATAGGTTTAATTTCATATAATGCGACTTTTGAGTTTTTTGTAGAGTTTTTAGGAGTTTTCAAAGCGCTCTCGAGCTTCTACAATTTCTCTCCCATGCGAGTTTCAACTTTAAGCTGCAAATTGTGAATATTTCATCAGCTTTGATAATTGTGCTGACACATATTCCCCGCTATAAATAAATAAGCAGCCATTTCACATACGTGTGTGTGTTTTTGTGTGTGTGTGTGTGTGTTTCTGGCCGTATCTGAACGAAATCTAGTTATTATTGCCTTTTTCGCTGTGTAGAACACGAAATGAAATCAATGTGAAAATCTTTTATGTTTTATGCATTTCGCATGTTCTATAAAAAATTGACGCGCAAATCGTTTGCATTGCGAAAAGCTCATCACCAAACGAAATGAATAAAATGAATGCGAGCGCATGAAATGAATAAAAATCAAATAAACTTTTCAAATGTTACGAACAAAAATTGAAATTTCACTCTTTCCGTCCGCCTGGCAGCCCCGGGCAGAACCCTTTAATTTCACAGTGGCAGTGGCAAAAACGAAAAACGACAAACGAGAATATCCAAATTGTGCCATATATCTAGTCGGACATATCGTGCGCGTATCTCGTATAAAGCATTGCTGTAAATATAAATTTAATTGCGCAAAAAACTGAAACAAATAAATCAAACAAAAAAATTACAACTGCGGGCCATGAAAAGCGAATAAAAATAAGGGATATGCATACATGCACATGCAATACATGTACGTATTCCCACACATAGACGAAATATAATATATATGCATATACGTTCATGTTCGTGTGTGGCCCGACATGGCAATTGCGATGGAAGATATAATTATTAAAAGTTGCCGCTGCCATAGAAATTGTTAATTGAAATACGAACGGTTTGCCAAGAGGAGGGAGTGGGTGGATTGGCTGCGCCAGAAGGATATTGCGCAAGCGGGAACAATGAAAAGCAAGAAAAACGGTATCAATTTAATTAATACGCAAAATGAAATCCGTCATAACTTGTGGGCTTTCGTTTAATAAAGAAAAAAAAATGAATAATAAACTCAACAAAGTACTAGAAAAAGTGGATTAAAAACTTTTTTTTTACTTTTTAGTAATTATTAAAAATTAACGTGTTAAATTGTTCTGCAAGGATTAGTATTTTAATTGGTTTCATTGTTATTTTCCTCATCTCTTAAATTCACATTATTCCTTGTTATAAATTCTACATTCGCCACTCAAGAGAAACGCTTCACTTCCACTTCACTTGGCTTGTTTAGTAGCCTAGTAATGTTTGTTGAAGTACCTGACAGTTCCCTTAAAATAAAGCAACCTGATCTATATGCTCTACTGAAGAAAAATTCTGTACTTGCAAACAATTTCAAACAATTTCGCTTTACTTAGTCAGGTTGAAAGCTTGCCGTCAATTCTCAGCTTAAGAGGAGGTACTCTTGAATTTTTTTAAAGTCCTTTCTTAGTGTCCCATAAAATAAAACCTACATTTGAAGAGTTCGTGCGTGTTAAAGAATTTATGAATATTATGTATATTAAACGAATTAGACCGCCTAGAATGCCTTGATCTGCTACGGACCGGGAAACATTGTAAAAACTTAAAGTGCGTTTTTCTGAAAACCATGTTTTTCTTCTAACGTCTACAATAGATCCTAGTCTATTGATATGACTGCCTTGAATAAAAAAATATTGAATATTTAATATAAATATTGGGTCTATAGCCCAACGTCTAAAGTATTTCTTAGCTGAAGTTATGACTTTTTCCCATTTTTTTTGGAAATTTGTGGATTCCATCGCAATCGCGCCAATTTTTGATATCTTCTTATTTTATTAAAAAAAGGAAATATTTAATATTAATTATTATAAAATATTTATTTATAGTTTTATTCATTTACTTCTTATTTCTGTTTTTTCTTTTTTGTTACGTTTTTTGCACGTTCATATTATTATTTTACATCAATATTTATTAAAATTAGGTATAGGTTGCAGAAAATTTCATCAATTTTAATAAGTCTAATCCATTTTGAATTGGATTTACTACGAAAGGCGCTACGCTTGCCATAGAAGATGCCGACGTGTTCCATAGTTCTAAAGAATTTATTGAAATTTTTTTTTAAATAAAAATAATTTTATATTTGTTGATAATAAACAAATAAATTATTAAAACCAGAAGTTCGTATGTCTTGTCAGTTTTTCAACAATCCAGAAAAATCTGCACTGAATATAATAAGATCTTGTTTAAAATGCGTCAACAATGTTATTGAAGCTTATTCTCTTAAGTATTCAGTCCTAAAATTTGTAATTGGAGAAATAATTTTGTTTTATATTTATAATTTAAATTACTTAGTGATTAAGTCAGACAGCAGTACGTTAAATTAAACGATTATTAAATTCAGATAATTTTTAATATGAGTTATCATAATTTAATATCAAATAATTTGAAAATGATATTAAAATAAGTGTTTTTATACTCCCAATTAAAGAAACCTTAACTTACCTGTGGAAGAAATCAAAGCTTCCAATCGACTGACCGCTTAAAGAGCTCCTCCATCTATTTTAAGTGAAAAACGTTTTTTCTTGTATTTTTTTCGGGTTTTTCTCTTTATTTTCTACTTTCTTCTTTCTTACACTGCTCGCTTACAATCGTTTATGTTCGCTTTTGCATTTTCCTACTTTGCAACGGGCCAAAAACTGCTATTCTACTGTTATTTCGCGCTTTTAGTGGACAAGTTTGGCTGTTTTTCGTTTCGTTATTTATTTGATTTATGCTTCCGCCAATCGAGTTTTAATTTGCATTTGCATTAACTTTTGATTTGAGCCAATTGCGTGACACAATTTGCCGTAATTGCATTGATAGCTATTAATGTTTTAATACAAGCTTAATTTAATGAATTAAGTTTAATTTCTATTTTAATTTTAAGCCCTTTACCAGGCGCACGTAACACTTGCTGGCGCTGCTTATGCATTTAATTATTACTTTATTTATAATTACCGATTACCGTTAGCCAGTTACCGTTTGCTGTTTACGGTTAATCGTTAGCCAGAAAAAAGCTCATTGTCTGCCCACTGGCACAAGCGCGCTTTGCAGAGCTCATAAGTACTGCATATCAGCACTATATAGTCGTCATAGGAACGATCTGCAGGCAGGCCATGCGCGTGTTTTGCTTTGTTCTGCTCAATAACTCCGTCTATAAATATGTGCTACACACAGAGACACATTTACCTAAACTGACATGAAAAAAACAACAACATCAATAGCAGGTGTGTGTGTGTGTGCGTGTGCGTGTGTATGCGTGAGTGTGTGTGGGATTTGTATACATAGAAGTTTTCTCAATTATGGACTCTGCTAATAGAATATCATTTGTGGCAGGTACCTGATACTTAAATATCAAACGCGGGGCGTGGACGGGGCTTGGCTGTGTATGAGTGGAGCGGGGGTTGGGGGCTGGTGGTTGTGTTGGAGCAAATGAGTTTCAATGCGTTTCCAATAGGCCATGTAAAATATCCATGTATGTCATGTAAATATGTAAATATGTTTCCTTTGGTTTTGTCTACGTCTTCTCGGTCTTCGCCTGCGTGTAAAAGCGCCTAAAAGCGAGCTATGCCTACTGCAAAATGTTTTGTGATTGATTCTTATCTGTGTATACATAGTGGAATATATATAGCTATGGTATATATATATTTCTTATGTATGTGTATATCTATATATATGCCCAGGCATGTACATATATGTCTATAAATACACCGATACAAGTATGGCAAAAACTTTGAGTTAGCTTCAAGCCTACACACACATAAATAGTTAATGGCCATATATATATATGTATATGTGTATATGTGTATAATATACTTTGCAGTTAGTTCGATTTTAGTTATAGTACATTCATCATAAATCTAGCGTGTAAATATTCGGTTTGATTCGCCTTCTGCACTGTTAACGCCTAGAGCACTTACTGACTAGCTGTAGTTTTCCTTAAGTAGCTTTGGTTTAAGTTTTCCGATTTCTTACTTCTGTTTTACCATTAACACTTAGGGTTTTGGCAATTGGAGCTTCGGCCTGGCTGGCTGCCCATTGGACTGGCTGCCATTTGTTGCGCCGAAAGACTCCAATTATTGGACGAATTGTTGATATACGTTGCGGTTTATGCTCAAAGAGTGAGAGAGAGATAGATAGAGATAGATAGATAGTGGGTGTGAGTCTGAGTGTGCGTGTGTGTGTGAGTTAAGTTGGAGCGGATTGCCTAGTTTGAGGTTAGCGTGTAGCGAAGCGTAGGGAGCGACAGCTCGAGGACTCTCTCAGGACTCGACAGGCTAACAACAGCGAGCATATCAGAGGTAAAAAAAAAAAATAGAAAAAATTATCATTTAATCTTCATTTTTGTTTTGAAGTTTGGTTCATTTTTTCTTTATGTATCCCTGTGATGTTAAAGTACCTCTCTGCTGTACAGATTCTTCACTAAATAAATAAATATCAAAAAAAAATTATTAAAAAAAAAAAAGAAAAAATTATCAGGAATAAATAACTATAGGCATGTACTGTAGTCTACAGTCTAGCGGTAGTCTAGGCAATTTAATACCATATTACAGAATCGATTTTTGAGATCAATAGGCCTGACTTTTACAGTTGGAAATAAACCTAATATGCGTTTTCTACATAGGCATCTGCCTGCTAAATTTGATGTCTTTAGCTCTTATAATAGCTGAGATCTGTGTCTTTATATAGACATACAAACGGACAAACAAATAGACAGAAAATGGCTGATAAAGAGGAGGTGTATTTTGTATGGTCACTTTTCCATTTTCAATAAATAGTATAAAACAATGTAAAAAGTAATTTTGTATAATGAATAAAATACGATACAATTTAATATTAACCATGTGGAGCATAAAATAATGTCTGCAAAATTTTATAAAAGTATTTATATAAATATTTGCCTGAAATTAAATTTGCCATAAGCAAACATAAAGCAATTTACTCGCATCGAATCTTATCAAATTGAGAGCGCATAAAATAATAAAATACTTTTTATAATAAATTATATTGAATTATTCATCATTAATGTAATTATCATAATTGAAAACGCACAAAGAAATATTTTAAAAAATTAATTATGTATTAATAATATGTTAAAATATGCCGCCGACACACTTTGCACTCTGCACTCTGCACTTTGCCCTTAATGCCATGTGATGCCGGCATTAATTGATGCTGATGCGGGGAGTTGCCGATTCCGGTGTCGATGCTGATGCTGATGCGCCTTGATGCCGATTAATGAAAACAAGAGCAAAGTTTGTTTGCCGAGCTGCGCGCATTTTAAGCTTAAAGGCGATACGTTGGCAAGCACGGCGCTTTAAGCAGCAGGGGGAATAGCACACACACACACAAACACACTCTCACACTTGTACACACGCCAGTTGGCACACAATCATATGCTTCGACAAGCACAAGTTTCAATTTGTTGCACTTTTTGAGCATTAAGTAGCCTCGACTTAAACGCAATGGGTGTGTACGCTTGCGTGTGTATGTGTGTGTCGGGTGTGTGTGTGTGTTGGGTATTTGTGTTTGTGCGCCTTGGCCAGCAAAGCGGTTTAGCCGTAGCTTTAGCTTTCAAACAGCTTCTAGTTTTTGTATTGTTTCCGGAATGTGATACCCTTGCAGCGGACACCTCGACTCGGGTAACTCTCTGAGTTTCCTGCTCCGTGAACAAGGCTCTGCTTTAAACTTAATTCGAACTGTGCTCACTATTCGTTGATAATCAAGCAATCATGATTTGATAATCTCAGTAGCTCCCTTGCAAGGGTATTGCCTCCTCGGTGTGCCGAAGTCGAATTTGTCTGCCTTGTTATATTTTGATTTTGAGTTAATTTCGTTTTGGTTTTCCCTCGTCTTCCTCGTACTTAGTTTAAACAACATTGAAAGCACACGAATTAAGCACGTCTAGAGCGTTTAGTTAAAATTACAAATTACGCACTAATACACACACATATCTAGAAACGTTGAAGAAAAGCAAAAAAACAGCGAGAGTTTTGCTTTGATTTCTCTTAGCGCTGAAAAGTATGCTACACTTTCTGGCGCTGGCGACTGCTGCTCTCTATCACGTGGCCAGAGCGCCGAATTGCACTACTTAGGATCTAGGAGCTAGGGGCTAGGAGCTGGGGCTTAGGTAATACAAAAACTCAGCTGACATCCGTGGTACGTACTAAGTGGATTGGCATAGGGGATCATGGGATCAGGGGGATCACAGGGCTGCGCTGCCTACGAGCTGGAGCTGAGATTGGACGGCGGCGGCCATTGCCGCTTGATGACTGCAAAGTGGGTCATTTGGAAGGTGTTTGTCAGCTGGCAGCGGCGCTCAACGAACCCGGTCAGACAGTAGCCCATGTTGTAGTCCTCCATCGAGATGTTCGATGTCAGATACAGTTTGAACTCATCATTGTAAGCCAGCTCTGACTTGGACTTTGACTGCGCCCGACTGCTGTTTCTGCCAGTGGCTGCTGCTGCTGCTCCTGCTGGCACTCCTACTCCCGCTGCTGCACCTCCTCCTGTCACTGTTGTTACTGCTGCTGTTGCGGCTGGTGTCGTCGACGTTGCCGGTCTGCGAAAGTGGCCGGCAATCAGCAGCGAGCCCTGCTGCTCCATGGGCAACATCCTGGCCTTGGTCGCCTGCCGCTGCGTGCCGGCGCATTCGACAATGCGACAACGATTCGGCTGCCACCAGCAGGGCGTGATGGTCCAGTAGCTGGAGGAGGCGGTGCGCGCCCAGCCCTCCTCGGGGTACAGCAATATCTGCGGAACGAACGAAAAAGAGAAAAGCGTGAAACGTGAACGAACGGGCGAGTTTTTAGCCAGGGCCAATTGCAAATTGGTTTTGTATGTCGCTCTGTCGCCGTCTCTGTCTCTGCCCCTGTCCCTGTCTCAGTCGTTGTCTCCCTCTGCTGCAGCTGCAGTCGCAGCTTAATTGAAAATCGTAATTAAAAACTGTAAACTGCTTCAGATTTGCATACCCTTCCTTCAGCACACTCACATGCATACCCTGCAAGCTGTAAAAGTGATAACTAAACAGCATTTAAATTAATGAAACTCGGTTCACTTATCGAAAAATCACGCGAGCAACTAATGAGAGCGTTTTGTAAACTATAGGTATGACTTGAAATTGGTTGAGTAGGAAATTAAATAAAAGCACAATTATGGGATGGGTGGGACTTTTCCATTTTTAATTTCTTAACTCAAACCTGTAACCCATTTTTGCTTTTATTTAATTTTCTTCTAATAATCATAGTCAAAGTTTAACATTATTTCTTTCACTTTAAAAATAATTATTAAGTTTGGTAAGTTCAAACAATGGCTAAAAAAGGAAAAGCCAATTTGAATCAAAGTGAATTCGGGACAAAAAATGTTATTTTCAAAATTGGTATTGAAATGGAAATAATTAAACTATGGCTTAAGCTATGTTGGCTATTCGAAAGTTTAGTTAAAATATTTTCAGGATTTTAAAAAATCCTAAATGGAATTATTGTTAGGTTAAACTGATATTGACTATTGAAGGGCTTAAGTCTTAAACAAATACGGAAATTCTTAAGTTTTTTAATTTTTGTAAGCTAAATAAAACACTTATAGCATTTTTAATTAAAGAGAATACAATTTAAACTTTTTTGTGCTTGCACATTGTCTACATTATTTCTCTATTCAAACTTTTAACTTTTTGAATTTATTTCAGTAGTTTTATTAATAGTGTTTCCCACTGGCAAAAAAATGAAACTGACGAGGTTAGAAAATTTTGGAATTAAAAACAAATTCGACCATAATTAGGTGTAAAAATCCCTTGAGGAAAGCTAAGCAGATTGATGCAGTGTTAGAACTAATTTTCGGAAATTTTAAATTAAAAACCAATTCTTTAAATTTATGAAGATAATTCGACCATAATTAGGCATAAAAATCCCTAGATGAAAGCTTAGCCGATTGATGCAGTGCAGGAACTAATTTCGGAAAATTATAAATTAACAACATATTTTTTACAATAAAGAGACCGCATCGTCATACCAATAGTTGAATGTTAAATGCAATATTATAAAACTCAAAGAGGAAAAATCAGTTACACATAATTTACTGGAATTAATTCGAGGCTAATGGGCAACGGATTTGAGTGCATTGTCAATGCGCAGCGACTAGTTAAGTGTGGCTAATTAATTGCCTGGTAATTTAATGCAATTGTTTATGGCACTTTTATTGCCATTTGATGCAGCAAAAAACAGCGATAATTTGATTAGAGCTGTGCCTAATTAGGCTTGAGCTTTTGATTGTCGAAAATAAACGGCTTTCTTAATACCCTTAAAAAGCTCAATTGAGTCTATTATTTAAAAAAAATCGTTGATTAGTTGTTTATTTGACTTGGTTAAAATAATTGCCAAAATTTCAATCAAATCCAATTTATTATATGTGAAATTTGTTTATTATTATTTTGAAAAAATTCAATTTTGATGTTGACTCAATATTTGTCAAGCATTTTTCATTTAGTAATTAAATATCAATTATATTTTGATAATAATAATTTTAATACAATTTGCCTATTGAAAATGGAAAAAATTGTATTTTAATTTTGTGAGATGTGGGAGACCGTTTAGTAATTTAGTAGTTATATAAATTATAAAATTTAAAAAGTTATTATTTTATATCTCAATCATCTTTGATTTGTTTAATTATTTTAAACATTTGCAAGCACTGCGACACGCTTGAAAAGGTTACAGTTTGATTGGAATTGAATAATATTTATAAAAGGTCAAATTTGCCTTACTAAATATTAAAAAAAAATTATATTTTTTTTTAAATATATAGATGTGTTTTTTGTCACACTTCAATTACTTCTTCTCTTTCCATTCAATAACCCCGTCAACTGTTTAATTCGAATTTAATCGATTTCTGCCATCCATTTGTTTCTTTTCGGTTTTATTTTGAATGCATTTTGTTGTCTGCTGCAGCCACCGCAAATACTCTTGTTATTGTTGCTGCGGTCGCATGTGGCATGTGGCGCGTGGCAGCTGGTGGCAGCCGGCTAGCGGCTGGTGGCTGGTGGCTTTATCAACAGCAGCCGCATAAATAATGCGTGTTAGTTAGTTTATCATCGAACGACTCTGGCCGTGATTTTGCGTGCGGCTCGCTTGCGGTCGCCGTGCTGCGTGAATCGCATTATTAATGCATTTTCATGCAGCGCTGTACAACGCGGCGTATACGCAATAAGGCCCTGCCGAGAAAGAGTGTACGCTAATCAAACAGTGAGTTAACTGCACAATGGAGCGGTGCGGAAAATCTCGGCGATTCCAAAGGAAATCTTGCAGCGTAAAAAAGAAATGAAAACTTGAACGTTGTTGTTGCTGTTGTTGTAGTTGCCGCTGCCCACTCGCGGATGCCTTTGAAATTGAAGTGGCTGCAGCTGCAGCTTCTGCTGCTGCCGGCTACGGCTTCAGGCTTCTTTACCTGACTTTAAAATAAAATGCTTATGTGGTTTCATGCCACTTCCCTTTCCCTGCTCTACCCTTGGCCCGGCTTCCGGCGCTTTTCATACTGTTCCACAAAAGGGCAGGCGGGCAGGTAAATTGTTTAAAATTAATGCGCCGCAGACAACGCTCGAAACTGAATGCATTATTTCCATTCTTGGTGCTCGTGCCACCTGCTGCACACCCCATCTCTCGCGCCCCACATTAATCCTGGCATGAAACCTCTCGACTATTAATATAAATTAAACGATTTTCGAGTGGCCGCAAATGTGAGGGACGCCAGAGCAATGAGCTGTGAGGCAGCGGGGTGCTGCGAGTGTCCATTAATAGTCAATAATTATTATTACAATGGGATATTGACGCGCTGTCTGAAATCTATAAATTTATTTACCCCATGCCACAGAGAGCCTGTTGAAATTTATACAGAAACCCGTCTGTATGTCTGTCTGTCCGCTAAGTGCAATGCGTACTGCTCTCTACGTTTTGTAGCCATTGTAGAGGAACTAAGTAGAAATATGTGTACGATCTTTATAAGTATAAGCGAGTCGAATCGTACAGTAATATTATATAGCTCCAATAAGGCCAATCAAACGGCTGTTTATTTTCTACGGTGACTGTATGTAAGTGTTACCAATCTCATTATCTCATTATTATTTTTGTATTAATTATGAAGTATGTTTTTTATGGTTGACGATGATAACTTGACACCCCTGAATGATTTTGGTATCATTATATTCAGTCCTGTTGGGTGCGTCTGGTAACCTTTAAGTTTCGCTTAGCTTGAGCTCTTATTTCTATAATTTATTTGTTTTCTGATTCCTTCTCTATTTAATACAAAAAGATCCGTAGTAAACTTCTAGAAAGCTTTTATGCTAGTGTTGCATATTTTAAGAACTTAATAGAAAGCGCCGTCTCATATTTAGTGAATAAATGAAGGGAAATAACAAAAAACTAACAAAATAATAATTGATTTTTTAATTTTATTTATTGATTTATGTAATAAGAATAAAAGAAAATGTTTAATGCGACAAAGATAATACAAATCTAGTATACGGACATAATTTTAAAATTCATGTGTTGACTCTTATTTTCTATGACTTTAACCGTTCTAAAAAATATTATTATTTATTAATTGTCTTGCAAGCATTATGCAAGCTTTTGTGTAACGCTTAACTTTATTGCGTTTCATACACTGAAAACTGATATTTGAGTTAGAATTATTATTTATATAATTGTAATTTATTATTATTATTATTATAATTATTATTATTATTATTATTATTATTATTATTATTATTATTATTATTATTATTATTATTATTATTATTATTATTATTATTATTATTATTATTATTATTATTATTATTATTATTATTATTATTATTATTATTATTATTATTATTATTATTATTATTATTATCCCTCTTGTATTAAATTGCGAAAGACTTTTCGACTTCTATATGTAAAGGGTTACCTTAAACCGGTTGACACAAGACAAAAGGGTTTATAATTCTTTCAGATTGCAGCGTCAACTACTTAGAGCCGTGCAAAAATGCACCTGCTGGCCGATAGTGAGTCTCGTTCGGTCTGATTTGTTACTGCTCATCTGGCATTCTATTAAGGCCGCAGTGCAGGACCGCAGGCGCTGGCCAACTGTGGGGACTGCGATTGCCTGCGAAGTGGTGACTGGGGACTGGTGAGGAGAGCATGTTTGGCACATCAATCGCCAGCCAGATTGGCTCACACACACAGATGGAGAAAGACTGAGACAGAGAGGTAGAGAGAGCAGAGAGGAGTAGAGCTGTGGCAGCTCACGTGCTGCATATATGTCAACTTGCCCCACATGGCAATTGCTGCGCTCGAATTGTGCGCTCGTGTTTGAAAATTATCAAAAAAGAGGGGCAGCACAGGGCGGCGAGCGGAGGGAGTAGGACATGGGGCAGGGCACCTTAATAAGCTGCCAGAGTGCGCAGCTGTTGAAAGATTTGCCCGCAGTAGCGCAGGGTCGGGGAAGGGAAGGGCAGTTGCAGCTCGAGCTTGGGTCATGTCCGCGCTGCAGTTGGCGCTCGCCGATTGCATTATTCAAAGTTGCCAAAGTGCACGCTGCGAAATTGAAAATGCAACGCAACAAATCGCTTGCCACTATCAAGGGTCATAAAATCCCATGCACACACACACACGTCAGCACACAAATACACGCACACACACACATGCTGCTGCTACTGAAAGACATTCACACAGACGCTGGAAAATCACTTCCGCTTTGGGCTGCAGCAACTGCAGCGTTCGCAATTCCACAGACGTGGGAGTAAACGACTGAGATGCAAGCGGGGGATAGCGGGATAGGGAGAAGGGGAAACAGTACGACTGTAGCTGGCTCCGGTTGGCTTGGCTGTGTGGCATCAGGTGGCGCCCATGTCGCTGGCAAAATCGAAAACGTGGCTCGCTGCAAAGTGGCTGCGGCCGGCGTGCGTTCGCCTCGAGGCGTCCATAATCGATTTCTGCTGGCACGCAATTGTTTGTTGACTTTGGTTTTTATTGCGTGGCATTTTATTGCCAGCAGAGCAGGCGAGTAAATAAAGGGCAGGCTCCCACAACTTACACTTCAATCTGCAGGCTCACTCTACCCTCGCACGCTCTCACTGCATTGTCAGCGCTCAGCTGGTAACTTTGTCTATTAATTTGCTTAATGAGTTCATTGACAAATATTGAACGCTTACAGCGAGCAGAAGTTTCTCCAGCGGCAGAAACTTTTCTCATTTCGTTCGACGGGCGCTGACATTAATTAATTAAGTGCCGCCACAGATATTTCAACACTTTGGCCCCGACTCGACTCGGCTCAGGCTCGGGCCGAGGCTGTCAGTTCGGCTATTACTTAGTCAAATTTGAGAGAAGTACTCGCTCAGTCTGCTTCCTCCAATTTCCCTCTCCCTTTCTCTCTGTTTTCCTCTCGCTGTCTGTTGCCCCTCTGCATCCACTTGCCGGGCACTTCGAGTTAATTAGCCGCCCTCATAAGTATGCTACGCTGCACAGCCAAATCCGGCGTAAGCTCGAAAATCAAAGCTTCAACACGATTGTCTAAGCACTTGAGCCACAGCTGGGGAAGTGGAAGGGGGCAGCTGGAGTGGGGCTAGACAGCAGCTGTCGTACACAAAAACACTTGCCAACAGATATCCCGCATACGGATTTCGCCCCGCCCCCGACTGGCTTATTATACATACCCTGTAATACTATAGCCTGCTGCATGCGAATTGTCTTATCAGGCAAATTGAATGTATATATGTGAGTTGTATGTGTGTATGCCCCACTGTGGGAGGGCATTTCACAGTCAATGTTCCCTACTTTTTCTCTATCACTTCCTTTGCACTTCTTTCGCTTTTTTTTGTACTTCATTGAAACCTTTCTCTAAGTTGACTTTGAGTTTCGTTCGGCCCTTACGTGTTTCGAGTGCTTCATCGAGGCGCCAAGCGAATTGAAGTTGCTTCCCCGCCTCCCTTCTCTCACTTTCTATCTCTCTCTCTGCTCTTATTTCTCTATCTGGCTTTCTTCATCGCAGCGTAAATGAGTTTCAGGCCAACTGAAAACTTATCTTTGGCTTTGTTTTTCAATTGGCATTTCCATTTCCGCGCTTGCTTATGCGCCTCACGCAGTGCATGGAACGGAACCTTTGGCTGGATCTGGATCGCTTTGCCTGCAGCTGGCAAAGTTTTTAATAAGTTGCTCATTAGCGCGCCGAAATGAGGCTGGCGAAACAAAATAATTTACACGCGGCCAACATCCGCTGCAATTAAACGCGGCCCGACTGGAGCTCTCGGCCGCGGCCAAGTGCAGGATAATATTCCGACGCTATCCTTTCCCTCTGACACTTCCTCTACGGCCTCGCCGCCAGCTGCGGCGCATTCCGGGCAAGTTTACGGCGTGGTGTGTGCAAATGGAGATGTCAACGGATGTTAAGAAAGCGGCGCGGGCCTCAAAGTTTGCCGCGAGTATTTTCTAAATTTAATGAGTTGTATTACGGCAAACTTTAAGCGGCGTTTCCCCGTTCCCACTCTCTTTCTCCCCCCTTTTCTTGTTCCCCTTTCTCGCTGTTTCTCGCGTGCCTGCTTCGACTGCAGGCCGCAACTTGGGCGTGTTGTTAAGCGTAACTTTATATGGCAAACTTTTCATGTGTCTCGCTGGTGTGCCCTCCCTTGCCCCCTGCCACGCCCACTCGGCTCTGTGGCAACGCTAGTAATGCAGAAATTAAAGTTCTTTGGCAAAGTACAAGCGCCGCCAAAAGTTTTCGTACTACTCGCAGTTGACATGCTGAGGCGCCGGATATGCTCAGCTACAAATTTGATATGTTAGACAAGCGCTGCGGCGACAGCAGCTGCACAGTGGTACGCATGCTAGGGAAAAGTGAGTGAAAACATTACAACACGAAACTGCATATATCTGCAGTTAAATAAAAAGTTGTCTAACAATTCACATATAAATATTAAATATGCAGCAAGTACGCTACATTGTATTTGCCAGAAGCTTACAATAAACTATTAGCTATGATATAACAGAAGTACAGGCAAACGTACAGAATGACGGACAAACATACAGACAGATTGGCGGACAGGCAGACAGACGTACAGATAGATGGACAGACAGACAGGCAGACTGACGGACAGTCAGACGGACTGACAGACGGAGTCAGACGGACAGACTGACGGACAGACGGACAGACTGACGAACACACAGACGAGCAGACAGTCGAACTGACAAACGAACAGACAAATGGACAGACAGACACACGGGCAGGCAGACGAACAGACTGACGGACAGGCGGACGAACAGACAGGCAGACGGACAGACTGACGGACAGGCAGACGAACAGACAGATGGAAAGACAGACGGACAGACAGATGGACAGACTGACAGACAGACAGACGGATATACAGAGAGACGGACATGGATATATTCGGCTATTGATGCTCATTAAAAATACGTTGTATGTCACGTTTTTTTCTGTCTTCTGCATATAATTGCATAAAACTAATAATCCGTTTTACCAATTTTCAAGGTGTGAATGCTATAAAAAGTAAACGTACCAAGCTTAATAGTAGTTATCTTTTATAATGTTCTTATAGGAATTATGTTATCGATAATCTGCATTCAATCATGTTTTCTATATTTTATTCAAAATATAAGTTGTGAAAATGTAAATGCTACCCTTTACAGTCCTTGCATTATAACTAAAAATATTGCATAGAACTACTATATCATGTCTAAAATGTAACTAAAATGATATCCATATCAATGAATCAAAATTTAATTTTCTTATGTAGTTTCTTTATTAAAGAGAGAAAGGTATTTTTATAAATAATTCAGTTCTCGAAGAACCTATAGCCTTATCTGCTGCAAGCCACTCTAAGGGAATATTTCATCTCAGTCTAATTACTTTTAGGAATTCGAAATCTTTGCAAAGTCTTTGCACAGTGTGTGGCATATGCATATAAGAATACACACACACTTACATGCACACTCACACTCTCACTGGCAGCAACTTGGGGCATCTTCTGCGTGTAAAAGATTAAGCACATTTATGTGACGGAGCTGGCGATGAGGACGCGCAGGATGTGCCTCTCGCATGTGCCACAATTTGAAAGTAGCGTTAATGAAATTTGAGCTGCAGGCAGCACACACACATACACAGGAAACTGAGTAAGGGGTATGTAGGGCAGCAGAGAGTGAACCCTAGCTAGACACTAAAACGCCCGTCAGGATAAGCTGGAAGCGACTAAACTTTATAGCGCAGATCCTTGGCTCAGCGAATAGTTGTTAAGAGAGAGAGAGAGAGAGAGAGAGAGAGGCAGAAAGACAGCTATAGTTGGCTATAAGCAGCACTCGTTAAAATGCTTAAAAGTAAGAGCCAAGCCGAAAGGTGGAAGCTGGCAAAAGGTGCTTTGTGTGCAGCTTAAGCAGATGGATTTAAGACGCGATTCAAAGTTCAAATTCTCATTAGCAGCCACAAGTTGTTGCACGCTTCCTCTCGCTCTGTGTCACTCTCTCTCCGCTCCCCACTATCTTCACAGCCTGCACTAGCTCTGCCTCTGCCTCTGGCTCAGTCTCCCTCTGCCTGTTGTATTCCCAGTCACGCTTCGCTTCACACAGTCAAAAGTTGGCGGTGCCTTTGTAACTTATGCCAAGTCAATGCCGAGTTGCGAGTTCCGAGCTCTGAGCTCCCCCCAGCGTATTGCAAAATAGCTCATCAATAACCCATTTGGCGATATGCTAGGCCCGCCGTGCAAAAAGGTCGACCTGACTCGGCCTCCTCGGGGAGCCGACCGGATGTAGTCGAGCGCGCTTAGCGAGTGAATGGTATGCAGGGGAGGGAGAGGGGGAGGAGGGAAAGAACATACTCGAAGAGGATAGCAACATCCGGAGCTGGAGCTGGCTCTGGCGCTGGCGCTGAATGCCGTGCGTGAATGCGCATTTATTCAGAGCCCGCGCGGCGTATTCATTCTTTAACAGCGCTGGGAGTGGGAATTGAAGCAGCACGCGCATAAATCAGGCGCGGAAATGAAACGTCTGCTTATAAATTTTCGCAACCAATCAGCGAAATCAGCTCCAGCGCCAGCTTCACCCGCTTCAAGTCAAGCCCGCAGCTCTCTTCTTGCTTCAATTATTGTTAATGACAGGCAAGGCCTGCCGCCCGCTGTGAGTTTTGCAGCAATTTCCATGCTTAAAGTCCTCCTCCGACGTGGCATGCAACATGTTAAGCAGCCAAAATGAAATGAAAATTTAATAAAATAAAAAAAATACGACTTGCCAAGCGAACGGAGCGTGGAGCGAGCCGAGACTCAAGCGGGGAACCAAGTCGAAGACGTTTGCTCAAATGAAGATGTATGCCAGCCGGGCGTATGAGTAATATGCGCAAATATGCGCATAAAATAAAGCAACTTGTAGCAATTTCCCTGCCTCGCGTCGTTTCTCTCTGCTCGCTCTCTCACTCTCTGTCTCTATATTCTCTCTTCTCTCTCCTCCTCTTTATCCGTCTGTGCCTTCTTGTGTTTAATTTAGCCAGCCATAAACGTAATGCGGCGCCTGAAGTACGGGCTCCCCGAATTTATATGGCGCCACATAAAACTCCCCTGTCCTCTTCTTCCAGCTGCCTGTGCCTGCCTCCTTACATTTCATTGCCAACAGGGCCTAACATAAAATCATTTTATTTGAGACTCCTTTAAAGGCAGATTGTTTAACATGAGTAGAATTTACACACACACATACACACAGAAGGCCCTTCATGTCAAATACTCCCTATATTTTTTATTAAATAATGATTTTTATTTTATTAAATTATTTTTATTGATTTATTTGAATAACTAAATGAAAATTATGAAATAGTTTCATATTTATCTGTATTCTGTATATCCTTAAAAATATTTTGCTATATTTAATATAACTAATGATTGCATTCGATTTCATTTATTATAAATTTTATTTTTTGTTATTTTTATTTGTAATTTATTAATAAATTATATCTTGTTTATTGATTCACATGAAAAACAAGTCAATGTTACTAAATATTGTTAAATTAACCTGTATTCTGAATATGTAAGAAATTTGTTTATTTGACATAAAATAAGTATTATATTGGGTTTAATTTATTTTAAATTTGATTAAATTTATTCTATTGTTATTTTCCATTTGGAAGTAATAAATTATTTTTATTTATTAGTTTAATATTTATGAAGACTTAATTATGATTTTATAAATTTTATTATTTTGTTTTTTAAAAATGGTAAGACTAAGTTATTGTAAATTTCTTTAATGTTTTACTTAAATTATTTTTTTTGTTATTCAAAGAACATGTTACTATATTAAGTTGTTTTAAAATTATTATTTTATTTTTTAAGTTATTATTCGGTACCTTTTTTTATTTTTAGTACAATTTGAAGTTCTTCTTTGGTCTTATTCATTCTTCTTCAATTTCAAATATTGCTATATTTAAAATACTCTTGGATTTCCTTACTCAATTCTACGCTCGAAGTGAGCTTATTCTATTGCATTTGGAAGGGATCCTATTTTAATGGCGGTTCCCAATGTGAACTGTGGCCTGACTGAGTCCGCCACGCTGTGTGCCCTGCCCAGACAGACCCAACAATTGCACCAGTATGCCGACTCTGTCCCATTGTGTCTCCCATTTCAAAGGGACCCGACAGCGCCCGCACCCACGGGGGAGTAAGGCCCTCCCCCACTCGTATAATGTCGCCATTCCGCGAATCCGTTGGCTGCCAGCACGTTAACATATCTGCGATAGCATCCATCAAATATCAAGCGCTCCTGCGTGGCTGCTGCTGGCGTGCTGGGTGGAATGTGGCAGGATAAACAGAGAGGAGCTGCCGCTCGGATGACTCCGGCTGCCTCCTGTCAAGCCGTCAAATTTGCTAAGCCTACGCCAAATTCCCTTTTCTGCGGTCTGCTCGAGTGTATCAAGACATTTGGAAGCCCATGCTCCATCTCTCTCTCTCTCTCTCTCTCTCGCCCTCTGTTCCACTCTCTTTCTGCCTGCTACACAAAATTTAAGTTATTTTGTTGTCTAGTTCATTGAATTAGCCACACCAGCAAACAGCATAGACACACACACACACACACACACATACACACACTCACACAAGCACACTTCTAAAATAAATTGAATTAAATTGATGCGCTAGGAAATTGAGGAGCTTTTCTTTAGCTTTTGGCCACAAACTGTGAAAGGAAATTGCTTTTAATTTTGGCACAAATCTCTTTTTAATTTTTCTTCGACTACTCTCGGCTCTATCTCCTGCTTTTCTTCCCCTGCTTCTGCTTTTCTTCCCCTGCTTCTGCTTCTTCCACTAAGGCCTGTTCTGGTTTTTTGCCAAGACAAAATGGAAGTGCACAGCTTGAGCCTGAGTCCAGAAAAATCCTGTTTTGCCATCAAATTCGAGCCAAGTCGAGGCTCGAACGAAACGTTGTTGCTATTCTTTTTGTTGTAGTTGTCGTAGTTGTTGTTGTTGTTGCTGTTGACAGCACATGTGCCATCGAAATTGCCACACAGAGCTAATCAAGCGGCAGCTGTGCAACATCAAATTGTTGTCTGTGGCACAGTCACAGCAGAAGCAGCAGAGAGCGAGGTAGAGAGAGTAAAACAGAGAGAGAGAGAGAGAGAACGATAGGGCTGAGCAAAAACTATAGCATACTTTGCAGCGCCACCGACAGCCAAGCTGACCAAATGCTAAATAGATGCAGCAATAATTAACTGCATTAAGCCGGCAGCAGACGGACAGACAGGCAGGCAGGCGGACAGGCAGACAGACAGACTGGCAGACAGGCAAACGTAGCATCCTTCGCAGCGTCCTTCTTGCTCTCTCGTTCTTTTGCCGGCAGCTTAGCTTGGCATTAACGCAATTTGTCACAGCAGCCGAGCCAAAAGCCGCTCGACAGGCCCCCAAAAAAGACAAGTAAGAATGCGACAGTCGAGTGCGCTCGACTGCAAGATACCATTTAGCTAAGTTTGTCTTTAGAACTTAATCCAAAATTTAAATTTAGCTCTGTGCATTTCACTGTAACTTTCGCATTTATTGGCTTGTAATTGTATTGCTAATATTCAATTTTAATATAAGTATGGAAAATCTAAAAATTGTAATTTATAAACATTAAAAATTATTTAAAGTAAAAAAAATATACAATAAATTTTTTTAGGATATAAAATGAAGTTAAACTGCATATGCTAGACAAAGATTCTGCAGTTATTGCAATATCAAAGTTTTAAGCGACACACAGAAATCTATATAAATATATATAAAATAATATATTAGTAATATTTTATATACTTCATATGTTCTGTTTTTTTCATACGTTTCCACAGCGCTAATATACCATATCTCGCATTTATTAATGGGTGAAAGGAATAAACAGCACGTAGTAGAGCCGAGTTCCGAGTTTCGAGTTCCGAGCAGCGAGTACACTGTCTAAACAATGGCACATTGAGCCGACAGCTGAAATGGCGTGCAAGTGCGCACACCTGCCTGACACACACACACACACACAGAGACACACACACGAAGAGGGAACACCGCATTTATTTTAAATACAAAAGGCATGAAAATGAAGGAAATTCCACAGCATTGACAGCTAGCTAAAAATTGTAGTTTTGCACTCTGGAAAATGCCAAAAATTTCCGCTTAAACAAGGCTCAGCGAGGCAGAGAAAGAGACATGCCTGCAAGGGGGGAGACGGTGATGAGGATTGAGTTTGAGGTAGCGGCTGGAGGCTACTACACACTACATGCTGGCTTAACGACGCTTGCACTTTGGCAAAAGAGTTTTTTGGCTTTCTCTGAGTGCGAGCGCAGGTGTGTGTTTGGTATGTGCCGCCTGCATGTTTGGTATGTGTGCTGGTGTGTGTGTGTTGTGTGTCGTTTTAACGTGCAAGTGCAGGTGCAAGTGAAAGGTGCTTTTGGCCAGCTAACCGTAATCCCTTTGGGTGCCAAGCAGCACGACCGCACTGATGGGAATAGTACTTGTAGTTGCCTCCCCTTTCTACCGGTCTCGCTTTCCCGTTCTCCCGCTGTCACTCTCCCTTTCACACTCATGCTCAGCCTTTACCGGAGATGATGATGATGAATAATGTGCGGCTGAGCAAAACGTTTCAATTTTCATTTGAAAGAAAGAGCTTACCACATGGATTTATGCTGCATTCTACTAGCATTCCGATTCCGATTCAGATTCAAATTCACAAATTTGACTATGGCTAAATAAAGTAATCTAAAGCGCATAATGGAGAGAACTGCCGTTTCGCAAGCTTTGCCTTTGAGTTATTAAATAAGTTGCCAGCCGATAAGCCAGTCAGCACTTGCTACTCAGCGAATTTCGCAGCAGCCGCACAGCCTCAAGTTGCTGGCAGCTGCTCAAATTACGCATACGCCGCGTTGGCCGCGCTGCGGCCGAGTAAATCGCCTTAGTCAAGCAAGTCGAGTTGTGGGCACAGGATAGGAGGCAGAGGCGCCGTGGGTCTCGGCTTAAGCCCTAATAAACTAGCTGAAATGCATAGTTAAGCCTTTGTGCTGGCTGCAGCCCGCCTGGCACGCCCACTGTCAGCTTGCGTAGGCGTGACTTTAACTTGCGCTGGCATTTAAATCAGCTGCGAGTCGTATAAATCTAAAAGCGCAGCGCACTTATCGGCGCCGGGTCGGGTCGGACCTGGCCGGGCCGGGTCTAGTTGGGTCTGCTTGGGACTGGCTTGGCCGATGACTCAGTGCGCTGGCCGTTTCGACTGTTGCCATCTCTGTCTGCTTCTTGCAGCAAATCATGATAATAAATTCCAATTTTATTTAGTCAGTGAGGCGGCAAAGCACCCTTGTCATCGTCAACGCTTACTATCTGCCAAGGGTCATCGAGGGAGCGGAGGGAGTGGGAAGCAGGCGAAAAGAAAAAGGCAAACGCTTCATCTGCTCTCGGCCCTAAAGGGCTATGTGTGTGTGTGTGTGTGTGTGTGTGTGTGTGCGGAGTCCATTGCTTCAACTACTGCTTGGATTAACGTTCGTTCTTTTTTTATGACTTTTTATTTTGGCCACATCCGCCGCCTTGGCAGCGTTTCCCCCGTCTGCTCGCAGTCTGCTCCCAGCATGCTCGGCCATTCAAATAAATTCGCGTGGCGCATCGGGTTTTTGTCCTGCTTAACTTTCGCCGAGCATAATCAGGTCTGATTGTAATGAATGGCGCAGTCGGGCCAATCACCGCACAGAAAAACAGCTCATCAGACCGCGAGCGGAAGAGGCGGACGTCGAGGAGCGGGAGGAGCAGAATGGATGGGACATGGATACTTCTGGGCACCACCAGGAGCTGCGGTTGTCTGAGCCAAAACACATTAGTCGTGTGTTGTGTGTCGTGTGCTCAAATTGTTGCAGCACACACACACACACAGAGGCAGGCCGCCACATGCGACACTCACACATACAGCGGAATCACTTGCATAGACCTCATGCTGTGGGGATTTAAAGCGAACTGCAGGACATGCGACAGCCAACAGTTTGGAGTTGCCCCACTCTGCGCCTGCCTTCCTCTCTCTCTCTCTCTTTCTCTCTCTCCCTTTTACGCTCGTTCTCCTGTATTCGCTGCCTCTTCATTGCCTGTTGGCAATTACAACGTTGCAATGTTGATGCAGCTTTTTTCCCATTTTTATGTGACAAAAAAGTTGACCAAAGCTGCTAATACGACTGTCAGATACCATGCACTAGAAAGACATTTTATTTTCTGCATAAGAATACCATAAATAGTAACATCTCCTACTAAATTCTGATTAATCAAAGGTTTTAACCCACTTGGCAAAAAAAATCTGCTGGCTTGACTGTCAGATACCATGCACTAGGTAAATACTTATTTTTAATGCATAAGAATATCATAATCTAGAGCATTTCCTACTGATTACTCAAAGTTTTTAAAACTTTTTTACTACAAAAAATGAGCAGGTAAGACTGTCAGATACCATGCATTAGAAAAATATTTTATGTTTGCAAAAGAATACCAAAAAGAATACATACCCCACTCAACTCTGATTAATCAAAGGTTTTAACCTACTTAGCAGCAGAAAAATCAGCTTACATGCCCAACAGATACCATGCACTTGAAATAACGAATTTTTAATGCATAAGAATATCATAATCTAGAGCATCTTTCACCCAATTCAGATTAATAAAATGGATTTAGCCAACTTAGCAATAGCAACTTAGCATGACTATTAGGTACCCTGCACTATGTACCCATTTATATTTACTGTTTTAGCTATCTGCGAATCTGGAAGAGATTTAGTCGAGCTCCAAGCTAGTTGAACATACCCCACAGCTCGCTGATACAGCGGGTGTAACAATGCATGCATACAGCGTTATACACACACATACACACACTGACACAGATACGCGCATCTCGCTGCTGCTGGTGCTGTAGCTGACATAGGCGACAGGCAGGACAGGCAGACAGAGAGACAGACAGGAAGACAGACAGATGGGCCAGTCACTTCCGCTTGCAGGCGTAAAGAGACGTCGGGAGGAAGCGGGGGCAGCACGGACAGGGGCAGGCTGTCCATTTTATAATACCCTTTTTTGTTTGAGCTCTCACGGCTTTTGTTGCCGGGGCAGTTGCTTGATTTGCATTTGCATTTGAGCTTGTGTCCGGGCAGCCGGCCAGCTACAGCATAATTATGGGCGATGAAAGGACGTCGCAATGCCGCACGACACACCGCCCGCCCCTCCGACTGGGTCTCGCCTTCGGGTCTCGCTTTGGCGCTGCTTTGATTTCGCTTTGGTCCGGCTTTGGCATCTCAAATGTTGGCACATGATGATTCCTGTGCCTGAGTGCAAACTTGCCAGAGCGCACACACACAATCAGAGGCCGAGGCCGAGCTTGGGCCCGAGTCGAGCCGGAAGTTGGCGCTGACACTGATAAACTGTTAAAAGAACGGAACGGAGAAGCCTTTAAGCCGCTTTCCCTGCGAGAACTTTACGATACTTTGGCTTGTTTACTTCGTAATGTGTAGGCACTCGGCACGCAGTTCAAACAATTATGCATTGCTGAAACTAGCAGTATTTACCACTGGCAGAGGGTTCAAAGGTCGGCAATCAATGTGCAATGCAATGCAAAATACTTGCCCAACTCTGAGCTCTGAGCTCGCAAAGCTGCTTAACAAATGTGCATTTATTGTAAACAAAATGGACTTCGATTCGTGTACTCAACTTTTGCATATGATGATTGGAAAAGAAACTTGAAGCTCGAGATGTGACTTTGACTTTGGGTAGCCGAAGTTTGCATACCCTTGCAAAATATTGCAACTTATTTAATAGGTTGCCAAATTATATTATTATATTATATTTTGGAGGTATGGTAGAAGACTATCGAACTCCTTTTATATGATCCAGGACAACTTTAGCATAGAATTTAAACGATCGTTTTTCTATAAGCCATTGTAAATATTGATTCATTTTCAACGAAAACATTAAATTTTATTTTTTTTTAAATACTGAATTACTGTTTCAATGGCAGCTATATAATATAGTAGTCTGATTTTAAAGTAGTTTATAGTATATAAAAGAAAATCTGCTGGATCTGCTATTTAGTCGAAATATTTATATTTCTATAAACTTTGTACGCTCGCGAAAATTTCCCTTGCATTTTATCCAGTATTATTAAAGCCACTGTAAGAAAAGTAAATGCGAAATGGAGTAAAATGCGAAAAGGGAATTGGCAGCATAAAGAAAGCGAAGAAAAAGCGCAAACAGATTTCACAATATTCCCTAATTTGCGCAACCTGATTAAACCAAATTGTAGGTTTTGTTGTTTCCCGAAATTGAATTCATTTGCAATCAAGTCTGTGCCTGCACACATTCCTCTACCTTTCCCCTAGTCTGGTCGGGGCTAACTGCATTTCAAGGCTGAGCTCGGTTGATGACATAAAAGTAATGATATTAGAGCTTCTTTCAAGGTAACACATAGCCGCCCCCAATTTCCGTAATGCAATATAATCCCAAGCACTTTTTTACGCAGGGTGGTTGCTTTTTTCGGTGGTTGCAAATGGCCCACCCAACCACCGTACGCTCGTGTTTGCTTGCTTCACCGCCCCCAACTGCGACCCCGTTGAGCTAAAACAAACATTTTGCCTGACTCTACGCTCTATGTAGCTTCATTATAAAATCGATGGGCGGTTTGAGGTGTAAATGAAGCTCAGCGCTGCGGGGTTAAAGCGGTGGATGGTTACCTTTGCTGAGCATTTTTCGGGGCTGTGTTTGCTACAGTTGCCAGCATCGAGTTGTTTATAAGAATGGAAATTTAATTTTCCAGAGCGATTGAAGCAGTTTATTTTGAAAGCATGTTGTGGGTCTGCAGCTGTGAACGTTTTCATGGCATGTGAGATTCCGGAGCGTCTGCAGAGAAATTGTAGTTATGGTTCAAGCCGGAAAATCACCTACTTTGATTGGCCATGAAGCGCTTTCAGTGATTGGGAGCACAACGAAGTAAGCTTAAAATCAGAAAATCACTAAAATCCACAAACTTTATAGAGAGGCACTTTTATAGTTTTAAAATCAATTTTACAATTTTCAAACTTATATAAAATAACTATGAAGTTGAACATAGTCCTAATTGAAACCATTTAATCTAAAATGTTGAAATTGTTAAAATTTCTCTTTTAAAAAAATCATTGAACGTACATAATTTTCAGCTTAGTTTTAATAATCTTTTTTTTAAATTTTATAAAATATATTATTTAGCTATGAAGTTGAACAACCATCCGCAAGAAACCATTTAAGGTTAAATGTAAGTTTATTTTTTATAAAGATTTAATAAAGTTACATGGAGCTACACTTTTATAGTTTGCATTATTGATGTATACAACTATGAAGGTAAACAAAGTTCCTTGCAAACCATTTAAGTCTTAATTAATTTTTAAGTGGAACTACCACAAAACTATTTACTTACTGCCAAAATCAATAACCACAAGCTTTATATTATTAGGATTTCAATTTATTTTAATAAGTTTTTTATAAAATCATATTGATTTAGGCATTTCAATTCTTCGAATATGAGAAAATAAATCACATTTAATCGCAGAGTGCATATAAAAACAGTTCTATAACACAAAACTATTTACTTAGTACCAAAATCAATAGCCACAAGCTTAATTTTCTTAAAAATTGTTTATTTGTCTATGCTAAAATTATATTGACCGAGCATTATGATTCTTGGAATATAAAAAAATAAAATAAATAAAGCAGTTTAAGTGCTCAGTGTATATAAAAATAGTTCCATAAATTTGTTAAGCATTTTGCAAAAAATCAAGCACTTTGAATTGGAATAAATTATAAACTGCTTGAAAATAAATTGATGTTGTTGTTAGAAAGCAAATAGCTTGGATGCAGAGATCCTCAAGTAAGCCATACCAAAGATTTCAACTGTCAGCCCGACTTAAGAAGCTGCTGGCAAGTGATGAGTGTGGTTCATCAATGAAGAGTAAGAAACGGGATGGACTTACATTAATTCAACTAAGCTTAATCAGCTTAGGACGAGCTCAGAGCCTCGCCTATGCAGTGCTTAACAACTGGCAACTCTCCGTAGTCCAATAGATGGCAACACTTTGATCCAACTGTCCGACAATTGTAAACAAGAGCTCACTCGACTTGCAGTCGAGTTTGAAATTTCCATTTTTGGCTCTGCTCGTATTCTTAGCCTTGATGGCAGGCCACTCCAGCCAGCCCGATTCTCCTGCACATTCTCATTCCCATCCGCACATGCAAAATGCGATTGCGACTCGGAGTCTGTGTCTGCCTCACCGATTAATGTTCTCCGGGCTTGTGTGGGGGGGAAGGGAAGTCTGAGGGTAGTGGATTTTTTTCTGCTCGGGCAGCGGCAGATGCTTCTGCTTTTGCTTCTGCTTCTGCTTCTGCTGTGCTTGTGCTTCTGCTGCATTCGCTTGGTCAGTGCAAAATAGACTGAAATTGATGATGTCACTTGATAGGGCGAATGAGTTTTTCATTTTTCACTTTTCACATGGCGTCAGAGAAGGAATTGCGGCAGTGCGGGCGCAGAGGAGGCGTGCCAGCTCCACGTTCGTGTTGTTTAACAAATTCATCCTGTTGCTTGCGCTTCAGTGCGTGCCCAGTGCCCGCCGGATAGCCAACACATTGCATTGTGTGCTGCTGCTGCACAGCGAGCAGTGGCACACACACACACATACACACGAAACACACAGGAGCGCACACGAGCACACACATGTGCAGCTATTTACATAAGCGATTTTTGGGCCAGGCCAGGATGGGCCATTGTTGTGCATCGACCTGTTTGATTGGCTTGCTTTTTGCACGTTTTTAATTAGTGCAAGGCTCTCGCTCTCTCTGTCTGCCTGTTCCTCTCTCCCTCTCAGGCAGCATGTGGCATGTGGCAGCGTTGCTTTAAGTTGCCAGCGCATTAAACAAAACGAAATATTTCATAAGCGCATTGCGACCAAAAGCCACAAAGCTAAATGATTTATATGCAAAGTACTTCGAGTGCGTTGCGACCGAGTCTCTGTGTGTGTGTGTGTTTGTGTGTGAACATGAGCATGAGTTGTGTGTGTGAGCGTGTGTGGCACCTTGCCTGGCGCGGCAAACAAAAGGCCAACAATCGACTCAATTCCACACGACTCGTTACAGCCACGGCAACAAATTTTCCAAATTTTCTAACAATAGCGCGCACACACGTACACACGTGCACACTCACACACACACACACTCAGTTTGCGGGAAAATGTGAAGTGGAATCACTTGTGTATTGGTTTTGCCGCTCCGCTTCAGTCTTTGAACTACTTTTGCGAGTGCCTCGCATTGCGCCGAAGTTATGAAATTCGCGCTTTAATTGCAGACCCAAATTTGGCAAAGGGAAATTTAATTAAATTCCGGGAAACTCGAGCAAGTTTGCTATGTCTTGTGTGGCTTATGCGGCATGCACAGATAATGCAAGTATTGAAAGTGGTATATACTATATGATTATATTTTGTATAAATTGGGGTTTGTTCTCAATTTACTGCGAGGAATTTGAATTCGAATGAAATTGCAAATTTAGCTATGTAATTTTAATTTTATTCTGTTTAGTCTTAGCCTGAATTTGACTTTCTATATACATATCTCCAGTTGATTTTCATATACATTTAATTTTTTTCCTATTTATTTATAGTATTCGGGTATGCTATAAGACAATTGAATTTTCGTCCAAACAGTGGTATAGTTGGCAGTGCTGTATTGAGTGGCTAGGAAATGTTGGGCTTAGACGTTAAGCCAGTGTTTTGCACTAAATAAACTGTATGCCATACTATATATATATATATATATATATATTATGTAATACATAACTTCATGTAATACAAATAAAAATTATTCTCAGTCATCTCAGTCTTTTAGTTTAAGTCCCACAACTACTTCTATATCTGAATATGAATTGTTGGGATTAGTTCTTAGTCCTTTGCTTTAAACTGTATTCTTAATGTGAATATTTAATACAAGGACAACATTTTTCTGCCGTCTTAGTCTTTTACACTTCCTTCTATAAAATATACTTTTACTTTATTTTATTTAATGTTTTATGGTAGATAGTTTGAAAGGGCTGAAATCATTTTCCATACAATTAATTCGAAAGTGGCATTAGCTTTAACGATAAAGCTTAAGACCTACTACTACACAATTATTGATATTATTATAATATACATACATATTCATATTTCTTACTTCTTACTTTTTAGTTTTTAATAATACTTAAACAATGAAAGAATTTTTTTTCATTTTATTACAATGAAATACATTCAAGCATTTTATATCAGCTACAAATCTAAGTCTATGTTCTTAAGTTTTTAATTACTATATTTTTCTATAGACCTTTTTATTTCTTACTGTTTTCTTAAATATACTAATATATAGATTAATAATATACAAATAATAATTTGATTTTATACTGCTACATAAATTTAAATGAGTTCAACTAAGGGCGTTTAATCTCTGTCTGTCCGCTTAACTCCCAAATACTTAATTTTATAAGCTCGCTTTCATTCTTACCATAGTATTCAGAAAAAATAATTTTGATTTGATTTAATATTATTAAATATGATCTTATATATATATATATATACTAAATATAGTATATATGCAATCCATACAATTTACGCTATCTGAATACCATTTAGATTTTATATAAATTGATAGTAAAATTACCTTTGCTTAATTTGAATTTATTGTAAAAACAATTCCTTAGTGAATTTTACTTTCAACCCGAAAATTGTAACCGAGACAATCTGATCCCAATTCCATTCCCTTTATTATGCTCTTCCCTTATTCCATATCATTCCCACAGATTATGCCCCACATTCACCTGCTTAAAGCTGTGCTATGTAAATGAGCTTGAAGCTCTTGAATTTGTATCAATATTTGCTCGAGCGTCGTATATCTTTTCGCTTGTCATCTCGAGATCTCTGCCCGCCATCTATATCTATTCACACACACACACACACACACACGCAGGCAAACACACTTAGCAAGAGTTGCAGTCTCTGTGTCAGGGAGGAGGGCTGTTTTGGGGGGTTGGCACTCACCTTATTGGAATTACCATTGAATTTCAATAGCTTCTTGCAGGATTTACCGCGACTCTCAAAATAGATTTCCTGTGGCGTGCGTCGACTGCGCCGCAGCTGCGCTGCCACAGGCGGCGTTGCCAGTGTCTTGCGTTGCATGAACAGCGGCTCGCTGTGACTGTGACTGTGAGTGTGGCTTGTGTGGCACTCGCTGCCTGCCACCGACTGCGTTGCCTTGTGGCGACTCGCGCAGAAGAGGCGACTCAAGATGCCGCAGCAGCCGCCAGTTGGCGATGCAGTTGCTCCCGTTGCTGCCACAGCACTGCGCGCAGATGTTGTTGTTGTTGTTGTTGTTGTTGCTGTTGCTGCCGCTGTTGCTGCTGCTGTTGCATTGCTGTTGGCACAGCAGCGGGCGGATATGGTCATTAGGCTGGCATTGTGGCGTCTCTGGCGATTGACATCCATTTCCATTTTGCGCAACTAAAAACTGTTGCCTACTTTCGAGCGCGCCGCGTTGCTAGCTGCAATTTTTGTTGTTGTTTTGGTTGTTGTTATTGTTGTTGTTGTTGATATTATTGTTACTGCTAGTTGTTGTTTAAACAGAGCACACAAGTTCCGACAGTTCCGCTCCACCTTATGCAAATTGTCAGCCGGAAGTTGCTGTCAGTTGTCGTCCTCCTTTTTGTGTGTATTTCTTTATTTCTCTTTCCTCTTTTGTCACTGGCAGGTGGTTCAATGTCGCTGTTAAAGACACACAACACAAGTTGGCGCCCTCGCACGTACACACGACGCTTACACACACTCACACGCACACACACACACTGCGTTCTCGCACTCGCACTCGAACACGCTGAGCTCAGACTCTGAGGCGACGCTTACGAGCCGAGGGCAGCGAGCCAACTGATAGCGCTGCTAGCTTGGCTTGCGCTGCCTCTGCCACTGCCTCTGCTGCTGGCGCTGCCGCTGCTGCTGCAGCGTGCAGAGCGTTGCCAGACTGTCGTCGCAGCGGGCAGTGCGCATGCGTGGGGCACAGTGTGTGCGAGCAGGCGACGGACGGTTGCTTGTGAATGAAGCGAAGAAATTTCGCCTGTTTACGTTAGTTGCTTAACAGTGGGGGCGGGGAAAGTGGCTGAAAGGGGAGGCGAGGTAAGAGCGGCAGAGACAAGCGACAGGGCATAAGGGACTTGGAGCGGCAGGTCAAAGTTGTAGCGCATTTTGCTTTATGTGTGTAATTGTTTGGCGGCAGTCGAGCGGCGCCGCATGCTATGCAGCACTTTTTCGCATACCCTGTAGTTGCGGGAGCTAGCCGGGTAGCTGAAACAGACTGTAAATTATGTTTAACTATTTAATTGTCTTGGATTAACAATTGGCATGTGTTGCTGCTTATACTCGCACTCATTATAGGGTATGTGTTTGTCGAAGCAAATTATTTTTTAAATAAAAAAAAATTATGTGTAGCATCTTCATGTATTTATTGCAATTCTTTTATAAATTAGTTGTACATGATCGCCGCCTATAACTTAACGTTATAGGGTAGATAGATGCTTTCTTAAATATACGGAAACTAAAGTTACAAGTCAAATCATACTTACCGTTATAGAGTATGTGTTAGTCGTGGTAAATAATTTGGTTTTAATGAAACGAATATTGAAATTCTTATTACGTATTGAAATTCTTTTATTATTTGGATATTTTTAATTTTTTTTCAGTGCTCATAAATAAATCGATGCATTTTACAGGGTATCAGGTAGTCTAATCGCTTTTCCGCACACCACTTTAATTTTAATTTAAGACACACTTTTAGAGTACTTCTTGTTCCACTTTCATTTGTTTCAGTGTACTTATGTCAATATATTAAAATTATACATGCAGGGAATCAGCTAGTCTGGCAGCTCCAACTATCAAGTCATCGAATACTCAGCAAAGAATGAATGTATAATAGCTTATCTATCTTTAACTCAACTTATGTAACTTACAGGGTATTAGTTAGTCAGGTCCAGCTGCCAATTAAATTCCAGTTTGATTAACTTGTCTCTTATTGAACACTTAAGAGTATCACCAAGCCGCACACATATCCGCTGCGACTTTAAAGCCATCAAATTATTCAGCATGCGTAATAATTGATCTATATAACTCTAGGCATATAATTTACAGGGTATCACTTGGTCAACCAATGCCACGCCTTATCTAATTCCAACTACTGCTATTGTGTCAGTACGCTAATGACTGCTTCTTAGCCTATACATGTACTTTACAGGGTATCAGCTCGTCCATCATTTGCAGCCATCACTTAAATTCCAACTTCTGCTGTTGTTGCAGTGCTCTGGTGGCAGATTACCAACTAAAGTGATGAGAAGGCACACATTTCATCAGGATATGAGTAAGTGTGTGTGTGTGTGGGTGTGTGTGTGTGTGTTTGTCTGTGTGTCTGTCCGCTCCGTACGTAATTTCAATGTTTCAACGTAATCTTTGATTTGATTATGTTGTTGAGCTGCCTCTGAGGGGTGCGCAGAACGTGCCGGGATGTCGTTCTATCTTGTCGTGGGGTGTGAGTGCGCTAGTGTGTGTGTGTCGTGGAGTGTGTTTGTGTATGTATGTGAGTGTGCGTCTCGGCCACTTCCGGCTGAAGCTATAAACGGATTATAAAGTAATTTAATGCTTTTTGTTGTCTGCCCGACAGCAGATAGTCGCCGTGTGCGGAGTTGAGCGAGGCGCAGCAGAAGCAAGAGAGAGAGAGAGAGTGAGAGGTAAAATGCGAGACAAAGAGGGAGAGCAAGTAAGCGAGCGAGCAATAAAAACTTTTAATGTTTGCGCTCGGGCATATCGCATAGCATTAGATCGCATCACGCATACGCACAGTTGGACGCGTTTAATGAGTTCCACTTTCGGGCAACAGTTCGACTTGGCTCCGGCTCGGTTCCGACTGCGACTCCGGCTCCGGCACCGACTCCGGCTCTGACTCCGACTCTGCTGGCATTTTTGTGCGTAATTAATGTCAGACAGTTTTGGCAGCTGTTTATCCTGGTCTGCCTCTCGCCCTCCCGCCTGCCCCACTGCTCTCTTTAGTTGGTCATTTTGGCAACATGTTTATCTGCCTCAATGCACATATGTGTGTGCCCTTGCCAGCCTGCCTGCCTGTGACTGTGTGAGTGTGTGCACACACGCACACTTAGATTGTCACATTAATTTCGTACGTTAAGCTGTCAACGTGGCCAACGATTTTTGTATCTCAAGCGTTTGTCCAGTTTCTGCTCCATCTCCCCCTTCTCCTGCTCCCTGCTTCTCTCCTTCGCACGCAGCGTGTCGATAGCTTTGGCCAAAAACGCTCGCATTTCTCGGCCATTTTTCTTGCTTTCATCTCGGGTCAAGCTCATAGCGATAAGTGCGCCTTAGTTTATCTTTATGTCCAGGCTTTGCCTTGCCTCCTCACTTCCCTCCCCCATGCAGCCTGCTTCCTCGCTTAGTTCGGCAAATAAATACGTTTGATAATGTGGCACGCACATTATATTGATGGCCGATGTCACTGAGCAACCTTCCTTTGTCCTCCTCCCCTCTCTCCGCTCACTCCACAACTTGCTCTGGTGTTAAATTGAATGAAGTGTGGAGCTGTCGAGGCAGCCTGCCTGTCCCCAGGGTGTGTGAGCCACAAACCTGTCGACACGCAAATTGTTGCTAGGAATTATTGTGAATGCATTCACAGCTGCATGCACTCGGAAATGTGCAGCAAAATTTACTCGAACTGTGCCCAAAATTAATTCGAATGCGGTGCGCATGTTTGTCGGCCAATTATCTGTGCGGCAAAATTTGTTGCAAATTCCACAATGCAAATTGTTAATTACGCAGGGAGATAAATAGTGAGAGAGAGAGAGAGAGAGAGAGAGAGAGAGAAATAAATAGAGTAAGGTAGATAGAGAGGTAGAAAATGATGAAATAATTGGGGATTATATTAATAAGTTTGAATGCAAACATGAATGAATTAAATTCATCTGTCAGTCGAGAAACGCATACTCTATCAGTGGCTTAAGCCGATTGTGGTAACTTAATTATTTACCAATTTATCTGTTTACTTAATTATCTGTTTTAAAGGAAGCTAAATATTGTAAAGTAATTAAACATGACTTTAGGAGCTCGACTACTACCTTACTTATGTATAGTAAATATATTTGTATATTATATATTTAAGTGATTTCATTAAAATTGTATTGCTTTATTTGACAAACAATTATCTTACAAAATAACTGGGGTTTTCATATAAACTAGATGAAATTAAGATAGAAAGTAGAAATCAAATTTAAATATGATGCATAATGATGAGCGAGATTTAGCAGCTCAAGTTTTTTCAAATAAATAAAAAAAATGTACACACATAAATGATGAAATATAATATGACCAGCTCAAATTTATTTTAAATAAAAATACAAATATATATATATATATATATATATATATATATACACATATATCAATAAAAATAATATGCACATTTCGGTATAACTTGCCAGCCTAATTTAATTTGGGTAGCTCTTGTTATAGCCACATTCTGTGTGTTCATACAGATAAACGGACAGTCGGATACAGCGTACTTGGGTAGGCTGTAGTAATGTGTTGTTGCTTAATGTGAATGACCTTTCAAATATATTTTAATACAATGCAAAATATTTTAATTATGATATTCAAAAAAGATAGCTTTAGTATTTTTTATAAACTTTAGCAAGTTTTCTTAAGTTAAATTTATGGACAAAAAAATTATATGCGAGTTCCTGGATAACTGTCAAGTCAAATTAAATTTGGTTGCTCTTGTAACTGTCAAAATCTGTGTGCTTACACAGAAGGGCAGACGTATATGGCCAACTTTAATACTTTGTTCTATTAGTGAATATTAAGGTGCTTTCAATTGTACTCTAATATACTATAACATAATGATGATGACTTCTATAATGAAATAAAATGAATATTATTGAATTTTTTAACTTTTGCGACTGGAGTATACCTATTCATTTTTTACACATTATTAATGCTTAAATAATTTAAAAAATAAACACATATTTTTAAGCCTTTAAGAAGTTATAGTAAATTGACTGAAATGCTTCGTTCTGCCTTTTACAAAAGTTTATCCATTTAATCAAATTTTTATGAGTAAAAATTACGAAAACTGCAAAGTCTGCTTAGTTGATGTTGATCAAGAATATATACTCCGTTTTGAAAACTAATTCATACCTATATAATTTTTACACATTATCATTGCGTGAATGGTATAAAAGATTAAAACATGTTGATTAAAAATATATTATTTTGATAATATCATCTATTGTACTATACTATATTAACTGAAAAGCTTCCATCTGCTTGCTACAAACAATTTTAAAATAGTTATATCCATTGAACCGATTATGTACGAGTAAAGTCTATGAATACTAAAAAGTCTGCTAGATTGTTTATGTTGATCAGGAATATGTATACATATTTTCGCTATAGATGTCTCTTTTTGTGTTTTGCATAGTTTTCAAAAGTTAGACAGGCGCAGTTGTATGCCATTGCCCACGAAATATTTGAGAGTGCTCGATACTTTTATATGTATATACATTTTATACACTCTCCAATTGCATGACTGCAGCATCGCTTACAAATTGCCATTTGATTGCAGTGTAAATATTTACAACTCTCCCCTGCTCTCCAGCCCCATATCTGAATCTCTCTCACTCTCTCTCTCTCTCTCTCTCGCATCACACTCCAAAAATACTTCATTTGTTAACTAACTTTTCCGGCTGCGACTAGATACATTTCTATCTCATCGGACAAATACTCCAACTGCGAGTGCGGATACAATTTGGCCAAACTGCGCTGGACTCAACTTTGTAAGCCCCCTACATCACACCCTCCATCACCCTCCATCCACAATCAGTCTCAATTACGCAGCATTTTTGTATGTGTCGAACGCTGTTAGCAATGAAAACTGGAAACTGAAAACTGAAAACTGCTGCTGGAAAACTGAACTCGAGCTTGAAACTTGCACTGCATTTGCGAGTGAGAAGGAGCGCGAGAATTGCCCGAAAATGGATAAAAAAAGGCAAGAGAGCGAAAGAGAGGGAAAAAATTGAAACTATTGCCTAATTGCGAAAATGCTGCCGGGCAAACACACACACACACACACACGCAGAGAGAGACACACTAACACACATACACGCAGCGACAGGGTCCAACTTTGCCGAAGCGCAAGTGCGCCGAAAAAGAAAAGCACACTAAAAGCTTAAACAAAACCTCAATAAAGCCGCCGGGCAGTTGCACAGGAGCAGGCGTAGGGGGTACAGGGGGGGCGGGCACGGGGAGGCATGGCCAGAGGTCGTTGAAAACTATTGAGGCGGCAAATGGCAAACGGAAAAGTTTGCAGCGCATGCGCCACGGCAGAGCACGAGCTGCAGGAGAGCAGGCTGGAAGCGGGGAGCAGGGAGCAGGGAGCGGGGAGCGGGGAACGGGCACAACGTGATGTAAATGACGCTTTTATGTTGCAATCATGTGCTCTGTTTCGTGCTCGTTTCAATCCTCTGCTGCCGCTCTTCCAGCTGCAGTTGTTGCTGCTGTAATTTCGGAATCGCTTTTTTGTTTCATATGCAGTGAAATTTTATGATTATTGCGGGCAGGAGAGAGAGGCAGAGCGACAAAAAGTTGCCCACAAAAGTTGTCGCCTCAAAACACTTGGCTAAATGTCGCGCCTTGATGCCTTCGTTAGAGCCAGGCTGGCGAGCTGTGAGCTGCTGTCAGCTCAGCCCGTGTCTCCCGACTGCATGCAGGCAGGCAGCTGGCAGGCAGCAGGCAGGCAGGAGACAGCAGCAGGCAGGCAGGATGCGTGTTGGCACTTCGCTTGCACTCCAAGGATGACGACATGCTCATGAAATTTATGCAAATGCACGGAATTTGTATGAAAATTGTTTTATTTCATAGTCGCACACACTCGCACGCACACACTGACGTACAGTCACGCAGTCAGTTAGTGCACGCGCGTGTCATTGTCTTGTGCTTAAGCAGAAATTACTCATACCACGTGTTGGCCGAGTCGAAGCGATGCGATGCGATGCGATGCGATGCGACGTTGTTTCGACTTTGACATCGCCCGACAGTTTGTGTTTTATGCAAATTCGCAGTGCTGCGCAACAATGTTATTAAAAAATGATAACAAGAGGGCCCAAACAACAGCAGCAGCAACAACAGCAGCAACAACAACGGCAGCAACCACACGCAGAGCAATGGCAACAATAGAGGGAACCACAGCAAAAACACGTCACGGGACAACGACAACTGTCAGTTAGACCGGGGGCTGCGGCTGTCCCATGTCAAGTTTTTAGTTCGTTACGCCCTTTCTCTGCCCGCCCCTCTATTCCCCATGAGCACACTCGAGGTGGTGTTGTCGTTGTTGTTGTTGCTGCCTTCTGCATGCGTTACGAGCGTACAACTATGAAATTATGCAGTGAAATATGTTGCCACAGCGAAAAAGGAAAATGTGTAGGGAAACGTGGCAGGGAAAAAGCACTAGGAAATCCTCTGGCAACACCGAAACTTTGATGTTCTTGCAGAGCTTTGGGTTCCATTTGGATTATGAGATTGGGGAATAGAAACTCAAGAAGTTTTGAATAGCCATGGGCGATGTATTAAATGTAGTAATGCTTTAAAATAAATACAAAGTAAATGACAAATAAAGACGATATAATATTTATATTAAATATACAAATTTACAAGCGATCGTCTATATTGCTGAGCGAAGTAGTAAATATATTTTTTTAATTAAGAGAACAGCTCTGTAGAAATTAAAAAAAAAAATAGATACTTCAACATAAATAGAAAAAGCATATAAAAAAAGTAAATATTTAAAACAATGAACATAAATTATAGTAATTTTTCATTTTAGAAAAAAAATTAATACCTCAAAATAGATAGAAAATGTGTTATAAATATAAAGTAAATAATATCTGTAAATTAAAGAAAATGTTCCAATAAAACAAAAGATATAAATATTTAAAAAAATATTAATACCTCAAAATAAATAGAAAATTAGTTATAAATTAAAAGAAAATAAATTGCAAATGTTTTTCATTTAAAAATAAAATCAAATATAAATACTTTAAAATTAAGAGAAATATTTTATAAATGAAAAGTAAATACGTAAAGTGGTATAAGTAAATTGCAATCGCTTTCATTTAAAAATAAAAAATATTAATGCTTTAAACTAAATAAGAAATTAATTCTAAATTAAAAGTAAATAGGTAAAATAATATCGCAAAATTGTAGACACATTTCCTAAAAAAAATATGAATACTTAAAAAATTGAATAGAAAATTAATTATAAGTAAAAAGTACAAATGCAAAATAATATCAGGAAATTGTTGTCAACAAAAAAATCAATTATCAATACTTCTTTATAAATAGAGAATGTAATATAAATAAGAAGTATATGAGTAGTCATTTATTCCATTAAAATAAGAAAATATAGTCCTAAATAAATAAAAAATTAATAGTAAAAGAAAAGTAAACAATAATACAAGTAAATTATAGACCTTTTTAATCTAAAAATGAAATATTAATACAAAAAGGTAAAAAGAAAATTTATTATTTATAAAAAGTCAATATTTAGAATAATATAAATAAATTGAATTCATTTTTAAAACTCTCGTAGTTAAATTTCATACTTCCTTCCAAAAAGACACAAGATTCCCTGAGAGATTATGAGAAAAGCAAAGTCAAGTCTGTTTGCTGAGGTAAACAACAGTGCCTGCAAGAAGTATTTACGTTTCTTGCCATGCTTGCAATACGCACACATATACATATATATATACACACACTATATATGCGCATATATGTAGCTATGCCAAGATGTTTGCGTTCGAAATAACAGTTGTTGTACAAGGGAAAATGACAGTTAGACAGAGCGAAAGACAGACGGGCCGAAAGACAGCGACGTCAACTGAGCGAGGGCCAACATGTTGTTGCCAGGCGAACCGGCAACAACAACAACATCTTCTGCTGTTGCATTGCAGTTGAAAGTTCAGTTCAGGAGGAAATGCGGGAAATGTGAAAAGCTTGTCAAAATTTCAAGCTTTAGTTGCGTTTTGAATGTGAAATGCCAAAGGTGAGGCCCTTCGCCGATGCCAGCAGCGTTGCGCCAGCAATCAAGCGAAAAATTGTAGTAAAAGTCGAAATACAAGACGGAAAACACTCTCGGAATGCCCCATCGGCGCCGCCAGCGCTTTGATCTTCAGCCGAGCGTCGTCTGGACACTTGTTGTAGCACTCAAGATGCGATCGTACGATCGTACGGCTATATTTCTGTTTTCCCATGCAACTATTTATAGCAAGTCCCAAAAGTTGTTTAGACAAAAAACTAGAAATAACCAAAAATTCCGATCCAGACATTACGGAAATAGCAAGACGCGGCACTTAGTAAAGAGACAAGTACGCGTTTTATCGAAAATGAAAACAAGGCATCAATTTCGCCCGAACTATGCCACTCATTAGACAAATACTATTCGTTGGCACTGTGCCACATAGTTGAAATACTATTTTCCTTAGCATTGCGCACATTCCATATTTATTTATCGGAATACAGCACTGGCAACTTGACAATAAACCTGCGGCAATTTGTTGTTGCTCATTTTTATGATTTAGATCTATGAATTATTTTCATTTCTCTTAAGTACAGTACTTTATTGTGCGCTAATCAAGCAAAGAGAAAAATCGGCACTCCTTATTGCCTATATTTTGTTGTTGTCTCAGCTGCTCTCTACAATGCGTATTCTCTTAAACTCACTCCCAAAGCGCGTAAGGCTAGCTTAACATGAGTGCAAAGAGGACAACGGAGCGCAAGTCTAGCTTAACTAGGGTTGCCAACTTGTTTTAACTAGAAAAAAAGTTTATTTTGATCTGATAAGAATTTTAAACAGTAATTCAGGAAAATAAACAAAATTTCATTTATTCATTAATATAAATACATATTTTTTGAGCTCTTCGCAACATTTATTAATTTACATAATTTTAAAAAACATTATATGCTTCTCAACAATTAAAATTAAAATTAAAATATTTATGAAGCTCATTTTTATTAAATTTACAGTCGCCTTATTTATTTTTTCTCGCCATTTTGCAGTCATCATTGAAAAAACTCGACCAATAAATGCAAAGGTGACGGGAACAGAGAGTAGAAAAGCTAGAGTTTTAGTAATATTTATGAATTTTTGTGAGTTGCTAGCAACACTGTCATTTATGAACTTTCTTATGTAAAAATATATACATACTTATAGTGCTAAGAATTCTTACACTAAAAACAGTATTTTGTATACTTTTTTTTGTTTAACAGTAAAAAGTATAATGCAGTCAAAAATTGTGTAATACTGTTTTCAACTGTATGGTTGGCAACCCTAATCACGGCAGCTGAGTGAAGGAGAGCGCTCACTCAGCTAAGAATTACTTTCTGGCATTTGGCATTTTTTTGGAAGAGAGCAAATAATTATAATAATAATTTGCTTGCTTGCTTTGGAAGGTATTTAGGTATTTAAGAGAGCATAAGGACAATTTAACATTTGATAATTTAGTGCAATAATCAAAGCTTGCTCTAGCAATGGGCAGGTATTTTTTTAAGAGAGCGCAGGGACATGTAGATAATTAATAATTGTGAGAGAGTGAGAGAGAGCTAGAACAAAAGCCCTCGCTCAGCTTCTCTTGCAGTTGAAACTGCTTTGGAAGATATACTTTAAAAGGGCATAAAGACACTTCAATAATTGACAATTGAGTGGATGAGAGAGAGAGAGAGCAAGATACAAAGTAGTCTGGAATTTTTATCTTGCAAATGGAAGGTCTTTTTAAGAGAGCGCAGGGACATTTCGATAATTGAGCGCAAAAATTAAGGCTTGCAATTGCAAGTGCTTTTTTTAAGAGAGCATAAAGACATGTTGACAATTGATAATTAAGTGCAAGCGAGAGAGAGAGAGAGGGAGGATCAAAGCTTGCGCTCAGACTAAAAATAATCTCTTGCAATTGAAACTGCTTTGGAAGGAATTTTAAAGAGAGTAAAGGCACATTTGGATAATTGATAATTAATTTATCTGGAATTTCTCTTTTGCAATTGCAACTGCTTTGGAAGGTATTTTTTAGGAGAGCGCAGGGATATTTTGGTAATTGAGTGTAGGATCGAGAGAGAGAAAGAGAGAGAGTGAAAAAGATAGAGAAAGGATCGCAGCTTGCGCTCAGGCTGAAACTCTCTTGCAATTAAAACTGCTTTGGAAGTTGTTTAATTGGAATTTTAAATAATTGATAATTAAGTGCAAGAAAAAGAGAGAGAGAAGCAAAGCTTGCTTGAAACTACTCTCTTGCAATTATAATATATTTTTAAGAGAGCACAAGGTGAGCAAATTTTGATAAGCGTAATTAACAATTTAGCTACGTAAATATTATTATTTTGCCACTTTTTATCATAGAGTCTAGGCAAGTCTTTAGGGTCCTTGCGCGCGTATTTGTTTTTCGCATCTCTGCCGCATGTCAAAATGGCGCTTTGATGCCATTTGAATGTTGACAGTTGTGATTGTTGTTGTAGCTGCTGCTTGTTGATGTTGTTGTTGGCTTTTGGCAAGCATTTCATTTGGCATTTGGCATTCGACAGTTGGCAGGAGACAGCAGACAGCTGCTAGTTGGCACTTGGCGCGTGGAGCTGCTGCTGCTGCTGGTGCTGCTGCTGCCATTGCTAATTACAAGGAATGTGACCTCAGCCTGATTTTTGACACGCTCGCCGGAGCAGAGCGACTGGCAGACGCCCTTTGCTCCAATTGCTGTCTCTTTCTCTTTAAGTCTCTCTCTCTCTTTCACTCTTAATAACTCTTAATAACTCTTTCCCCTCACTTGCTGCATCTTTCTCTCCCTCTCTCTTTCTCTCTCTGATAAGCACATTTCAGCCATCATTTCATTAAATGTAACACACACACACACACACACACACGCACATGCACGCATGGACTTTAGCTACAAGTTTATTGTTATTGTGCGCTGTGTTGGCCTTAATTTGCAGGCTTAACCCAAATCCAATTAAGTAACAAGCGTAAGCCACTTGCCAAGCGACGGCGAAAGCGACGACACATTGCCTCGTTTAACCCATTAAACACCTATCGCTGTCTCGCTCGCACTCGCACTCACACACACAGACAGACAGACAGACAGATTGCAATGCCAGAAGCCAGAGCTGATAATTTCAATCAATTTTAAGCCACATTCACACAGAAGGCCATTTTGCACTCGGCCGCCCTTTCGACTGCAATTTGGGCCCCGTACGACATCCTTGTTGTAGGTGCCTGCTGCAGCTACAACTACTACTACAACTACCTATACAACAACTGCTACTACCACCACTACTACAGCTGCATTGCGCACTGTGTAATTTGTCCAGTTTGCTGGGCAAGTGGACGATTGCTGCTGCTGCTGCTGCCGCCTTCTAATCAAAACTAACCCGACTCAAAAGAGTCTACCAATTAGTTTGGGCCTCATGTGATAAACAGTTAGGTCAGCATGCAAAAAGAATCGCATCGAAATTACGGCTGACTCTCTGAGTGCATACCCTGTGCTAACCAACTGAAGTGAGGTAGTTCGCAATAGTTTGAAAGCAAAAAAGTATTATACGCATAGTACAGTTGTGAGCATACTACTGTGAGCAAAAAATAAGGTGAATTTTCAATTTAAAATTCACGGGCTTAAGATGGCGAACTAGTTCTTTTTTTCTCGAGTTGGCAGGACTGTTGATGACATTTGGCGGGAATTTCATGTCAATGTCAGTATGAGTACTATATTTATATTTTGTTTACCAAACGATCAAGAGTGAATTTTTTTTTTTTTTTTTTTTTTTTTATTTCTGTTTAATTTACAATCTATCTATCTGATAATAAGTAAATTATATAAGGGAGGGTATTTACAGTAAGTTTTACACATATGAGGATGAAGAGTGCATTTGGCGATTTTTACAATGTCTGATTTAATTGAGCAGAGAAGTGCCATCATATTTTGTTTGCGGAATGAAATTTCGGCTGCGGAAACGTTGAGGAAGTTTGGGGATGGCCTGTGGTGATTCTACCATGTCCGAGAAAAATGTTTATAAGTGTTACAAAGACTTCAAAGAGGGTCGGGAACGTGTTGATGACTTGGAGCGCTCCGGACGACCATCGACGTCAACAGATGACGAACACGTCAATGAAGTGAAGGAATTAGTGCTCAAAAATCGTCGGTTGACTATTAGAGACCTCACTGATATGATCGGAATATCAAAAGGATTTGTGAAAACCATTTTGAAAGACCGTTTGAACCTACGAAAAGTAAAAGAAAAATCGACGAGGGCGCTCATGGCTATACCGAAAAGGGACTATTTGGCCTGTTTCGAGGATTTGAAAATACGTTGGCATAAGTATATTTTATCGGGAGGGGATTACTTTGAAGGGGATGAAATTGATTTAGGAGAATAAATAAAGAATTTTGACTTTACAAAAATATTCACCTTACTTTTTGCCCACAGTAGTATATATAGTATGTGTGTATTTATAGAAAACTTAGAGTATAAAATACCATTTAAATTAACAACAATTTAATTTTAATGCTTAGCATTAGGCCGACTAAATCAATACTCAATATTATATATAAGCTTTATAGCGATTCCATTCGTTCTATGCTAAAGATTAAGTGACAGAAATTTTGATTCTAGGTCCCTAAGTTATTGGAGTTTCAGGATATATATATTATTATTTATAAACTTTATAGCAATTCCAGTTTTCTTGAAAAAGTTTATGAAAGAAGGACATGAATTCAGGCAGCAGGCCCTAAGTTATTGGAACTTCACAGGGTATTACTAAGATTATTGCTGTTGCTGTTATTTAATGCTTATATTTCCTTTCAGCCCTTTGTTAGAATTGATAGAAATTGAGCATGACTTTCGGCTATATCCCCTAACTTTCTATATAGAGCTTTGCAGGGTAATATCAATACGCTTGATAGATTAAAATTAGATGCATATATTTTAGAGTGTCGTATATGCTTCGATCAGTTTAAAAGAGATCAAATTAAAACATGACTTCAGGCATTTTGTAGGGTATCGTGGGTCTACTCCCTGTGTACGCTTCCCAGCGCTTGTTACCTACTTTTTGCTGTTTTTGTTGTTGTTTCTCGTTTGTTTATGCAGCGGACCTCCAACGTTTTCGCTTTCGATCGTGCCTCGAGCCAGAACTGAACTAGGGTCTGGCCCCGTTCCCCTTGCCCTCCAGCTTCCCACTCAATGTGCGTCTGTCTTACCGGAACCTGGAATTGTTGCATGCATGTGTGTATGTGTGTGTGTGTGTGTGTGGGCAATTCTTGCTTACTTTGTTTTGATTCCGAGGTTTTTGGGTTTTTCTGCCTGTCCCGTCCTGTTCCGTCTTGTCCAGTCCAGTCCTGTCCTGTCCGTCCGCGCCGCAGCGCTTAATAACGTTATTTTCTCTGGTCATTGTACTTTTAATGGGCTGCGTAGCAGGCGAACCAAATCAAACGCCGCCGTCTGCCCATGTTGCTGCTCTTGTTGTTGTTGCTGTTATTGTTGTTGTTGCTGGTGCTGACTATTGGAATCGCTTTTGGTTTGGGTTTTGGTTTTGGCAGCGGCCAACAGCATCGATCATCATCATCGGCAACATCATCATGAGTTGCGCGTGAGATCGCTGTGCCGTTTTGTGTGGCCTTTGCTTCTTCTTGTTATACCCTTGCAGTGGGTATATCAGTTTTGGGCTGATGCTTGCGACGTTACTATCGTTATCATAATATATATCAGATCTCATAAGGATATTTATTTTTGATAGGCTTTATTAGCCGATTCGCTGTTAGGAAGTCCGTTTGTCAGTCTGTCCGCCTGTTTGTCCGTTTGTCTGTCCGTCAGTCCATTTATCTGTTCGCCTATCTTTCCGTTTTTCTGTCCGTCAGTACGTTTGTCTGTCCGTCTGTCTATCCGTTTGTCTGTTCATCTGTTTGTCCGTTGTCTTTCTGTCCGTCTGCCTGTCTGTCGGTCTCTGTTTGTGCGTTTGTCTGTCCGTATTTGTTTATCCGTGTGCGTGTTTTGGTAATATCTTTTTGCCTATTTTTTTGTGGGTCCTTTTGCCCGATAGTCTTTCTGTCCGTTTGTATGGTCAGCTGCCTTTCCGTCCTACTACCTTTTAAGGAATTGAAAAAACGCAGCTTTTGCAAGAGCATGCGAACTTCGGCACTTCAAAGATCTTATTGCTTGCTGTTGTTGTTGTTGTTGCTGTTGCTGTCGTGTCCGTTGCGTGGCAGCAACAACTTATCGAAAGCACACACAAAGTTGTGGAGGATGCGCATGATGAGGTTGTTGTTGCTGCTGCTGATGACGATGATGATGATGATGATGATGATGGAATATGTAGGCTCTTATTGAGCTTGAGCTTCTGGGTGGCGACGCGTAGCAGCTCACAACACACACTCGCACACACACACTCGCGCACACACAGCAAAAGCTCTTTCATTGCATGACAAGCGATCGAAACGTTTAAACAAAAATAAAAAGCAAAAAAGGGAAAACAAGCGAAGGCAACAACAAAAAAGAAAATAAAGAAACAGAAATTGCTCACAAAAAAAAAACACGTAAAGTAGCTAAAATTGTTGTTGTTATTGTTAAGTGTGTCTGTAGTCGTTGTTGTAACTTGCTGTTGTTGTAAGATTAAGCAGCATAACAACTCGGAGCAACCGAGGAAAAACATCAGAAGTAAAAGCGAAAGTTAAGCAGAGAATACTGATGAGCAGTAGCTAGATAGTATAATATTATTATTATATATAATATTGTACAGTATAGTAACTATATTCCCATATGCAACTTGCATTTCAAACTAGAAAGAAACGCTATTTGTCATACAGACGCACATTATTAATTGCACATTAATTAATATAATATATTTTTAAAATATATTGTATATTGATAATTAAATACAGTCAATCGATTTTAATAAGTAGACTATTATTATTATTAAATTTTCATCTATCTAAATTTATTCTCCGATCGTTCCTAAGGAACCATAGGATATAACATAAGTATCATATTGAACAGCTGTCGTAAGCAACCATAGTGTATATGGTATGTATCATATTTAATAGCTGTAGTCACATAACTAAGCTGAGATTTAGTTATTTATTACTTCCTGAAATGTTGTTATACAAAAAAATTATTTTAGCTTCCTGGTTACCACAGAAGTACAATCTTGATAGAATTCACACGAAAGCATTCGAATGTAGCTAACATGGAAAATTACGAATTTAATTTTGATGGTTTTTACTTATTCTTATAAAAATTAAAATTTTTGTATAAAAAACCAAATTATGTCTCCATTTTTCCGCAAATCTATGCACAAAATGTATTTTCATTACGATTTATAGTTATCGTTTTAGATAGAATTCAGACAGAAGCTTACAAGGTAAAACTACGACTTCGGTTTAAGGGAATATTCTTTCTATCTTTTTTTTAATTTCAAATTTTTTATTTTAATATAACTAGAGAAAGCTAAAGTCGAGTGCACTCGAGAGTAAGATACCATTTACATTAAGCTGTTAAAAAATAATATTTAATTTTAAATGTTTTTATCAGGCGAATTAACAACAACCAAAATTTTAAAATCCACATTCTGCGTAATGTTACCAGAGACCTTCCAAATAAATTTAGATTAGTTCTATAGGGTTAGGGGTCGTCCGAAATTCAATTTCTGCTTAATAATGCAAGAAACTTTCTACTAAATTTGATACGTTTGGCTCTTATTAGAATTGAGTTATTTGTAATAAACGGAAAATACCTTTTTTGATTTGCTGAGCGTGTGGACTTAGCACATCAGTTTTAAATAAACTTTGTATGTGTATGAAATACACGAACTCTCCCACCAAGTTTGGCGATTCTAGCTCTTTTAATAGCTGAAATCTGTATGTCCATACAGTCGAGCAGACTTGAAGTTTTGGGAAGAGCAGGTCGTAATTTTAAAGTCGTCATTTTGAATTTCAACATTATAATAAATTTATTTCGCCTTATGGAATAATGCTTAAGTCGTAAAAATCAAAGTCGCAAGTTTCTATATCCCACAAGAAATTCTTAAGCTTTGTTGTATTGTCGATCAAATATTAAAGAACCTCCCCTCAATGTACTCATATTTTGAAAGCTAAAAATTTACGAAATTAAAAATTGGGATTTTATGATATAGTATATCACTGTATATCAGGCGTTTCAGCTCATTTCGATCTGCTTAAATAAGGTTGATCATGATAGATCACAGATAGATTTATATAGTATATTTCCACATACATTTTAATGTAGTAAATAATTTAATGAGTTGCAGAATTTGCCTGCTGTGCAAGCTGCTATCCAGAATGATTATACCCTGTGCGAAGTACATACCCCGCACTTGTCTTTAGCAGTTTCCCAGGCAATTAATGCTGCGCCATTGTTTCGCCAGCACTTGCCGGCGCAGTTGCTCATTAGCCTAAGTATCCTTTGCAGCTCGCGCGCTCTGCTACCTCCCCTCTCTCCCCTCCCTCCCCTTGAAGGTCTTTATTCTTATTCAATATCCTTTGCACTTGGCAAATGTCTCGTTGCACATTTTGAATGCAATTTGCCATTGTCTCTCTGCTCTCCCCCCTCCGACTACTCCCCTGCCTCACTGCCTAAGCCGTTGCTCCTGCTACTCCCACGCCTAATGCAAGTTCTGTGTTGCGCACAAGATTTTCCGCTGCAATTTCCCAGGGAATGAATCGCTTTGCCATTTGCCAATAATCCGCTGCGACAGTTGGCAAAAATGCAATTAAAAAATTTTCACTTTGTCGACTTTGTGCTGGCAATTGCCCTTGGCCCCCACCTCGCCTCTCTCTCCTGCCTCTCCTCCCACTCCGCTCGCTCTTTCGATTTGCTTGGCATAAGTTTGACAGCAGCTGAGCCCCCGTCCGAGTTTCCACTTGGCGGGAAACATTCTTTAATTTAATAAAATGCGTGCCAAGTTGACAATTTGTCGGGTCGAAGGATGCGACAGCGAACGGACAGGCGGGCAGAGGGGGGCAGGGGGAGTGACGGGATTGGGGCACAGGCACGGGAAAGCGAGCTGGCAAAGGAGGAGGAGGCACAGACGGGCAGGCGGAAGATGAATAGAGGAGCAGAGCTAGCAGTGGGACAGAGCGGATGCCGGACAGGGGCGCCATTGGAAAACTTTTCGCTCGCTCTCTAGGGCCACGCCCAGTCGTCAGTAAGGCAGGGGCAGCAACAGTTGGCTCTGTCTGCCGGGCACCAGGTGCTGCCTTGGCGTGTGTGCAACATTTATTTGCTGCCTGCGGCGGCAGCCACCCCCCGCTTACCCCCGACAGCTACAGCTCCCCCCAACCCCCTTCCCTACTGTGCCTCTAGTCAAGGTGTTGTAATGTGCTAAAAACTGGGCCTTTGGTCTAAGCGAGCCGCATTCCACGTGATGAATGATGGATTTGCATCGCTCGCTGTGGCTGCGTGTAAACAAATAATCTAGGCTGGACTCTGGCAGCAGGCAGCCGGGCAGCCGGCAAGTCGGTTAGCTGCAAGCCAGCGTCAAGCTGGGCTGCTCCAGGGACGGGCACAGGCAACGGCCGGTGGCCGGTGGCTCGTCAGGGCCCAGTTCAAACGAAGCCACCGAAAACATGTGAGGAAGCGGACCACACACACGCACAGAGTGGCAAAAAACGAAACAAGCGGCGTATGATCGACTACGAAATACCCTGTAGTGCAGAGTAAAATTAAAAAAAAAAATTGAGTAACAAAAAAAGAGCACAATGGAGCGAAGGCATGTGGCTGATGATCGACTATGACATACCCTATACTAATGTAGTGCGTAGCAAAGCTAAAGCCAAGCAAAATTGGTGGGCAGGCATGAGGAGGTTAAGCTGTGGCTGTTGATCGACTATGAGTTACCCTATAATAATGTAGTGCAGACCAAGCAAGCAAAAATGGTAGGAAGGCAGCAAGTGTATAAGGGCATATGACATGTGAACGTATAAAATATACCCTATACAGACAAAACACAAGTGGTTAAGCGACTTAGAGTTATCCTATAGCGCGAAAAAATAGAAAATATTGTAATAAAAAATAATTTAAAATATTTTAAAACGCTAAAATATTCAAAATTGTGTCAGATACACTGTAATTTTTAATAATACAATTTCCCGGGAGTATAAACAAGCAAATGCTCGACTACTGGATACGCTGTAAAATTGAACAAAATTATCTGCACTTCATTTTCTGCGCAACTGTAACCAGGCAACTCCATTTGATTGCTTCCGCCTACAGGGTATACTCACAGAAATGGAAAACTCGGCCAAGCTATGTGTTTGTGTGTGTGTGTGCGTGTGTGTTGCGTTGTGCTTTGTTATGTTTTGTTGTGTTCGGTCGTGTTGGCAGCATCCTCAGCCTCCGCTGGCTCCACTGGCTCCATCGGCTCCATTGGCGTATTGATTATTGTGATCTGCCGTGTGCTTCGGCTCTCTCGGGGTAATTATGCAGGCGCAGCTGGCGCGGAGCGGTGGGCGGCGGCAAGGGGGGCGCGGCTGTCATTTATTTTAAACGATTCCTTTACACATGTCGGAGGCTGTCGCCGCTGCAGCCACCAATCACCAGGCTGTCCGTCCCGCAGTCAGACAGCGGACTCTGCTGCTGCTCCTGTGCCTGCCGCTCCTCCTGCGCCTCCGCCTCCTACTCCCGCTGCTACTGCTGCTGCTGCTGCAGTCGTTGACGTTGACGTTGGCATGCCAATCATTTCGCGTTGATGAAGTGCGAGTGTGAGGCAAAAATGCGGTACCCCAATAACTTCGCAGGCAGCGAGTAAAGCAGCGCAGCAAGCCGCAGGGATCATCAGCAAGGAGGCAGGGAGGAGGAGATAAGGAAGAAGCAGCGGTTGCAAGTTGCCAAATTGCTCAAATGAAACGACTTGGCAACTGAAATATGTCTTAGACAAGCGCTCGATAGGGCCAACTTAAGCTATGGAACCGTAGATGTTTTAGTTAAAATGAAATAAAATAAATGAAATATAAATTATACATAAAATATAAAATATAGAAACAAAAGAAATCAAATGAAAAGTGCATTTTAATTAATCAAATACAATAAATTAAAGTATAATTGTATAATAATTTTAATTATATAAATTAATAAGTTGTAATTTAATATAAATATATGTTTACATATATAAAGTAAATAAAATAAGAGTGCATGGTCTTAATGTATAAAATAATACACATATCTAAGTACAAAAAATAAAATTTAATAACTTGTAGAGCAAATAATACATACATTTCAATTTTCATTGTAACAACTCCTAAAAATATTCTAATACAAAAAATAAATGATTTTATCAAGTTAATAAATGTATTTAAAATGTATAATAAATTTAAATAGTATACATTATTTTAATACGATAATAAATGTATTTAAATTGTATAATTAGTTTAATAATTTATAATATACATGGTATTGAAAAAGTATTATACAATTAAAAAAAAAAATACAGAATAAAACATTAAGTTTATTAGTTGAATTCAGTTCCTTTCGAAACAATTTTTAAAAATATTGCAAAACAAAAAAATAAATGATTTTAACATCTTATAGTAGATGTATTCATAATTTTTAATGAAGGTTATAATTCTCATTTCTCCTTTAAAAATATATAATATGATACAGACGTACATTTGTATGTGTTGGAAATTATTTAAATTTAAATAATAAAAAAAATTTTGCAATTAATAAAAATAAGTAATATATAACTTTATGGAAAATAAAATAAGCAAATGAAATAAGCAAATTGAAGCAATCAATTAATTTACATATTAAATAAAAACTAAGAGCTTGAAATAAATATGATGAGCCACATACGAGTAAATGGTAGGTAAGTTTAGCCCAAGCCATCGTCTAAATTTCCCACACACTCCAATTTCCAGCAACAAATTTTCAAAGAAATGCCCAAAATAAAATCGTAATATAATAATGTTATAAATACTGGAGTATATAAATAAATAAACATATTAATGTTTCAAATCAGAAATCAAATTGAATCGAATCCTCATTTCCACTCAGCAAACTATCCCACACACACAGTTCGGTTGCCATCAATAAGCTGATACTACGCTCTCACTCTCGCTCCCGCTCCCTCGCGCCCTCCCGCTCACTCACATGCAGTCCGAGGCTCGTTCCGCCTTTTTGTCAATAATTAATTTGTTGAAAAATGCAACGCAACGCCGCTTGGGCCACCGCCAGAGCAAAGCGGAGCAGAGCAGAGCAGAGCCAACGTCTCCGTGCGGCGCGCCTTGCATTATGCATGAGCTCGGCCTGGCGGGGACCCCAAGCTGGACCCATGCTGGACTCGAGCCTGGCCACAGCCGCAGTCCCAGGCTGCATGCGTCCATCCTGCGGGCCCTTGAGTTATGCGCTTTAGGGGCGCCTTCAAGGTCTTTCCCCTTCCCCTTCCCTTCAGCTTGTCGAGCTGTCGTCGAGCTGTCTGTCCGCCTGTCTGTCCGTCCGTCCGTCCGTCTGTGCTTTGCCGCCGCCGTCGCCGTCGCTGATTAAGTCACTTGCATTTTCGCTGCTTTTTCTGCTAATTTGCTATTAATTTGCCGCAACGAACTGCATTTCGTTTCGTTTCCTGTCAGCGATACGCAACGAATTTCACTTTGCATTGTCAGAATTCTGGGAAAACCCGCAACGAACAGACAGAGAGAGAGAGAGATAGTAAAGGAGAGAGAGGTGAGCTTAGTGCAGACGGGCGACAGACGGACTGCGCAATAACCGTGTCAACGTCAGCGCGTTTTGAAAACGTAAATAATTCGTACAAGAATGGGAATTATGCAATGATACGAGTACATCAGGAAATCCAACTGAAAAGCTATAAAGTACTGCAGTAATAGCAGCACAAGCATTGAAGAGGGAATTTTTTTTGCACACGCCAATATGAAAATGTTATTGGTCTTATAGAAAACGTAAGAAGTACCGCAGGACACACGCAGTTTTGCACTAGCGGGAGTAAAGAAAATTGTACACATGGGAAATAGTAAAAATATACCAGTATTAATTAAAATTTAATTGGCATTAAAAATTAAGCAATTAGACCCATAGCAGAGTCAATAAGTACTGAGGGAAATTGTACAATTGGGAATTGCTGAAAATTCACCTGTATCAAATGAAGTGTAATTGTAAATACACGCATCCAACTTAATCCATGGCAATGTTCAAAAGTACTGCGGGAAGTTGTACATTTTTGCCAAGAGTGGTATTGTAGCGGTATTAATTGAAATTTAATTGGAATTAACCGCATCCAATTAGACCCGTAGCAAATACAAAAAGTACTGTAGAACATTGTACACTTTGAGAAATATTAAAAGTTTACCTGTAATATTCGAAAATAAATTGGAATCGAGATCATCTAAAAAAGCTCATAGCAAAAAATAGCAGGAGTCTAGGAATTTTACCTACTTTGGAACAGTGAATAAGTTTTGAATAAAATATAAATAAACTGCTCAAATAATATAAAATATATATATATATTCAAAATAATATACATAATAATACATATATAATATACATAATAAAATTTAAATTAAAAATATATTATAAAAATAAAATATAAATACAAAAAACTGCAAGTTGAAAATAACACTTATTAATTATTATTATATTATTTTATTAATTATTATATATTATATTTATTATATTATTATTATATTTATTAATTATTAATATTAAATAAAATAAAATGTTGTGGAATTAAAAATTAAGTGCAGAGCGGCCAAATTTTAATTAAATTATATGCTAGACAGTGTAATTTATCTAGTTGGAAAAATTTGTCAATTGGTCTTACAACAAAGTTAAAAGCTACTAACGAAGGTGGTTCTACATATAACGAAGCCATGGAAATTAAACGCAATTATAATAAATGTTAAAAAATAAGATAAGTGAGCAATTAATAGATGTAATATTTGTGACTTTAAATGAATATTTAATTGGCATGACTCATGCAACCAGTTGGTCTCATAGCCAAGCCAAAAAGTACTGCAGGAATAGAAACATGTGAAAACATGTCAGCAAAAAGCTGTCATCAGCAGAAAGCAGGGAATTTGTACATGGTTCTTCTTCTTCTTGTTGCTTGGCGGAACATAGAAACTTAGCCGCAGACACGGACTGCGACACGATCTGCAGTTGCAGCGGCGCAGGCGGCTGAATCAGAGTTCGAGTCCGACTCCGAGTCCGAAGCAGCAGCGACGTCAGCGGGCAACAGCGGGTAAAGCGAATCAAATGTTTATCTTCCGTGTGCTGGCGGGGCTGCCCGATATCGCATTACATGTCGTCGGGCTAAGCTGCTGCGCTGCTGGGCTCTGATGCGGCTCAGTGGCGCTCGCCTTTTTGCACTGAAAGTCACGTGCCGCGCATAAAACAAACGCATTTTATGTTTTACTCTTTTTCAATGAAAACGAAATGAAAACGAAATTTAAAATCGCAAATCGCGACAAAAGCAGAGCAGAGCAGCTACAAGTCGCAACAGGCACAGGCAGAGGGACAGCGGCAGAGGCAGAGGCGTGACTGTGTGTGTGTGTGCGTGCGGGGGGAGAGGCTGCCGCCTCATCAATGGAGCAGCCCCCGAAGCAGGCACATTAATTAAGCCAAAGCGCAAAGCAGCATAGGAAGCTATATATAAACACGCACGCACACTGACGCAGTGACGAGCGCGGGCAGCGCAGCGCTGGCTTCGGCAAAACGTCTTCGTGTCTGTTGGGGCGGCATCTTCGGGCTGCTGTCGCTGTCGCTGTCGACGTCGCCGTCGCTGCCTGCTGCCTGATGTAGCCGCTGCCGGCGCCGCAGTCGGCGCCCAGTTGCGTTCGGCTCTTCGTTTAATTTGCTTTGCGCACGACTCTCATTTTGCGTTTGCTCGTCAAGGCAGACGGAAGCAGCAGGGCTTCAGCTTCCGACATACGCGCGTCGCGTCAGCAATCGTCAGCGCCTCCTTCTCGCTGTGCGTGTGTGCGTGTGTGTGCGTGTGCGTTGTTTGTGTTATTGTAGGAGACTCGCGAGCAGAAGCAAAGCTTACACTCAAATACAACGGCAAGCTAACGGTACGAGCGTGAGTGCGAATGCGGATGCGGGTGCGGATGTGGGTGCAGGTGTCGTTGTTGTTGTTGCTGTTGTTGTTGCTGTTCCTCTTGTGCGCGTTGTGTTAATTGCTCTGGCAGGCAACAACAGGTGGCAACCCCCTGGCTGGGCGACAGCGTGCAGGCAGGCTGCTTGCGACGGCGTTGCCCAATTGCCGAATTCGCAGAACTTTAATTGCCGTGCGTGTGCATGTGCGTGCGTGTATATGCGAGTGTGCAAGTGTGTTGGTGTGTGTGTGTGTAGGGGGCGTGCAGCCCGCAATTAGCAAATCTAACAGTTCCAAGAATCGATTCACTGCAGCCAAAATTAATTGGCTGCCCTCAGCAAACAAAACAAAAGAGAGAAAACCCCAAAAAGAAAAGAAAGCAAAGCAAACAGCAAAAACCAAAAAAATAAAAATAAAAAAAAAATAAAGAATAAAACACTTAAAAAGCCGCCGCAGTGCGCTGCCAAAAATAATTTCTTTTTGCCGATATTCGGCCAGCCCAAGCTAAAGAAGTTGTCACAGCAACAACCAAGCCAACAACAACAACAACAACAAGAGAGACGTGTGTCAAAGGTTTGACAGGCCTTAATTGTGCAGAGCAGAGCAGAGCAGCGGCAGCAGCAGAGCCAGAGGCTGAGGCAGAGGACGTGGGGTTGGCATTGGGATTGGGGCTGGGGTTGCCTGAGGGTGGGGGTCTGCTCAAGTGGCCAAGCGTGAGCATCTGCAGCACAAGAGGCACAAGCTTTGGCAGAAGAGTTGATGAAGCTGTCAGAGGATTACGCTACAATTTGGTACGGGGAGTCGGGGATAGAAGATTAGGAGAAGTTTGTCAAGCCAAGCCGAAAATATTCCCTGCTGAATCACTTGCAACGGGCACACCATGCACTTGTCTGAGAAATGCTCAAGTTCACGTATTACGAAATCGGGTTGCCTTCAGTTCCATATCTAATGTAACCCAAGCCAGCAGATACTTTGGGCACAGCTGGCAGGTAACCTGAAGCAGGTGAGAAACAGGTGCCTTACCCACAAGCCACGTGTCGCTTGAAATAACCGCGGCAATGTTTGCTATCATTTAGTCATACTTTGTGAGGAGACTCCTACGAAATTGAGAACATATATCAATAGTATTCAATAATCAATAAATATTACACATAATGAAAGCAAGAATATTTATAGGAAATTCTCGAAAGAAACGGTTTGAAATTATTCTCGAGTTTTAGATTCGCCAGAAACTGAACTTTAAATTTTCGAAAAAAATCGAAAGTAATTGGAAATACATAATTTTTTATCATTTTTCTATTTCAAAAGGAACCGCGAAAAAAGTTGCTAATTTACTGAATATAAAAGGATTTTTAGAAAAAGTTTGAAAATGGAATAATAATATTTCTAAAATTCAATTTATATTTAAATGGAATCGTGAAAAATATTATAACATTTTATTTAGAAAGTTAATCAATCATCTGAATTATTCTCTTTTATAAGAATTTTAGAAAAACAAATGAAAATAGAATAAAAAAATTTTTTGAAATTCACTGAATTCAAAGTTACATGTTCTAGGTAAATTTCAATGGAATCGAAAATAATAAATGACAGTTTTATTCAAAACAATTTAATTATTACTTCATATGCATCCTCTTACATAAGGATTTTAGAAATGCCATTTTAAAATATATTAAAAAATATTTTTATTTTATTTTTTTTAAATTGTCTGAATTGAATTTGAAATATACTCAAAATTGTTTTTAAATAATTTAAATAAGAAAGGCAATAGTTCAAATCTAAAAATTAAAACACATTATTTTATGAAAAGTCGTATTCCTCTGAAATGTTAGATATGGAACAGGGCAGTCGGGAAATTTTTAAGAAATTGGGATTTAATAGTTAAATCAACAAAATATTACATTTTTCTAGGAATTGTTAAATTATTAAGCCATGATCGCATCCAATAGAAAGCTTTTGAAACTTGTATGTAGCAGAAAAGATATGGTTGCTCTGACATGTTTCTGGAAACTAATATGACATATAAGCTAAGAAACCTCACAACTGCACCCAAATCCAACTTAATTCGCCTCGACTCTAACTCGCAATTCTGCAGGCAATTGCCAATCGGTGAAGGAAAGAAATCGTGATCAAAGAAAAGCCCCAATAAATCGTAAAATAAATTAAAAAATAAAATAAAACACTATCAAAAATGCGACGGCAGCGCCTGCCAGGATGCCTCGCCTTGTCGCCGCTGCTGTTGCTGCTGCTGTTGCAAGGACTCGAGCTGCGGGCTGAGATTGCCTACTCGCCGCTGGCCAGCAACCGCATCAGCTCCGGCGCGACTGACTCGCAGGAGGCGCCGGGGCAGCAGCTGCTTGGGCAGCCCGCGGCCTGTGGACAGCGTGCGGCCTACGAGAAGATGCTGGACAGCATTGACGACGTGGAGGACCTGTATGTGGATGTGCCCGTGCACATCGCACTCGAGCAGCGCCAGAAGAAACGGTAAGTTCGCAGTTCTCCGTTCCCATTTCTCAGTTCTGAGTTCTCAGTTCCCTGTGATTTGAGTAATGCGCCTAAGTGCGTTGGCGACGCCGTCTGTCGCACAAATCAAATTAGAGTCCACACAATAACAAATGCCCAAAAAGGACACAGGCGAGTGTCTTCCCGGGGAGTGGGGGGTGGTCGTCTCTGGTCGTGTTGTGTGTGGTAAGAAACCAACAAAAATAATTTATAACCACGACGTGTGGCTGGCCAAACAAAAAACCAGCGCCAGATTTTTACAGTTGCCATAAATATTGGCCATGTGTGTGTGTGTGTGTGTGTGACTGTGTGTCTGCCCCTCTTATGCCTTTGCTCCCTCTACTTGTCTAAGTAGTGCGTGCGTGTGTGTGTGCGTGTGTGTGTGTTTAGTAGGCCCGCAGCTGCGGCCGCGTTGCACGTGGCGTATGAGCAACTTTTTTGCTTCTTTCTTTCTTCTGCTTTGCGTTGTTCCGCCTTGTTTTCTGCACTCCTCTTTTTGGCCTGGGTCAAGAAAAGCCGTCACGTTTTCGTTTAGCGCGCGCCTGGCAGGCATTTTGTTTTCCCAAATGACATACTCTACCCCCGGCATTGGGGCATGCTGCATGCGCTCAGCCAGTTTGTCGCGTCTGAAATTTCGACTTAAATTTCTCTGCCGCTCTCAACTGATCTTATTTAATCTAATATTTTTTGCCAGAGTTTCGTTGAGTTTCCGACCAACTTGACACTATTCGTTAGGCTTCGTTGTGTGGCAAGGCAACGCGTCAGGTTGCAGCTTGTGCGCTCAGCGGAAATTGCTTTCATTTCGCTCAACTTTCTGTCTTTTATTTCGGACAAGAACGTGCAAGCCCCTCGGAGCATCTTCTTACACTCGCAAACACACACAATCACACACACACACACACAAACATACTTAGTGTGTGGAGCGATGATCATTTCGGCATTGAGATGAATGTCGTGCGCCCGAGTCTCTGGTTGCGCCTTCCTCTCGCATTGCCGTGCGAAAAGGAGCGCGAATCGCTAACGAATTTACGAGGCGTGCAGCCGTTAAGCACGCCAGACGGACAGGCGGACGGACAGAGAAACGAGCAGGACAGCATCAGCTGCGGCTTCAGCCTGGGCGGAGCCAATCAAGCAACAAGCTGCTCGATCGCTGCCTCCGTCTGTCCATCTGTCTGTCCGTCTGTCGGTCTGCTTGTCCGTCTGTCCGTCGGTTGTTTTCATCGTCTCGAGTTTTGCGAAAACAAATCGTAAATATTAATTTTACGACTTAATTCGACGGCTCGCTGTGAACTGCAAATGGAACTGGAACTGGAACTAGAACTGGAATCGCGATCGGAATCGGCATTGCTATTGGTATTGGTATTTGATCTGGAACTGGGACTGGGCCACGCTGCGTTGCGCTGTGCCACCTGTGGCACATGCTGCTCGCGCCAATGGCCCGAAAATCAAAAACAAACTGCGAAAATTGTTTTTAATGTGTTGCTTTTATTGTTGTTCTTGTTGTTGTTTTGGTTGTTGTTGTTGCTGTTATTGTTGCATTTTTATGTGCGCCGCAGGCCAAAAACGCTGTAAACAACTTTTATGGCACTCGAGAGGAGCACAATGGCGCAGAGAAAGGGGAAAGAGCGAGAGAGAGAGAAAGAGACAGAGAGAGACAGAGGCGAGCCGGAGAGGAGGATCGGAGACGAAGGAGCAGGCCTCCCTCAAACAGCCTGCCGCCTGTTTTATGGCGTGAAACTATTTATTTGTAAGCGTATCAAAGAAGCTGCATAAACAACAAACCAGCAACAACAACAGTAACAGCAACAGCAAGTTGGGAGCGGGGGCGCATAGAGAGCTCTACAAATTTCTGGCCATAAAATGCGCAGCATAATTAGTTGTGTTTTTCTCATACCCAGCAACATATGTATGCGCAGGGGTATTATAAATTAGTTAAAATCGAAAATATAATTAACATACAAAAGGCAGCGACTGCGATATCTAGTATTGATCAGCTTCAGCATAAGCAAATTCCTGTTAAAGTTCTTTGAGACTGTATAAGGTAGAGTTTTTACCTTTATGAATTATTCTCTATAACCTACACAAATTAGTCTCAGTTCAATAAATGATGTTAGAATGATTAGAACGAATATTTAATAACTCACAAAATTTTTTAAAAAGCTTTCAGAATTTTTTAATTATATATATTTAGAGTTTTTGTAAAGAATATTTTACTGTTCTGTGCATAATTAATTAAATTTAATTTATGATGGTAGGATAATTATAACGAGTATTTAAGTATTACAAAAACCTTACCAAATTTGTTCTAAAAGATTTATGATAAAATGTTGTGGAATAAAAATTAATCACTCGTCACGATAATTAATTATTAAAAATTACCCTTGTTTATATATAGTTTAATAATTATTTAATAAATATTAATATTTATTAAATTAAATTCTAATTTTTTTTTTTTTGCAATATTAATTTAATATCTAAGCTATAACTCAATAGTCTTATAGAACAGACAAGATATTCAAGAAACTATTTCTCCCGCTTTGCTCAATTGCTGGATATCTCAAAGTCGCATACGCTCGACTGTGGCCGTTTGCAATTGCCTTTTTTTCAGCGATTTTCGCACTGCCTTCGAGTGCGCAGACCTTCAGCATCGCCTCAAATAAACTTATAGTTTTCGCGTATTTTTAGCTCGACGCGAGCGACTTTTGTCACTGCGAGCGTCTGCCACATGCAACTGCCGCAAGTGCCGCAACTGCATGCGGCACAGACAGACACTTGGGCGTCGCGTGCGGCGCGACGGACAGACACCCCTTGGACGCGCTTAGTCAGCCATCAGACGCAGTTCAATAGTCTACAATTTCACCCAAAAGCAAATCAACACGCACACACACTCGCACACACACACACACGCACTCGCACACTCATCAAGTTGCAGGCACTAAGTGCGCGTTGTGCCCATTTGGTGAGTGCTTCGTGAGTAATCGAGTGAGTGTGAATGCGTTTCTGTATCATTCATTAGGCAGGCGCAGAAATCGCACATTAGATCGAGAGTGAAATTCAACTATATTGCAAACACCATTCCCTCAGCTATTTTCTGACATACTATCGGCCAATATCAGGAGTATGCGTAAGATCTATGCACGTCTATACTCAAGTTATAAATATGTTGTTGATTCGTAATAATTACTCACAGTTAAGTAGGCTTTACACTGGGAATGCACCATCATGATATTTTCTTAGAATAGTTTCTCTTGAGCATTAAATATATCCTTTTTTATAAACTATCCATCCAATGAAATGCAAGTTTTATTGAAGCTTTTCTCATTGATTAACAATTTTTATAATTTTTACTTTGAATATAAATAAAAATTATTGAACAATAACTCGACAGTGTTAATAATCATATTTTCGTGAACTTCTTTCAAAGATTCCATATTCCAATATTTAATTCTCAATATAATATCCAATAAAATTATTAGTTAATTTCCAATATAAATAAATAAATAAAATTATTAGTTAAATTATATTATATTAAAAATATTAAATTGAGAATTGAATTCAACTTTATGAGGTTTTCGAAATAGATTATAATTTTTAATTTCTCCTTTTTTTTAATTTTCTACACTTGATTTTATTTAATTTTATTTTAACTAGGTTTTTTATTAATTTTTAATTACTTTAATAAATACAAATTAACGATTAATTAAATTAATCGAATTTATAGGGTTATACATATAAATATTTGTAAATAAATTGAATTTATGTTTATCTGAACATAATCAAACAGTTTTGTTTTCATCTTCCAATATACATACTTTTTACTTGAAAGCGTGATAATGTTGATTCTTGCATATTTGCCATTCGATTCTCTAAGTGCACGATGCTGAAATGATTTATTATAATAATCAAAATTCCTTTGGGTGCTGCCAAATTTAGCGGATTTTATAAATATTCATGGGCAAAATACAAATAATAAACATATATATATACTGTATAATAATAAGGCTGAGCAATTTACGGAATGCATTTCCGTATTGTTCTAAGAAAATAAATAAAATGGTGGATATTTAGGATTTTCATTCTATTTGTGAATCGGACTATTTTCGCTATGTCTTAAGAGTTATTTCAATGCGAGAACTTAGAGTTATTCAAATGAAAAGCATTTTCTACCAATCTATCTTCAACTTGATCGAGCTCTCTGTATATGGCCTTTATTATTATGAACTTCTGTTTAATATATTTTTATGTTTTTCAAAAGTTTTGAAATATTTCCAATACTGTAATTGACTTTGATGATGTTGATTGATTTTTTTTAATTATGGTTTTCTAAATGTAAGCGCCGCTACATAAATAATAAAACAAAACTTGAAAGTGTTTAAATCTACTCAAAGTCAAAGGTACTTCAAAAGATTATTTTTGGCTGCAAGCATTTTTCCAGCTTTTCCCAACATGATCAGGTACTCTATACATTTCGCAACAATTCTGTTATCCGATAGGTTAAATTATTTTTGATGTTTTTCAAACTTTATCCATGCAAAAGCTTCTCTGATCAGGTACTCTATAAAAAGTTTACATTCTATAATTCGATTAGTTAATTGCTTCTGTATGCTTCTCGAACTTCTGCTATGCTATGCTATATCTCTAAGAGTTTTTTGGGTGCCATAAAGAGTACCGTTATTCATTGCTTTAGTTTCTGCTACTTACTTTTGCCCTTTGTTTTTCCCCGGGCCCGGAAAACTTTTATGTTGATTAGTTGTTGATGTTGCGAAAATCGTTTACGTTTCCAATTGTGTGTGTGTATGTGTGTGTGTGTGTGGAGTAGAAGCTGTGAAGGGGGAGGGGGGCTGGCTTGTAATCTCTTTGGTTTGATATTTAAACCGTTGCACTGAATTGAAGCCGAATCGAAGGGCCAAACTTTGCCTGCAATTCGCAAAGTTGATGCAGATGGACTCGGATGGACTCGCAGTCGGACTGGGGAGTCTCCAACTTCTCTCCTTCTCGGGAGTCGGTAAATATGCTACTTATGGCGGATGCCGGTCCAGTTGCCTCGCTTCATTCAGAGCTGATTGCAGCGCGAAGTAACAGCCAGGAGATGCCTGAGGCCACATGGCAGAGGGGGATCAGAGCAGACTGCGACTGCAAGTGCGAGTGCGAGTGCGACTGCGAGTGCGACCAACTGACTGCCGCGCTGTCTGCTTGTTTTTTTATGCCGTCGCTTTTGATAGTTGCAAAAATAGAATTTTGTCGCTGATTTTAAGTATTTCGCGTGAAAACTACAACGACGCGACGCGACACCAGACGACAACGAAGACGACCCCCAACTCCCAGCGAGTGTGCCACTCCGCTGGCCCCTGCCTCTGTTCCTGCCTCCTGGCCACTGCATCCGCCATGCCCCTCGCTGCTTGGGACTTCGCGCTGCCTTCGCTCAATTGCGAATTGTGAATTTATGTGAATCGAGTCAATTTTTATGGCTGGGACAACTTGGTTAGTTGGTTTGTTTGTCTGCCCCTCCCTTCAGAGGACTTTGCGTCGTTTTACGGGCGTGAAACGCACCAGTGGAGCCACCGCACGGCGCACTTGATGCCTCTCCCTGCGCCACTTGCCACCACTGCCACCATTGCCGCTTCGTCGCTGTCGCCGCCTGCCTCGGCGGCTGCAGCAGCAGCGATAAGCGACGAGCAGCTCGCCGAGGAAGGCCAAGGAGGCGCTGCAGATGCCCACGATGAGTATGCCGAAGGGGCCCTTCACGTGCTCCGTGGTCAACACGATGACGGTGGCCGCGAACTTGGGCCGCATCTTGGCGATGCGATTGAGGTACGTGTTGTTGAACCGGAAGTCCGAGTCGATCTTCTGGATGATGCCCACGTCGCGCATGTAGCGTATGACCATGTTGATCTCGTACATGAAGGGGAAGCCCGACTTCATGATCATCTGCATGGGACTGGTGAAGACGTTCTCCGGAAAGGCGAAGATGTCGTCGGCATGTCTATTCTGCATTATGAACATGCGACTGCTCAGTATGCAGCGCAGTCCGAGCTCCACGTCGCGAAGGTTCTTCGTGCGCGGCCTGAAGTCCGGCGATGAGTTGTAGCCCTTGAAGATCCACATGTCCTCGGGGTTCTCGAACCAATCGCGCGACTCCTCCTCGCCGCCAAAGGGTATGCCCGCCGCGGCGACCTCCTCCAGGTCGTCCAGCTGGTGCAGATAGCCGGGGTACTGGAACGTCACGATCATCTTGGACGTGTACATGGCCACCAGGTTGACGCCGTACAGCGTCAGGATGATGAAGAAGAGGCGCGTCGCCTCGCAGACGGGTCGCTCCTGCACCGCGATGCAGATGGACACAGCGAGCGCATTGATCCCCGTCAGGCTGAGCTGCTGGTAGTACTTCGGCTCGGGCAGCACGCTGACGAACATGAACCAGCACAGCCAGCTGATCAGCAGTAGCGCCAGGAAGCAGGCCCACGTCACGGGCGCGAAAATACCGACCATGGCCTGCCAGGGCGGACGACGGTCCGCCAGCTTGGTGAACCACGTGTGCGCGTCCTGCAGGTAACAGTCCGAGCCCCAGAAATAGTCGGTGACCTCGTTGTCGGGGTAGAAGCCGCCCATGATGAAGTCGCACTCGCCCTCCGACAGCTTGCCCAGCAGCCCGTTCCAGTTGTCATTGTTGTCCACTTCGCCGCGCGAGTCACGCGTGCAGGTCTGATTGGTCTAGGAGACGAGAATATATATGTGTATATGTTATTAGTTAAAGGTTTATTGTCCATAGATATGACAATTTGTCCAACAGACAATGAGACAGGAAGGCAGAGAGACAGGAAGGCAGAGAGATATACAGATAGATAGATAGAGACGGACAGAGCCATACAGCCATACAGTCAAACAGCCATACAGCCATACAGCCATACAAACATACAGCCATACAGCCATACAGCCATACAGACATACAGACATACAGCCATACAGCCATACAGCCATACAGCCATACAGCCATACAGCCATACAGCCATACAGCCATACAGCCATACAGCCATACAGCCATACAGCCACACAGCCATACAGCCATACAGCCATACAGCCATACAGCCATACAGCCATACAGCCATACAGCCATACAGCCATACAGCCATACAGCCATACAGCCATACAGCCATACAGCCATACAGCCATTCAGCCATACAGCCATACAGTCAAAAAGTCAAAAAGCCATACAGCCATACAGCAATACAGACGACACACAGACAAATTCATAAACAGAATACAGAAACACAGGCGTAGAACAGAAACAGAAAGACAGGCAGATAGACAGAAAAAAAGCGGGATAGACAGACAAATTAGCAACCCACCAGAAACTGCAGGCGATTGCGCAGGAAGCCGAGGATGCGCATCTCTAGTCCCAACACGCAGTCCTCCTCGACGAAGGGCGCCGCGATCGCTGCGCACACGTAGAAGGTGCAGTTCCTCGGACTGAAGCCGCTGATGTAGTCCAACATGGACAGGTGCACATCCCGCACGTTGGGATAGAGTTGCCCCTTCTGGCACTGGCCGACGCTCTGCACGCTGAGGATGCGACAGTCCACGTTGCTGTAGTAGTCGTTCACTAGCAGGTTGTAGTCCATCGAGGAGTTGGCGTACAGCAGCGCCACGCGATGCACGTAGAAGTTGCTCATCAGATCGTTGAAGATGCGCGAGGCGACGGTCCAGGGCTTGTCGCGTATCTCCGGGTTGTGGTAGAGCACCAGGAAGCGTGCGCCGGGATTCCAAGAGCGACTGCGCTGCACATAGCGCTGCATGAGCTTGTGCAGCCGCTCCACGTTGTCCACCACGATGACGTAGTTGTCGGCCAGCAGCAGCTCGCCGAAGGGCTTGGTGCTCTCCGCGTGATCCGAGATGACGCGCAGCTGGAAGAGCTCGCGGTCTGGCGGCAACTCCGGATCGCTTATGGCCTCGTTGATGCGCTGGCTGAAGCCCTGCTGGATGAGCGCGGCGGGCAGCGACATGTTGTAGACGTTGGTCAGCATCAGGTTGTAAGCGCGCGTGTAGCGCTCTATGGGGTTGCGGTAGAAGAAGATTTGCGCAAAGCTGTCCAGACAGTCGACGCCCGCCTGCCACGTCTGCGGGCCCACATCCTTGGCGGGCAGCATGTAGATAACCATGTTGGCCGACTCGTTGGCAGGATTCACTATGCCCGACACGCCCCAGGGCGGCGCCGGCCACAGCAGCAGCAGCAGTGCCAGCAGCAGGAATTTCGAATGCATTCGGACGAGCTTTGGTCGCGTAACTGAACTAAAGCGAGGCGCAAATTGAAGGCGCACAATGCCGTTCGAGCTGGCATGGCGGTTTGTTTGTTGTGGGCTTTGGGCCAAACCCGGCGGCTGTTTATACACGCCTACACCTTAAAATACTGTGGGCATATTAGTCCGGCGAGTCATTTTGGCTGTCAAATCGTTGGAGAAGTGAGCATGAAACCTTGTGCTTTATTATTATTATTTATTATTTAATTGAATTACCTTTTTTTTTTAGAAAATCTTGTAATAGAAAAATTGTGACAATTGCAACACATTTGGTTGTAAATGGCTTAAACCTTTGCCATAATTTAAACTAATTCAACAAACTTTAAGTAAAGTTAAAACGCCTTGTAATCATTTTTACAAGCTAAATCTACACCATTCGTTTCCCTAGTTTTTGTATATTTTATATTTCTTTCAAAATGCCCTAAAATGTATTTAATTCTATATTAAGTTGTGTGGCATTTATGCATGGGGATTTATTTGTTTTAATTTTTATTTACTCTTCCGTTTTTATTTCAAGGCAAATTACATTTTTCAAGCTTTTTTCAGAGTTTTAAAATATTAATTTCAAAATTATCTATAATTTATTTACAGTAACGCAAATAAAGTATTGTAGTATCCTGCTAAAGTGATTTTATGAGTAGTCAGTAAAATTCAATAATGTAAATAAAAAAATGTCCTATTTTCATATTTTTAATGCATTTTAAATTATTTATAATTGACATTTAACATTGCAAATTTCGATCTTCTGATAAGTGTTATGGGTTTGCAGACTACTACCATATGGAGTATTTATATCTATCTCTTAAATATACAAGTAGTTCTCATCAAATTCTCTAAAATTTAACTTTTTTCGAATTAAAGTTTTAGAGATAAGAATTGGATGAAGTTACAACCTTCTCTTTGAGTAATACTCATAAGATTTGTCTTCCATAAGTTATTCTGAAGTTTTCTAAATTTGTATGAATCCTCTACACCCAATTCTACAATTCAACTCAATTGCAGCGTATGCCAAAGTCGCGCATAGCTCGTGCAATTAGCTGCTCCCACATGATGTGATGTTTGCATTATATAATTGACTGCTGTCATCAGGCTAGCGGTCGGATGGGACGGACCATAATAATAATAACAGCAGGCAACAAAGAGCCTGCAACTGGCAAACTGGCAACTGGCCACTGCAATCGCCAATCTGCAACTGGCAACATGCGAGGCTCGAATTAAAGCAAATATTTGTGCAGTCGCCGCGGCGCCGGCTGAAAATGGCCGCCGACGACAATGGAATGCATTAAAACACTCCATCAAACAGTTGGGAACCTTTTGGCAGACACACACACATACACTCGCACACACGCATGGCTGCTGCTGCGTGGGAGGAGACTGAGGATTGGCAAATGGCGTTGGCCGGAAGTAGCCGGTCATAAAACTTGAGATGGCCGGCCATAAGCCAAGTCAATGAGTCACTTTGCTGCAATGGCGCTTCCTCCACTTGCTCTCTAAGTATGTGTGCATGTGTGTGGGTGTGTGAACTGTAGCACATTTGTCTTGGCTTTTGTCATTAGAAAAATGGCTCGTAAATTTTGCCTTTAATTACAAAACAAAAGTTTCGGCCCAAAGATGGGGCATTGGGGCAGCCGCTAAGCTGACAGGGACACAGAGAGAGAGAAAAAAAAGAAACAAATTCCACACACTTGAAGACAAGTCTTGCAACAATGTTGCAGCGCCAGCTGCCAAAGGCGCTGACTCACGTTGCAAGTCGGACCGCAACTCAAACTCGGACTCGGACTCGGACTCGAACTCGGAGTCGGACTTCAACTCGCAGCTGGCGGCCGGGGGCAGCGCGGGGCGAAACAAATCGCGTGCGATAATTTAGTGTCATGATTTTTGACAAAGGGCGTCAACAGCTCACTTACCACGCCCCCACACCGCTCATCATCATGCCACTCCTTTTCATCTTTTGCTTCTCTTGCAGATTTGTGCTGAACCTGAACAACTCCACGCCGCTGACGATTCTCTTCTCGTTGCCCGTGGCGCGGCAGCTCTACTACAATCAGACAGGTAAGAAGACTTCTCGGTTGACAAGCCAGCTCCACCCTCGAACCCTGCCCTGCCCCTGCCCCTGCCCGCTCCCATGCTCTGCACCATCTCCAACACGTCGTCAATGCCTTCATTTGCATCTGTCGTTCGCAGCGAACGTTATGCGCCTCGCTGCCCCGGCCAAGGCAACTGGAACGGGAATTGCAGCGGCACCTGGAACAGGAACGGGCACAGGAACGGGACCTGGCATCGCTCCCAGCCGCCTCGTGCTGCCCTGCGCCCTGCGCGGCCAATACGATCTCTTTGTGCAGGCGCGACAGGCCGGTGCCCTCAAGCTGGAAGCGCAGGCGAAGCATCCGCATCAGTCGTGGCCCCTGCTCAATCACACACATCGCATCAGCATTCGCACGCAGAACCGAGTCCGCAAGCGTCAGCTGATCGTCAAGTGGGAGCGCAGGTGAGAAACAAGCAAAAGAAACAAAAATCTAAATATATGGTGATAGGAAAGAGCGTATGGTTTAAAGGAGTACACCATTTGTAGAGAGACAAAAAGACGTGAATGAAGATCCATGAGAAAATTTTTAAAAAAATAATGAGATTTGAAAGACACTCAGGTTTAAAAAAATCGTGAGGTACTTAAAATAGTTGAACGAGAAATTTGAAAGGAAATAATAAATATATTTAAGTATTTAATACATAACAGAGAAGATGGACTTGACTGTTGATGCTGATCAATAGTAATACTTATAAGGATTATAGGGACGGAGATGTTACCTTCTGTGCGCTGCAATCATATGGTCCAAAAAGCATCCCTATAAATAGAGAAAAGAAATACATATATGAAAGAGAAATAAATACGGGATGTAACAAGATTACAAAAATTTAAAGATTTTTAAGTGAATAGAAGCAAAGCCAGAAATGAGAACTAGAAACGAATAAAACAAGAAAAGAGAAAAACTAAAAAAAAAGGAGAAATGAAGAAGTACAGGAAGAAATAAGACTGAAGAAGAATAAATTGAAACACACAAAGATTGTTAAATGAAAAGCTTTAAATATACAGAAATGAAGCTATAGAGTTTTGCGCAGAAAAAAATAATCTAGATTATATTATATATTATATTCTAATAATTGTTTTATATTCTATCTTAAAATTAAAGAAAAAGCGGAAAAGAAAAGGAAGAGCTGAAGAAGAAAGCAACAAATATGGCTGAAGAATTATTTAAAACAAACAAAGATTGTGTAATAAAAATCAATCAAGATAAAAAAATAGCCTGGATAATATTCAATATTAAATTTTTTTAATATCAATATTTAATATTATTTTATTATAATAAATAAATTTTCACATTCCATCTTAAGAAAAGCGAAAAGCAAAAAAGAAAACGAAGGGATGGGAAAAGACAGCAAGAAATAAGACAGAAGAATTTATTATATTAAAGATAGAGAAATGGAGGTATAGAGCGATCATACAGAAAACATACATATACCAAAAATACTTAATACTTAATTTCATATTCTCACTTAAGACCTAAAGATTATCCAATTATCTTTAGCTCTTAACATCATAAGATATCAAATTAATTTTTTTGTATTTACTCAAATCTTCGCAGCAAATTTGACTACCACGCCATGCACTACTGCTTGGTGGTGCAACGCGTGGGCTCCATTTCCTCCTCCACCGTCTCTGAGCTCGGCAGCTTCTGCGAGGCCGTCTACGCCTACACACTGCAGCAGCGGCAGACGCACACACGTGCTGCCTGCGCCGGAGCCAGCCACAACATGTTGGACCTGGTGTGGTCGCGTGCCCCAAAGCGAGCGCGCCACCTCAATCCGCGCCACAATCTGCACATCGTCTGCACCGGAGCCAGGACGCAGCAGCAGCTGCGCGGCCTGCAGCCGAACAGCAGCTATCGACTGCAGCTGTACGGCGTGCACCAGCGCCTGCAGAACCTGACCGTGCCGCTGGCCAGCAGCCAGGTGCACTTCAATCGCACGCACCCGACGGTGCTGCGCGAGCAGACACTGGCGCTGCTGAAGATCGGCGGGCTGCACGGTGTGCAGGTGTATAGCTTCAAGGTGCCGACGACTACGCCTCCGCCGCGCTTCATGCGTTACCTGCTGCTGCCGTGCGCCGGCAGCGAGATACGCGTCAAGCTGCTGCGTCATCACGAGGTCGTCGGCAGAGTCGGCGACATCTACACCCCAACTTACATCAAGCAGGAGGGCATCAAGCCGGGCCAGCGCTATCTGGTGCGCTTCGAGCCAAGCAACGAGGACGAAGCGCTGCGGGCGCAGAAAGTGCGGGTAGGTTGAGAGCACATCCATATACCCTACATATAACTGGTATAATTTCCCCTTTGCAGATGGCACTGAGCAGCGAACGCCTGTTCCGGGATCTGCCCGAGTTGCCGGACAACATAACCGTCTTCGATGTGCGCACTCGCTGCACAAGCACAACCATCGCCTGGCACGGCTCACCCGATGAGCGTTCGTTTAGGTAAGGCTCCTAGGTACACTACAGTTTTAATAGTATGTCACTTTTTCAATGCCCTGTCTTATTGTTCTACCCTTCACTTATTGACATTTTGTAGAGGCGGGTATACTCAGTTTGTGTAAATTTATGTAGAAATTCTAAAAAGGGCATGAAAATTTGTACAACAAATTTAGTGAAGGGTATATTTAGTTTGTTGAAATGTATGTATCAAGTATAAATAAGTTCTTAGATCATACATAGTATATAGGGAGGGCTATATTCAGCATATGCAAATCTATGTAAGAAGTCTAAATAGGCATGACAAATTAAACAAAAAAATTTGGAAGGGTATATTCAGTTTGCGGAAATGTATGTATTAAGTATAAATGAGTATAGTATATAGTAGTAGTAGTCATATATTATATAATATCATATATTCAGTTTTATAGAAATTTTTGTAGCAAGTATTATTACCATAATAGGGAATGTCCAAAAGTCCAAAAAGTCATGATAAATCATATAAAATATATGGGTATAAGCGCAAGGTAAATCATCCAAGGTATATAGAGAGCGGTATATTCAGTTTGTGCAAATCTATGTGGGAAGTATAAATAGGCTGCTGCCAGCTCATACAAAGTGTATGGGGAGGGGTATATTCAGTTTGTGCAAATGTATATAACAAGTATAAATAAGCAAGGCGGTTCAAATAATGTTTATTGGATATATATAAATAAGCGTGGCATATCAGACAAAGTAAATATAGTAGATATTTAATATTAAGTTGAAATAGGAGATAGCTATATAATTTTATTTAAATTGTTGTAAATCTAATATGTATATAATTTAAATAGGAAAAGGAAGGACGCTAATTGAATAGTAATACCTAATTATGGGTAGCAAAAATTTGCAGATTTTCAAAACTGTGTGCAGGGTGTTCAACAGCCGAGGCAGCTTGTTTAATTTCGTTAATCACTCTTTAATATTTCTTCTCTCTTCCCGCAGCTATTGTGTTATTGTCTTTAACCTGCCGCAGCGTAGCGGCGTGGACTACACGAACTACTGCATGGACTTTGGAGCCAAGCGAATAACAGAGCAGAAGAACTTCAAGTTCATACGCTGCCGCGAGAAGCAGCAGAGGTGGGCAGCAGATAATGGACCATACGCTAGTCACGCTTTCTCTAATCATTCTCTCTTTCTCTCTCTCTCTCTCTCTCTTTTTCGCTCTGTCTCTTTTGCTTCCTCTTGCTGTTTCCCAGTGCTGATAAGCTGGAAACGGAGACCATACTCAATCTGACGCCCGGCGACAGCTACTTGATCTACGTGACGGCCAACCTGAGCATGGGCAAGCCGCTACCCTACCAGACGCTGACGGTGCACATGGGCAGCCAGTGCGCCGACTTGGAGTCGCAGGAGCAGCCCGAGTACTACTAGGCGTATGCGCGACGCGCGAGGCCGCGCTGCATTTGTCAAAGCAAACTATCCGTCGTTGTAAAGCTACCTTATCCACGAAACTCAACTAAGCTAAGCTAAACTCAGCTCAACTCAACGCAACTATGCAATACCATATGAACTACATACTACCAATTAATACACTATAACTATGCGGGTTCTTGCGCTAAGCATAAAAGACTATATATTTAAATTCTGCGTGTGGCACGGCGTGAATGGGTGCTTGTGTGTGAGTGTGAATGAGTGCGAGTATGGCTGTGTGTGTGTGTGTGTGTGTGTGTGTGTGTGTGAATGACTTTGGGTTGCCAACAAATTCCAAGTATTTTGAGTTTTATATTCTATTTCGTACGATTTAACTATAGCTTTAGATGTTTTGTACAATTGTTTTCTGTGTGTGTTCATTGATCGTTTTTGCTTTAGTCTAATTATAATTACGATTACAGTTATGAGTACGGTATGAGTAGCCATAGGTTCTTTAGAGCTAGGCCTTGCTGTTAAGTTTACCACAATTGAATTTGTAATTTTTTACTTACGCTTAACTTTGAGTATAATTTAGCTTAGCCAGAAGATAAATATATACCTATATACACACACAATACTGCAGATCTATACTATATGTACATGTATATGTGTATTTTTTGAGCGAAAATTATTAGCGAAACAGAAGCGAACAAATAACTAAATAATGTGGACAATAAAATGTGCTATGCAGAAATCGAATCTTGCCGAACTAAATAAATATTCGAAATTCAATAAAACGACTAGATGAGTTTAAATTCCCCCATAATTATTACAGGGTATACGGCCGTTGAACTGACAGCGTTTGCCCTTGAGCCACGTTTAGAGTGAGCTGCTATTCATATCAGGCGGCCCATTTCCTGCTAGGGGTCGCAAGACTCGCGGAACTTTTTCCATATTTCAGTTGGATTTTGCTTGCTCACATGAGCAGTAATAGTCTATTATGCAAAATGTAGACCTTAGAAACAGATCTGAGCATGCTGTACGCATCAAGTAAAATTCTTCTTTGAACCCTGAGTGGATATCGATTGTAATAGGTAAGTTTCCTGTGAGGCTAAAAATGATTTAAGCGCAGCTTATTCGTATTATATCTTCGAAATATATTTAAAATAAGAAATAACTATTATTTAATATATATTCTAATTTGCTAGAAAACATCATGATGTCTACCTTGTACATTTTTGCCGGGGATAATACGGTATGTTTAAAGATCGACTTTAATTCATAATTATGTTCTCGATTATACCCGATTTTTTTCTTCTGTATACAGGATGCTTTCCCGAATGGAGTGCCCACAATATTTCCTTGATTTTAAAATTCGTGCAGTTGCTGTTAAATTTTTCCTGATTTTCAATTTTCTCCAATTATTTAGTATTCCAATTGAGTTGGTTTGAAGTCGTTCATTTTTTCGAAGTAACCCAACACTCGTTTAATTTGGTACATGAGTGGATTTCAGGATCCAAATTCAAGCGAGTTCTAAACATTGGTTTTGGACACGATCCAATCCGATCTGGTTTTTCTTTATGATCCTTCTATATGGCAAAGTATCTACAGCCATTGAATCTCCTATGTATTTGTTTGCTTCACGAGCCCCTTTGAAGCTCACTTGGAATCATTTTCATTATGCAACAAAATTCTCTACATTAGCCACAATGTAGTTAAGCCGCAATCTCTGGGAAATTTTGATATTTCTATGGGTTGATGCTGATCACTTGTAGGTTGTCAATCCGCGCAAGGAAAATGCTTGTTACAACCCACGGTTGATCCTCTCATCCTTTATAATGGTTTTATCTAATATTTAGAGCTCTGATTTTTTTTATTTTTTGAGAAAGAAATTATTATCAATGTTTTCTAGTTTGGGCACTTAATTATATAGTACAAAGACTTGAGTCCTTTAGAGATACTACTGATGAATTGTTACTAGTTTTAATTTTATTGAAATAAAGAAGAAATGAGTTTGTGCTTAGGCTAAGAATTTAGCTTGATTATAAAGATTAAGGTTTGTATTTATGTTTTAAAAATAGGTTGATCTTATTAAAGGTTCACATTTTTGCATTTTTTTGTTGAAACGTGATGCAAAAACTTTTATTTATTTGTAATAGGCTCTTAACTGGGTTATAACTGTATCCGTCAAATAAATACATCGTATTATAGCTACCGTAGGCATACTGCCGGATAAACCTTGTAAAATCATCTACAAAAGCCTGCACGTCATTGCTTTGTAGTCCCAAATCTATCAATGAAAATAAGCGCTTCACATATATTATAATAGAATGGAATACATAAATCTACGTAATATATTCAACCCGCATAAATAACGCAATTTGCATAATCGTGCGCCGCCCATCGTTCATCGCGTGTCTGGAAATGTGGTGCAAAAAGCTCTGACAACCGATAGCAATCAGCCTGATGAGTTCAGCAATTGATAAGCGCCTGTGATAGCCGCAGATAATTGTTAACTAAACGTCCAACAGTAGCAGGTGCTGCAGGCTCCAGTTGAATGCGGCACGTTGAGCTCGTCGCGCACGAAACAAAAAACGTTGCATACTTTTAGGGCTGCGCAGTAAATGGCGTCGCTGTCGCTGCCGCTGCTGATGCCGCTGCCTGTGAGCGTCGGCGTCAGAATCGAATTCGTTGAGAACTCCAGTCTGCTGTATCCGATTGTGGAGCTGGAGGATCTCTGCCAGATGACAGCCAAGGAGCGCAGCACATTTCTCACGCTGGTGGGCTCGCTCTTCCTGCTCGCCCTCGTGGGCAACTTGGGCACCCTGTACGTGAACACGCGCCGCAAGCTGCGCCCCTTCTTCCGCGCATGCCTCATCTCGCTGGCCTGTAGCGATCTGCTCTACAGCCTGAGCTTCACCACAGCCTACATGGCGCACTTCAGCGCCAAGTACCTGGAACTGTGGGTAAGCTGTGCACAGTGGGGCAAACTCAGTCCGTGTGGAGTGCAACTGATTGCGCATTCGATTGCAGACGCTGGGCCGCTTCATGTGCAGCTTTGTGCCGTTCGCCAACTCGGCGACCATCATGTCGAGCAGCCTGATTCTCGTGTGCATTGCACTGGACCGCTACATGGCCATACAACGCGCCGTCTCCAGCATCTGGAATCCTGGCCTGCTCTTCTGCACCGTCACGCTGGGCGGCATCTGCCTGACATCGCTGCTCTGTGCTCTGCCGCTCTTCTTCATATCCGACGTCAGATACGTCTATCTGCAGCTGTCCGATGAGCTCGTTCTGGAGGAGCTTCAGCTGGCCACAGTCTGTCTGGGCATGCAAGTGAGTAGTGTGTTGTGGGGGGCCGGGCGTGGCTGAGACCTTATCAGCCCCAAGTCTAGTACGCAGCTCGCAAAACGAGAAAAGCCTCGGCAAGTCTTTTCTATACCTAGTACCATGGCAACAGGGCAGTCTGTCTGTAGTTGTGTATGGCTACCTCTGTATCTACCACCTGTCTTCCAGTCTGTTCGCCTTTAAGTCTGTTTGTCTAAATGAATATGCCAATCTCTGGAACTACTTAGACTAGAGCTTTCATATTTGCTAAAAATTCTACATTTTTCTACATTTCTACATTTTCGCTTTTTTAAAACTTATATATCTGTCATGCCCAACACTCTTATTATGCAATAAGAAAATATCAAATGATTACTAATAGCTCAGTTATTACAAGAACAAAGCACAATAAAATTACAACAAAGATTTTCAATTAGATATTTCAGTATGTATGGAATTTCTTCTCTTAATGGCCTATATAATTTGTTTAAATAGGTAATCTATTTATTTTTAAGTATTAATAATGTGACAATATTGTTGATCTACTAGCAAAATTTCAACTCTATTATTATGCCATAGGTTTTCTCCCAGGAATGTCTATAATTTGTTTTTCGATTATTACGAAAAGTTTAATAGTTAAAATATTTATTTTTATACCATTTACTCAATGAAAATGGGTTAAAAATGGTATATTAACTTTGTGAAAATGTATGTAACAGGCAGAAGGAGGCGTGGCGGACCATACAAAGTATATATATTCTTGATCAGCATCAATAGCCGAGTCGATTTGGTCATGTCCGTCTGTCCGTCTGTATGAACGCACAGATCTCAGCTATTAAAAGAGCTAGAGTGACCAGACTTGGTGAGAGTGTGCGTGTATTGAATACGCAGATCGAGTTTATTTCAAACTTGCTGTGCCACGCCCACCGCCTCCGCAAATCGATAAATGCGTATTTCGATTTTTTCTGCGCACGCCGACTGCGCACGCACAGTCGTCGCGTAGTCAGTGTGCAGTCGGCATGTGCCATTAGCGTCAATGCATGTGTATTTGTTTTCGAAAATATACAATGCGTTGTTATTCGCCGAATAAAAGTAATTAATATTAAGAATTATTTTTTAACAGCGATGGGTAAATGGTATCTTACTGTCGAGTGACAATATTGTTGATCTACTAGCAAAATTTCAACTCTACTTTATGTGTTCGGTTTTCTTTTTTGAAATGTCTAATGTATAATTTGTTTTTTGATAATTAGGAAAAGTTTAAAAATTTAAATATTTACTTTTGAGTATTAATAATTTTTAATTTATTTAATTAGTTTGTTTTTTTGTATGATTAGGCAAAGTTTAATTATTAAAACATTTATTTTGAATTTTATTAATGTGAGTATTTGGTTGATCTACTATAAAAATTTCAACTCTATTTTGGAATGCTTCCTTTATGAAATGGGTCTATAATTTGTATCTGGATTATTTAACAACGTTTAATAGGTAAAATATTTTTTTCTTTTATTGATTTTTCATTATGGATCTACTATTAAATTATCAATTCTGTAGTGCAAACATCACAAAAGTTTATCTAGAAACTATTTTTCTCAGTTCCGAGCTTGAATTCTATTATATAGACTGTGATTTTGCTCGTGTGCAAGCATTTTTTCTACGCTACAGGGTATCTCACAGTTGAGTACCCCACTCGACTTCTCTGCCACTTGTTGCTATTTATCGAATGATCCTGCTGTGCTCGCTGTAAGGGTGCGTTATCAATCGCGTCGTATTATTGCGAGCTGCGTACTGGGCCCGACATGTTGTTGACATGTGTTACGACTTATCTTATCAGCCAAGCAATTTGCATTTCTATTTATACACACACAACGCCACATGCACACACACACCCACGTACACACACGCGCACACACGCGTACAGGGTGTCATCGGCATCTACAACGTCGTCTTGCTGAGCCTCATCTTTGTGCCGTGCATCGTGGCCTTCGTCTTCCTCAACGCAACGATTGCGCGCCAGCTCTGGCGGCGGCGCCACCAGCAATTCCAGCAGCAACAGCAGCAGCTGCACGCGCACATCGTGGAGCCGCGCTTTGTGCATCTGCTGAACCAGCCGGAGACGACGTACGCCATGATGACCGCCTTCTCGGTGGCTGCCTCCATGGAGAAGTTCCCCCTGCCGCAAGCAACGCCCACAAAAGTGAAGCCCGCTCCGAAGCAGCAGCAGCTGAGCCCCGCGGCGGAAGCGCGTGTGGCACGCCATCGCCGCATGGTGAAGATCGTCATCCTGATGATGGCCGCCTTCATCTGCCTGCGCCTGCCCGCCTGGATCTTCCTGCTGATGCGGCTGTACGGCAGCTTCTCCACACCCATCGACTGGCTGCTCTACTTCAGCTTCGGGCTGCTCAATCTGGCGAGCAGCGCCCTCAACCCACTCTTCTACACCTTCCTCACGCAGACGATACGCGTGCTGTCGCAGCTCAAGCTGCAGCTGCGCCGGCTACTTTGCTGCCCGCCCAAGCTGGAGGCGGACATGGCCATGCCCCAAGAGTCCGCGAAGTCGGCACAGCGCTGCCTCTGCTTTGGCCGGCGCATCACCTGGCGTTGCCAGCCCAAGCCCGACGAGCAGCAGGTGGAGACCGCCGAGACGCTGCCCGATCTCGTGGAACCCCAGCCGAGGGGCGACATCTACGCCATACCCGAGCGCAATTCGTTAGCCCCAAGTGCGTCAATGGAGTCCTCCAGCTGATACGATAGGATCATCTATCATCTGACGATAATTGCTTGACGGTATTTGCGAATTGATTAATAAGCATGCGTCGCAGTTGTGTTTGTCCTCGACAGTGCTCTGACTGGGTCAGAGGTCAGGCGTTCACAGATAGGCGAAATATTTGTTTATATTTTTTAAACCTTTTTTCGCGCCCGGTTTAAAAAGAGTCAAGTTCAAAAAAGTTACAATATGCAAAAAAAGTAGTTGAAAATTGTTTTCTAATTTAATGTGTTTAGTTTTTGTTCATTATTTATTTCTTATGTCCGGCTAAGAGAGATACTTGTTAATAATATCTTAAACATTTCCGAAAGAGACTCCATTTAAAAGAACTTATAATAAGAAAAGTAATTTTTCATTAGAAATTGTCCGTTTAACAGGGATGTCCGTTTGAAAGAAAAGCTCGTTAATTTAGTTCTTGTACATTCTTTATATTTTTTCTGGCAAATTCGTAGAATTTTTCATTGTGTTATGTCATTGGTCTGCGTTTAGTACAAGTTTTTCTTTTGTATCCGTCTAAGAGAGGTATTCTTTTTATATACTAAAAATAAATAAATGATAGACGATAAGTTTTGTCCGTTTGGTCGAGAAGCTCCTTAATAAGTAATCTATTTACATATTTGATTAACTTTGTATATTTTGTATGGTAAATATAAAAAAAAAAAATAAACGAAAACAATGATAAATTTTGTTCTTTTAAAAGGTATGTCCGCTAGAACGAGATGTTTAATAATATAGTTCTTTGGGTTAAATAAAGACTTCTAATAAATTAAATTTAATCATCATTAAATTAGAGCTGTTTTGATTGAAAAGGCTTAGTTTCAGTTTCATATTTCGAACACTTTGTGATTATTGGCAAATTCGTAGAATTTCTCTTAGTTTTTTGCCATTGGTTTGCTTTCAGAACCAGTTCCGTTGTGGGTTGAATAATGGTTCGCTGATTCAGGTTCCCATTGTGATGCGATCTAAGGCATCACTCCAACTATCTATAGATTTTATTGTAATTACAGATTTTGTCAAACTTTAATTTGGTGAATCATTTCAATATTTTAATTCATTAAATTAAAGCGCATTTGAATAAAATATTTTTGCTTTATCTCCATCTTTCTACAGCTTGTTTTTGTTGGCAAATTCGTAGATTAATTTCCTCGCGTTTAGACCCATTGACGTTGTGGGTCGAACAATGGTTCTCTGAATCTGATGCTGGTTCTGATTGTGATTCTGCGACTTGTTGTTGCGAGATTAGGCATCACTCTAATTAGTGTCAAGCGTCGCTGAAGCGAGCAGACAATGAGCGAACGAACGATTCATCACGCTTCTACTGTAAATTGAACTAAGTGAGCGTGTCGCGCGCTCTCACAGTCGCTTACGCTCTCCCATCGCGGCGCTCTTTCATATGCACTACTTGCAAGCTCTCTTGTTGTTATTGTAAGTTGCACTACGTGAGAGCGTTGAGCGCTCAACTAAGCGATTACGCTCTCCAGCAGGCGCTCTCACTTGTTTGCGCTCTCTCTCTCGCTCTTTTAAGTACTCTGCAGCCGAACAGCTGTTGCGCCTTTGCAAGCTCGGCTCAAAAGCTGCGCAGCTTCGTCTCGTGCGCTCAGTCGTTGATTGCTTTTCGTGCACAGCAGTTCGTGTGCAGCTTTCGTCGGCAGACACAAAGAGCGCGCGCGTGGCCGTCGGGTGAAATCAACGACACCAACAACGAGAACAACAGCAACAACAACGACGAGAGCGGCGACAGCTACAACAACAGTTATTGCTGCAACAACGGATCTGTGCCTCAATCAGTCAGCGCGCCTGTGCCAAAAGTGTGTACGAAAATAGTGGGAAAAATTTAAAATTGGAAATAATCAAGCAAATCACAGTGTAGTAGAGCAAATCAAACAAAGGCGAAATGTAAATAATCGAGGCCAATCGACGAAAAAAGAGACAACAGCGAGTCGCGAATTATGGCACATGGTTTATAAATAGCGAAGCAGCCGCAAAGGAAAGAAAAAGTGCTGAAGCCCCCAAAGAGACGGACAAGGCGCAAAAAGAAAACGCAGAGCAGCGCAGATTTCAGCAGTGTTCGGCCCACTGTGCTGCGGACAACAGGTAAAGACCAGAAGCAAAGCATAGCCCACTCGAATGCAAGCGTGTGTGTGCAAGTTGCGTGTGTTACACATTTCGTCAAAGTCCAGCAACAACAAAGAGACTGCAACAGCATCTACTATAACAACTACTACAACTACAACTACAACTAAATCCGAGACAGGCAAAAACAAGTTCGCGCATTTCACTTCACGCATGCGCAACGCTTGTGCCCGGCTGAAGCTTTTGCACTGCGCTTGCAAAATCAAACCGCGGACAGCGCGACAATGCGACAGCGCGACAATGCGACAGAGCGACAAGTTGTCGCCGGGCCAACAATTGCGGCTGCGGCTGTTTCACTTTTCCTCTTCTGCTGTCAAACAACCGTTTTGTGCGTCGTCTTGGCTTGGCATTCTAGCCACCCCCCCTACCCCCCTGCCTACTCATGGTAGCGCGCCCGCTCTCTCCCTCTCTCTCTTTCTCTCACGCTGTCTCTCGCTTGTCATTCAGCGGGGCATACGCAAGACTTCTTTGGGCCTTGGTTACGCAGCGCTTTCATTAGTTTTAGCCGCCTTTGGCATTTCAGTCTTTCTATCCGTCTGTCCGTCTGTCAGTCTGCCTGTCCCTCTGTCCACTGTCTTTGTTTTCCATTTTTGTTTTCATTTTTCCGTTTCTGCTTCTGCCACTGTCTCTTAGTTCGAATCGTGAGCTAGCACCGCATACTTAATTAGCTAATGCTAACAAAAGTGATATACAAATATATATATTAAATATAGGCCGACCTCTATATATTTTTTTTACACATTTCGAGCGCATGCGGGAGCATTACTACAATCCACGCATGCAAATAAAATGGGGATCGCGTGTGTGAGCGGGGCGTGATAAGAATGTCCACTGAACGTGATTGTGATTCTGTTCGTGTCGTTCTCGAGAAAAGAAACTCCAATCGTTTAATAGGGTTACACGCTCAATTTGCATAAGTGTTAGTGGGTACAGCTGTGGAATTGAACAATTCTTACAAGCCAAGAGAAAAATCGTATGGATCGTGTGAAGTGATCACTGGGAAAACAAAACTCCTGTTAAGCTGTTATTCATAATAAGTTCGGATAGAAGTTTGTCTGTATTTCGAAAGGTATTATTGTAATTATAGAATTGCAATTTTCCGCTTTCTTTAAAGAGATCTTATTTCATTTAGCTCCTGCGTTTTTTAATTTTTTAAATTAATTTTCATAGTTTTTAAAAAGTTATTGTAAATTTATTTCCAGTAAAAATTAATATTGCATTGCAATTATCGGTATTTTCTAAAAATATAAAGTTTTTAAAGCTTTAAAATATTTTTTCATTTAGCGTCTTCGTTTTTGAATCTTTCAGGCTTACTGTAGAATATAATTTTAATTCAATTATAGTAAGTTTTTTATTAAAAAATTCTAGGTAAATATAACTTTACTCCGTTCTCTAAAAATATCTTACTTGTCCAGTGATTAATAGCTCTAAGTAATAGCTCTCAAGAAGTTAGCTAACTATAAAAATATAATTTATATAATTATAGTAATTATAGAAAACTATTTGTAGTAAAAATTTAGGTTTGCAAATATGAAGCTATTTCCATTATCTAATTCTGCATAGAAATTTCAAGAGACATATAAAATATTACATTTGCTTTAAAAACAAAATTCGCTTACAACTATTTTCCACGATATATGATTCAAATTCAGCTTCCGTTAAAAACTTTAGAAAATCAGTAATTATCAGTAATCAACCACGGGTTAAGAAAATTTTCCTATGATAATTCTCTATAAATCGATCACGTTCGGATCATCACGGCGGCATTTCGTAATTTGAAAACTGCGTGATGTCGTTTGCATCACCAAGAAGAGAAAGAAAAACACTTTCATTTTCGTTTCTTCCACTCTGAGTTATTATAACACCAGAAATGTGTACGATAGTACATTTCCACGCAGCGTGACGACTGAGGTCTGACGCCTGGTGACTGCGCCGTTATTTAATAACGACAAAAACCGAGGCTGAAACAAACCCAAAGCCGACAAGAAACAAGAGCTGCATAATCCAGTCGTCGCATGGAACTGGAACTGGAACCTCGGCCCGGTCGAGTTCGGTATTTAGCACATCTCTCGCAGAGCCGAAAAGATTTTATAGAAAATAAATATATTTTCTAAAGAAAGTGAAAGTTTTTTTCGGCCTTCTTTTTCTCCGTTGGGTGCGTACAAAATTCGATTGCGTTTTAAGGCCTGCCGAGGGGTCTGTTGTCGTTTTTGGTTGTCGGGTTTCGGTTTTGGGGGATTGTAAATGGGCTCACGCGGGTAATTGTTTTTGACATGCGACGCGCAGCAATCAACGATCTGAGAACAAATCCACAGAGTCAAATGTCCGAGCAGTAGTCGCTGTAGCTTATGGATTCTACACTAATGCATACATTAAAAAATTCTAAAAATTGTATGGACTTTATGCACTAATCTAAGCCAAACACATGACTTGAACATGAACTAGAAACTTTTTGTATTCATAAATAAAGAATTATTTAGAATAACACAGCTATAGTATAAGCTGAAGACATCAAATTTTGTATTAAGGCTCTTGGTTACATTTGGCACAGATAAAATTAAAACTTTTTAAAATTTCGTCTGTAGCCCTGATATTTTCTTTTTTTTTTTGTAACTGAAAGGCAAAGTTTACAAGTGAAGAAAGCTACAGTCGAGTGCACTCGACAGTAAGATACCATTTACCTATGGCTGTTAAAAAATAATTCTTAAAATTAATTACTTATATTTGACGAACTAATAACAACGCATCGCATATTTTCGAAGTCAAATACACATACATTGACGCTAATGGCACATGCCGACTGCATGCTGACTACACGACGACTGTGCGTGCGCAGTCGGCGTCGGCGTCGGCGTCGGGCCTTTGCTGCTGTAAGGGAAACTTCGCGTGCCTATAACTTCTGTGTTTATTGTCCGATCCGATTTAAATTTATAGGGTTGGTTAATATTATTATTATCTACAATAATACTTAAAAAAGATTTCGAAAACTTTTCTACTTTTCCTATAATTTGATTTACCGATTTACTAAATCGATTTTTGGGGGCGGTGGGCGTGGCATCCAAAATTTGAAAATCAACATTCTGCGTAATATTACCAGGCACCTTAATTCCAAATTTGGTGCTTCTAGCTGTTCTAGTGTTCTTTTAAAATATAAAAATGTGTTTTCTGGAGGCGGTGGGCGTGGCATCCAAAAGTCTAAAATCCAACTTCTGCATAATGTTGCAAGACACCCTCCTACCAAATTTGGTGCGTTTATCTGTTTTCGTTATTGAATTATTTGCAAAAAATCGAAATACGCATTTATCGATTTGCGGAGACGATGGGCGTGGCACATCAAGTTTGAAATAAACTCGATCTGCGTATTCAATGCACGCACACTCCCACCAAGTCTGGTGACTCTAGCTTTTTAAATAGCTGAGATCTGTGCGTTCATATAGACAGACAGACGGACAGACAGACGGACATGACCAAATCGACTCTGCTATTGATGCTGATCAAGAATATATATACTTTGTATGGTCTGCCACGCCTCCTTCTGCCTGTTACATACATTTTCACAAAGTTAATATACCATTTTTTACCCATTTTCAATGGGTAAATGGTATAAAAAGCTACAATATTCTTAACAGACTCACATATAGTCCAATAATGTTTACTTATATTCCAAAATTATCGGGAATTTCATTAAATATATCTATTTGTAGTTCCAAGATTGCGCTTTAATATTTTAACGTTTACATACATTTGTGTATATTATGAACTTGTTATGATACTGGGTATTTCACAGTCGCGAGTTTTCAAGCCTTTTCTACACATTTCTTTTTGTTTCTGTCTGGGAAACTTTGTTGTTTTCCCAAACGCCAACGCCGCATTCGCTTGCGTTTGTTTGTTTGTCGTAGACACTTTCGATTTTCGCACAAAACGAAATCACAAATCAGAAAACAGAAAACAGCAAAGCAGAAAGAGCAGCAAAAGCAGAAAACACTGAAAAAGGCAGACAAATCACAATCACAATCACAATTGCAATTTACTTTGCCGTCCCTAGTATTTAATACTCATTTCTCACTTATTTCATACCACACGCCATCTCGTTGACGATTTCACTGCGAGTCTGAGGGGCCAATGTACCAAAGTGCGCACCCCCTGCAGCACCTGCTTCTCCCACCTCTGCCCCTACCCACATAGCGGCGACTGGTGACGGGTCTCTGCGGTCTTCGGTCTGCGCTCTGCGCTCTTCTGCCTTCTGTCTTCGGTCTTCTGTCTGGCCAGCATGCCAATTGCCAATTACCATGCGAGTGCGGCATTGAGACGAACCAACACGACACCCGTTCGGCCCCTTGTCCCCCTGTCATTGCCCCTGCCCCTGCCCCTGCCCCTGGCCATTGGCTGTGGTAATGTGTCTGACTACATTTAAATTATGCATAATGGGCTCACACTACGAGCATACACACACACACACATAATACAGACGCATGCATCACGAACTCACAGCAGAGTCACACACACTCGCACACCATCTTAAGGTTATCTGCCAGATGCCACAAACAAATCAATTTGTTTATACGCGTTTGCACTGTTTTCTTATCGCGAGTGTCATGTGACGCATGCAAAAAGACACAAAAACAAATTCGTAGTTTCAAGCGGTTCAATTTGGATTGAAATCGTTATACTATATACCATATACCGCGCATGATTCAATCAAAACTTAACAGAGTCGAGCTTAAGGCTTAAGTGTGTCAAGCATGCATAAATTTTCGAGTCAATTGAGAGAACTGTATATAAGGATTGAGTATTTATTCGATTATAACTCAATAATAACACAAATCATTCATTTTCGAAAATATCAATTTCACTTAAACACAAACATTGATAACATTGATAACCCTGATATACGCTCGAATTTGTTTGCGTGACGATTTTATGCGATTGTTTCTACGATAACAACTACATTATTAAATAAGTATCCACTATCAATAAAGCACTCTATTAAATTGATTTTATGAGCTTTTATTTCGAAATGTTTTTGAATTTACTATGCAGTAAATTATCCAAATTATGTCAAATCTTTATTTTAAAAGCTTTCAGAATTTACGTAAATCTTTTGAAAACGGTGAAGAATATGGAAACTCACTATTTTAATATATAAAGTTTTCTGAACCTAAAAATGTATTTCAAACGTTTGAAAAGATTGTAATTTGTCCAGAAAAATATGAATAATTTCTTGTGAAGGTGGTGCTATTTATTTTTTCGCAGCTGTAATAGTTCGATTTCAATGAAATAAAATTGATAGAAAGTGTGGAAGAAAGAATTGATTTAATAGAAGTTTCACGTTAAATCGGTTTAATCCGGACCAGATAAATTATATATAATTTAAAATTGATTGGCAACTTGTGGATTTCTGTATTTTTCTGTGCATAGCAAATTTTTGTGTGAAACTACTATAGTTTTTATTGTTTTGTAAAAAGAACATGAGGGTAACTGGAGCGGCAATTAACGCACACTCGGCGGAAATATCTATTAACATACTATATAGGAAGTATATAGTTATTTATTTTCGCTGTCAAGGCTTTTGCCGCATTTTCAACTGACAGTCTCCGCTGGAAAGCCCCGTTCTCTATGCATGCACATCTATCAACAATTCAAGACAACAACGCTTTCCTGAGATTCTCGGCGACAATGCATATTACTCATACGCATGGTTATCCGCCTGTTATCGAAACTGACATATCTAATTGCGCGACGCGCTCGGGGTGTAAAATCAATTTGTCAATTTGTCAATTTCAGTGCAGTTGCCAGTTGCCAGTTGCCCGGTCTGACAGCACTTAAAAACTCGTTAGCTGTAAATGTCAGCCATGTTTGTGCACCCGCAATACACACAGGAATGTTGCATGTTGTGTGCATGTGTGGGTGTATGTGCTACTGCTAATGGTCATAGGGACAGAGCCAAGAGCGAAGAGGGAAGGGCAACTGCAACTGCAACACTTTTGTTTAACTAGATTGATTTATACGACATGCGCTGGCTTATCTCGCAATGCTGTTGTTTCTATTGTTGTTGTCTGTTGGTTTTTTGTTTTGTTTCTGTTGTTCTTTATTCGTCGGTTTATTTGTTTACTCACCAGAGTCAACAAATGTCGAGCGCTCTCCGTGTTATTTACAGTTGCTGCGATTGAAGAGAACTCTGCACCATCAGCATCTTTTCGGAGTGAAGTTTTAATTGGAATTTGAAGAACTGAGTTGGCCCCGTTTACACTAATTGCGGTGGATGGGGAAGGCGTAGAGTGCTTGATGTTGATACGTTAATCTTGTCTTAGTTACGAGCACGATAGAGTCGAATGAAAGACTGGGCAAACCGCATGTTCACACGCTGACTCAATTATAATATACAGTATTATATATATGCTATATGCCATACCCTGTAAAGGGCTTCATCGGTTCGACACAGGGCACAGCAACTCTGATTGCAATATATTTTTTTGGCAATAGAATCAAACAAATCATATCTATATATATATTTACGATTGTTTAGTATAAGTAGCTGTCTGTCTGCTTTTTGCAATTAAATCAGTTATAATGATATAAGTAGTGGTATCAGAAATTTTTGATTTTCTGTGCTCTAATTAAGATTAAAGATGCAGATCTGCCATATAAACTATTGACCTATTTATGTTATTTAAGATATTTTAAACTGCTTCAAAACCATAAATTCTGTCAAATTTGTATTAAACTCGAACTTTTGTTATTCATTACAATTCAAAAATATCTCTAGATATTGTAGCTTTTAACTTCTATACAAATTTTAATGGAATTACAGCGCCAATCTGAACTATAGCTGCTCGGAAACATTTTCATATGATTATATGATTATATGATTATATTTATTAATGATTAGCATACTGTTACCAGTGTGGTAACTTAATCTTATGTGGATAAATTATTATTCGATTTTAAGGTTTGGGTTTAGTATTATTAAATCTAAAATTACATTCTTTTCTTTAAAGTAATTCGTTCTAATTATACTAATATTATTTACATTTTTAACGTATATATAAAATCTTAAGATTTTTTTTATAATAACTTATTATTTATTCTTTTGTGGTTTCTTTGTTACATTCAATTTTAGAATAATCTTCTGGGTATAAAAAGCTTATAGAATTCAGTTTTGATAGCCGCTTATCCATGAGCATTATAGAAAACGTTAAGCTAGGTCTAATATCATTCAGTTTCGGTAGCAATAAGCGGATAATATTTATGAAAGCATATGTTTCTAGTCTCAGAGAGTAGAACGAAAGTCTGACCGAAAAACTTTACCTCCATATACTCCGCATTGTCGCTTGCTCAATATGAATGATAAAGAAATTGCCGTATCTTTATTTTCTTTTTTGGAAATTTCTTCCACACTGTTCGAGAAACAATTGAACTTTCTTTTTTATATATGTTTTTATATAATCATAATTTTTGCACGCCTCTCCGAGCTTTTCGGCGTCAATTTATGTACATTTTTGCTGCGCCCAAAAAAATGCCTCACAGCGTTTCAGAATCAAAAAAAAAAAGAAGCGTGTGTAAAACGTGAATGACTGCGCAATAAAGGAGGCCACACACACGGACAGAGAGACAGACAGACATACTTACAGATATATAGCATATACCATATTACATACCCATGCATAAACACGTTTAACATAATAATGATTGTACATTGTTCCATCTTTCGGTTTTTGTTTCTGTTGCCGTATTAAATGTAGGTCGAGTGGCAACCTGTGTGAGCTGCCCGAGACGCCGACTCAGACGACGACGAGCCGCAGACAGAGACTGAGGCAGAGACAGAGGCAGAGGCAGAGGCCGTGGCAGAGACAGAGGCACAATTATGACACAGCTGGAGCACAGTCGGAGCCGGCAAATCTGCTGGCTCATTGCGGCACTTGCCGCCGTTGCGGCTCTGAGCGTAACAGACGGTGAGTTCGATGCAGTTCAAGAACAGTTATAGCTACAACTGAACTCAACCCCCTTCCCCCTCTCTGCCATTATTCTCTGACTCTCTCTTTCTCTCTCTAGCCCTGCCCTTTCTCTATACGAATGCGCGAGCTCCAATTAACTGGACGCAGCCAGCGCTGGAGGATTGGCCCGTGGAGGTGCAGCCGCGCAGCATTGTGCCGCATGTGGAGCTCAAGTATCATCCGAATCGCACGAACAGTGAACCCTCAGACAGCGACGCCGAGTTCCTGGAGAGACTGCGTGCGCTGCGCAGGAATCGCACCTCCGCGCGCATGCTGTGGTATGACGCAGCTGTCGGAGATGGGCTCACCTACCCGCCGTTCGTGGACAAGGCGCTGAAGCTGTTCAACCTCAAGCAGGTCGCCTTCGAGATTGAGAACAGCGTCATGTCCAAGGTCTCGTGCACGGCGTGCAAGGCGGGCGCCGGTCTGCTGCAGCACTACATCAAGTCCGGCAAGACCGAGGAGGAACTGATGAAGATGATTACGCAGTACTGCACCAACCTGAGCATACAGAGCCCGCGCGTCTGCGAGGGCGTGGCACAGCTGTTCGGCAGCGAAGTCATCTACGTGCTGCAGCGCGTCAACCTGGGACCCGACGAGCTCTGCTCGTTCATCATTGGCGATGGATGCGGTGATGTCTACAATCCCTACCACGAGTGGGAGGTCATTTTTCCGCCGGTGCCGAAGCCGCCGCGTCTGGCGGACTTACCCATGCCCATGGAGGCGGCGCCGTTCTTCAAGGTGCTGCACATCTCGGACACGCACTACGATCCGCACTACGTGGAGGGTGCCAATGCGGACTGCAACGAGCCTCTTTGCTGTCGTCTGAGCAGCGGTCGCCCGGCCAATCCCAACGCTGCCGCCGGCAAGTGGGGAGACTATCGCAAGTGCGACACGCCCAAGCGTACTGTGGACAACATGCTGGCGCACATTGCGGAGACGCACAAGGACATCGACTATATACTCTGGACGGGTGACCTGCCGCCGCATGATGTCTGGAACCAGACGAAGCAGGAGAATCTCGAGATCATCAAGGAGACGGTTAAGCAGATGACCGAGAAGTTCCCGGGCGTACCGATCTTTCCGGCGCTGGGAAACCACGAGAGCGCGCCAGTCAATAGCTTTCCGCCGCCGTACGTCAACCAGGTGGACATCTCCATCAATTGGCTCTACGACGAGCTCGACGTACAATGGCGCCGCTGGCTGCCCCAGAGCGTCTCGCACACGGTGCGTCGCGGTGCCTTCTACTCCGTGCTGGTGCGTCCCGGTTTCCGCATCATCTCGCTCAACATGAACTACTGCAACAACAAGAACTGGTGGCTGCTTCTCAACTCCACGGATCCCGCCACGGAACTGCAGTGGTAAGTGGTGCAACTCCGTAGCCTAATGGAAGCCTGTTTTAGCTCAGCGTTTGTTTCTTTCCTTGTTAGGTTCATTTACGAGCTGCAGAGCGCAGAGTTCTCCAATGAGAAGGTCCACGTCATCGGACACATTCCTCCGGGACATTCGGATTGCTTGAAGGTGTGGTCGCGCAACTTCTACAAGATCATCTCGCGGTACGAGAGCACCATTACGGCGCAGTTCTACGGCCACACGCATTTCGACGAGTTCGAAATGTTCTACGATCCGCATGACCTAAGTGGGTTCTATGAAAGTTTCTATAGTCAATTTACTATAAAATTGCTTCTCCTTATGCTGCAGCGCATCCCAATAGCATCGCCTACATTGGTCCCTCCGTGTCGCCCTACTACGATCTGAATCCCGGCTATCGCATTTACTATGTAAGCAAGGGTTCGACCCTACAATACAACTAACTGTATAATTGATGTATCTTATGTTTAATTCTTGTTGGATTCAGGTGGACGGCGATCACGATACGACAACGCGTCTGGTCATAGACCACGAGTCCTGGATCATGAATCTAAAGGAGGCGAATCTCTACGGTTATCCGATCTGGTATAAGCTATATACCGCCCGGGCGGCTTACAACATGAAGGCGTTGCGCCCTAGCGACTGGGACAAGCTGCTTAACGAGTTGACCGACAACCAGGAGCTCTTCGAGATGTACTACAAGTGAGTAGAGCCAATTGTCAGACTGGACTGTATGATAGACTCCATGATACTCCCATTAGAAATTACTGGAAGAACTCGCCGGAACGACCCACCTGCGATGCGGAGTGCAAGAAGCGCATGCTGTGCGACTGCAAGAGCGGCCGCTCTCACGATCGCAGACATTTCTGTGCCGACGTCGAGTCGAAGATCGACGAGGGATCATCGAAGTCGTGGAAGTCATGGTTCTATCGCGGACTCAGCAACTCGTATGTATTGTTCAGTTAGGGTGTTGTGCTTGTTATGGTTGCTGTCGCTTTGTTGTCGCTTCGTTTCTTACTGTTGTTCTTGTGGTGTTGGTGTCTCTACATAATCCTAATCAATAACATTAATTCCCCCTTCCCCCACTCTTGTGGACAGCGAGGAAGAGACGACCGTGAGGATGGAGACACTCGAAACCGACTGGGGTAGCATGGATGTGGTTTATGGTACCTATGGTTGAGGTGATAGAGCACTATAGCAGTAAACTGTAAATATACACACACACACACACACACACACACGCACACATGCATAGACTAAGATCTGGTTAATGGTTCTACGATTAAGAATCTGACAATAAACATGACTTTAATCGCATTTCGCAACTCGCAATCTGCTTCTCGGCTCTGCCTCCCCCACAGCTACAGTCTGCTCTCCTCCATCACCTACCTGCCCAAATACCTGCTGGGTTACGGCTGAGTTCAGTGCTGGGCGCCATGTCAACAAAGTCAACTGCAAGTCAAAGCGTATCGAATCAGTGCAAATTAAAACGCCTACACAATAAGTTTACTATGTGATAATTAGTGCTTAAACTAAGTTAGTTGTACGATAAACGATAAGTGACGAGCGATGAATGCTGTACGATAAGCGATTAACGATGAATGGTGAATGATGAATGATGAACAATGTACGATACTCGAGTGCGTACGATGCTTAGGTTGCCGCCTCAGCCCTACCCCAGCAACTGCAATGTGAGTCAATGAACAATAGTCATTAAATTAGTCGCGTGGGCCACGCCCACGTCGCCTGTTGTCTGCAACATTATCGGAACCAGTTGAACATATTTACTACTTAAATAATTTTAGATTAACTGTTAACGTAAATAAAGTGCAATTAATTTAATGAGATTACAAATTCGATGTTGTTTTCATTGCTCCATTCACATTTGCGATTCCAGTTTGAAATTCAAATTTAATTCGCGGTAAATGGAACCAGTGTTGTTAAGTACAGTTATGTTGAGAGTAACAGCAGCAGCTGCTTTAACATTACGCACGCGTGTTAACTTAACAGCAGGCATTACAGCAGTGAACTAACAGCGCAATGTTGAGGTAGATTTCAGCTTATGAAATTGTGTGGTGAGTTTTCGTAACGGGCGAAGGAAGGCAGAAAACAGTGGTCATAATATCAAAGTAATGAAATTAATAATATTAAACTTTATTGATTATATGTAAATAATACTTGTATTTCTTAAATTTAATTCATATCAAATTTTAGATTTTTCTTAATTTAATATAAAGCTTTGTATATAAACTTAAACTTAACTTAAAACAGTGTTCGAAACACTTAAAGAACAAAATAAATAAGTAATAAAATGTATATAATATATTTATTTGATATGTAATTGTAATAATATTTATATACAATATATCAAATTTGCTATTTTTAAATTTTAGAAATAGTTTTAAATAATATGCCAAGAATGTGACAAGTGATACGTGCAAAAGATAAGTTTTATTATTATGTTTGTCATATCTTTAACATTAAGAATATATTTGATTCTGCAAATTATTTTTGTTTGAACAGCACAAAAAAATAATTCACGGGTCTTATCGATTTCACTATATTAATATAAACATGTAGTTCAGTAATCGGGCTCATTTCGTATACGTTGCTAAATTGACATGATAAGAAGCTAAGGTGATGATAATCTACATATAATAAAAAATTAAACATTATTTCCAATTCAATTCAAATTTGATTTAGTTCTATTTAATCGGGCGTCAGTGCAAAACGTGCAAAATGCAAGTGAATGAATTGAATAAATTTATTTTATTGATAATTGTTTCCTGTTCGGGTGTGGCTGGCGATATTACTGAATCGGTGAGTTTAATAATAACTTTAGCAGGTTCTGTCTTTATTTTAGCAAAAAATAAAACAATTGTTAGCCAGAAACCTAGCGTATTAGGTTAAATTATTGGAGATAGGTCAGGAAAAAACCTGTCAAGCTGTATTTGTGATTATATGTGTCAACAAATTTATTGTACACGCTTTTACACGCCTTTTCAAAGACATTATCAGCTGAATGGAAGTGGGCGTAACTCAGTGTAGCATTTGTTTATTTTTGGGCGTGCGATTACACAAGGTTATCGCGCAGCTGATCGACTGCGTGATGAATCTAGTGCTAGCTTTTTAGCAATTTAAATGCTAACTCTGGCAATTATTTGCAATTTGCAACTCCATGTATATAAACTTACATAACATGTCCTACTTTAACAATTTGTTAAAGTGATTGAAACAAATAATAATTTACATAAATTATTTAATTAGGATTATTATGCTAATTTATTTGTTACCCAATATATAAAAACTTAGCGGATTTCAAATATTCTACTTTTACATTTTGTTTAACTCATTAACAAGCTATATAAAATTTATAAAAATGATAAATCAAAAACATCTTAAATGTAAATTTATTATTAGAGTTTTTATTTCTTATTCGCACTTTTGTCTTAAAGAAAATGCATTAAAAACACTTTTAAGATGTTGCACAGTAAATTGTAAGCATAGATTTTCAAGGATTTTTACAAAAAATTCACATTTTTTTTTCAACTTAAGACTAAAAATTTTTGGGATTTGAAGCAATTTTTCCCAAAATCGGTGAAGTTTTGCTTTCTATATTCTGCACTGTATTGACTGATTTCCTTGTCTGTTAAAAAACCCCCAATTTGTTTGGTGCATTTAATCCAATTAATAGATAATTTGTATATCTTTCTCTCTATTCGCGTTCTACTTTTAGAAGACAAAACAAGACATACAAGAGGCAGATTAATCCATAATTATAGAGAAATGTTACCTTCGGTATAAGGATGGTTGAATACCCTGCAGGTTTAGATGTAATGGTCAGTGTAATTCAGTTAATTCAGTGTACAAAGCTTAATCAATATAGCTTCAAAATTAAGACACTAGTTTGCATGCAGCAATCGATGCTATCACGGCGAAAATAGCAATATGTATGCATTGCAAACATGCTGCCAAAATTAGTATACCCTCGGCAGGGCTCAAAAGGGCAGTTCAACATAAAATATAATTTTAAAATTTAACTACATTTTTTCCTAGTTTATATTATTATATTAAGAGATATTCACATAAACAGCATACATTTTATTGTATTTATAGTATCCGTTGCTATAAACTGTAGGCAATTATTAGTTATTAGTTATTAGGCATGGCTTAATCGACACGGCTGTTTATACTGATCAAGAATATATATCTATATATATTTTTTTTAATGGACATACATTGGCACAAAACTAATATAGCATTTTTATAATAATTTAAATGGTAAAAAAAGCTGTCAGTTCTAAGATCTATCTGCAAATTTTGTCGAAATCATGTTAATACTATTTTTGTTTGTTTTCTTTATGATCAAATAAATTTTCAAAATTAATCAGGAATCTCAAATTAAATTATTCATTAAATTTAAATATTAAATATTTATAAATATTAAATTTAAATATTATTAATTGTCATATTTCACAATTTTTATTTATGGGAAAGCCCTACTCCCATATTGAGCATCCATGGATTTGCCAAGCATGAGCAAAAAGTAATTCTGATTATCGCTTGTCGTGATCTTGTGAGTGCCATTAAAATTGCGAGCATAATTCATTGCTGTACGGCAAACTCATTAGGTGCAATTTACAGTTAATTTGGGAGCAAAAGCGGAGGGGGAGGGAGAGACCCGGCACAGTGTACAGAGCATAAGAAACGAGGGACCACAAGGCACAAGGACAATGTCAATGGGGCAACACTATTAAAGCACAATGCAAATCCATTGTGTGATAGCGCTCAGTTCACCAGGCCCGGCCCAGAGCGTGCTGCTAGCGGGAGCGGGAAAGCGGCTAACGGGATGTGGCATACAGGTCTCAACTCGCTGTTGTTGTTGTCGTTGCTGTTGTTCTGTTTGCTGTTGTTGCTGTGTCAACCCGCTGCTCGGGCTGCTTGAGTTGCGTGCGTGTTTTCCCGCATTGTAGATAAGACACGCAACGCAGCGCAGTCGACGTCGGCGTCAGCGTCGACGTCATCACCTTGTGGCTGCCAATGCATGAGTGGGCGTATCACATAGACGTCGCATGTGTGAGTATGTGTGTGAGTGTGAGTGTGAGCGCTTGTGGGAGTCCCGGCAGCTTGTCATTATCCCTTTGCCACACTCACACTCACACACACACACTCACTCACACACGCGCGCAAGCTGAGCAAGCAAAACAATTCCGTTTACATTTCCCACATTCCTCACACTCGCACACACACACACACACATACCCACACTCACAACCCACACCCGCACACTCGTTTGGCGTGCGCCGCTCTTTTTGCTTTGCATACTTTTCGGCTGGGAAACGCACACATGTGCGACAAACAAACGAACAAACAAACAAACAACAGCAGCAACAACAACAACAGAAATAACAACAATGAGATGCGTGCAAATTTTTAGAAAAATATACAAACAGACGACGCCAGCATCGGGCATTATCTCCTGCAGCAGGCGGCATGCAGCAGGCAGCAGGCAGCAGGCAGAGGACGTCGGCGCTTAAATGCCATTTAACATATTTGATTGCTGACGTTGCTGTTGTTGTTGGCATTGTTGTTGTTGCTGCTTGTTGTCGTTGTTGTTGTTGTTGCCCCGTTGTCAGTACTGTTTGTTTAGTCAAAAAACGATTGCAATTGCAATGGCACAAAGCCCAGCAGTTAACCCATTGCTCTCAATCGGCAGCAAATATAATCGAATCAAATATGTTGAATATATTCGAAGGTATTTTATGATATATAGAGTTGCCTGGCCTCATTTACAGGGGATTTGCTAAGCTTACTACTGCTTAAGTATTTCAGATAAAACAATATACAGTGGTATTCTCCTCCTATTGCACCAGTAGCAGGACTAAGAGTAGTTTGAGTAGTAGAGTAGTACTGTATTTATAAACATGCTATATATGTACTATATTCTTGTTCAACAGTCATTTGTAGCTTGTTTTTTCACGTATAAAAATATATTATCTTTATTGGCATAAAATGTATTTGCCGGCATTATTATTATTCGCAACCATTTTAAAATCATAAATAATAAAGAATATAATAATAAAGAATATAATAATAAAGAATATAATAATAATAATAATAATAATAATAATAATAATAATAATAATAATAATAATAATAATAATAATAATAATAATAATAATAATAATAATAATAATAATAATAATAATAATAATAATAATAATAATAATAATAATAATAATAATAATAAAAATAATAATAATAATAATAATAATAATAATTTTAATTTTAATTTTAATTTTAATTTTAATTTTAATAATAATAATAATAATAATAATAATAATAATAATAATAATAATAATAATAATAATGATAATAATAATAATAATAATAATAATAATAATTATAATAATAATAATAATAATAATAATAATAATAATAATAATAATAATAATAATAATAATAATAATAATAATTATAATAATAATAATAATAATAATAATAATAATAATAAAAAAATAATAATAATTAAATATTAAAAGTTTTCTTTACCCTGTTTCAATAACTGTAATATATTTTCCCAGAGCTGTCAGCGATCGAGAAGACTGAGAGAGGAGTGCGCGACGTATTGCTTTGAGGTGAGCTCTCCTCTCTTGCAAATGGCACCCGAATGCTACCGCAAGGATGCGGAGATTGTCAAGCTCAAGGATCAATTATCGGAGCTCCAAAAGCGACTGTCGCTCTGTGAGGCGAGAGAGCAACAGCACAAGAGCCAAATGACAATTGAGGCCGAAATGGTGACGATCCGGCAGAATGTCGAGAGCATTGCAGCCCAACTAAAAGTGAGACCTACACCGAGTGCAGTAAAGCTTGGTCCTGTCCTAGCAGCAGCTACTATGGCAGCCGCCCCAAAGAAGCCTGAAGAAAGCGTTACTCAGCCCAATAATGTGGAGAGTTCCGTGTACTCGGATAACTGTGAGATGTCTAAGGGCGTGCAGAAGATTCAGGTGCCGGGCATAGCCAAAGCATTCGATGTGTTCTGCGATAATGTAACAGAAGACTTTCCCTGGATCGTCATACAGAGACGAGTGAGTAGAAGAGTTGACTTCAACCGAAGTTGGGAGGATTTCAAAAAAGGATTCGGCGATGTCAATGGCGACTATTTTATCGGCTTGGAGGCAATACATCGGCTGACCAGTACCCAGCCCTACGAACTTTATGTCTATCTGGAGGCTTTCAACGGCGTCTTGGGCTTTGCGCAATACACTTACTTAAAAGTGGCCGATGAAAGGCAGGGATATAGACTGATTAATCTTGGCAAGTTCTCTGGAACTGTTGTCGACGCTTTGTCGGCGAGCGTTGATAAGATGTTCTCGACCTATGATCGAGATTACGATTCTGTATACAACAAGCATTTGGCTAGGGAAGCCGGAAGTGCCTGGTGGTATCCCCGGACACCGGCAGCATGGTAATGTCCATATAGTATATCTTCCGCCAGCACCGCCAATTAAACTGATTTACCTTCCTTCTATTAGCAATCTAAATGGACGATATGCCGATTTCGAGATTGACAATGCCCATGGAATTTGGTGGAGCAATTTTTCGATGGGCCACACCCTAAAGCAGGTGCGAATGCTCATAAGACCAGCCCACACTTGAAGTCCATCTAGTATATGTATGCCCCAAACCTAGCGACTGCTCTTTTATATCGCATCATTAAACAATAAAAGTGACTAATTGATTATCATGAATTTTGTTCGCATAATAATAATAATGCAATCACTTGGTTCTTATCAGATCAAAAATTAGATCATTGCTCAAAGTACTTAACTTTAATTACAAAGTCGAGAGCAACAATTAGAACAATAGAGAAAAGGTTTTATCGTTATCACATGATTTCATTTCCTTGCAAGATATTGGTTTAATATTCATACAATATGAACAGAATCTAGGGAGCATTCTTAGACTCTTAGTGTTCTCGTTAAAAATAGCTTGAACACAAAAGATTACCAAGCGGAAGTAAATATACTACGCCATAAATCAATTACATTTATATATTAGAAATTAGTAATATAAAAATTAAATTGCAACATTGTTGTGAGCAGAGATAAATTCTTTTCTGATACCGTCAGAGACAATATATAAATAAGAAGATGGTTACGATACGGTATATTAGAAACTTCCTTAAGACAAACATTTGGGAGGCTGACGTTAACAGCTAACAGAAAATAGACATGCATAAAGCAGCACCTCGGTGTGTTGATAATATGTCAATATATCCATGCATCGATATATTTGTGTAAGAATGATATATTTAGCAGGATCAAGGTTTGTTTTATAATATCTAAACATTTCAACAAATATAATATAAGGTTAATATAAATTATTTACATAGAAATATTATTTTTTCCTAAATAATGAAAATACAATATTTTTTTTTAAATATTTATTAATTTTATTAATTTTTTAAATATAATTATATTATACTGTCAAAAAAGTAATTATCATCGATACTATTTATTTTCAAAATATTCGACACCCCTAGAAGGCTATAAAAATCATCTTTCTAGGCGTTTAAAATTCTAGCTAAAATTAATATATAAAATTAACTATAATAGACTTTGCAAATTTGGTCATAATACCTTTCATAATAAAAAAATACCATGTGATATTTAATATCATAAAATTTATTGCAAGTGTTCAGAGGAATATCAATGTGATATAGTTTTTTCAAAAAAGAATACGATACGATGTTTAAAAATATTCGACATCCCTAGCAAAATCTAAAAATAATCTCTAATGTATGAAATTATAATAAATTTGATAAAGTTTGTCATAATACCTTTAATAAAAAAAAATACTATATAGTATATAGTATATATGATATATACTATGATACTATGATGAGGAAGATCTGAGTGAAACGTTAATATAAATATTTCTACTTAGAAAAACTTATGAACAAATTAAGTTAAGTTGCGATACATTGATAAATGACGGCTGATAGTTTTCACGAAAGCCATGCGATGTATCGCAACGGTGCAGTAAAGGAAAAATGGAAGTACAGAGACACGAACAGGGCAATATTAAGTTGAGGCAAATCATGTGTATATAGCACAGCTTCCGTCTGGCATAATTGCTTGCTCAAATCACTCGCACTGCCTATTTCATTCTATGGTATTTTCCACTGGGCTTAATCTCTTCACTGCTGTTGGGTGTGCAATTGACCCGCCTGCCGTCAACGGGTTAATCTGTGTGTATTTCGGCCTTACGCAGTGCAGTTCTCATTTGAATGCCGTCACACGTAAAGTGTTTTTAAATAAACGAACGCATTAATTATACTCGCACGCATAAATCGCTAAGCTGTCGATGTCGATTGCAATGTTCGTTTAGCCCAGTGACACGCCTACTCACACACACGCACACTCACATACAGGGACATTTTTATTAGCTACGCATAATTGCTGCGGCAATAAAGTTGCTGCCGTCGGGCTGCTCCTGCTGCTGCTGCTGTCGGGTTGTTCCTACTGCTGCTGCTGTCGAGCTGCTCCCAGCTCGGACACGGACATGTACATTGTGCCGCGCGTGACCCGACAACATAACGACATTTAAGTGGCCACCACAGCAGCTCTAGGGAAACAGGTTGCGAGGGGAACGGGAATGGGCAGCTTAACCATGTTTGGCAACATGTTACAAAAAATTGATGCGACTGTTGTTGTCGTGTTGCTGCTGCTGCTGCTGTCGCTGTTGCTGTAGTTGCAGCTGCGCACAGCGTTAGAGACCCTTCCTCCCACACTCCCCTCTTTCCATAGTAAACACTATTTATTGCTGGCAAAAAACATTGTCAAATATTTGCCAAAAATTTATTGACGACCCGTTGTACATGGCGTATGCGCAATTTTCGTTCCCGCTTCCGTTTAGACGCGTTGGGCGTCAAAGCCAGCAGCAGCAGCAGCAGCAGTAGCAGCAACAATCAATCCGGCAGACCCCTGCCAGGCAACAGTCAGTTGGCGCTGCTGCAGTTGATAGCTGACTGAGCAGCAGCAGCAACAACAATGACAATCGCTGCTGCTGCCGCTGTTGTTGTTGTTATTGTTGCTGTTGCTGTTGCTGCTGGCGTGTAAAACGCAAAAGAAAATTATATTTAATTACTCAAGCAAAAGAATGACAACTGCAAACGTCGACAGTCAGACAACAGCAGCGTGGGCGTGGGCCTGCGCCTGGGCCTGGACTTGTACTTGGACGGGACGGGAGGGTCGGCTGGGGTCCGGCCGGGGGTGTGCACTGTCAGGTTGTCAGCAGCAGGCGCCAATGCCAAGCGGCCGGTCACTTTTTTGCTGCTTGCGCTCGCTTTTTAAATTTATATTTAAATGGTAGAAAATAAATATGCTTAAATGCGTCGGTTGGACTGGAGGGATGGTGCTAGGGGAGCTACAGGCAGAGGGGCTGCGGACAGACTTAGAGGCGTTGCAAGAAGTCGCTGCAGTTGGCAGCGCTGTCAGCTGCTAAACAAAAGCCACAAAAACACACGAGTAGAGCAGAACACCCAGCGGGAGTGATGCTGTATGTGTGTGTGTGTGTGTGTGATATGTTAGTGCATTAGTTGATGGTATGTGTGTTTTGTATAAGACCATGTGTTTCAAAAACTTCACAGGGTACCTGACAGTCGCGAATTTAATCACTGTTCTACTATTGTTTCACTGGAAATTCGCTTAACTAATCCAATAATGGACAGATAAGGTAAAAGATATCACGCCGAAATGTGTTGAAATGTAAAATAAATACAGGGTATCTAACAATCGTGTGTGAATTATAATCGAATTGCATTCATTAATGTAAGAGAAGCCTGTAAAAACCTAAAAACATTTATATTTTCTCTTTTTAAAATTTATCAATCAATTAATTCATTAATTATACTATACATTTTTAACCATTGTAAGGAACTAGGTTAGGTTCTCTAACAAGAAAGTAGAGTAAATTAAGTTGTTCAATGCCGTTTGCATTAATGTCTATCTTAACGCATTGCAGGGTACCTTACAGTCGTGACTGAGAACCCGATAGAACTTTCTCACGTCGTTCAGCCAAAATCGAAAAAGTCGCTTAGACGACTCAAATTGTGTATTTCCACAATCTGCCAAGATTACGAGGTATTCAACAGTCGAGACTTAAATGTACTTTCTTTCTCAATAGAATTAAAATCGTTAAGAATGGGGTTGCTCTTTTTGAGAAGCAGCATTAATTTTTATCTAACAATAATTTTTATGTAAAATTAAAGGGTATCCATTATTCAAGCACAGTGTTCTCTTTTCCCACTATAATTGGCACGCGCTAATTCTCTTTTCTACCAGCGACTGACTCACTAGCAACCCGCTTGAGCGTCTCAAGTGGCGAATTTCCTAGCTCCAATCTTCCCGGACAGGTCGAGTGGCAGATATCACGCCGGAATGAGCCCATGGCACGGTCAGAAGATAAGGTTTCTAAGAATTTAGTCGAGGTACTTTCGCATATCAGTGCAAAGTTTGTTTACAGTCGCACTTAGCCGGGGGTACTTGTGGGGCGTACCTCACACTGCTTGAGTAGCCATTAAGCAGAAGAATCGCACGAGTCGCAAAAATCTTACCTTTGAGTTGTGCATTATTTACTGTTAGTCATGACAGTGCTCGAGTTCTATTTTATTTTACAACGTAAGGTTAAAGGTCCTATAATAACAATATACCATGCGTTTTTTCAGAAAACTTATTTATATCACATAATATTATCCTATTAATTTTGTTTCATTTTGAGCTTCACTTAAAATTGAGCAGAGTTCCTGTAATAGTAAATAGAATAGAATAGTACTATGTTAAATAGCCTTTCTAGCACTATTTTGAGTTGCAAAAGTAGATTGAATGTAAAATACATAGTTAGAATATCGAGTTTTTGATTTGAAATTTTGCTATAGCTTAAGTTAGTTCTAATCGAGGAAAATATCTTTGAGTCTCATTATATTTCTCTTTTTCTCACCCTTTCTTTTTCCGCTTTCTTTCTCTCTCCATCTCGCATATCCTCTTTTTTCTTTATCTTTTTTAATAACTCTTTCTTCTTTACTGTTTCTCTCTATATCTCTCTTTCTCTCCCACTCTCTCTTTATTTCTCTCCTTTCTCTCTCTTTTTGTCTTTCTGTGTCATTTTTATCTCTTTATCATCTCATCTTTTTTCTTCCATTATCGTTTTCTCACTCTCTTTCCCTATCTCTTTTTCTCTTTCTCTCTGATTTCTCTCTGTTAATATCTCCCTCTTTTTCTCTCTATTTCTCTCTTTCTCTTTTTCTTTGTCTTTTTATTTTTCTTTCTCTCAATCTTTCCTTATTTTCCACTCTCTTTCTGTCTCTCCCTCCCTTCCTCTATTTTTCCTTTTTTTCTATCATTCCCTCTCTATCTTTCTCTTACTCTCTCTTCACTCTCTTTCTATTTCTCTCTTTATTTTCTTTCAATATTACTTTCTCTGATTTTCTCCCCATTTTACGTACTATCGATCTTGCCCTTTCTTCATTTCATTTCATTTTCTCTCTTTCTCTCTATTTTCGCCTCTCTCTTTCTCTATCTCTTTCTTTTTGATTTTTTTTTCACTTCCTTTCTCTACTTATCTCTTTCTCGCCCTCTCTATTACTCGCTCTCTTTCTCTCTCATTATTTTCTCACTCTTTCTTTGCCCTATTTCTCTTATTCTCTCATTCTTTCTTTCATTGACTCTCTCATTCTCTCCCTTCTTAGACTCAATTTTCAATCACACACACTCGCACACTCACTCGGCATATGCACTCGAATCTGATTGCTTTTGCTGTGTATTCAAAGCGGAGAATTCATCAACAGTCTCACAGGCTCCTTCCCGAATCCCTCGCCCGTCCCTATTTTTCACAGGCAATACAATGCTAATCCCAATTGAGTTGTCCCCTCCCTCTCTGTCTCTCTCTCTCTCACTCTCTCTGTCTTTCCCTTGTGTGTTCTCTCTCATGTTCTTCTGTCCGGTTACACAGATCTCATCGACATGCCTCAATTGTTCACATGCTACACGCCGGCTATACATCTCCCCCTTCCCCCCCTCCTCCTCCTCACCACTTCCGGGACCGTGCCCTTTGCAGCGTCACCTTTAGAAACCGCAAGGCGTGAACGTGGAGGCGGAGTGGGTGTTAAGGGGAGAGCGAAAAAATCTCAGCTGCAAATGACTTGTATGCCATTGAGATAAACCCAAAAATTATTTATTTTTGCCATAAACTCGCAAAGGACTTTTGGCTTTGCCATTGTCAGTGTGTGTGTGTGTGTGTGTGTGTTTGTGTTTGCATGTGTTGCCGGCATTTTGTTTGTGTGCTAGTATTAGTGTTTGTATTTGAGCTTTCAACAACAACAACAACAACAGCAACATGGACGTGTGGAGGAACCACAATGGACGCTGCCAACTAACTACAATTCCGTAGGCAATTAATTTGCCTGGGAAAACCAAAAATACAAAAAACACACACACACACACAATGCTATACTCACTCACACATATGACACGCACACACGTGGCAGAAATATAAAATGGCGCAAGAACAGCGCAAAAAGAGGGGAGCAGGGAGCAGAAGAGGAGAAAGCAGCGCAAAATAAAAGAAAACTTGAATGGAAATTCAATTGAGTGACATGAAAATGGAATTTTTCATATTTTCCCCAGTGCTGCTGTAGTTGTTGTTCTTGTTGTTGCTGTTGCTGTTGCTGCTGCTGCTGCTAGCGACTGCTGCTGCTGCTGTTGCTGAGCTGAGGCGAAAGAGAAGCGAGAAGCGTTTGGCTGCCAGGCACATCACAAACACAAATTGCTGCTGCCTGCCACTGCACCCGCTCCACTCTGCTGCTGCTGTTAGCCGCAATAATAGTAAAAGCAACAACAACACAACAGCAACGAGCTAGCAAATAGCAGCAACAGCAGCAGCAGGCGTCCCACGCAGCAGCAACAACAGCAACAGCAACAGCAACGCCTCGCTCCTGCTCCTGCTTCTGCTCGCTCTCTGCTGCTCTCCGCTCGCTCTCTCAGTGTGTGTGCTGCTACCCAAAAAACGTTTGCGTCTGACATTTTCATAATTAGGTATTCAAAATCTTTAATAACGGTTACTCTTGTTGCTGCTGTTGCCTCTGCTGCCACTGCTGCTGCTGCTGCTGCTGCTGCTACTGCTGCTGCTGCCAGTTGCCATTGCTCGAGCTGTTGCTCAGCCTCAGAGAGCGAGACAGACACACGAAGAGAGAGGGAGACAGACACACGCGCTTCCTTCTTAAACGGTTTTTTGCTGCTGCTGTTGTCCCTGTAGTTTAGTTTGTCTGCTGTAGCTGCCTTTGTTGTAGTTGCTAATGTTGCCGCAAGTTTTTGTGTCTGTGGGGCACAAACAGCGCACGCAGCAGCGCAGCGCAGCAACATGCAAACTTCCTGTGGTGTCTGTCTGCCCGTCAAGCACTCTTCCCCTCACGCTCTTCCTCTCTCTGTCTCTCTCTCCCTCTCTCTCGTGCTGTTTTTAAGAATTGCAAGCGGGCGACAGCTGCTCGGCAATTCTGCGAGTTCTTTGATTTCGAGTTTTGCTAAAGCTACCATAATAATACTAGTATTTTATACAGTCTTCAGTGTGTTAGGAAAAAAGGTAGAGTTGACATTTTCCCTGATCTGATCAACTCGACAATTTCTCTTTGATTTAATGTTGCCATAATCTATTATAAAATAAAATAATATTTATTTCAGCAACACTATGTAAATCGACCTTGACCTACTCAACGACTTTTCTTTGGCTTGAGTTTTTCTTATGTTCCAATTAAAGATCCATAAAAAACATATATATATCGCTTTGCTACTCAAAAATGAGTTTTTAATTTTGAGCTAGTTTTTGAGTTGATTTTCTAAAAAAATACTATATCATGCAGCATTTAAGGTAAGGTATATAATATTATAAATCTAAACGCTTGATTTTTAGATTTTCTAAAGCTTTTACTGAGTTCCCGTAACTGTCAGTATAGCTCTATACCAGTCTTTATTCATTCAGTTTCACATATTATAAAAATTTTAACAGCTTTTAGTGTTTATAATAATTTCCTTAATAGCGCCACATTATTTATTTTTACAGTCTTCAAAAAAAAAAAAAAGAATAAGTAAAAGAATTATGACTAATCATTTTTTTGACGCTTACTGTCAGTGGTTTTTCCGAATGTTATAGAACGTAAGGCACGAATATACGTTTATTATCATTATTTTTATTGATACATTTTTTTTTCTTTTTTCTTTGCTATATAAAGAAAAACGTCAAAAATAAATGTAGATTATGAACTGCAAATGCTTCACAGTGGTCAAGAAGCAAGAATCGTGTTAATTTTTTTTTTTATAAGAGCAGAGAAACTATTAAGCAGCACGTATCAATTACCCTTAAATTTACAAGTCAATATAATAATTCTACCAATCTGCCATAAATTAAATTAATCTCCATTTGCACATAGTCTTCGCTGGAAGAGTCCATTAAACGTCGTCCGAGAATTGCGTGCTGCTGCCTTCAGCGCCTCGTCAAATCCTTTTGCATTGTCCGCACTTCAGTTGGGCCGTCAGCGACAGCGACTTTCAGGATGTGCTCTACCCTCTGTCTTCCACCCTTCCGTCCTCTGGTCGGTTGAAGGATATGGCCTCCCTTCCACAAGGGGAAGATGTCCCAGGTCGCTTCTCGCCTGTGGCCTCTCGCCTGTCGCTGGCGGTGACAATTTTTGCGCTTCTTCGGGGACAGAGCAGCCGCTGGGCCCGGCGACAGGACGAGACAAAACCGGACAGGATAGAACAGCGGGGCGTCGACCAATCGCCCAATGGCCCACTTGTAACGCGAAATGAGGCATTAATTTAAGATTAACTTAAATACTACTTTTCACCTCTTCGCGACGAGTGGCTAAGTACTCCGTAGGATAAGGCCGGGAATGCCCCGTTTGACTCAGAGCGGAATTTACGCAATTACTACAAATTGAAGGTCAAGTCTCGTGTTTCAGACTTCATGTTAAACAGAAGCTAATGAAAAAAGCCGCATCTTATCAAATACTACACACATACCTAAATCACACATTAAAGTCTTATCTGAAAGAGGCATTTAATGGCAATATGTGTATGCGATAAGTATTATTGATTTACTGCTTTTTTCGCGAATTGCGGAACAGCACACTTGCCACAGGCTCAATGCTTTCGCCGGCTCGTTAAAGTGTGGGAGGGAAAGTGATTGGTAGACCCAGATTCAATCGTACACTGAACACAATTGGCAGAGATATGTGTAATTTGAGTTTAATTGAAAAATATTAATATTTTTACTGTTACTTTGAAATATGTTGGGCGTATCCAAGGCAGGAACTTGCATACATTTCGTCTGATTGTTCCAATCATTACTATATATGATACTTAGTTATTCTGTTTTAAACTTACTCTATATTTTCCCAGCGCGTACCGAATTTTTAATGTATTGAACTTGTTTAACTAGTTTTCATTTTCATTCCATGAAAGTAATGAGATATACTAATCTGATACTAATCTATGGAACTTGGAAAAAAGTTAGAGCGAGTTGGTTTATAATTCGATAGGTAATTATTTATGCTTTCCTTAAACAACTCATACTACGATCGAGTAATGGTAATCCGATTTTGATGACATTTTCGATAATAAAATAAAATCAGCCGATAAATTATATGCGTTAAATCAGTCTGATCTATCGAGTAGTAGTAAAAACGAAACAACTGATAAACGGACAGAACAACGGACATGGCTAGATCGACTCGCCTATTGATGGTCATCAATAATACAATATATATATATATATATATTATATAGTCGGGGATTTTTCCTGCTGTGCGTACATGCACACATGTGATTAAAATAACAAGGCCATAAAGATATCCCCTTGAGCGCAGAAACTATTTACTTAACGTCTTTTATTTTTCGCTCAAAAGATAAAAATAGAAATCGAGTTCAAAAGGGACATATATAATAAGAAATTCTGTTTATATTGTTATATGATATCTCATTATATGATATCACATTATAAATTTGTAGAATGCAGCAATAACTATTATTGTCTTGTTCTCAATTTCTTTGCCATATTGTAGAGAAATAAACAAAAGCAAATCTAAAGAAAGCAACAACCGCAGATAATTTACCTATTTCAAAAAACTCCAACAAAATCTAGAGCTAGCTTAGAATATTGTATTGATCCTCAAATTATAGTGAAATAATATTGTAATTAACTAAATATATTATCGAATTTGGTTTGAAAGTCAGAATTCATAAATATTTATTTGTATGATCAATTTTATTTTTATTTTTATACCATGGGTAAATGGTATGAAATGAAAATGGGTAATAATGATAGGTTAATTTTTTCGAAAAAAGAACAAACAGCAACTCGTTTATGAAATGGCACGCCTTCTCAATTAATTGCACACATTTTTCTGCAGTGTATTTGTAGAGAGTGCTGAAAAGGAAACCATAAATGGCGCAGTGATAAGTGTTGCTTGATAAGTTAGAGATATGTTTCGTATTTAAGTCGTTAACCGCTGCAATGTCGAGTAGTTCTCGTGGAGACCGCATCAAGTAAACTTCTCAGAACGCTATCATGTCCCGTAAAATCTCCGTGCTGCTGCTTCTCCTGCTGGCCAGCCTGACACTGGTTTGGTCACAAGAAACGGACTCAACTATAGCACCAACTTCTGATTCCACTTCGTCATCAACCAGTGATTCTACTTCATCATCAAACACTGATTCCACTACGTCGACAATCACTGATTCCACTTCGTCTACAACCACTGATTCTACTTCATCATCAACCAGTGATTCTACTTCATCGTCAACCAGTGATTCCACTTCGTCTACAACTACTGAATCCACAACGCCACCAACAACTGCATCGAGTTCGCTATCACCCGAAGACTCGAGCTCGTCGTCGAGTACTGAATCGACTTCAACCTCATCTTCAGAAACGACTGCCGTCACAGAGGAGCCTACCACAGCATCGCCTGCCTTCTCGTGCTCCTCACACCCAGGAGTTGACATAGATCTAACGGCTGTAAGTAACAGTCTATGCATAAGGTTATGTCCAGATCTGTCTTATCTCTCCCCGTATTCAGATCTCGGGCATTTGGTATGATGCGGCACGTGCACCAGATGTGGAGAGTACACAGTGCCTCAGCTTTAGTATGCCATCCGCAGATGTGGACAATAACATCACCCTGGAACTGGAGTACGTAGAAACCGACGATAACAAGTGGGAGCACTCGAAGAAGACCTTATCTTTTCCCTTCGACGAGCAGGCGAAGAAAGGTATCGTTAGTTCTTCTGGTGTTACCTACAAGGTTGCCAAATTGGACAGTGCATCGCGCATGTATATCTGCGCTTACGCCAGCGTATTTCAAGGCTTCAAAGTATTGACACGCCAGCGCGAACTTAGCGATCAGACTAAGTCGGAGATCCAGCAGGAGTTCAAGGAGCTCGATGAGAACGCAAGCCTGGTCTGGGTGGAGCAGTCCGATGAAAAGTGTAACTCAGCCATGCGCACAGCCGGAGGAGCTCTCGTGGCATTGGCTTTTGCGCTTCTTGTCGTTCGAAGGAATATCTAAAAACTATACATTGGCTAAAGAAATAGGTTGTCTTTTATTATATAATTGTTTTAATTTGTGATATAATGGAATTTAAAACTCAATTAAGCAAGGGTAAGCCTAATAGTGATACCTATTTAACTATGGCACATGACCATATATACGCGGATACTTCATACAAAAAAACAATATAATAAAATTAATTGTGTGGCACTTTTGAAGTAAAAAGAGGCGTTCTCTAATGAAGAGTTATTCACCAGTTACGAACTAGCCCCAAGTATTGTTGTTTTATTCCTTACAACAAAGAAAAAATATATAACATACTAGAAGTAATTATTATTTTTGGTGTACTGAAGGTTGCAGATTCTGTGTACTACATGTTTATACTGTTTTTTCACTATACTATACTATATATCTATAATTAATAGTAATATACATACTTAGAATGCAGCTAATATTTAAAAGGTTTGTTATTAATATTTTTAGCTAGGATACTGGAAGCATTGAAAATCTAAAAAACTGAATTATTATCTACTCGTTTAAATTCTAACAATAGGATATAGTTTTAATCCTATAAAAAAGGGAATATGCTATGGAATACCTGGGCTACCTAAGATATGGACAGCTGGCCTATAGTTTAATGCCTAATAATTTGTGTTTTCATACGAAAACTGACTTTCCGACCGATTGTTCCAATCTCAGCTTTATGTTATAGTGAACCGATTTGAAAGGAAATATTTAGAGTACTTTTAAGATAAGATGTGGAAAATTTGGCTAAGATATAAATAACAAAAGTTGGTCAATAGGTTTTATAGTAGCTATACATACTATATATCGGTCTGATCTAGCTTGTTCAAACTGATTCACTTCATAAGCATCACAAGATACCAAGTTTCATCAAGATTAAACTGAGAGAACAGTATGTAACATATATGATGATGGAACGAATAACTGATGGACAGACAGGCGAACATGGCTAGAACGACTTTGTTAATACTGATCAATAATATATATATTTTTTATGCTTAATATTAAAAATGTTTTAAAAAGTTTAGTTTTCTTCCGATAACAGATAAAAATCTATAGGATAAAGTATTCCGACCGTACGAGAATTTGATTATGCCACTGAAAACGTTTTTTAAGTTACAAGTTACAAGATATCATGATTTTGTTTTGTGCTTACTATACATAAGAAAGCTTAAATTTTTTAAAATAATATATTGAAAGTTTCTGTAATAATGTCATAAGAAAGCTTATACTTTGACTGATTGTTCTTATAGTGCCCGGACTTTGAGCATTATTTAAATAATATTTCCGTAATACTATCAGGTGTTAATTTCTGTACCTGCTATATACCTTATACATATCAGTTCGCGCGTTCCAACTGTAAGTGTGCAGAAGAAATTATCAAGATAGCTTAAAAACTGAGAAAGTATTTGCTTTTCAATATACGATCAGACGTACAAATAAGACAGCTCGATTCAGATAATATATTTTTATGGGATCCAAACATCTGACTAAAAGTATTATACTCTCTGAGAGGGTGTAAAAAGTACGCACCTGAAATTTAGTTTGAATGTTCTTTCAAACTGACAAGGCACGTTTATAGTCGAGTGATTTTTATTTGCTACCAATTTGTCATAGGCAAACTGGCCAAGTACTTCTGCTACCAATAATAATAGTTGGCAGTCTTTAGCTTAAAGATTTGTGTAGTTTGTGATATATGATAGTAGTTAGTATATTTTTCAAAAAAAAATTGTCCATTATTACAATAATCCAAAGGTTCCAAAACAAAACCCTGCGTCTAATCACCAAGGCCCCATTCTACGTTTGGAACCGTACGCTTCACAAAGACCTATGCATGCCAACGGTAACTGAAGAGATCGTCAGTTTTAGCTCTAAACACCTGCAAAGACTCGACACCCACTGCAACCAGCTTGCAATCAACCTGCTGGACAACAGCCTCCACGTCAGACGTCTTAGAAGACACCACCCCCTTGACCTGCCTTTTAGGCCGTCCAGTGAGTGGTGACTACGTCCCTGTAAATACCCTTCTGTAAATACCCTCATCCTCATATATGTAAAACTTACTGTAAATACCCTCCCTTATATAATTTACTTATTATCAGATAGATAGATTGTAAATTAAACAGAAAAGAAAAAAAAAAAAAAAAAAATTATTACAATAAATAAATATTTATATATTTGAAATTATTAATATATAGTACAATATACTATCATATGCTACCCAAATGGTGCTTAAGCATGCAAGAAGTTGTAAGGGTATGCACATTTCGGCTTGTAGGGGGTCACGGCTCTGTCTTACTTGCAGAATGAAGAAGATGACCAACTATTTCGACGGATGCCACAGGTGGAAGCCAAGCTAACATGACTGCACACTTTGTGTGTGCATGTGTGTATGAGGAGGAGGGAGAAGAGGAAGGGGCAACTCGCGTTAAGTTTGAGGCTGTGGAACATAAACAAATTTACGCCCGGGCGTAGGGCGGGAGCTGCGGAAGAAGACGGGTGGTGGGCGTGGAGGATGTGTTATCTGCTCGCACTCAGTTGCCAGTTGCCAGTTGTCTGTCGTCTGTCGTGTGTCGCCTGCCGCTGTCAGTCGCCTGGCGAGCTTCCCCACTGCGCCAGCTTATTATCAAAAGTCAGTCAATGCCGCGTCCCACACACACACACAGGCACACATAGAGACGCACACAGACAGCTTCATCTGACCTGCTGCCCTGGTAAGGGAGGCGCCTCGGGGTGGCAGACTTTGGCTTTGGCTTGTTTGCTGCTGAGTAAACAACTTCTTTATCGCCAGGCTACACGCCACACGCCTTTGGGCCTGAGCGCGAGGAGGCAGTGGCGTAGGGTGAGGGGGTGTGCTGCCTGCTGGCCACAGCAGATTCCGCATGTGCAACAACTGTCATATATTGTTATTTAAAAACACAAATTAATAATTCAATTATGCCACGGACGCGATTGGTCTGTTCTCCGAGAGAGCTCTCGCTCTGCCTCTCTCTCTTCCCCCATTTCTCTCCCTCTGTCTCTCTCTTTCTCTGTCGGCCTGGCCACAGCTGTCTGCTCGCCAAATTGCCGTGATTTCATTCAATTTGTCGCAGCGACAGCGACGCCGACAGCGACGCCAGCGTCGGCGGCAGCAACAAATGTTGCCACTTGCTGCCCAAATTGTTTTCGTTTGGGAGATGGAAACGTTCCTTCCCTGCGAAATGCGCATAAAAAAGTGCTGCTTGCCCCCCACACAGCCCCTTGCCCCGCTGTCAATACGATGTGGCACATACCTCATGGCTTACACCCCGCCATCCCCGCCAGCACCGCCCACCCATCGGCTACGTCAGCTGCCTGTGCCAATGCACAATTGTTGTTTGTATGAGAAAATCTCGCCTAATGGCGTTTTACATTATTTGCCGCCTGATGCCGCCGTCGCTGCCAGTGCCAACTGCTGCCAAGTGGCAGAGGCAGAGGCAGAGGCTGTGGCAGAGGCACAGCCAGAGCAGGGTCTGCAGGGGGCGCCGGGACTTGGACCAGCATCAGGACAAGCGGCATTCCAGTTGGAGCAGCCGGCGGACGTAGATTCCACTGCTGCCCCCTCTCTCTCTCTCTTTCTATCTCACTTACTCTCCTCTTCCCACTCCCTTACACACTCTCTCAAGCCTTGTGGTTGGGTGGCGGGTGCTTCGGTTTTCGTTTGTGGCAAGGAAGCTGGCGAGGGCGAGGCAAGGGCCAGGCTCGCTCTGAATTGTGGCCGAGCAAGCGTAAGATGAATGGCCACTTATTGCTCGAGCTCCTCCGCTCGTGTCCAACTGTCGCAGATGTCCCCTCCGGCAGGCCATTGTCGCAGTATGGGAATGTAACTGCAACTGAGCCGACCTACAGATGGATAACTCCACGGATGGGGGATCGCAAAAACAGTGGTTGGTCAAAAGGGGAAAAGTACTTACATGGGATTCCTTAAGTGTAGGTAAGTCCATCGATATGGACTGATTCAAAATTTTGAGAAAGATAGTTAAAGAAATGATGAGGAAAGCATCAGAACGTAGATTACTTAGCTTTTGAAAAATATTAAAAACATATAGTTAACTATATTTTAAAACTATCTATCAGCTTATTTGACACTTAAAAATATACCATAAATACGATTAGATTGAAGTATGAGTAGAGTTAATTAGGTCTTTAATAGGGAAAAAGTACTTCATCGTTTTTATCGTGTGAGGTCAGGTATCTGGCAACGCTGTAATCGTTTGAAAGGACTAGGCAGCAGCTTAAAGTATAGTTAGAGATTCGAACAATTTTAAATTTTATTTCGCGAAAGGAAAAACTGCTGCGAAATCTCGCAGAATCTTTATTTGTTTCATAGAAAACAACAAATTATCGATTCAAACCGCAGATCAGCGGGTCAGGCGATTTTTGTACCGAATTTTGCACGCCGGACGACCAGTGATCGTTGATACGAAGAAAATCATAGAAATAGGGGAGCAATATCGCCATGTGACTATTAGAAGCACCGCTGAGAAGCTTCAACTAAGCAAAATAAATAATCGTAAAAAATCAATAAAAAGCCGGTATGTCATTACCAAATAACCAAATATTAAAACTATCTATCACTTCATGGGGGGCCAAAAAAATATTGTTGTGAAACATATTAGTAGAGTTAATTCACAGAGAAAATCAACTTCATTAACTAGAAGAAGTAAGAGCTTAGTATTTTAAAAACCCTAGAATGTGAGATAAATCTTATCAATGTGTGTAATTTCATATAATAATAAAAAAAACTCCGAATATAGTTGGGTAGGTAGTTAGAGTAGTTGGGTAGGATGAACTTGAAAAACGGCAACAGTGTAAAATAAAATCATTAAAATATTTCGAGCTCAGCTTGCACTTTGGGCAAAAAGTAATGCGAAACATCGCGAGCCTTACATTTCGGGCTAATTAAAATATATCTATTAAGTTGGCAGGACTCTGAATCTACATTTTCTACATTTTATTATTAGTATTTATATAAATATTTTTTGTTCAGATAATATACCTCATATAACTTTATTTTATGTCTAAGTAATTTTTGGGAATTAAGTTCACTAAAAAGTTAATAGTCTAGAAAGATTTCTATATATTTATTTTTATATTTATATTTATTTGAGTAGACATAAAACTTCGGGTAGTCGTAGATTGGGAAGGTAAGTAAAGAACTCCCTTTTCTCTATGATATCTGTAAGTGACGTGACAAATGATATGTGCTTAGCAAACGATAGAGGTTAAATGCTGCAAAGGTGGTTTTACCCATCGATAGGTCTGGTCTGGTCTCTGGTCTGTTCAAAAAGCTCATTAGTATCTGATTCCATATTGTATATTGTAATTTCTGCAAATCCTTTTTCGTATGACAAATGGTAAATTCCATTAATTTAGGCCTAGGCCTGAGTACACAGCCGCCATCAAACTGTTCTCAGGGGTATCAGGGCGCAGTGCGTCATGACATCAGATGTGCCTGCTGCTCTGCTGCTTCCCCCTCGGAGCCAGCCTGTTCTCATTCTCTCTCTCTATCTCTCTCTCTCTGTCGCCCTGCTACTGGTCCAGTCTTGATGATAAGCGCATTCCCATGTCGCACATAATCCAACGCAGCTGCAGAAGAATCCCAAATCCCCAATCCCAATCCCGAAAACAAAATCGCCTTTAATTTGCTCGCTCATTTCGACGCGACGAGACGGAGTTGGTGGGCGGGTACAGGGGTGCGGGTGTGCGGGTGTGCGGGTGTGTGGTGATGGGCGTGGGGGTTGCCCTGCTTTATGTGTGTTGTATGTGTTGTGGGTCTAAGCATTTGACATGGTGTGAACACGCGCATAAGGCCATTTCAATGGTTTTCAAATGTACGACAACTGCGCGGGTGGGGGCAGGGTAAGGCAGGGTGCGGCAGGGTGGCCTGCCCCCCAGGCCATGGCTCAGCACTCCAGCTGGCCCGTGTGTGCGTGTGTGTGCACAATTGGTTGGCAATTTATTTAAATATCGGCACGCAGTTGGCAACGCAATGCCAACTGGAATTTCATGCCAAGTGAAACACATTTCAGCGAAAATAAAACGAAACAGCAGCAGCAGCAGCAGCAGCAACAACAACAACAACTAAGAAATTTCGGCTGCCAAAAAGGAATTTTTTCAGCTGCCGCCGGCAGCAGGCGCAGCGCAGCGCAGCAGAGGGAGGCTGCGACTGCGATAGCGACAGCGGCAGCAGCAGCAGCAGCAGCTGATGTTAATAGCCCAGCGGGGCCAAACGCCGGCTGCTGCGTCTACAGCGAAGTAAAGGAGAAGAAGGGAAAGAGGAAGCAGCAGCAGCAGCAGCAGTGATGTCTGGGCAGGCAGTTGTTATTCTGCTTCAGCCGTCCATTCGTCCAATTGTCCGCCCTTCGACCAGCCCGAGGGTGTCTTGGCCTGTGTATGTGTGCGTGTGTGTGTGTGTGTGTGTGAGTGAGCAGCTGAACAGCTGTTTCTGACGCGACCAACGGCAACAACAACTGCGCAGTCGCCTTGCAAAATGCAGGCGAACGTAAACGAAACGCACGACGCACGAAGCCGAAGCCGAAGCCGAAGATGAAGCCGAAGCCGAGCCGAAGCTGCAGTCGCAGTCGCAGCCGAACGGCGAGAACGAAACGTGGGACTACCTGAGCTGCTGGAAACTGAAACGCCGCTCACACACGAATTCGACGCTCGACTGAGTGGACGTCACGCAGCAGCAGCAGCAGCAGCGGCAACAGACAGTACTAGCAGCAGCAGCAGTGCAGCCAGCGTCTCTCTCGCTCGCTCTCCTCTCCCATTTCGTGGCGCGTGAATATTTGGGAATCGGAATTCCATAGTCCCATCCATTCAGTCGTTTGGCAGAGGCCCGACATGCCGGTACTAGTGTTGTGCGTGCGTCTCGCTTCGCTTCGATTGTTGTTATTGTGCGCGTCGCAGCGCGATCGCGAGTAAATACAAAATTGAAGTAAATGCAAGTAAATCTGCATGATTGGCCAACAGCAGCATACACAATTGGTAAAGCTAGTGACCAAAAGCCGGCAAAAGCGCGAGCAATGAAGCAAACAGATTAAGTGCAAACAGAACAAAAACAACAACAACAGCAAGAAAAAGTGCAGCAAAGCGAGGGGAAACCAAAGTAATTTTAACCGCAATACGAAGCAGAAGACGCGACAGCAAAGAGCCAAAATGGTAAGTCAATGCAAAGCAGCGCCAAGATGCGCATCTGCCTGCTGTCTGTCTGCATGTCTGCCTGTCTGCATGTCTGCCCGTGTCCTCGTCTCGCCCGCGCCCCCGCGTGCGTCGTTGAGCGAGCGCAACACATGTTGATTGTCCATGCCGCGATAACGCCAGCTGTCCCTCACGCATACAGCGACAGTCACACACACACACACACACACACACGCAGAGAGACAGACAGTCGCACACTGGGGCAAACTGTATGAGGAATCCACGCAGCTGCGCGCCTTGCGCTTTAAAAATATCTCCAAATGCGACGCATCTGTTTATACCCTGTAGTAAATGAGTACTTATGCTATATTAGCTCTGTGGAAATATATGCAACAGACAGACAAAATATATATATTCTTCAGCAGCATCGATAGGCGACTCCAATTAGCCGTGTCCGTTTGACTGTCCGTTTGTCTGTCCGTCCGTACGTTTGCCTTTACTCGCGTGGTAAATGAGTAAAAATTCTATTGGAAATATATGTAACAGACAGATAAAATATATATATTCTTCTTCAGCATCGATTGAGGCAACTCAAATTAGCCCTGCCTGTCTGTCTGCACGTTTGCATTGCAACAAATTCGTTTTGCCAGTTTCACTTGCGAAATTATAAATTACGAGTATTTCCCAGCTTTTCTTCTGGTTGGTAGGGTACTCTGTCTGTCCAACAGACTGACTGTCTCTTTGCGGGTGTGTGTGTGTGTGTGGAATATGCGGAAGCCGCACAGCCCGCTGTCGCCCGCCGTCTGTTTCTGATGGCCTTGGCCAGAGGAATCCCAACTGCAAATAATTGCAACCGCCGTCGCTGCCTCTCGCTTAATCGCAGAGCCGAAAATCCGAAAACTTCTGCTTCGAAAATCCCACAATGATATATGAGCATAAGGAGTTAAATATAACGTTTCCTGTCATATGGGTTGGTTTGTCCTCCCCTATCAAACAGCAGCAGAAATGAGTCTTTGTGTGAATCATTGATAGTGAATTAAGTAAAGTCGGTTAAAATTCGCATAGCTGGTTAAGCAAATATCTCCAAGTTAACTTGAATTTCCCAAAACACAAAAGCTTTTCATGATGCTTTATAATCTAAAACCAACTGACAATGGCGTCTTATCTGGTAAATTCATGAATTTCAATATGCCGCTTCAGCTATTATGCTTGTCAGATTCTAGTATTAAAATTATGTAGTTCATAAAGAGTATATTGTGCTATTGTTTGGACTGTGATATCAACCTTTTAAGGAAACTCTATTTTATTTGATCCTTTATGTAAAATCAGTCAGTGTATAGTCGCTCTAAAAAACTCTTTAGTTATCAATTTAATAAAGTAAAATCTTTTTTTTTGACAAATTTCGCAAATGAGTATTTCTCACTTTTATTTTTAAGTCTAAAATAAATCCAATTTTCAGCTGATTCAAAATCCAATTCTATGTAAAAATTACTTTAATTAAATAAAATAATCTGATCATCTGTTATGTCTGATTAGTCGATAGTAGTAAAATTCGTATAATAAACTTTTCAGTTATATAAACCCAAGTCTAGAATCATTAAGAACCTAAAAATAGTTTGTATTTTATGTTAAAATTGGATAATACTAATACGACATCATTTTTTAATAGAAATATGAGTTTCAATACTTTTAAAGATCGTATTTATTGGCAAATGAAATGAAGTTTTAATACTTCTCGTACACATAGGCGAAACTTCAAAGAGGGTAATTCATTTGGAGGGCAATTATTTACTTTAATGTGTTTTAAACAATAGTCAAATAAGTCAATCAGTCTCTTGCATAAGTCGGACTTGTTTTAAGGTCGCAAGCGAGATGAGATGTCAGGCGTAATTAACTGCCTTCAGCTGGTTGTAGAATTGCGAGCGACTTCTCTAGCCAATCGGCCGATCTTCCAATTGATGGGAGCATCTGTAGCCGCAGAAGCAGCTGCTGCCTGCTTGCCTGCCTGCCTGCCTGCCTGCCTGCCTGCCTGCCTGCCTGCCGTCTGTGTGTCACATGAGTCAGAGCAAACTCACCTGGCCCTGCGCACACCTTGGCCTGGCCTTGACTAGGCAGCAGCTGTTCCCAAGCGCCTGCCAAATGATCTGCACTTGCCCAAACGGAAGAGCTGAAAACAGAGAGAAAGAGAGGCAGGTAGAGAGAGAGAGAGGGCAAGCGACTCAAACAGCTGCCGGTTCTGTGTTTCGACCCGAACCTGCAGCCTGCTAAAGGCGTTTTTGCTGTCGGTCTGCCCGTCTGCTCGTCCGTTCGTCTGCTCGTCTGTTCGTCTGCCAGCGGCCTAACACCTGCATAAACATTTTAACAGCTTGTGGGCTCAGCGCGAACTCTGCGCTCTGGCTGAATGTCAGTTGCCAAAATGGCTATGCCTGACAGTACGAGTGGTTGGTAACAGGTAAAGAAAGCAGTTCTCTCTGCTTGTTAATCAGTGGTGACATACTGCTTGGGTATGTTTATTGTATTGTATAATATTATTATTATTATCTTATTTCAAACATAAGATTTATGATTGCGCTCGATTTATCATATGATATTATGTTCGTAGTGTAATTCTTCTCGCTATAAGATAAGAGATAAGAGAATTATTCTTGAGTTAGCAAAGCTGAATTTATCAATTTATGTTATATTATTTTAATTAGTATTGTTGGAGAATTGAGCTAGAGCTGTTTTCTTGATAGCTTTAGGCAGATTGGAGAGTTATTCTTAAAAGTTACCATAATGAGATTTTTATTATCAATTGAGCTCTGCTCTTTAGCTGAATGTTAGTAGCCAGGAAGAAGAATCCTTCTTAATATTTGTTCTCTAAGGAAGAATTTGAATTTTAAATGTTCGCCTTAATTTCTACACATCTAAATATTTTTCGTTATAATTTGAAGGGTATTTGCAAGTAGCTTTGCTAGCAAGTTCTTCGTCAGCTTGAGGGTTTTGCGCGAACTCTGCACTTTAACCAGAGACAGAATGCCCAACTAGGAAATATCTCCTTAGGCCTTTTTTAATTTTTTCTTAAAATAAGAATGAGTTTTGCTATTTGCATTACAAGTTTTGCTAGTAGTTAGGGTATTCGCTAGTCGTTCTATCCGCAAGTTCTTATGTCTTGTTTATTCAGCTTGCAGTTCCGTAAACATTGTATGAAATACGGGCTAATAAACGCAGCTAACAGCCCGATGAAGTGGTCGGCCACCCCGAGGGCTGGCAGTGAGTGGAGTAGGTGGTGGTATAGTGGGGCTGTGGGTGTGGCTTATGTTTTGTCATTTACTGCCAATAATTAGTTAACCATGCCGACGGTTAAATCCGCGTTGAGAAGTCGGTAATTTCGCCTTTGAATAATGCAGTAGGCATAGTCTGGCCTGAAGGATTGACGATTATCCATGTGCTGAAGAAGAGGAAGGGGGCGGGGGGTAGCACCGGGTATTGGCAAGTTGGCGGCGCAGTGAAAAGGGCAAAGTTATTAGCGTAATAGCGGGAGCCTCGGCACAGGTGAAATGTGCACATGACAAGCGGGCGCAGCTGTCGCTGTGTGGGTGGACGGCTGTGCCGCATGCCACATGACACATACCACTGTGCCACATGTGGCATGTGGCGTGCCAGCCCGAAAAGCGCCAATCCCTGCCCATGGCCATCCATCAAGTGCTCAATCAATCATTACCGCTGCAAACTTTCTGCCCGCCTCCACCTGCGCGCCTGCAAGTTGTGGACAGCAGGCGCTCTAGCTACGCCTACCCCGCTCCGCCCGCTGCTGTGTGCTGGTCTGCTCCTACAGCTAGCATACAACCACATACAGCTTTTCACACCTTGGCAATTAGGCGACACACCCACGACGTGCCGCCCATGTGGCTGGCGTCTGCCTAGACGACATTGACTAATGAGAGACCATTTCGCGCGACGGCTGAGCAGCTGAGACAACAGCAGCAACAACAGCAGCAGCAGCGGCAACAACAACAGCAACATCAACCGGAAATAAGTCAATTTGCTTATTAGGAAAACAACAAAAACAACAACAACGACAACGACAACTGCAAAGAACAACGAGCGAAATTCCAGTTTGCAGTTTTCGCTTGTCTCAAAGCACAAAGCCAAACAAAGCGCCAAAATGTCACACGCAGCGACAACAGCAACAACAACAATGGCTAAGCACAGGCTCACACACACACTCGCACTCAAACGCACACACATACACACACACACACGAACGCTCGCGCTTAATCGAAAAAGTCAAAAACAAATTTTCGGGTTTTATTTTGCCTTCTGCATGGAGTCCGCTGCCCGCTTTCCCCGTCCACTCCGAGCTCTTCCGCTCGGCTCTGGCTGCGCGAAATTGTCGGCACTGCGAGTGGCAGCTTATTAAAAAGACGTGGCCAACAGCCGCAACAGCAGCAGCAGCAACAGCAGCAAAAACAGCCAGAAAGAAGCCGGAAAACTGTCATGGAACCAGTTCAAATTATTTCGCATTGTGTAGAACAGAAAAACAATGCTAGGAATATTCTACCGAACATAGTATATTGGTTTATGGGCGGAGTATAGATGTTTTCTGGAGTTATAACAACGAGTTGAGCAGCAGTGCCTCTTTATACGGATAAGTGGCTTTTGAAACTCTTAAAAGCAATGATATATTAAATTATTTGATCTTCCTCTGAAAACTTCTTATGACAGAAAACTGTAAATTCAAATTTTTTCGCATTGTCTTGAGGGGAAATTAGAAAATCAAAGCAAGCCAAACGTGAGGAGCATTTTCTGAATTGCAATTCTTTCTTATTAGTTTATTCTTTATTTAGAAATAAAAATATCTGAATGCGAAGGAAACCCACTAGGAGTTAAGGACGGTAAAAAGTTTCATCAAAATACACTTTTACAAACATTTTCGTCCTTTGAACGATGATATACTCAGCAAATATTGAGAGATTTTCAAGTATCTGCGAAGAAGGTTAATGAAATCACTCTTTGTAGAAACCTCTGAAACTTCAACTTTATAAAATTGATATTCTATTGACTCAAAAAACTTCATAAAAAGATTCTTTGAACCAAATTTTAAAGCCTTATCTTAATAAAACTAATATTCTTACAAAATATCGATTTATTTTCAAATATCAGCAAGGAAGGTTAAAAGTGTTTTATCAAATGACTATTTGTAGAATCTTCTGAAACTTCATTTTTATAAAACTGACATTCTTAAAAAATTTCGATACATTTTCAACTATTTTCTTTGCCTCTGTTGTTTTTTAGAACATGCAAAATATTGATGCAATATGTAGATTATCGGAGTACTAAGAGAACATAGAGTAAGGTCTAATCAGACTGTGAATGAAACTATTTTGGGAAAAAAATATTACGGTTTAACTCAAAACTCTACTTAAGAAGCATTTTATTTTACATTTTGCAATTCAAACTTGACAACTATTTAATTTTTATGATGAAGACTACTTATATTACCAGAAAAAACTGTGATTTAAAAAAAAATCGCAGAAAAAAAGGAATGCCGGACTTCGATTTATTATGTTTTTATAGAAAATCTCTAGAAAATTAATTAAAAGCAGAAAAAAGCTAAAAATTTGATAAATACAAATATGGCTAAAAGGCTAGACTGCTGTACTACTTTATCTTTTTATAGAACTTATGATGTTTTATAGTTTTTAGAAAAAGTTAAATCAAACTATAAATCTAAATGAATACCAGATTTTTAAGAATTACAAAAAATATGCATTTAAGTTCCAAATAAAAAGTTTAGCTTTTATGCCTCTTTAAACCGTAGAGTATGCTACTATATACCATAGATATGACTATTTATTTCGATCTTATTCGGGCATGTGTTGCATCTTGTTCAATTTCTGGTCGTCCGAAGTGCTTTCCGCTGAGTGCAGATTTCATTCATCTTCCTCATGTTGTTGCTGCCACTTTCAACACTCTCTTCATTGCGCCCGGCTCGTCTTTCTCTCACACTTTTCCTCCGGCCTCTCCTCACTTCGGTTGCCAGCTGCTCCCAACGCTGGCGACCTCTTCACCGCCCACTCGACCAGCGGGCACTCCTTTAGCCCCGAACTACTGTCGCCTCTTATGTTTTAAACATTTTCTAAATAGTGCGAGAGCGAGAAAAAAACGCCACGACTAACGGCATGTCCAGCGCAGATACACCATGCCACCTCCCTGCCCCGCCCAGGCCGAATCTCTTTTGTTAGCTGGCAAGCGCCCAAATTGTCTGCCTTGGGCTTCCTGCTTTGGGCCAAAAACATTTGAATTGAATTTGCAGCAGCAACCGCCTCAATCTCCAGACACAGCGTTGACCTTGTCACACACACCACACACACACAACACTTGCACACACACACAAAGGCACACAAGCTGGGCAAAAGGGGCGTCGGCCAACGACAACGTCGGCGTCGGCGTCGGCGTCGGCGTCGCAGCTGCCGCAATATTTCTTGCGCCAGATGAAACGCAGATGATGCCAGGCGAGCAGCGAAGCAATGGAGAGGAAGAGGGGGGAGTGAGAGAGAGGGAAGCAGCAGCAACTGAAAAACTGCGGCCGCCAAGTGGCAACAGCTGCCCGTTTAAGTGTCTCTGTCTTGCTTTGCTACTGCTCTGCCCTTCCCCCTCTCGCACTCGCACTCGCTCTCGCTCTTCTTGCCTCTCTTTCTGCGGCTGCCGCTTGTTACTTGTCATGGCACAGTTGTTTGAGCTGCAGCTCAAGTGCCGGCAACAGATTTTGCCGGCATGTGTTGCTGTCACAACGACAGCAGCAGCAGCAGCAGCAGAGGCAGAGGCAGCAGCAGAGGCAGCAGCAACAACAGCCGTGGTGGCAGCCAGCACATCCATCGATTCGGGGGCATGTGTCGCTAATGGCTGCCGGCTGCCCCAAAAACTTTTGCCTGCCTCTAATAGTTGCGGCACAGGTGCGACAGCTGCTGCTGCTGCTGCTGTTGCTTGCGAAATTTTTAATTGAAAAAGCAACGCCAACAGCACACGGCAGCAGCAGCAACGACAGCAGCAACGGCAACAGCAACTGTCGCTTGCAGCTCTGGCCGCAACATCAACGTCAGCGTCAATGGCACGTGCCACATGTGTTGCCCCCTGACACGACTGTTGCAGACAACTTGGCTGCGCAAGCAATCAACATCAGCAGCAGCAGCAGCACCAACAGCAGCAACTGGCAACTGGCAGCAGCAACTGGCAACCGGCAACTGGCAACTGGCAGCACGTGCTGCAACAACTGCGAAATGCTTTTCCAATCAGACAGAACACAAGCAGCAGCTGGAAAATCTTCAGTGGTGCCTCGTTGCGATTTTCGTTTTTCCATTTTCCGCTTGAAAATTGCATTTGCTCGCACTGCAACAGCTGCAGCTGCGGCTGTGCTGCGCTGCTCTGCTGCAACTGCTGCTGCCGGCGGGCATCAGCTGCATAATTGAAATGCTGCAACAGTCGCCGTCGCCAAATGTTCTAGCCGCAGCTGCAGCTGCAACTTGCCACTTAATGTCCACGCCGGGGCATAAAACAGTTCATATCGCAAATAAAACAGACCATAAAGCCGATTAAGCGCGACACAAGCTCAACTGTTTTTCCTGCTGCTGCTGCTGCTGCTGCTGATGTTGCTGCTGCTGCTGATGTTGCTGCTGCTGCTTTTTGTTGTCACTGTTGCTGCTGCTGTTGTTGTTATTGTTGTTGCTGGCTGTGACATGCCATTATCTTATTATGCCCGACACACACATAAGTATACAGTGAGAGATGGAGAGGGAGGAAGGTGTGAGGGGAGGGGATGCGACACGTGCGGTGACTAGTGCGAAATTGTTGTTGCTGTTGTTGTTGTTGTTGCTGCTGCTGCTGCTGGCGGTGTGTTTGTCTGATGTGCAATTTAAAATGACGTCGATGCTGCAGCACGTTGCAGACGAGCGCAGACACACACAACACTTGTGGCAACGACACGACGCACAGCGGCATCTAGCGAGGGCTACTCAAGCAGTTCTTAGTAAAGAGCTTAAAGTTGTTAAAAAACTTTTGGGGCATCGCAATTATTGTAAATATTCTAATTATATTAAAATATATTATAAAGTATAATTATAAATTATAATATGTAATTTAAATTGTAAAATTTATCAGACTTCTAATAATAAATAAATCATGTATAAAAAATTAATACTATCATTATATAATTTTGTTTTATAACTTTATAAAAATGTCTTAAAATGATTTCAGTCAATATAAATAATAAAATTTCAAAACTGTTTCAAAACGATTATTTTAATTGTCTTTTCTATAGATTACCGCAAAATTAATAGTAAAATATTATTGTTAAGTGTGAAAAATGAAAAATTATTATCATTATTACTTAATCTAATATTATTAATAATTTAATCTTATTAAAATGATAGTAAAATATTTAATATTTTCCCATTATTTTGTTTTCAAATAATGTAAATAATTATTTGTCTTTCTTTTCAAGTTGATTAAAAAATTATTGCAATATTCAAAACTTTAATAATAAATAAAAATAAAAATAAATAAATATTTGAATAATCATGCAAACAGTTTACAAAGTTTTCAACTATTTTCCTACTATTTTCAATATAATATTTTATTTAATTTTTATTTTTTTCTACATCAAATTGATTACAAATAATTGCAATATTCAAATATTTGACGATAATGTTTCTTTCTTCAATAGATAAGTATTTTTATATTATTAGAAAGTGTTTCAAAGGATTTTAATCAATAGAAATAATAATATTTCTTACGAAAACTTTGAACTTACGTTTGGTTTTAAAAGTTTTTTGTAAACAAAATTGTTATTATTTTGTTTATTATAGCTTCACGCAACAAATTATTGTTAACATGTACAGAAAATATCATTGGAAAAAAATTATATTACGTTAAAAATATAATATTTTCACTTAATTTAAATATGTATACAAATTTAAAAAACTTTATTTGCAACTTGCCAACTAGCTAATCATAAATTTGCTTACATTATGTTCTGATTCATATTAAATCATATTGCAGTTAAAATAAACTACGCTCGACTTTTCTGCGACACACTTACAATGCTTTCTTTTCCGGTTTGCTCTTCAAATTTGAAATGCTTCGATCAATGGGCTTACACAATAAGAAAACTATTGATAGAAATTGGGATACTATTACCATATTATTCCGTTGTCGATTTAAGCTCCTCCCCACTGCGAGGGCGTTGAGGCAAGCGGTGCAGGCAGGGGGAAGAAGGAAAACATTGCCGACAGCACATTTCGCTCGCATTTGGAGCTTCATGTGTAATGAAGCAGCTGACGCAGCAAGTTGCAAAAACTTTACACACGCACAACCGAATTCACACACACACAGACACACACAGAAAAATCGAAATATGTGTATCCTTTTGTCTGATTGCTGCTGCTACTGCTGCTGCTGCTGTAGTTGCTGCTGCTGCTGCTGCTGCTGTAGTTGCTGCTGCTGCTGCTGCTGCCGTTGCACAGGTGTCGTCGTCCGCCGTAATCTCTTGCAGGCGGCGTTGGCGGCAGCGGCGGCAGGCGCCGCTTGTGCATAATGACGCAGTCTGCAGTCCGCAGTCCGTAATAATACCAAGCTGGACTCGTGTATGTGTATGTGTGTGTGTGTCTGTGTGCAAATGACAGCCGCGCGTACAAGTCCAGCACACACACACACACACATTCGCGCACACAGTAGAGGCACACACGTAGCCTGGACGTGAACTGGCAGCTTACAGCGAAAGCACATGCAGCTGTGCTGTGATTTCAACCCCTGCCCCGCGTCTCGGCCCCCGTCCACGCCTCTGCTCTTGCCACCAAGCCAGCAACCCTGCAGAGCTGTTGCTGCTGCTGTTGTTGTTGTTGTTGTTGTTATTATTATTACAGTTGGCGCGCCTTTTCGTTAACTCCGTCCGACTCCGCTTGGCCGGCTCCGTCCTGCCGCCCCCTTCACTGTGTGTATGTGTGTGTGTGTGTTTTTGTTAGCAAAAGGGATAAAAGTATAAAATGCTTTGGCCGTCCAGCCACATGGCCAGAGCGGAGCCGAGTCGAGTCCTTCTCCAGTTTGCCCTTTTCGCTGCGCGCTCTGTTTTTACACGAATTAAGTGAATGTCGTTGAATTTTTTATGATTTGTGCCGCGGCCTAATTGAAAATTATGCGCGACTTCTGCTCGTGCTCTGAGCTCTTGTTGCTTTTAATTTGTCATTGCTTAGGCAAACGGCTTGCCTAATAGTTGCCACACTCGCACTCGCCTGCCGACTGCCGCTTGCCCCCGCGCTGCCGCCTGCCGCTTGCCGTTTAAATAATTACTTTTTCTTTTAGCAATTTCGCCAGCAGCTGCCCCCAAAGCGCCGGCAGGCGGCGGGCGGCAGGCCCCAAGTTCTGTGGCAAAACTTCTGCGGGCGACATTTTCCATTTTGCTGAAGCTGTTGCTGAGGCAGCTTTGAAGTGGCTGCCACCAGGAGCAGGCAGCAGGGAGCAGGGAGAAGTGCGACAACTCGAGTTGAAGCCTTGGCCGCCTGCTGCTGCCGACAGGCGACAGCTGCTTGAGCGACACACGGCTGCGTCTGACATTTGATTCATTCGTCATTCTCAGCCCGCTCGCTGCCTGCTGCCTGCTGCCTGCTGCCTGCTCTCGGCTCGTGCCAGCAGCTGCCGCCAGCTATTAACTGAGTCAGGGCAACCGCCCACTCACCTGGCGCTCCACACTCACTCCCCGCACACACCCACCCACACACAAAACACTTGTTGTTGCCGCCTGTCACGCATGTTTCGCTTTGTTAGCCCCCAGTCCGCTTCTGCCGCCTTACCCGCTCCGCTCGAGGCCCGCAGCCGCTGCTCAAACAGTTGACAAGTGTTATAGACGCCATATGCCGGTCTGGATCCGTCATTAGTCGTAGTCGTAGACCGTCTGGTGTGCTGCCTGTTCGCCACTATGTGTGTGTGTGTGTGTGTGTGTGTGTGTGTGTGTGTGTTTGTTTTTAATAGAATTTCATTTGCAGCATTTTTAGTAATTTGCCTGATGCGAAACAGCTGGCCAAAAGCACACTTTACACTCTCGCTCCTCTCTCTCTCCCTCTCTCTCTTTTTGGCACAGCCTCTGCTCTCTCTGCTGATACCAAAGAGAATGTGCTACAAAAGGGTATACTCAGTTTGTGCACACCATAGCAGATCATATATAATTTACTAAGTTAGCGTGAAGTACTCTTCATGTTCATCTGCCAATCAATCTCTCTATTTACTGGTCTGTTCGCCTGTATCTTTGTAAGCCAGTGATAATTCATATACCATGAGTAGATAAAGTTAATAATATATTTATACGTATATGAAGCGAAATATTAGGCAAACTTAATAAGCTGCAAAATTGCTTTAAAGCAAACCTATTAGCTGTACCTTCGCCTAAACTATGCTGCCAGTTTGATGCCAATCCTACAGAAAACATTAAATTTTTTCCAGATATAATAGTCTAACAAAATTTTCTATTTAATCTTCCCGTGCCTCACATTGAGTTGATGGAACTGCTTATGACATCTGTGCCAAATTTTATGTTAGTGTCATTATCAATAATATATTTTCGCTTGTTCACCAGATGACCAAAAGCGCATTTTTATATGGAGAGAATTATTTTATATGGAGAAAATTACTTTGAAGGCGATGAAATATATTTAGAAGAATTTTCATTATACAAACTAATTTATTATTAATTTAATTCATTAATTAAGTTGAGTTAAAAATATTGTTAAAAAAATAATTACCCTATCTGTTTATTAGTGTCGACAATCAGTTTTAATTTAGTTTACTTGAGCAGACTGATAAGCTACTTAAACATAAGTATTTCATAGGAATTTGTAAAGTGGCTGTGGGGTATTCGACAGTCGAGTGTTCTCGCTTGCAACATACTTAACTTGTTCCTTGTCTTTTGCCTACTTCTCTGGTCTCTTGTAACACTCTCTCGAAGCGTGTGTAAATATTGCCAAGTGCGACGATTGACTTTAAACATTACGCCGAAAACTGTTTTTACACCTCAGTCTGTATGGCTGGGGGTGTAGGCGGTGCCAGACGGACAGAGATTGATCGAAAACATGAATGAAAATGAGCAGATTTTTCCGTTTTTCCTTTTTTTCTTTGCGTTTCGTGTTCGTTTTCTTTTCTCTTCTTGCGCTTTTGTTTATGCAGCCGGCAAGCTGCAGAAACTCCCACAACCCGAGCCAGGTATTTACATATTTTAGTGATAAAAATCAACAAATTTTGCCCCTGCTGTTGCCGTTGCCCGGTGCTACGCTCACCGAATGGGCGAACCGGACATGAACATGAGCAGGTGCGTGCCAAAGGGGTGATGCCTGTGTGTTGGGGGGAATGGTTGCGGAAAGGGGCTTATGAGTTGGGCTGTCGTTTCTCAAATAGGTGGTAAGTGCAGGCTGTTGTTGGGTATGGGGGAGGAGGAGTTGACAGAAGAAGTGGGAGCTCCAAAAGTGCTCGCACATTTTTATTTAAATAAAGATTTACATGTTGAGATGTGTTCAGTTTTATGCCATGCAGTTTTTTCTACTCATCTATCATTCGTATTAAGCTTAAGTTAACTCTATTTCTTTTTTATAGAAAGGCTTACAAGCATTGCTTTTTTGATTAGATTAGATATATATTGTCATCCTGCCGTATATAAAAGTTTTTTTGTTCTGCCATATATTCAAACATATTGACAAAACCTTTATTATTGGGTTTTGCTCTAGTGTTATTTCTAAATTCATTAATTTGTCTAAAAATTAATATACAATTTATTTCAATATATCTATTAATGTAATTTTCTGATTAAGCAGCATTAGAACATTGAAATATTTCTTTTCTTGGAATTTTCTCCAGATTTTTTTTGCTTTATATTTAGCAGTATCTTTATAAATATTTTTGCTAAGTAGGTATTGGGCATATAAAAATAATTTAGCATACGCGTACATAATGGTCTTATTTCCTATATATTTATTGTACCAAAAAAAAAATTTAAACGGAAGACTCGGCAGCATTCTGTCGAAAATTAAGAAAAAATTTGCGATTTCTTTATGAAGAAATGAGAAGATATACGATAATCTGGGTTTGATAATTTTTTTCTTTTACATTATATAAATATTTGAAATTTGGTGTTTATTTTAAAAATTTGTTCAAAATCCAGGAGAACCTCTTTTAAAAATATTTTTGTGAAAAAATCCTCGATCTTCATCTAGCTTGCATTTGTCTTTCGATGATTCTACTCATATAAATAAAGACATAGAATAGTTCTTTTTTTCCACTACTATTACTGTTACCATATATGCAATGAAGTTATTCTTACAAAACTCTAGTCTCTAATACTTTGAGCTATTTAAAAAGTGCTTCTATTGAATATTTGTTTTTTTTTTTTTTTGCCTGCATACACTGTTGTTTCTTTATCTGCTCCATGCATCAAGTTTTTGTATAGTTATTGACCAAATCGTGTTTGTATGCACCTCAAGGTCATTACCTATTCTGATTGTTAATTCTGATATTTGCGTACATGGCGGGGTCCTACAGCTGCCCCTAATGAGCCGCAGTCCCAGGCTCTATCCAACAATCGCAACTAGCACAGGGTGAACTTAGTTGGGTGACGGTTACCAGAGAGGGGGAGGTATTGGGTGCCCCGCCAAGGACTGGCGGCAGTCGCTGCGCCCAATTTGCATGTCAGACAACAATTTAATCAAATTGAAATCAAATAATTTGAAATCATAATGTGAGAACTTTGTCACTTGATGTTTTCATCGGCCCATGGGAACCCGTGCAGACAGTTGCCTCGAGTTGAGTTCAGTTCAGTTGGCTTCGACTCTGCGCTCTGTTTATAATTACGGGCGACTCCCTACTTCTCGCTCCCACTGTTGTGTTGCTGTTGGGGCAACAACAACACCAGAGCGAAAAGTGTGTTCGAAAATTTCTCAACTAATTTGCGACTATTTCCAGATGGCGCTCGACGGCAAGGCGATAATTAAGGAGGAGATTACCGACAAGGACGCATATGACGCAGCCACAGCAGCGGCAGCAGCGTCGGCAGCGGCGTCGGCAGCAGCGGCAGCAGCAGCGGCAGCGGTCGCAGTGGCCACCACATCAACAGCTGCCTCATCCGCGCCATCGTCAGCGGCAACAACTGCGGCTGCAATTAGTCGACGGCTTAAAGGTGAGTGCCACGGACAGCACATGTGTATCGGAAGGGGGTGTACGGGGGCAGTGGGGGAGTGTGTGGTAGGGTGGGAGGGAGCTCTGGAGCAACGGGTGCGGCATACATTAAGGCGTTTAATTGGGATTGGAAATGGAATTGGGAGCACAAGTGCAGCCAGGCGACAGGCACGACGATTGATGGTGCGAATTCCAGCAGCTGTGTGTGTGCGTGCCCCGCCCGCCTACTTCTGCACCCGCCTTGTTGTGCCCCTTCCTTTCGTCTGTCTGCGGGAATTTCGTTTGTTTCAGAGAGGAACGGGCGTGAACTAAAGTGAAGGAGAGTTTTGTCTATATGTATGTGTGTATAAGCTTGAGTGTGTGTGTAGAGCTGAGCTTAGTGTGAATTACGCTTCTTATGTTTCACTTGCTGTCAACTGTAGCAAGAAGAGCGGAACTTATGTACGGGGTAAATAAATTAAAAAACGAGAAATAAATATAATTTTTTTTTTTAAATTTATTTGCTTACTATGCGAGTTCTACATATATAGGTATATATCCTACATTCTATATATTTCGCTGAATTATGTTTGTGCCTCTGTAAATGTGACTTAAAGTAAATTTGCGAATAAAAAAAATATTGTTAATAATTAAACCTTATACCTTTTAATTCTTTCCATACAAGAACTATAATTTTTTTCTTAATATTTTCATTAAATTAATTGCTAAAACACTGCAAATATTTTTCGAACCCTTTCTTTGTTTAAAAGAACTCTCACATCTCAGAGTATACATTATCATTTTTCTCATAACACAGCACAAAAATTGATTTCACCTCTTATAAGTACAACTTAATTTTTAATACAATTTTCCGTTATTAAAATAATTTTAAAATCATGAGCCTTTTGCATGAAGGCTGTCTTAATTTGTTAGAAAAATATACTCTATAAAATTCCTTTCCATTTATTCCATTCCATACTATTCTATTCAATTCTGTTCCAATTCAATCATTGTGATAGGCTTATTTAAAAGTACTGCTTCTCTACAGGGTATACACAATATTTCATTCTATTATATTCTACTCAATTCGGTTCTACATATTCCGCGCTTATTTTCACTGCTCAGATTTTTTGCCTCCAACGAATATAACTAAAATATTTGTTTGTTTGGCTCAACTGTTCACAGGGACCGCACAACCCACAGCGAATTTTGTTTTGTGTTGTGTGTGTGTGTGTGTATGTGCGTGGGGCAAAGGAAAAGCTGGCTGGCTGGCCGCAAGCTTTTGCTATTTTCATCTTTTTGTTCGTTTTGTCCGAAAAAATAACAGCCGCTGTTGGCATTCCCAGCAGCAGCAGCAACAAAGGCAGCAAAATTAGAAGGAACGTTACCTTCGCTAGGCCGAAGATTGCATACCCTCACAGTTGCTTATATTTATTCATTATTCTTATCGAAATTTAGATTTTTTAGCCAAGTTGCGGTGGACAAAATTGTAAGAAAATTTCTGAAATATAGAGGGAAAAATAATATGCTAAAACTCAGGCTTTGATACATTGTTCCTTTGGCAGAGAGACAAAATATTGTTGCAGTACATAGAGAGGCCAAAACTAATGTGCCCTCTGCAAGAGTATAAAAGCAGCAGCAACAGCAACAGCAACCCGCATGTAGGCAAAAAACGTTGCCTGCTTTTAGGGGCTGCTGTTTTGTATGCTTTGCTTTGATTGCTGCTGTTGTTGTTGTTGTTGTGGTTATGTTGCTTTAGTGCGTACCTGTGTCACTTGCTGCGCCAATTCCCAGGCCAGTCATGTGTGTGCGTGTGCGTGCGTGTGTGTCCTGCGTTTAAGGCGCTTAAGTTCCATTGAAGCGCTGCTCTCTCTAATTAACATTCAAAACTGGCAAATAGAAAAAAAGAAGAAGA